>QUSF01000018.1:9189891-9255925 GCA_003676055.1 Chloebia gouldiae | reverse complement strand
GGATGGGATGGGATGGGATGGGATGGGATGGGATGGGATGGGATGGGATGGGATGGGATGGGATGGGATGGTCTTTAAAGGTCTCTGCCAACCATAACCATTTCATGATTCTCTGAAGGAAGCCCACAGAGGCTCTTCTGCCACACTACTTCTCAGAGACTGTGATGGAAACCCTCTCATCCCTCCAATCCAAGAGCTCCTGAACATTCCTTGCTGCCTGCCTGGCTCCCCCTCCTCGGCCCCCCTTAGCACAAACCTTACCAGCACCAGCTGATACTTTCTGGAAGCCGTGGCAGTTGTTGGGAAACGTGTATTTATTTCTCTTCCTCCCTCCTGAGTGTCCCCTCTCAGCTCCGGAACGTGACGTTGGATTTTGTGCCGGGAACACGCCGCTGTGTTTGAACAGGTTTTTCTATTCCCTCATCACTCACCAGCTCTGCTGCGGGAGATTTATTGACTTTTATTTATTTATTTGGACTCCGCCATTTTTCATGTGGGACGCTGCAACTGCCGAGTGAGGGCGGCCCGGGAAGGGCTCAGCGGGAGGCCCAGCCTGAAGCCTTTGAGCCGCTTTGTTTCCTTTGGTTTCATCTCCTGCCTGCAGTAAACACTTGCACAAAGCTCTGCTTGTTCAGGGCTGGGGCTGGGCTTGGAGGAAGGAGAGCAGAGAACTTCTGTGCTGGTGGCTCCGGCTCCTCTTCCACCATCTCCAGAGATCATTGTAAAATCACGGAATCACAGAATGGGTTGTGTTGGAAGGGACCCCAAGGCCCATCCAGCCCCACCCCTGCCATGCCAGGGACACCTTCCACTATCCCAGGTTGCTCCAAGCCCTGTCCATCCTTCCCAAGTTCCCTTGGGAACTTCCAGGGACAGGGAGCCCACAGCCTCTCTGAGGTCACACCCTGGGGACACCCTGCTCCATTTGTGGCTTTTCTGCTGCTGTTGGCCAGGTTGGGACTGGGGTCAGGGTGCTCATTCCCAGACGATATGGAAAACAGGAATTCTGGCTCCTGGATTGGCAGTAGATCTCCTGGTTGATTCTTCCAGCTCCCATCTGTGTGCTTTTCCCACTCTGGAGCCCCAGCAGGCTGCTGAGGAGTGCTGGGAAGGGTTCCTGGGGGCCAGTGGGGCTCACCAGGGCCAGGGGACTTCCCTGTAATTTCTGTTTATTGGGATCAGCTGGCTGGTGCCCGGCAGTGGGGTCTGAGCTGATCCCGCAGCTCCTGGGAAGGGGGAAGGGGCTGTGGGATCTCACTGCTCTGGCTCCCTCCGTGCCAGCCCCACTCCAGCCAGGCCTTCCCTGTGCCGTGGGCCCAAGCTGCCGGCACTGGGCTCTTCCCAAGCCTTTGGCTGTTGGCAAGGCAGTCCCACTGGCAGAGCCTCTCCCAGATGTGCGCAGCTGTGCGCACACCGTGGCTCCCTCCTGACGCCAGCCCTGCCATGTGCCGGGCTGGGCGAGGAGCAGGGATCGCATCCAGGGAATGTCAGGCCACTCTGTCAGGCCCCCGTGGCACCTCATGACGTGTGGCAGAGCTGTCGGGACAGAGCTGCCGCCGGCCAGGGGTCCCTGCCAAGGCACCACATCCCCGGAGCCCCCCCGGTCTCACCCTGACGAGTTCCAAGTCCGGCGAGTGGGACTTGCAGTGTTTCCTTTGGCAGAGGCACCTCCAGCCTAATTATCCCCTCTTACGTCAGCCCTGCTGTGTAAGCTGAGATTTCCCCAACTCGTTCTCACCCTGGTGCTTCTGGATTTGCCCTGCGGCTCCGTGTGGGAATGCTCTGCCTCCCGCAGGCACCTGCCGGCAGCAGGGATCCCCTCTCACCCCGCAGGGATGGGGCACCGGTGCCCTCACCCAGTCCTGACCCTGCCAGGATGATCCCACAATCTCTGCTTCAAGGCTGCTGCTCCAAGCAAGCTTCAGCTGCAGCGCAAACCACGATTCCAGCAGGGACCAGCGCCCCTGGGGAGGACCAAGAGTCGTGGAATTCCGTGATTGTTGCAGGTATTGCTCCAGAGCCTGGCGGCTGCTGGGAAGCATCCCTGAGGATCGGGTGCTGCAGGTCATCCAGGTGCCCCAGCAGATGCAGCATCCATCTGCAGGTCCCTCCAGGCCTCTGCTCTCTTCCCCCAGGATCTTCCCAGTTCTCCAGGGAGGGATCCCATGTCCTGGAGATGCTCCTCCTACCACACACAGAAATTAGAGATCTATGTCAGAGGAGGAAATTATTGGAATTTTTTCCCCCTCCTTGCTTCAAGTGGCTCCCAGTGCAAGGATCCCACTAATGAAGCATCAAAGATGCTGCCCAGGTCTGCTCCTGAAAACTGGAGTGAGAGCAAACTCAGTGAGAGCAAAGCCAGGAGAGCAAAACTAGGAAAGAAAAACCAGCGATCCCACCAGAGGGGTTGTGGTGATGGGGCTGGGCATGAGTGGGTATGGAGGAGGAACACGGTCACCCTGTGGAAAGCATGGAAAACAACAGGAATAACTGCTGGTCCTCAGCCTGCACTGAGGTGTGGGGTGGAGAGTGAGGACCAGGGCAGGTCAAGCCACTTCCCGTGGCTTTTCCTCGGCCGCAGCTTTGATCTATTTTTTAAGAAAAACTGCTGAAACACGGGGAATTGAGTCATGGTGCTTGGCAGTGGTTGGTGATGGGGCCAGGGGGCTCAGCCAGGCTCCTCCAGCCACAGAAGTGGTGGGCAGGATGTGACCACTCCATGCCCTCCTGCACCCCCTGCTCCTGCCAGGAGGGAGGGGGCCAGGTGGGAAGGGAAGAAGCAGCAGAGCTCCGAGGCCTCCTTTGGCCAGCCAGCCCTGCTGCCTCTCTGGATTGTTTTGTTTTAATGGCATTAGGGAAGGATGAGTTTGTGTTTTCATCTCCGGTTGTTGTGTCCCTCGGGGCCCCTCGCTCCAGCTCCTTTGTTTGGGAGCAGAAAACACTTCCACCACCAAAGGCTGGCCGAGAAATCCTGGAGCAGGCTGTAAATCTCTGTGGCCAGCCGAATGACACACACCTGCTGCTCCACAGCTGGGAGAGGGGAAAGGGGAAGCTTGTTATGTTTTTTTTTTCTGCTTTTTTAATAAAACTTGCATGATTCTCATTGAGATTTTCCAAAGCAGTGGTGTTATTGCAAAGCAGGAGGCAGTGGCAGCCGTTGGTGATGGATTTCCCACCTCTTCAAAGCCCAGAAGCTTAAATGGAATAACGGATTAGGGGCAATGTTCCTCATGGGAATGGAAAAGGTGGGACATGGGGGGTGTCCCAGGGTTGGAACCCCCATCCTGAGGGTTGGAGGGAGCCCATGGGATGCTGCAGGGAAGGCTCAGTGTCGTTGAACAAGTGGGATGTGATGGAAACATAATAGAGGAAAATAAACCCCCAGCAGGACTTTGGGTGGGGTTTGGTTGGGGGTCACTTGTGGCCACCAAAAACTAAAGGTAAAAGATGGATTCATCTTTTCTTTCAATTGTGTGAAGGTAAAACTCCATCACAGCAATAGCTGGAGGTTTCACACAAACCCTTTTTAAGGAATTGGCATCTTTGTGCCCCAGGAAAAGCAATCTGTGCCAAAGCGTGGCCCCTAATCAAAGCCTTGTTTGGGATAGGGATTCATTAACTTTACTGGGAATGCCTTGAAAAAATAATTTCATAAAGAGGGGAGAAAATGGCCAAGATTTCCTGTGCCTGCTGTAACCTTAAACCTGCCGCAGCCACGAGGAGAGGGAGGCCTGGGGATGGAATTGCACATTTCCAAAGCCTGCACCCACTGGAATGGCAGAGGTTTCCCCAGCTGCAGACGGGGCAGGAAAGGGAAGAAATCTGGTGGGAAGGCACTTCTGTCCCTTTTGATTTTCCCAGAGTGTGCAGATTCATTCCCTCACCCGCCTCTCCCTTTCCTGGACTGGGATGAAGGGGGAGCACAGCCCCAGGTGGTCGCTGGACCCACACAGAAGATGCTTATTCAGGCTGATCTTGCTGTCCTGTGGCCACCCAGGAGCTCTGAGCTGGGGGTGGGAGGCAGCCTCCCCAATATCAATGAGGGTAAAACAATTAGGTCACCTCTGATGGGTGCTGTGGTCCCTGAAATGGGGGAGGGTTTTCTGCTGGGGGTTTCCAACAGAGACCTCTCCCAACACAGGGGGGAAATTTCAACAAATCAGCACATTTTCTTCTTTTGTTGTTGAAAAATTCTGACCCACAAAAATCAGAACCTTTTGTGTAGACATAAGGATTTCAATGAAAATTGAGTTGGTGAGGATTTCCTCGGTAAGGATGGAATATCTCATCCAAAGGAGGGAGAGCAGCTCCGGAAGCCTACTCTGCCCAGTTCCCAGCATCTCCAGCTGACGCTGGCCCTGTCATCCCAACAGTGCAGAGGGACAAGCCACGTGGCAGAGTGGCTGAGCAGGAGGCTCTGAGCCAGGTCTGTGCTCATCAGCCTCAGCTGAGGGGCTCTGGAGCTGAAACAGGAGCCAGGGAAAGGCAGGGCAGGGCTGAGGGGGCTGGGCCCAGCACCCTCTGTGTTGGCTCTACATTTTCAGCTTCCACTTGGATGAGCGATTGCACTCGGCAGAATCACTGGAGAGGAAGGAGAAGCCACTGACACCCTGTAGTTAGTAGTGAGGAAGTTAAATATAGCTCCTACTCCGGGTTGTGAGAGACAGGGAAAGGGAGCAAGCCTGGAGCTCAGGCACTGCCATTCATCTGATTTCGCCCAAAAAGATTTAAGGGACCTTATCCAGTGCTCCCCTTGCTCCCAGGATGTGCTGTGGGGATCCATCCCACCCTGTCACCACCCCAGCACGCAAATTGGGTCCTTTTAGGTCCCTATTTTGGGGTCCCTTGCCTGCCTGAGTTCTGCTCCAAGAGCCTTCACCTCCTGCAGCATTTCCCTGATGGGGTTGTAGGCTCAGATCCTCCTACCACTGCTCTCATCCTTAAAAAATTCCTCATTTGATATTCCCAGTCCTGGGTTCATTCTTCCCTATGATCCCCTCTCCACTCAGTGTCCCCTGCCTGTTCCCAAATCTCACTCCTGTCCCCTCCTACACCCACTGTGAGAGGTGGGAACAATCAGAGCAAGCTCCATGGGAAGGGTGAATCTTTTCCAGAGGCACTTCAAATCAGTCAAATTTGGGGCAGATTTCCATGGAAAAGCAGGAGACATATCTCTGCCACCAGAGCTGTGTCTTGGAAAACACTGCGGATCCGTTCCACGTCACGGGCGAGCAAGAACTTCTCAGGGAGATAAAGGAAATATAATTGGAAAAGGAGCTGATTTCCTGTTTTCCAGCCGCAAAACAGGGGGTCTGTGTGTGCTGTGCTCCCAGGAATGGCTGTGCCATGCAGAGGGAATTGTTCCTGCAGCTCCTGCCTCAGGGAGATACCAAACATGGGAAATTTCAGCCCAATTGATCCGAGGCTGGCAGCACTCAGCAGAACCTCCCGATGGGAAGCGTCAGGAGAACTCCACCAGAAGCGGTGGTGCCACAGCAGAGATTGTGCTCCCAACCCTGGAAAGTTGGCACAGCACACACAGCTCCCACTCCCATTTAGAGGGTGCAGAATTCCTGTTTTTTCACTGCATGTTTCCACTCCTTTTTTTGTCCTTTCTCTCTTCCCCCATTCCTGGCGCTCGTGGCAGCCTGGCTGGGCTGGGATGACAAATCCTCTTGTAGCATCTGCTGGGAGCTGATAAGACAAGAGCTGATAAGGCTGATGTGCTGCTCCTGCTGGACAGGGGAATGATGCCTTTGGCTGGGGCTCTTCCCTCGCTGACTCCAGCAGCATCCCGGGATCCAGGCTCAGCTTCAGCCAAGCGCCCCAAATTGGAAAATCAGGCCGAGGGTTTGGGAGCTGGGGCAGGCTGTGCCTTGGAGTGTGGTGTTTCCTTTCCAGGCTGTTGACTCTTTCCCGAGGTTAAACACAGATGTGGAGGCAAACCACAGCCCCAGCCCCTCATTCTGCCCTGCCCCAGTGTCTGCAGTTTTTTGGAAGAGATAACAATGCTGTCTTTGTTTCCTCCTCTCTTCCCGCCCTCCTCCCTCCCTTTTCTCATTCCCTCTCTCCGAGCATGCAAACCATGATAGCAACGCTCCTCATTCCACAAATAGTCTGGGAAATGGGGTGAGCGGGAAGGGCGAAGGGAAGGCCAGCACCACTCGGAACCAGGGGAAGGCTGAGCCCGAGATCCCATCGCTGCCCAGGGCTGTCTCCAGAGGGTGCCAGGAGCTGGTGTGGTCTCCGTGTGTGGAGGCAGAGGGATGACCACTAAATAACATCCTTTACTCCCGGAGGTCTTGTTTTACAGGGAATGTCACCACACTGCCTGCCAAGCTTTCATCTCTTCCCATTCTCAACTGCAAATTTGATCTGGCACGGAATAGTGGGAGTCTGGAGGAGCAATTCCTGCTGGGTTCTGTGGGCAGAGCTCTCCTCCAGGCCCAGCTGGCTCCACAATGATGGCGCTCCTTAGAAAGGCCTCTGTGATTCCTGAACATGGTCCAGGTTTTCCCTGGGTGATAAACTCGGTGATCTGCACTGTCTGTGGTGCCTCGGGAGTGGGGAGGGTCTGAGCAGCCACCGCCAGCCCCAAAATTGCTGCTGGAAACAAGGATTGGGAGCACTTAGAAAATAATGTCCAACAGGAGAGCTCAGGCATATCTGAGCCTTCCCTTGGCTTAATTCTGGGAATCAACCCAAGATCCTGTTCCTCTGGGAGCGATGCTGTGGGGATCCAGCTGCAGGGACATGGGGGCCTGGAAGTCAGGACCCTCTTGAACACAGGGTCACCACAAGGACCCCATCCCTCGAGCCAGGCTGGGAAGGTTCCATCTGGAATCTGTCAAGATTATGTTTAATCCAGAGCTGAATCATCCCACACCAGCAGGGTCAGAAGCTGTGTCTTGGTTTGTGTTTAAATCTCTTCCATGCAAAAGTGGAACACTTATCCTGGTTCTGCAGCACAGCAGGGACATGGGGACCTGCAGGGGCTGGGAAGGGAATGTGGAAGGCTGGATGCTGTAACCAAAGGTACCTCGATGGCTTTTGGTCTGTTCCCTGATCCAAAAACAGATCGGACCCTCACAGAGAAGTGTCTCAGACAAATCACTGTTACCAACAAATAAAAACCGCAGCAAGCCAAGAGTTGCGCCTGGTCTGGAATCAATCCATCAGTTCCTGGAAATAACACCGATATTTCAATGTGTCCCATTTAATGTGGCTTTGGAAATGCCTCCTGCCCTGTCCTTTGGGGGTCAGGCTCCATCATTAACCCCTCTCTCTGGCTGGATGCTCAGCATTGAAGCCTCTTATTCACTGAGTGCCAAGAAATTCCTCTTGGAGCCCACGGCTGGGACCACCCGTCCCCCATCGCACTCCGGGATCCACATTCCTCTGGGATCAGACCTCAGGCTGAAGGGAAAATGCTCTGGAAGAAGCCCTGGGAGACAAGGTGGTGACAGATAAGTGCTGAGAGGGGCACGAGGGCAGAGTGGGAACAAAACTGGGGTGGAGATTTCCAAACAAACATAACGTGACACAAACCATACCCTGAGCTGGAGCCAGCTGATCCTGACGGATCCCGGGGCTGCACGGATCACTCCCCCTGGTGCCACACCTTCATCCTCCTCAGCATCCCCCTGCCATGCCCTGGGAATCACTTCGGAGTTGTTTTCCTAGTCCAGGCTCTCAGTTTGATGTGACAGAAATTGTTATTATTTGCTCTATCTCCTGTGCTCTTGTTTGATTGGTTCTTATTAGGAGGCTCTGATATCAATGGAATTAAGCTTTGCCTGTAGCAAGACCAAATCACTTTCTCTTATTAAAACAAACTTTTGGTTCTTCTTGAAAAAAAGTTTATTGGATTTTTTTTTTCTGGAACTCTTAGCTGTTTATGGAAAACCAGAATAAATACTGGTATTGCCTTCAAACTGAAAAAAATCTGCTTTCTGGACAGATCTGGTGTGTCTGGTCCCAGTTTTGTCAGGAACTGGAGTGGTAGGACAGGGAGTAATGGGTTCAGACTGAAAGAGGGGAAATTTGGGTGGGATATTGAGGAAGGAAAAAAGGTGTGGAGGCTCTGGCTTAAGGAAGTGTCCAAGGCCAGGTTGGACAGGGCTTGGAGCAACCTAGGCTAGTGGAAGTTGTCCCTGCCCATGGCAGGGGGCAGGATTGGATGGGCTTTAGGTCCCTTGCAGCCCAAACCATCCTGAGATTCCATGGTGCCATACAGAACAATATTCCCATGCTCCTTGACCAGCAGCACCGTGGTCAGACCTAATGCAGAAATGACCTAGAATGGCCACATAAATACATATAGAGAAAATATGTCCTGAAGTATAAACCAAAATGAGGGAGTTTATGTGGCAAATGCAGAGCACAAGTGGCTCCCACACTTTAACTCCAGGAAAATGATCCGTGTGGGACCGTGCTGGGCTCAGCTCTGCCACGTCTTTAAATCCATCCCCCTTCAGAAGGTCCCTTTGGTGGGACACAGAGTTGCCCTGGCTGTGGCACTGCCAGCTGAGGGGTTCTGGGACCTCCAGTAGAGGCAGAGCATCTGTGAGGGGTTGAAGAAGGGGAAAATGCTTGTAAAGTTTGGGAGGAGAAAGGGAGGAACAGGGGGATCCCACCTGAAGAGGGGGGAAGTGGACTCAGTCCTGAGCAGCAGAAAGAGCTCAGTGCTGGTGGTGCCAACACTGGGCCAGGGCCATTATTCTGACACCCAGAGATGGGTCTGATGTTTTATTTACTAGGAAAGAACCTTTTTCCATTCCCTGCTTCCCTGAAGGAAAAAAAAAAAAGGCAAGCAAGAGAAAGAAAAACCCTCTCAGGCTCATTAAAGGCAAATGTTCCCACTTAGGAAAAACTGAGGGGTTTTCACTCATGGCTTATGAGAAAAAGCAGCCAGTTGGGTTCTCCTCATCCCTCTCCCCATTTCCTGCTCCCCTCCTGGTACCCCTCCATTCCACATGGCAGCTCCAGCAGTGGCATCCAGGGCAATTGGGCTGTTCCAGAGGTTTGGGACACACAGAGGGGTGGCACAGGAAGGTGCTGGGGCCCCTCAGCCTCCCGTGGCCTGGAGCTGCTCTGCGTGATGGGGGATGGAGGAACTGATCCCTGTCCCTCCTCTCCCAAAGCCTTGTCCCTCTGCAGAGCTGGGAGGTGGCTCTGCAGGGGGGTCACATCCCACAGCAGGGAAGAGCAGAAGGATGCAGCACCCGAGGATTTCACCTGATGGAGAGCCTGGCTGGGGCTGAAAAAACCCTGAACCACTGTTCCTGGTGTCCATGGGACATGGCAGGAAACATGAGATGAAATTCTGAATTACAACCTGCCCAGCCTGGAGGAGAAAGTCACGCTCCCATTCCTGGGTAGCTGTGACTGTGCTGGAGGCTGAGCTCATTCCCAGCTCAGGGATGAGCTTTGGGGACAGCAGCATTCCCTCTGCAGCCTCCAGCCAGTCCCTGAAGCTCTGAATGGACACTGCTGTGGATGGAAACAGAGCTCACAGGAGGAGCTTTGGGAGGAGGATCACAGGATCACAGCTGGCAAAGGAGAGAAGTGCTCACAGCTGAGATCTGAGCTGAGAAAAGCTTTGAGAGTGAAAAAAAGCCTCTTGGGAAAGTTCCCCGGAGCATTTGGGAGAGCAGGACACAGGGAGGGAGAGGGTGGATGGGCAGAGAGAAGGGAATGGCTTCAGGGCCATTAAAAAGAAATTTCCCTCCACGGGGCAGGAAAATCAGCTTTGTTTTTGAAAGCAAACAAGCAAACACATGTTCAGCCCGGCTAAACACAACCTCTCTGAGTTATTATTTATTATTTCTACCATGGCAACATTCAGGGACTTCTGGAAGATAGAAAGGGATCCCTGTGCTGGGCTTTGTAGTGACAGGGAGCAGGAGACAGCCCTTGAGCAGGAGATCAGACACAACAAATGGGAGCAGCCGAGGGATGAAGGGTGGGAAGCGAAGGAACAATAACAAGGCTGTGTTTGCTCTTGCCAGCTCTGTACACATCAAGGGGGGTTGAAGGCTCCATGGTTTAGCAGCTTTGAAACTTCGCTGTAAACACGGCTTTGAGCAAAAATGAAGTGGAAATAAATAAAAACATTTCAATTAACAGAGCTGCCATCCAATAGCTCTTTGGAAGTGGGAGCAGCTCTTCTGTGGGCTCTGTGCTCACATGGTTCTGCTGCAGAGCTGGGAAATCCAGAGCTCCCAGCTCACTTCCAAGTGGGATTTTGGTCAGGAAAGATCCTGCAGGAGGAACAGACACCCTGTCTTTGGAACAGCTCCTGCTTCCATGCTGCTTCCTCCTCACAGCCTGGGATGGGAATTCCTTCTCCATACCCTGCTCAGACTGGGATGGCAATTCTCTCTCCATGCCCTGTTCACAGTCTGGATTTTGAATTCACTTTCAAGGAGGGAATTCCCTCTCAGAAAATTCAGGGAGCTCAGGACAATGGCTGAGAGTCCAAGCAGGTCCTCACCCCTCTTCCCAGTCCATCCCACCACCAAGGGAATGAGGATCCTGGGATGATGATGTGGGCCATGGATGATGCTCCTCTGCAGCCCCAAGACCCAGGGGATACAAAGGGGTATAAAAGGAGGCTTTTTCACCCCAAACCCCTCTATGCAATCCCATCATCACCTGAGAAGGCCAAGCAGCAGCTTTGGATGGACTCTCTGTATTGACAGGGATTTGTTCTGCTGTCCTAGGAGAATGGGAACAGTCAGAGCAAGGGGAGGGCTGGGGACAGGCAGGACCGTGTCTTGTCCTTCCACCAGCACAACAAATCCCTGTGCCAGGTCCAGTTCTCCCAGTGCCCACACCAAAGCTCCCAAGAAAGCCAAGCAGAGGTGTTTTTCCAAAAGAAAGAGTTAAACCAGCCCTGTGGTTGCTATCTGTTGTTTACCCCTTGCTCCAAGGTTAACAAGTCCTGAACAAAACTCCCGGGAAGAAATCTCTCCCAGGTAAACATCCAGCTCTGCTCAAGCCCAAACAGCTTTTACTGCCGACTTCAGAGGAGCCAGATTCTCCCTCAGTGTCTTCTTAGGCTGTTTCACAGCAGGCAGGGATCTTCAGGCACTTTGAAGGGGTCAGGTTCCTGCTGGGACAGGTGATTTCCCAGTGGGAAGCAGCCTGAGCTGCTGGCTCTGCCTGTGGTGGTTTCCAGGGAAGAAGAAAGGAAGGAGCTCCCCTGAGGGGTGGAAGGCACAGGGAAGGATCTAAGGGGAGGAAAAGCAGTACCAAGAGAGATCCCAGCTGGTTGAGGAGGAGGCAGGGATGGAGAAGGCTGGGAAGTGCACTGAGAACCAGACTGGAGTCCTGAGCATGAGGAGGAAAGCGAGAGGAAATGAGAGGGTTGGCATGATGCCTTGTGAACCTGACCTGGAACAGAGACCAGACAGAGCTAAAGAATAAAGTAGGGATTTACTAAAACACCTCAATGGATCCACCTTGGGCAGCACAAGAGCCCAGCCAGGGCTACACCCAAGATGAACCAAAATGGTCCCAAAATGCACGAGTGCTCCCGGGGGCTCTCAGAACTGTGATCAGTTCTGCTCCCATGTGCATATTGGAGTTAATTGTCCAATTCCAGCTCCAGCCCAGGCAGTCCCACCCTGCTTGTTTTTCTCTCTCCAGCCCATGGTGTTTGTGCTTTTGGGGCTGAGATTTGGATCATTTGTCCTTGGTCCCAGCTGGAGCAGGAATTGTTTTGTCTCCCTGCTCTGTGCAGAGAGCTCACCATCCCCTACTATGAAGCCCAGAACTGCACACTGAAGCAGCACAGAATGTGAAAAACATAAAAGCTAAAACCTGAGGCATCAGGCACATTCCCATGAAGAACTGCCATGTTCTCATGACAGAAATTCTGCCTGTGATCCTGCATTTTCCTTCTTGCCAGTGACCTCTCCCTGTCTTTCTCCTCCCAGGAGCAAGAGCTTTGTGCTGCCTCAGCCTTTTTTCCATCACTCACCTCCATCATTTGGGCATCATCTGCCTCAGCCCTGGCTCGGGCTGTGCGCCCAGAGCCCCTCTGTTCTCCCAGCTCCCAGGGGTGACCTTGCCTGTCCCTCCACAGCCGAGTTTCCAGGCTGTTATCTCTCTGTGGCTTGGTTTGACACATCCCTGTCTCGAGCCATGACTGATGGCAGCCCAGCCTGCTCAAAGCCAGCCCTGCCTGCTCAAAGCCAGCCAGGCGCTGTTACCAAGCTCATTTTTCTGGCCCTCGGCTGGGACTGCAGCCAAGCACAGCTTTCCCTTCCCTCACCCACCTTTTCCCTCCCATCCACAAAGGTGTTTGTCTTCATCTCTCAGCCCCTCCTGGAGCTAACTCCCCCCATCACTCTCCCAGACAGAAGTGCAGGGTCAGCTCTGCCTCTCCCAACCTGCGATAAGCAGCTTTTATCACTCACTACCTGCAGTTTCAAACCACTCTGCATTTCTTCATCTTCCCTCAGGTGCAGGAAGGTTCCCAGACTGCTGATGGTGCTTCCTCATGCCCCTCGTTCAAGGGCTGTTTGAACCTGGGTGCAAAAACCCCCTGGCCAAAGCTCTCTTTCCCTCTCCTCATAATTGCCCTCCCACCCTGCACTTGGAGTGTAATAATAATAATAATAATAATAATAATAATAATAATAATAATAATAATAATAAGTAATGTTATCCCAGTATTATCTGGTTGGGAAGAAACCTTGCAGACCACCTTGTTCCAACGCCTGCCATGGGCAGGACACCTTCCACTATGCCAGGTTAAACCTGGCTTTGGGCACTTGCAGGGATGGGGCAGCCACAGCTGGGATGAGCTCCAGGTTGGACAGGCCTTGGAGCAACCTGGGACAGTGGAAGGTGTCCCTGCCCAGGGCAGGGGGTGACACTGGATGAGCTTTAAGGTCCCTTCCATCCTAACCCATTTTGGGACTCTGGGATTCTCCAGGCAGCACTGAGCACATCTGGCAGATGAACAGCTGGGTTCTGCTCTGCCAAGGAGCTTGGTTATCCCAGTTTGGGAACCTGCAAGAGCCCCTCAGGACAGTTTGTTGGAAATGCAGCTCTGCACTCTTGGGCTGCAGCTTTCTCCCATGTTTTTATCCCAGTTTTGGTGTTCTGAAGGGCATCAGGAACACTGCAGACACCCCCGAGGGGGTATCCTGTGTCCTCAGGTCTAAACTGCTTCTGTTACCACATTATTTCATTGGAACTGGTTCCACATTTGTCTCTTCCTGCCCTGACCAGCATTCCCACGTGCCCACAGAACGACCAGCTGACCATGGACTCTGCCAACAGCCCCACACTCATCCTCATGAATCCAAGGAAGCCTCAATTAAACAGGATTAGTGATAACACAGGAAAATAGAGAGCAGGAAGCCTGAGGTTTAAACAGAGCCGCAGAAGAGCTCAAACACACAAACACACAGAGCAGCAGCTCCCCGAAACCCTTGGGCTGCAGAAATGTTCCTGTAAATCTCTGGGAAAGCTCTGGGAATTGGTACAACAGAGCTGAGGGCAGGACCTGCTGCTCTCCCTGCCTGGGCACTCCTCATTCTCTGAGGAACCCCATGGATCCCGCCAGGATTTCTCTGGAGTGAGGCACTGCGGAGTGTGAGGAATTGCTCCGGCAGGGCCGGGGTGATGGATGGACTTGAACTTCCCGAGTGTGATGAGCCCCTGGACAGGCTGAAATGAGAAAGGTGCTGAATTCCCATCCTCACCTGGAATTGAAATGTAAATGAAGCTGTTTTCCAGATAATCCGGCTGATTTTAGGTTCATTCCTGCTGCATCCCAGAGCTCTGCACTCTGCACCTCAGGATCTGCCTCCTGGGAAACATTCCCAATTATCTGCTCTCCCTTCCTCACAAAATGACTCGCTCAGACTTTTGCAACGCTGTTCCCAGAGGAATCAGAGCATTTCCAGAAGGATGTTTCCTGAGAGATGTTTCTAAGGTGGTTGGAGCTGGGTGGGATTATGCAGAATCCCCACTTCACCCACCTCCAGCCAAAGGTGCCTCCCCATCTCCCTGGAGGAGCCAAAACTCAGTGGAACAGCTCAAAAGAAAAGGGTCCAAACCCTTTGAAGTCAGGAGAGCGCCAGGGCTGTCAGCAGCATCCCAGTCCCTTTGTCACCTCTGGTCCCTCAGCCACAGGCGGGCGTTGTCACTGAGGCCATTGAGATCTCAGAACAGGCTGGAGTTCATGAAATGATAAAGCTGAGCAACTTTAGCCTGATTGAAGCAAAATATTTAGAGAAGGCCTTCCAGTGTTTATAGTAGGGGTTTGGAATTTTTATTTCATTGGAAATTTGGAGCTGCTGACACTGTTGCTCAAATCTGGGATGAAAGAAGACTGGAACAGTGGTGTTTTTGGCTGACTGGGAATGTTGTGCCGCAGCCAGCTCTAACAGCCTTGTCTTATTCCTCTCCAAGCAGAGGATAAAAGAGAAATATTTCCACTTTCCCAAAGAAAGCCAGGACAAAATTCCTAACCTTGGTTTGCAGCAGCTGCTGGGGAACAAGAAAGCTCCTCAGGTGACTTCTAAAAGTTTGCAGTGATTGAAGTGTCTGAAGTGATGCTGCAGGTGAGCTACAACCTGGGAACATCAATATTTTCCATACTGGGCTGCTCCTTCGGAACCAAAATCTATTGGTCACTGCTTTGGGAGCATTCCAAGGTGCACCTGATTGGGAATAACTTTATTTGCAGAAATGGCTTTAGATTTAAATGGGATATTGGGAAAAAAATCTTCCCTATGAGGGTGGGGAGGCCCTGGCACAGGGTGACCAGAGAAGCTGTGGCTGCCCCAACCCTGGAAGTGTCCAAGACCAGGTTGGATGGGGCTTGGAGTCACCTGGGCTGGTGGAAGGTGTCCCTGTCCATGGCAAGTATTGGGATGGGATGAGCTGCAAGGTCCCTTCCAGCCCAAACCATCCTGGGACTCTGGGAACATCCCTGTTGGCTTGAGTCCTTGCATGTGCTGGAGGGATGTTTTTAGCTCTGGAAGACTTCATTTATTTTTAAATTTCCCTTCTCACATCTCTCCTGCAATGACCTGGACTTAATGATTTAAGGAATTTCATTGAGTTGCTGTGGAATTCTGAGCTGCAGAGACAGGGAGAGCTGGGTGCTCCCTCTGGTGGGGCTGGCACAAGGGGCTGCTGCCAGGTCCCACTGCTGTTCCTCCAGAGTGACCCAGCCCTCGAGGTGCCAGGGACTGGGCAAAGGGGGAAATCCCATTTCCCTTCCCTCAGCTCTGGCTCTGCTGGGAGAGCTGGGGGGAGCTGGGAATGCTGTGAATGCAGGTGGAGAGAGGGAGGGAGGCAAAGCCTTAGAATTTCCATTACAAGGGGAACAGTGTTATTCCAGGTGTGGTAGAAAGATGGAAGGGCTTCTCTTCTCCCTCCAAGGAAATCCCAATCCCAATGAGCTCATGTGTGTCCTCGTTTGGAAGCTCCCACCACGTCTCTGTAAAGAGCCAAGCCCTGAGCTGAGCTCAGCTCCTGGGGCTGCTCAGTCCATACTCCCTTCCCAGGTTAATGCAGCTCAATTAAGGGAAAACCCCGTGGGAATGGGAATAAGTGTGGGTTTGGATGGAGGGAACAGCAGGTCCCTGTAACCCGGCTCCCAGAGCAATCAAACCCTGCCTGCTGTGCCTGGAGAGCTCTCCTGGAGCCAGGTGTCAGCATGGGACCTGTCACCACCCCACATCCCCAAGAAACTGGCTTTGGGAACAGCCTGCAGAACCTTCTCCAGCTTGGGAATGCTGTGGATGTGGCAGCAACAGGAGCAGTAGGGAGGGACACAGGACCCCCTTGGCCAGGGAGCGATGGAGCTGGGAGAAGTCTCCAGCTAAAACACGGAGAATTTGGGCTCCCTGTGCCCACAGAGCTCTTTGTGTCCCCACACTGGGCTGACAGGGTGAAACCTGCAGCAAACGAACGCAGCCAAAGTGAGGAGGGAAGTTCCTGTCTCTGGCAGGGGACATTAGAGGGGCGGGAGGAGGACAGGAATGATGTACGAGAGACAGGAACGTTCCCCCCCTCCTTCCTTCCTCTAATGAATTTTTCCCATTAGCTTGAGGTGATTTTGTGAAATCTGTGCTGACTCTGATGTCGCAGTTCCTTCCTCCTTCTGTGAGGACAGGAGAGTGGGACAGCACAGGAGAGATCCAGGACTGAGGCTGTCACCTGCAATGAAGGAGTCTGGACCCAGCAGTGACCTGTGTGAGAGACTCCTTTAGTGCCCGAAGTAAATAAAGTGCAGGGAACAGACCCTTGGTGATGTGGGGAGGGAGGAGTGGGATCCATTATTCCTTTCTGTGATAAGCCCTTGGCTGGGCTGGCAGTTGGAATCAGGAAGATCATTTCTCTAATCCAGATGGTTAATAAATGTGGATTGCTTTGCTAAAACCACTTGACAAAATGCAATTACTGCTGGCTGCAGAGCTTCCAGACAAGGAGCCAGACTGAGAGCAGGCTCTGCTCTGGCTGGAAAAGCCACAGGGCTGAGGGAGCTGCTGTAATTTCTGGGGTCATCCCTGCAAAGGACTCAAAGGTGTTTCCTGCACTCACCTGGCCTTGGGAACTTGAGGTGTTCTCCTGTACCTGCACCCTGGTGCTCAGCACAAAGTGCTGGTGCTGATCCCACTCTGCTCTAGGCATGTCCAGGTTGGGATATGGATATGGGGCCTGGCTGAGGAAGGCATTTCCCACTCTGCTCTGCCCTGGGGCAGTTTTGGGCACTGCAATATCAGAGAGATCTAAAGCTGTCAGAGTGTCCAAAGGAGGGACATGGGAGTGTCTGAGGGAGCCACTAAGGGAATTTAGATTGCCCAGGCTGGAGGAGACTGAGGGCAGGGCTGAGCAGGGGCTGCAGCTCCTCCTGAAGGGCAGCTCTGATCTCTGCTCTCTGTGAGCAGGGACATGAGCAGGGAATGCATGGGGCTGTGTCAGGGAGATTTAGGTGGTTATCAGAAAAAGGTTCTCCCCCTAGAGGGTGTCGAGCACTGCCCAGGCTCCCCAGGGAATGGACACATCCCCAAGGCTGCCAGAGCTCCAGGAGTGTTTGGACAGCGCTCCCAGGGATGCTCAGGGTGGGATTGTTGTGGTGTCTGTGCAGGGCCAGGAGTTGGACTCAATGGTCCTGGTGGCTCTCCAACTCAGGAGATTCTCTAAATCTCTAATTCCATGTTTTATTGATGCTCCTTGGCTGTGGGAGCAGTTGGGTTCCTCCTGGCTGGGAGCCCCTTGGGAAACATCCCCCAGCAGCGGGATAAGGGGCCGTGGTGGGTGCAGGGTTGGATGCTGGGCTGGAGCCCATTTTGAGGTTTCATTGCAGCCATGCACAAGAAGCAGTTTGGAGGTTAAAAGCAGCACACTTGTGTTTATTTCTCCACTTTGGCACATCTGCTACTCACTAAAGCTATTTTGGGGGCTCTAAAAGTGGCAGTTTTAGAGAGCTCTAAATGGGTCAGCAATTTCCGGATTTTTTCTTTTCTGAAAAAAAACCGTAATTTGAACCACAGATGGGAGACATTGAAAAGGGTTAAGAGAAGGGTTTAGGGACACCTCTTCCATCCCCAGGTGAGACAGGTCTGGAAGTGAAACGAATCAACATTCACATTCAGGGCTCTCCCCTTCTGAATCCAGCTCACACCATCCTTACACGATGTAATCCTATAGAATCCCATGTCCTCAAATAAGGAATGTGATTCCAGGTGGATTTTCCTTGATTTGCCCTTGTGGGAAGTCAATCAGAGGTGAGTCTGAGGTGAGCAGCACTTTCCAGTCTGAGCTCAATGTGGTTCTCTCTGTTCACACTTTAATTCCCAATCCCATCTCCAGGCCGGGCTCCCGGAGCTTCTCCATCCCCAGGAATGCTCCCTGGGAGCTTTCTAGGTCAAACAGTTATTTTTTTAAAGGAAACACTTAAAACTAAAATGCTGCAGAATTTCCCCTGAGGTTACAAAGTTTGTTTAGGCTTCTCCAAGCAGAGGATCTCAGTCACTGGGAACTGCAAACCTCCCCCAGACGTTCATCCCGCTGCCGTGGCAGGCACAGCCCATTTTCCAAGTTTGTACAGCAAACAACAACACCAGAGCTGCTCCCTCAACAGATCAACTTCCAAGGGAATGGCAGAGCTGAGTGAGGAAGAGGAGCAGGAGCTGAGGAACCCAGAGCAGCGATCCCACAGCCAGGAGCAGGCACAGGTTGGATCAATGATCTTAAGGGTCTTTTCCAACTGAAATTATTCCATGATCCCACAAGGCCTGGGAGCTGCTCTCCAGCCCCTTGGCAGCTCAGCATCCCAGGGAGGAGGATGGGGAGGCTCCGTGGGAGGAGGTTACCAGCGGGTCAGGAGGAGGACGAGGGGCAGGGAAGAAGGAGAGGGCAGAGGGGCAGCACAGGCCTTATCTCCCTCCCATCCTCAAAGTTGCAAAACATTCCCTCTGACCTCCTGAATTTCCATCTAAAAATAACCCATTCTCAGTGAGATGGTGGCTCAGAGAAACACAATTTATGACAACACAAAGGCAGGGTTGGGGATGTGCATTTGAGGGCTGCAAGGGCCAGGTTTGAACCCTGATCAGTGGGTTCTAAAAGAGCTTTTTGGGGACAGAGAGACCTGAGGGTGGGATTTGAATGTGGATTTTGGTCTGGAGGAGGTCACATCTCCTTGATGGTTGCGCCAGTGCCATTTGCACTTGGGTCTCCTTAGCACCAGCCAAACTTTGGGCCAGGTTCTCCACAAGCATCCCCTCCAAAACCATGGAAATCAGCAGTGAAGCAGCTGAGGAGTGAGTCCACGTTTCCACAGACATTTCTGCTTTCCAGGGAACGTTGGTCTGCTCGAGCTGCTGCCTCTCCCAGGACGCTGCTCCCCGGGCTCGTCTTCTCAGGGCGATTATCCCGCTGTGGATCCGACTTTGCAGAGCCGGCTTTCCAGTGGGGAGAGGAGCTCTGGGTGGAAGGACTGGAGGCAAGTCAGAGCTAGGAAAGCAATCAATTGTTCGTTAATGGAGTTACAGTAAAGATGTTATCCAAAACCACCGTGGCTGCCTAATTATTCATAACATCCCTCTGGAGATTCTCCTTTTGGCAAACTGTGAATCTCTGCTTTGTTGCCACAATAAAAGCAGTTTCAGGGCTGTAAATGAGAGGGTACAAATTACCATGGAGGGTCTGACAATATGGCAGCTCCCGAGCCTTGGATTACATGGTAATTTCCATGCAATATCCAGGTTATTACATGGTAAGTGCCATGTCATTACAGGCTAAATGAATGATTATCACCCCTGCTTGACAAATTCACCTGACAAATTTTCCTCCCTCCTCAGTCTCTGGGATTTCTACAGGAAGGATGCTGTTTCCATGAGGAACAGCATGGTCAGGGTGGGCTCTTCCACCCCTGGATTTTCTCAGTCCCACCTGGGCTGCCCATGGATGGCACAGGGTTGGATGGGCTGTGTAAAGCTGTGACCCAGCTCTGTGTGTGTGTTCCAGACACAAAATATTGATAAGAATTTTGGAATATCCATGCCAGTGAAACAGCTTCAAAGTTCCCCAAAGGAACAGAAATGCTCCAGTGCAGCTGAAGGAACTGTTTGAAAATCCTGAGTTAACAGGAGTAGAAAATGATTTACAGTCTACTCTCAGTTTTATCATTCATGTCCTGAATATTCCAAAGCTCCTCTGCACACACTGAGAAACAGCTCCAACTGGGGAATGGAAGTTTTTCTCTTCATACGACTTAAGGCTGCTTAAAACTGCCAGACCTGATCCACAGTTTTGTGACACCCTTAAATTCTGTTGCATTAGGCTTGAGGAGGTCTCATGGATTTAAAGAATGGCCACAGCCTTGTGCAGAACAAGAATTCAGCTGTTCAGGGAACTCAGGTCCTGTGAATAGCCATGGTTTTTCCACAGGAGTATCTATGGGTGTCTGCATTTAACCTATAGATCTTTCTAGGGCATGATCAGGCCCAGCCTGGTGATGTTTGATGGATGTTAGGGACATCCAGCCTGAATATCACCACAGGGAGGGATGTTCAGCCACAGACAATCAGCGCCACTTCCCAGAGTACTCTGGAGTATAAACAACCAACAAGAAAGGGAAAGATTCAGACATGTCAAATCCTTTAAGCCCTAACACTTCCCTCAGAAGTTCCAGCTCCCACATTCCTTCAGGGTTTGTATTTTATTTGCAGTGCTGTCCCCTGGGAAGCCAAACTCTGGATGGGCCCAAATCTCCACATCTCCTCCTGTGCCTGCTCAGTGTGCTTCCTCCCTGTCCTGCTCATGCTAAGGACTGACAATCCAGAAAAAATGGTGCAAATATTTGTCCCATGTCCCCTCCTCAGACAGACTGAAAGATGAAAAGGGATCTCTCTTTGATATTCCAAACATCCCATGTGCACACAGGCCCAGATTCCACACATGGCTCCCAGGTTCTTTGGCAGGACACCTGTATCCCAACTATTCCCACTGTTCAGAGACTTCCATGGGAAACTGCTCTGCTTTGTCCCTAAAACCACAACTACAGCAGCTTTGGAAACCTGTCCTGTACCATGATAGACACCAGTCCAACACCCTGCTTATTCCTGCTCTGTGTTCTCCCTGCCCCTTCTGGCCAGTTTGGAATTGGAACTCATCACCAGCCTCTTGGCACGGTGACAATTATCCTGCAGTAACTTTAAAATCAATCACAATCCACGAGGACAAACAACATTCCCGAGCCTTCTGATGGTGTTTGCAAAGCTCAGAGTTGTCTTGAAATGGAAAAGGACAAAACAGCCCAGGTAGATCAGGAGCTGCTGAAAGGGCAAAGGAGACAATCACGGAATCATACAGCTTGGAAAAGACCTCAAAGATCATCAGGTCCAACCATCAGCTCAGCACCATTCCCATATTCCCCACTGAACCACATCAAGTGCCACATCCCCATGAGTTTTGAACACTTCCATGGATGGTGAGGGGCTGGCCACTGTTCCTCTCCTGTCCCTGCCCAGGAATGAGTCCCCAGTCCCTCTGCAGAGTAATGAGCAATGCCCATTCTGGGGCTGTTCCTAAGGATCACCACGGGTAAAATTGCTGCCCCATTGCTCCAGCAGCATCCCAGGGCAGGCTCTGCCAGCCCCCTGCCACCAGGGCCTGTGGGCTCTTCCTGTGGGTGCCAATGCTGCTGCAACAGCTCCGAGGGACAATTAGGCTTCATCAGGCAACGCTGACATTTAGCATCAACCCCCCCTCCCATCGCCTGCCTGAATTTCCTTGCTCGCCTTTCAGTGCAAGAAATAAATGGTGCATTAGAGAGAAGGAGAGAGAGATGAGCTTTATTAGCTGTTTATGGAAGAAATTAAAATTGCTCATTAGAAACCACGACACCGGCAGTGCCCCCCTCCCTGGCAGAGCCCCGATGGTTCCGTGGGGAGCACTCGCCTTGTATTTATTTGGGCTGGCACCTGCTCGGCGCCTCCCTGCCCTTCTGCAGATGGCTGCGGGGGGACTGCAGGGAAATGTCACCGCTGCTTCCCCCTCCCGAATCACTGTTTGCTCCTCCTGAGTCACTCCTCGTGGTCGGCACCGGCACCTGCACCTCGCGATGCTCCGCTGGGCAGCCGGGGCTCGCTGCGCTTTGGTGGAGAGGCTGCGAGGAGCGAGGAGGTGACCTGGTGGCCGTGCACCCCTGCCGTGCCATTCCTGGGTGTCCTGCCCTAGCCAGAGCAGTCCCAGGGCTCAGCAGGGTGGAGAGGTGGCTCTTCCTCTCCATCTCTCACCTCCCGGGCAGACAGTGGTCCCACATTACCATTTTATGCCAAAACCATCTAACACAAGAGCTTGTTCACAAGTTTCGGGACTGTGGCTGAACCAGCTTTGCCCATGGCCTCCTGCTCTTCCTTTTCCTCCTCCTGCTTTCCTCTCCATGCCCTCCTGCCCTTCCCACCGTGCTCTGCCCACCGAGCTGCCCGTCCTGGCTGTGCCGTGACCCTGCCGTGCCAGTGGCACCGGGCAGGAAGCGGGGCCAGGAGCACTTCAAAGGCTCTGTACCTCCTCACGCAGCTGCCATAAAAAACAATCCAGGTTTCCGCTCCCGAGTCCCGCGCTGCCCTCGCAAGGGACATCTCTGGGGGCAAACGGATAAATCTTTCATCTCCTCGCTCTGGGTTTTATTAAATGCCTCGCACATCCACGGAAAACGCAGATTGCTGATAAATTCGGGCTGGTTACGGGAGAGGCAGATGGAGATTAACTCACTGAACTGACTCGAAGTTGGTTCTTTCCAGGAAGATGGAGAGCTCTGGGATGTGCTGACACCAAAAGGCACAGCCTGTCCATGGGGCACAGCCTGGCAGAGCGCTGAGCCCACCTTGGGAGAGGTTCTGCTCTCCTAGAGAGGGGATCACACCCTCCTGGCTCCAGGGTTGGTGCAGCACAGGCTTTGCAAAGCTCAGGATCATGGATAGGATGTTTAACCCTGGTGCAGGGACCAGCAGGGTCCTGCCCAGAGCAGCCACAGCTCAGGGAAGGGGAGATCCCATAGCTCTGCTTCACCTGGCCTCACTCAAGGTGGGCTTCAGCAACAGCCCTGCTCCCCATCACCTGTACACCTGTAGGGATATTCCTGAGGCATCCCTGGGAATATTGCAGGGATGTGGGTGAAAATGATGCCTCCTTACCCAAAAATCAGCTACAGTGACTGTCACAGCTGAGAGGGAGCCAGGCACTCAGGGAACGCAAGACTTGCTGCTCACGTGGGAGGTTTGGAGTGTTTCATTTTCCCTGAGCTCTTTGGAGAATTTCAAGTCCCACTGAAAGGGCTGAATGAACTTGTTTAATCAACAGCTCCACAGGCTCCAAAGGGTCCTCATGCCTAAAATTGGGCCACAAGAATAGAGAAATAGCATCTTCTCTGGATCTGTGATGTAGGAAGGCAGGAAGTCATGGGACAAAGCTGTAGCAAAAAAATTAAGGGTTCACAGGGAGCAGCGCTTTCTCCAGCCTGGCTAGGTGACTTCAGATCTGGAGGTTTCATCCTAAAGGTCTCCTGAAGCAGTTTGGGCAGCCATGGAGGGCTCACATGGGGGCAGCTCATCTGTCTGCTTAAGGACAGAGCCAGTAAATGTAGAAAACAATTGCCCCAAGATATGAGATGAAATAAAATTCGGAACAAGAAGCTCAAGAATGAACTTCAAATGCCCTTTGGGGCAGCCAAGCACTCGGGGCTAGTCTAATCAGTAACCTCCCCATTCCCCAGCCGCTGCAGCAAGCCCTGCTAAGCAGACAGATTTTCCATTAAGCCTGGAAGAAATGGCAAAGTGCCTTAATGAATGTCAGAGTTAATACCCCGTTTGTTATAGGCTGCGACTGCAATGTGATGGGTTTATAAAGCCGGCCCCTCATTACCCTTATCAATATTATTCTTACTCGGTTCCCGTCTGCAGGCCAGATCCGCATCCAGCCCTTGGCTGCGGCTGCTTGACATGGGAGCTGCCTGCCTGGTGATCTGCAAGCCATCCTGCATCAGGGCACTTTCAAACCAGTAAAAAGGGAATAAAATCCAAGAACTAAGGCAGGTTGAGCGTATAGAGCATGTGTCTGAGCGAGCACGCGGTGCGCGGCATCGCTGGAGCCGCTGCAGCTCTGATTGAAACCAGACTCAGGAAAGAAGGGCTGTAAACGTTTTTTCACTGCCTGTCCTAAGAAATTTATGTCTCACCCACTCCATCATCTCCTTCAGGGCTGCCTTTTTTTGCAGCTGTCTTCAGAGACCATCGGCTGAGTCCCTTTATGAAGTCCAGTCCATGATGTCACCCAGAACCATAACTCACTCACCTCCCTGGCTGGGCTCTGCGCGGGGGTGCCCCATAAATAACGAGCCAGGCCGGGGGGAAGCCTGCCCTGATCGAGGAAAACCTTCCTGACATCGGAAGGGAAGAGAGAGGAACAAGCACCCGGAGCAGGGGGACCCAGAGTGGGGTTTGAGGAACACAAAACCACAATTGCATAGAGCAAATGGGACGGAAAAATCGGTGGTGGTGTGTCCAGCAGAACTTGCTCAGGAGAGGCCAAGATGAGCCCCAGCTGCCTGGACATCCATTAAAGCTTCCAGGGCTCTGCCTCCTCTGGAGAAATCCAAACCGTGTGCTGGAAACACAGCCCAGGGTGTTGTTTGCTGCCTGGGATTAAAATGACTCAGCAACCAGGATGGGTCCATCCTTCAGTAGCACCCAATTGGTCATGACTAAAATGTGCTCTGACTCTGGGGTGTTTTTGGGCCCCACATCCTGGTGAAGTTGCTGCTCACCCATCACACTTCTCGAGAGCAGGTGTCCACATCAGAGAGCGCCAGGCCCCCGCCAAGGCCCATCCCCACGGTGGGGAAGCCGAGGGTAATTGTTTCATTGTGTCTGATAACATGTGGTTTTGCCATATTTATAATCCAGCGCTATTAAAAGGGGAAAAAAGAGATCAACTCAAAATCCCTCCACCGCAGTTGGCTCTAATTGTCCCTGTCCCACCACTTCCCCCTTTCCCAGTCCTGCTTGTGGGCTGTTTTGGCAGCAGAGCCAAAGCAGGAATGAGCTGTTGGGATGAAGTTTATCCTTCAGTGGGATGGCCTCGCTGGGGAGGACTGAGCGCTCTCGGTTTTCCTGGGAAGTCTGGACTTCATCTGCTTGGGAGCAGAGCCTGGGGAGTGCCACCTCCCCGGGACACCTTCACCTCTGCTGCAGTCTCACCGACAGTGAGTCACGACCTTCCCCCTGGAAGGAATTTCATCAGTTAATGCCGCCACTACTCTGCAGTCAACTGGGCTGGTCCTGACAGCTGGGAAGTGCACAGGCTAAGAAGAAAGGGCTCTTCTCGCATCTCCTGCATTTCTTCTCTTCCACTTGTGGATTTGCAGGGGTTGGACCCGTGGTCCCCAGCCACTTGTTGAGCCACAGAAGTCCCCTCCCTGTGATGGCTGTTGCCAGGAGAATTAACAAGCAGAAAGACCCCAACAGCATCTGCAGGACATCTCCTGAGCCACACATTCCAGAAAACTTTGGAGCTTTGGAGGGCAGAAGCAGGTTCTGAGTGCTTGATGGTGTGGGCCATGTTCTCAGTGCCTGGAGCAGTGCCACACAGACAGTCTGTCCCACTGAAATCTCCTCAGGGACTGTGCAGCCATTCCTCAGTGCCTGGGCATCTGCTGGAGTATGGGATGCATCCAGGGATTTGGTTCTGAGCAGGAATTTATTGCCCTCTCCTCTCCTTTCCTCTCCTCAGTAGATACAGAAGTGGGGGAGGGTCATGGTGTCTTTTTTCCTTTCTTTCCTCCCAAACTGAAATTAAAACCAGCTAAAAGCCCACAATGATGGGAACGTCTGTGAGAGCTGGAGTGTGCTCAGGGTGGCCACACAGGTCCATGGGATGATCCAGGAAGCTGATGGATGGACCTTTCTCCTGCGCCAAAGGATAATATTTGTGGAAAGGGCTCTCCCATGTGCCCCCAAACCCCCACAGCTTTCTCAGTCTTCTCTTTCTCCTTTTTTTTTTTTTTTAATATTCCAAGTTGCACTCAAAGCCTTTGAAACCATTCCAGCAGAGCTTCCCCATTATCCGTGGGATACAGAGGAGGGCTGTTGCCATGGCACTGCAGCATCCCCCTCCTTCACGGTGGTTCCTGGGGGGCTTCACTGCTCCATACCTGGACAGGGGCTCTGGATCCCTCACCAGAGACGGCCCTTCTGGAGTCCCCGGGGTTTCCACCAAGGATTCCAGCAGCCTGTCCCTCCAGGTGCGTCCCACCGGTCCTTTGTCACTCGCTGGTGACCAGCGCCTGTCAGCCTTTGTGGAATGTGAGGGATCCCCAAGGAAGAGCACGGGGCGGGGATGTGGCTGTTACCCCGCAGCCCTCTCCCTTTCCCCTCACTCCCATCCCTCCCGTGCATCCAGCTCCCCTCGGCGTGGCTGCTTCCCGTGCTGGGATAACGACTCCAGCATTTGGGATTCCAGCAGCACTTGTGGGGCTGGTTCCTCGCTCCTGCCGCCGGGAGAGCTCTTCGGCGCGGCTGGGCTTTGCTCCCCGCGCCGCACAATGGAGACAATGGCGTTTAAAACGCTGAGAATGGAAGGGAGGGAAGCGGCTCGTGTTCAAGCTGTCGCAGGCAGCGCGATGAGCCGGAGCTGGCGTTGTCAGGGGGACCCGAGCCGAGCTGCCCGCCGGAGCTGTCAGCTCCCATTACGGCCCTCAATGGACGCGGCCGTCCCCCGGCACAAGGAGCCTTTATTCCTTTGGATGGGAACCAGGAGAACGCGGCGCTGCGTGGGCTCAGATCCCCCCAGCCGGGATGTTTCGGGGTCTGATTTTACAGGCAACCAGCGAAGGGGGCAGAGAGCCCCGGGGTGGGAGCGGCTCTTCCTCCCCGACGGGCCCTTCCCGGGGTGGGAGACTTTGTCACCTGGTCCCTGCTGTCGCATGAGTCACCGCGCAGGAATTGGAGCGTGTAATGATCCCGCTTCCATCCCGCCATTCCGGGATCTGAGTCTTGCTGATGGATCCGGCCCCTGTGTCCCACCTGGCTGGGACAGCACAAGGTGACACCTGCCGGGGCTGTGCCGAGCTCGCCGCGGGGGCTTTGGCAGGGCTCGGAGCGGGGCTCGCTTTATGGGGTCTGTGGTATCGGTTGTCAGGGAGTTCGTGCCTGACGTCGGGAAAACGCTTCCTGGCAGCTGTGCCGCAGTTTGGAGCTGCAGCCTGAACGGGGGGGACCCGTGGCCGGGCCGTGGGGACTGTCCCCGCCCGGGGGAGGCGGGACAGGAGCCGCCTGTGGATGCTGCTGCGGGAACACCACGTGTGAGCGTGAACCCTGGAAGCAGCAGGATATTGTCAGATCCAAACACCATGGGTGATCCACGGCTGACCACGGAGTGACAGAGGATTCTTCCCAAGCTATGCTTTAATTTTTTTTTCTCTTTCTGGAGAATTTGGAAACATCTGTGCCTGCCTCTCATATTACTCTGATTTTGGTGTCGTTGCCTTCTGATCCAGAGGACTTATCGTGGTTTCTTTTCTCTCGATCCAGATTGTGCTGAGTATACATGTCGCTGCCTTCCCGGGAATTCACACTTGATTTCTCTCTGAAATCTTGGATAAATACCATCCAGGCCGGGGGATTTACTACACTTTCTCCAGTTGCTCCCTGATTTCCTCCTTAGAGACTGCCCTGCCCGCTAAGGTCACATTCTGATTTCCTATGCACAATGCCTTTGAAATGGAAATGCTTCCCTTCATTGTCTTCTCCAGTAAAGATCAAGAGGAAAAACGCGTTTCTCCCGGCTTTTCCACCCTCCATAATCGTCCTCTTCTCCCCAGGGACCAAACGCGTGCCACGGTCCTACACGCCACAGTCTCACAGGCAGTATCTCGTGTGTGAATTCGTGAATTCACGAACTCAGCAAATTTCCAGGCTTATTCTGGCACCTCTTGGGCTGTTTTGGGACATTTTTGTTTCTGATCCATAAAGAAGTTGCTTTCCAATCCAGGAAGAGCTTTTCCATCTAATTTAAACGGGAATTTTAGGTACCTCCAGCTAACACGATCTCCATTCCCATGGCCAGAATGGATTCCCCTTTTTCCTTTTATTCCTGACTCACCTCCCTGTAGAAACCAGGTCGGTCCAGCATGATCGTGTCCTGGACTGTGGCCAGGAGGTTGTCCCATCCCTCCTGCTTCAAAGGACCTGTCAGGAGAGGAGAGTCTGCCGGAGATGCTCAGCACCCCCAGCACTGCGGGGCTGGATCTGGGCCAGGTGCCTCAGCCCCCCAGCCCTTCATCTGCAGCTCGGCTCCCGTCTCGTGCCGGGGCCGTGCCAGCAGAACTCCATGGAATGCCATTTCCCGATGTTCTGCTTGTTAACAGTTGCCCACAAAGATTTAAAAGTCTCAGATGTGTGTCCAATCTGTTGGCTTTGGTAGAGTGATCAGAAGGGACCCAAAGGACTTGTGACTATCTTGAAATGTTATTAGAAGTTTGCCTGAATCACTGATTTTTAGAACAATAACCTTCCCAAAGACTTCAAGCCATTCCTCTGCAAATTGGATTTAAAATAAAATTAAAATGTGATGGAGGGAATTTTCTATATGCTGGGGGGAGGATTTCTGCTGGAGCTCAGCGAGCAGAGGGTGTGGTGTAAAATGCATGGAATTATTTTAGCTGAATCATACTTTCCTCTGTGCCCTTTTTCCCAGTCTCTCCTGGAATAAGAACTCCATAACATTTGATCCTTTAGACAAACTTTCAAACCCATAATGTTCAAGTGGGTTTGAAATTAGGCGTAAAGAGTTTGTTCATCCTGAGGAATCTCCGAAATGGATTATAGTGAGAGCTCCTCGTCTTACACTGGGAATCCAAGGAATCAACCAAGAATCACCCAGAGCTGAAAGAAATGAGAATTATTTGGTATAGTGATGCACTTTTACACACCTTGAGCATCTCATCCCAGGGCAGCATCTGACCGAGGACACTCCCCAGGTCTCAGTAAACTTGTCCCTCTCATTGCCCATCCCTGGAGTTCCCAATAGGAGAGGATCCCAGAGAGACACTGGGTATTGCTGTTATTAGTGATGGGACAGGGAGAAAATTAGCACAAATCATTCAGAGTGTCTGCTAATTCTCCAGGTGAAAGCCCAGCTGGGCTCAGCAGCTTTCACAGATCCATTTCCCTGATTTACAGTCGTCATTATCCTGGGAATCCTCCACTCCTGCAGCACCACTCAGCCGTGAGCCCTGGAGCCTCCTTTCCTCATCCTCCAGCCACAGGAGCCTGCAGTCAACCCTACCTCCACATCCCCACCCCGTGAGGTCTCCAGGGTCTGCTGGTGGAAGAGACAGGCAGTGGTTTCCTCTGGTGGCCAAATGCTGCGCTTGGTAGTCACAGGAAAAGGACTCTGCTCATGCTCTACAATTGTGTTTAAATGGCAAATCCGTGCAGGACTGGAGTTCCTGTGTGGGATGGCTTCCAGGTCCTTCCCAAGACACAGCAAATGCTGACGAGCACAGAGCTGAGGGGCACCTGAGCTCCCAGGGAGGAATGGCCCAGTTCCTATGTTCATTATTCCCAGACAATGGGGATCTGTGCCTCATTCCTGCTTTCTCATTCCCCAGATAATGGCAGTCATGGCTCATTCCCACATTCACTTTTCCCAGATAATGGGGTTCCTATGCATTCCCACTTTGCCTTTTCCTGGATGATGGGGAGGCAGAGCTCTCCCAACCCTGCAGTGGTTCCTGGAAGATCTTGTTCCTCCCCAGCCCCGAGGATGTGTCTTGAGCCTGAGCTGACAGGAATGATCCTCACCTCTGGATCCTCACTCTGGATGGCAGAGCCAGGTCACAGCAGGGGCAGAGAAGCCACCACACCATCAGCCACCTTCCCCTCCCCACCCTGCACTGGGCCTGCTCTCAACACTTCCCCTCTGGAAGTTCCACTTCTACTTTCTGGATTTCTTCGCCAGCCTGCACAAGGGAAGGATGCTTGGCAGGTCCTCTCCGTTTGGGAGAGCTTTCCCCATAAAACACAAGGAACACCTGGCAGCTCTGAGGGAATATTTCCATCTTGTTCACTCAGGCACCTGAGCCTGGGCTTGGTTTGTGAGCCCCGAGCTGAGCCAGGTGTGGGGACAGAGCAGGGGGAGATCAGAAAACCACTCTGCACAGAGCTCCTGGGGTTCAGCTTGCCAATATAATGTCACTTTATGGAGTTTTCAGGTGACACCAGGAGAGAGGTGCCTGCCAGGGCTGCCCCTGCTGCCTGTGGCCCCACAGCCACAGGGCTTTAGGCAGAGCAGGGAGATTTTCAAGTCCTTCCTCAAAATACAAATTTAGATGAATAAGATTGTAAAATGAAAACCATTTTATATTCAAAAGTCAAAGGCTTCCCCTTGCAGGAAATACTGAAACATCTGAGTTCAGACTAATTTGTGTTTCCTTTAGGAGCAAGGGAGACAAAATAAAGAAGCAAATAAAGAAGAAATAGGGAGATCATGCCAGGGTTGTTTTTTTTTTTGTTTTCATTTTTTTTTCAAATCTGGATTTTGCACCTCTCATAAACTGCTGATAGATGCATTTGTCCAACTTTAACTTCTACAATATCCATTTATCAGCCATGGCCAAGCCTCTAAAGCAGCACTTCCCTGCTGCATGGCTCCTGACAGGGAAGCAACAACCACAATACTTTTGGCCATTGGGAAAACAAGAAAAAAACATGGAAACTCAGGGCTTCTACTCTTCCTCAAGTACCCATGGGTGCCCTTGAGCAGGTTTTGTGTTCTCGGTGTTTTCTGTGTTTCAATCCATCCCCAGCCCCCGCTGCTGCCGTGCTTTGTGTGGCCGAGCTTTCTCCGGGATGGTTTTTCCATTGTCATTCACGCAGGGCCAAAGGCAGAATGCATTAGAGCCACCGGGGCGGGGGCAGCAATGTTTGTGTCTCTTGGAGTTAATTCTCCGAAGCGCTTCACGTTCACTCCCTTCTCGTTCTTTTGGGGCACTTCCGTGGATGTTCCTGGAGGCACAGGGGGAGGTTTGACCCTCAGCTCGTCGGGTTCACTGCAAGGAGCTTTGCCTGTGGAGCAGCTGGGATGGGGCAGATGTGCAAGGGTGTTCACCAGGAGGGTGTCCAGGGACGTGGGAAAAGCCGGCTCTGGGATGGACTTGCTGCCTTGGGCAGAGCAGGGGGAAACCTGGCCCAGGGCAGAGCTGCTCCCAGAGCCCAGGCTGTCTCCTCTCTGCTGGCAGAAACTTTCCTCTTCCTTCCAGAGCACAAACTCTGTCTGCATCAAGGCCCTGCCGTGCCCGTGCTGCTGCTGCAGCGAGGTGGGACTGGGGCAGCCCCCACCAGGGGCACGGCGTGGGGCACAGGGACCTCGTGTGCGTGGGGCTGCAGCAAAGCAACCCCCAGGGGACATCTCGGGGTCCCTGCAGGCTCCAGAGAGGGGACAGGGTCGTGCACCCACCAAAGGACGAGGGGACACCAGGGACAGCAGAGCCCGAGGCAGCTCCATGCCCTCCTTTGTCCCCCCAGCTCTCCAGCACAGAGCCGGTGGCAGTGGCTGCCTCTCCACTGAGTTCCTGCCCAAAACGTCACGATCCGGAGGCAGTGGGAGATTTATTCCTGCCTTTTGCCCCTCGGCTCTCCCCAGAGCGGTGATATATGAACAGTCCTGGGTTCCCATCCCCTCTCCTGGGGGTACCCCAGGGTTTTCTCCGGGTGACGGGGCTACCTCTGGATTTCCTGGATTGTCTGAATTCCTCGTGCGAAGTTGTACATTTCTGAAATTCTATTTTTGGATTAATGAACATTTGGCAACAATACAAAGCCTGTTTGTAGCCAGTGGGGTGACCCTCCTAATGTATTCCCCATGCCTCCTCTTCTCCCTGGCCAAATTCCCCCCCAGGAAAGCCCTGGAGCCTTTCCCAAGTTTACCCCAGGAATGAAATCAGCTCCACGTCTGCCACAGTGAATTTTTTCTCTGTCCACAGGCACTTTCTCTTTTCCCCACCTGCCCAAGAGGGAGAGAGGAAGGAGGGGAAGCAGATGGAGGCAGAGCTGCAGACATGAAGTGTGAGAAAGGCAGCGGGGAAGAGGAAATTTGAGCATCAGGAAATTCTTCCGAGCACACCGAGGTGTCAGACAGAGCGATTGCCTTCCCGGGAATGGGGACCAGCCTCACGTCTTGGGAAAAGAAGGGAGATTCAGGTTCGAGCAGACCAAAATCTGCAAGGCTCTGCACTGGCCAGGCTGGGATCAGCATCCACTTGTTTCCCTCCCTGGAGTAAAGGAGGATCCGTGGGAGGAGGATCCATGGGTTCATCTCATTTTCCACCTGAATTCCCTCTGCTCTGGAATCAGGCTGGGAGAGCTGGGAGTGTTCAACCTGAAGAAAAGGCTCCAGGGAGGCCTCAGAGCCTCTTCCAGTGCCCAAAGTGGCTCCAAGAGAGCTGGAGAGGGACCTGGACAAGGGATGGAGGGACAAAACACAGGGAATGGCTTCCCACTGCCAGAGGACAGGGATTGATGGGATATTGGAAAGGAGTTGTTCCCTGTGAGGGTGCTGAAGCCCTGGCACAGGGTACCCAGAGATCCCTGGAAGTGTCCAAGGCCAGGTTGGACAGGGCTTGGAGCAACCTGGGATAGGAGAAGGTGTCCCTGCCCATGGGAGGGGGTGGGATGGGATGAGCTGCAAAGTCCCTTTGAACAAAAACTGCTCTGAGATCCCATGATTCCCACAGTGTGGAGCCACAGCTGGACTCTGTCCACCTCCAGCCACCTGGTCCCATGTGTCTCCCAAGCCCTGGGAGTTGAAGACTCTTCACAGCTCCTGCCCAGACCCACTTCAGCTCTCAGTGGGAGTTCTCATGCTGTGGGAGTGGGAATTCCATAAAACATCCCAAGCTCTCCCTGCACCAGCACTTCCCAAGTCCCTCTGTGTGGGCTGTGCTCTGGTGACACTTCCAGCGCACCACCAGACAGGAGGAGTAGCTCGTGCACTGATGTAAAACAGGGGATGAAGGGTCCCCTGTGACTTTTTTTTGCCTATTTCATCCCCAAATAATTCTGTGAGGGAATTTTTGTGTAATTGGATTAAGTGTGGGGAACTTGTCCTTGCTGACAGATTGCACAGGCACCAAACCAGCATCAGGGGGGTTGCCACTAAATCTTCCTTCACCGTGGCAAAAAAAAAAAAAAGCAAACAGTAACTCAAGTTTGCAGCCAAACCTGATTTACCCAGCCCCAGTGCAGAGGATGGATTGTTCCCTGTCAGTCCCAAAAAAGCCACTCAGACCCCTTTTTTCCCCTCCAGCTTCATTGTATGGGCACGAACAACTCCTACACATCTTTTTCTGTGTAACAGGACCATTTTTGAAGAGCAGTCCATGTTTGAGGGACAGATCCGCTGATATCTCGGCTCTCCAAAGGAAGGGCTATTAAGGAGATAAGGATTGGGAGAACACTCTCTCTTGCAGTGCTAAAGAGCCAAGGAGGGAGATAACTTGGGAGCTCTGCTAAAGCCACCAAACATTCTGTGAATAAAAACTGTTTGAGGAATCAATTTTCCTCACGGCAGCGATTGTGTTTTGCTGAGGGTGATGTTTATCCCTTGGCTCTGTTCCCACAGCTCAGATACACCCAAGGCTCACCCAGGACCCCATCCAGCACTCGCCGCAGGGCCCGGAGGAGCAGGGGAGGCCTTGTTTAAAACCCACGGTCCTACACACCAGGGCACCTTCAGCTTGGACAGCAGCAGGAATTTCTTCCTGGAAAAGGTGGGCAGGCATTGGAAGGGGCTGCCCTGGGAGGTTTGGAGTCCCCGTCCCTGGAGGTGTCCCAGCACTGAGGTGGCACTCAGAGCTCTGGGCTGGTGACAAGGTGGGGATCAGGCACAGGTAGGACTCGATGGCCTTGGAGGGCTTTCCCAACCTTAATGATTCTGTGATTCCATTAAGTTCATCCCACCCAGTGGCTGCAGCACCCACAAAGGCACCACCAGCTCATCCCAGGGATGAGCCAGCGCCACAGGGTGGGTGTTGTCTGCCCAAGCTGATCCCTGTCCTGCTTTTCCCTTTCCAGGTATTCCCACAGCAAAGCCCAGAGCATGTGGAGAATGTGGAGCACTCCGGGACACCCCGAGCTGTCTGTGCCCCCCACCCCAGCTTCCAGCCCTGAGCGTGGAGCCAGCTCCACTGTCAGTTATTTACAGAGCTCCGTGTGCCACATCCAGCACGCCTGCATCAGCCCCCAAGCTCTTAATGAGATTACAAAGTTTATTTTAGTTGAGAAAGACACCAATAAAAAGGATTTAAAAATCCCTCGGAGTCTCGCCATACCCCAGAGTGCTCGGCCAGTGGGAGAGCTCCTCCAGATCCCGCGTTTGTTTTCCTTTCAGAGCAGCTGAGGCTGCTGCCTCATGCATTCCCGTGCATTAGCAGCCTCTTCCCAGGTTGACCCCATGTATTATGGATGTGCTAAAATCTTCATGTTCCGAATAGGAGCTGCATTATTCATGGCCCTGCTTAGAGTTTGTCTTTAAAAGCCCTGCAGCCTTTTAATGAAATGCTCTGATTTTAACAGCAGCCAAGACCAGATATTTTGCTTTAAATTTTTTAAAAGTCATCTCTGTGGATTTTTCCCCTTCTTCTCCCCCTCTCTTTGAAGGCTCAAGGCCACTCGGAAGACGGGATGGTGGTGGGGGACAGAGGATGAGGAGGTGTGAGGGCTCAGGGAGGAGAAGATGGGATGTGCTGATGGCCCCAAGCCTGTCTCAGCCCCACAGGAGGTCAGGGGTGCTGGATACCCCCGGGTCCCCAGGGGGATTGGGTGCTCCATGGGACATCAGGGATGCAGCCAGAGGCTGCGGCACTGAGCCTCTCCCAGCCCTGGGCTGCTCCTGATTTAAGTGACATCAAGGTTTCCTTGAACTGTAACGAGGGAAAAGGGGAAGACGGAGGGAGCAGCAGCACCCGGGCCCTGTGGGCTGAGATCATGGCTCGGTGTGGAAGATGCAGGCAATAGCTGGTGGAGATGGAGGCTGTGGGGACCCCACAGAACTCCACTGAGAAATTCCTAAGGCTGGCATGAGCTGGAGCAGAGCCAGCATGCCCTGCGTGGTCTGGGAGCAGGGAAGGAGCTCCAGAGGCTGTGCCTGGGTGCAGGAGCACAGCATGGAGCCAACGTGGGCACAACCCCAGCCCGGTCCCGGGGCTGCCTCTGCCTCCACCTGCAGTGAATTTGGCCTAATGACTTAAACACAGATCCCGTTTCCAGGCAAACATCCCAAGTGTTCCGTCCCTGGTGGCAGGGAAACTCCTTAAATCAAAGCAGAGCAATCCGATAGCCGGGGCCGCAGCTCGGGGCTTTATTGATCACATCTGGGATGGGGCTGGGCTGGGACTGGGATGGGGCTGGGAAGGGACTGGGAAGGGACTGGGATGGGACTTTGTGTGGCTGTGGGCTGGGTCCCTGAGGATACACTGCTCTCCTGCCCTGGCCCTGCAGCCCCTCACGCTGAGCACTGGAAGGAGAGAGAAGAAATGCTGGAATTTCTGACAGCTCCAGCCTTTCCGAGCCCAGTGCCATGGATTCCTTTTGTCTCTCCAGTTCCCTGGAGTTTCAGAGCATATTGAATGCCGTTGTTATTGTTTGGTAGGGTTTTGTGCTAATTCCTTGTTACCTCTGAGACTTGGGTATAGAAAAGTAGGAAAAAAAAGCAAGTAATTGGAGGAATTTGCCTTCCTCTGCTCTCCAAATGCAATTAAACACCAGGGTCCCCTCGGCGCGGGGCTGTGACGTGTCCTGCTGGCAATGCAGTGCTGGGGTGGCTCCTTCCCACCCAGGCTCATTCCTGAGCTGCTCCTGGTAACTCCTGGGAGTTCATGGTGTGGGACACACCAGCCGTGCCAGGGTCCCACTGCGCTCTCTGCCGTGTCTCAGTCAGTCCCTGGGGTGGAGATCCCTCTGCCAGGGTTTCAGCTCTGTGAGAGGGAGGTTTTTGAGGCAATCACTGGTTATGGACACAGCATACCCAGCACCACATCTTGGAAGGAGCCGGAAAGGTGGGATGGGGCACTGGGTGGGGGAAGCAGTCCAGGCTGCCTGGCTGAGCTGGCACTGACAGCTGAACCCAAAGGCAGGTGCCACAGCAGCGCCAGCGCTGGCAGGACAATGCCACCGTGTCCCAGACCACGTGCCTGGGTGCAGAGCAGCCCTGCTTGGGTGCCAATTCCCTGTAGGGGATTGCAGCCCCATCCCTGCTCCTGGGACCCCCAGGCTCCTCCACATCCCCCCTGCGCACTCCGGAGAGCCGCGGGGCCCTCGGGGGTGCATCCCTCGTGTCCCATTGGGGAGGCAGGACACATTGTTGTGTCTGGAAGCAGGTCACCCTTCGTTTCCATAAGATCACATTTCCAGGCCAGCTCTGCCCGCAGCCCTGCCATTCATGCTCCATTGGAGAGCCGCTGCTGCCTGCACGGATAAAGTGATGTCTTAATTCATTGCACATTCTTAAATAAAGGAGAGGGAGAGAAAGGGAGCGGCTCAAGGTCAGCACTCATTGCTGAGTGAGATTTCTTCAGCAGATTGTCTAAAATAGCCTGGAAAAAATAAATAAAAGCAAATTGATGGACACGCTATATTGAGGCGATGGGAAGTGAAGATGAAAAGAGAAGTGCCAGCTTGACTGCCAGCTTGGTGTGAGAATAAAACCTGCAAAAATATTCTCAATTGGTATTTTAATGGTTGACCTGAATGCTTAAAAAAACCCAGGATTGCTGACTTGAGCCAGGCAGATGCTGAAGCCATTTGTGCATGGATAACACTGGGAGAATCCTTCAAAAATAATTTAATGATCAATCTCTCCAAATCTGGCTGGAGCTGACCAAATTCATTTGAAATCAAAAGAAAGGCTCTCCGTTACTTCCTTGAGCTTTGGATCAGGACCCTGAAGGCATTTAAGAGGCTTTGTTTTGTTTTGTTTTCCACAGATATTCCTGTGAATACTTTGAGAGGATGTTAATTGGAATTGGTGGTGGAAGATGGAATTTGCAGACTCTTGGTTTGATACCTTTGGCCTTAAAGCCCCTTGACCTTAAATCCCACCCCCTGCCATGGGCAGGGACACCTTCCACTGTCCCAGGCTGCTCCAAGCCCCATCAAACCTGGCCTTGGGCACTTCCAGGGATCCAGGGGATCCTGGATCACAGCTTCTCTGGGCAGCCTGTGCCAGGGCCTCTCCACCCTCACAGCCAGGAATTCCTTCCCGATATCCCATCTAACCCTTCCCTTTGGTAGTGGGAAGCCATTCCCTGTGTCCTGTCACTCCATCCTTTGTCCCAAGTCTCTGTATTTTAATGAGTTGCAATTATTATTTTGGGCCTTTAAAATAAGCATTAAAAAAATCAAAACAAAACAACCTAAAAAACTGGAAAAACATTGCTGGGATGGGATGGAATTATTCCAATAGGAATTACAGCTGACCATCCTGGAAAAGCTGACTGGAACAGAGGCTAGATGGGGTCAGATTCCCCTTCCCAAAGCCCAGGGTCTGTTTTATCCAGGTGTGAGCAGAGCAGCCCCAGGGGGATGAAGAAGGTACCAGACATCCTCGCACATCCTGCGAGGTGAATTCCCAGCTGGACATTGGCCCCTGTCGCCTTTGGAAGCACTCTGGGGCCTGCTCCAGTGCAGGTCCTGCCCCTGGTGTGCTCAGTTGTCACAAACAGTGTCAGCCACCATCCCCAGAGCACCTGTGTGACAAACATTAAACATTCCCTGGCTGTTCGAGCCGGGATGTGACACAGCAGGGGAGCTGGAGCTGCCTGCAGAGAGGGAGAACCAGACTGCCAGGAGAGACAGGGAGTGCAACTGCTGCCTTTTTGTCCAAAACAGGAATTTCTGGTTAAAAACAAAATATGGCTGAGATAAATAAAGATGAGTTAGAATGTAGGCAGCTGCCTCAGAGATCTGTCCTGCAGGCAGATCCTGAGCCTGCTGACAGCTCCCTGGCACGGAGAGGCTCCAACAGCAACAACACCTCCAGTGGCAGGGAATGAGAGATCCTGGGATGTGCCCAGGAGCTGCTGACCACTCAATACCTCGGGAAGCAGGGGCTGTCCTGTGACAGCAGGAGCCCAGCTGTGTGGGCCAGGAACAATGCTGAATCGTGGAATCCCAGAATCCCAGAACCACTGAGGTTAGAAGTGTTCTCCAAGATCAGCAAGTCCAGCCTGTGCCCGATCCCCACCTCGTCACCAGCCCAGAGCTCTGAGTCCCACCTCCAGTTCTCCCTTGGACACTTCCAGGGATGGGGACTCCAAACCTCCCTGGGCAGCCCCTTCCAGTGCCTGACCTTTTCCATGGAGAAATTCCTCCTGATCCCTCGGATGGAGGGGTCTCTCATGGTACTGCCCAGCCACCATTCCCACTTTGGCTCATCTCTGCTCATGGAAGGACCTTTATCACATTCCAGCAACACAACAGCTCACACTAAACCAGGGCTGAACTGCTCAGGCTCTCCTCCCAGGCTTCCCTCTGGATCCTGCTCCTGCCCTACCACAGCCTCTGCTTGCCTGGAGCAGGATGATTCCCCCATGGATGTGAGTTCCTGCCAGCTCTGCCATTCACTGACTGAGTGCTGCCACACAGATATCCCAGGATTAAGAGAAATGGCAATTTTGGGTGCCCAGTTTGAGGCAGGGAATGTTTTTGTTTGAACATGGCCTTTTCTCTAACAGCCGGGCTGTTCCAAGCCCAGCTCCTGATGGCTTTCCCTGGAGCCAGGGATGTTCAGCACTTCTGAATCAGCTCCCAGGATCTTGGATTTGGATATTAAGGCACAAGGCTCACAGGAGATGTTCTGTTCACAAGCAAAAATCGTGGCTGGGGACACCAGCAGACATCTCAGCCTGAGCTGGGGACTGCACCCCAGAGGGGTGCTGGCATGCCTGAATCCCAAATCCAGCTCCCATTCCTTCCTCTTGCTGCTTCACAGCCCCCACTCTGGTCAGGGTTTTAATGGCAAAGACACAGCAAATTTTGATGGGCTGTCCTTCCTCATGGTTCAGTGCGTGCCCAGGCCCAGCCATGTTTTCCAGGCAGGAGGACACAAAGGGCATGTCCAGGCACAAAAACATCCTCCCAGTTTGGAAGCTCCTGCTGTAAAGAGACCTGGGGAAGAGTGAGAGCATTGTAAAGAAACGTTTGCCAGAATTCAGCACATTTTTTCATTCCTGGGAGCAGATTTCAGCTTTTTGGCTGAAACTTCTCAGAGTGATTTTGCTCCAGGCAGACACCGGCCTGGAAAATTTAATCTCCAACCATTCCAGTTTGGCAAAGCTGAGAGCAACTGCAAACACAGACCTGTAATGTGTGGAGTGGGAGCAGCCCGGGAACCAGCCCTGCACCCTGCACCCCATTCACTCCTCTTTTTCTATAATTATTTGCTTAATCACAGCACACTTTTAATCCCATGCCCTAATTAATGTGCTATTAAGAGCCATAAACCTCCCCATGGCCTGAGCAGGATCATTTCCATTTGAGCTCGTTTTTTCAGCCCAGGATCTTGAAGCACTTTCTGAAGTAGAGTTCATTAACCCCAGGTTCCAGCTGATGAGTCTCAGACAGAGGAGATGTGACACCAATTGTCTCTCTCAGCACCGGTGTCCTTGTCTGGCAGATCACTGGGATATCCACTGGAATGCACAGTCTGGGAGTGCTGCTGTTCTGGGGGATCCCTGCAGTGCTGAGCTCAAGCACCACCTCTCCTAGGGTGTTGTCCCTGTGTTCCTGCTCGTGGTTGTCACCACCACTGGAGAGTGATCCTGCAATTCCAAACTTGCAGGATTTCTCCAAAACTAAAGATGTCAGCAGCTAGGAACCCGTGTGATCTTAGAGCCCCAAACGCCACCTCTAAGCAGATACCCAGAGCCTGGGGAAATGACTTCTTTGTCCATTGGAAAAAAATTCAATTGTTCTCCACAGGCATTGTCCTGCCTGTGGGGGAAAAGGGTGACACTGGCATGGCAGGGGAAGAGCAGAGGTGTTGTTTCTGGACCTGGGAACAGGGACAGTGGGACAGCAGGACTGCAGGACAGCAGTCCAACATCCCTCCTGAGCCTGAGCTGCAGGAATTGCTGGCCCTGCTCTGGGATGGGCTCTGGGTGCTCGCCAGAGGCTCCTGGTGGATGTGCTTGCTCCAGGGCTGTTTACACAGGTGCTGCTTTGAAAATCAAATGTTGCTGTTTATGAAATACTTTGCATCCATTTCCTGAGGAGCAGCAGAGCTGAGCAAGGTGGCTGAGCCCTGGCAGTGCCGACGTTCTGCTGCCAGCAGCTCCCAGTGTCCCAATGCCATGTCCTTGGCACATCATCCCTGCAAACCCTGCTCTCCCTGATGGGCTGGAGATGGATCCAGGTGAAAACAGAGATCAGCAAAACCCTCCCAGACCCTGCCTTAAAATACTCTGCTGGAAAGAAGGACAGTTTCCCTTTTTAGGTCTGTCTGGGTAGAGACAGCCAGAACTGTTTGGAATCATCAAGAGGAATCTTCTCTTCCTCTGGGTGTGCCTTCCATGAGCTTAGCTTTGGGGTGCACATGGATTTCAGGCTATTCACCTAAATATTTAATGCAGTCATAGAATTCCAAAGTGGTTGGGTTGGAGGGGAAATTAAAGCTCATCTGGTTCAAATCCCCAGAGCAGTGACACCTCCTACCATCCCAGGTAAGCCTGTCTAGCCTGGCCTTGGACACTTCCAAGGACGGGGCAGGCACAGCTTCTCTGGACAACCTGCTCCAAATTTCTGCAGAGGGGAGGAGAGGGGGTTGCCCCAGGCTCAGCTCAGCCCAGGGCCTGGCTCTCCTTGCTGAGCTGGCTCAGGGTCGTTTGTCTCCCCCAGTGTGTCTGGGTTTGATCAGCCCTTCCGTCCTGGAGCTCAGAGACTTCCCCCGATGACAGTCTCGTCAAAACCATTCCATTTCCACACAGCTCCTCGGCTTTGACAGCTCCACATTTTCTGACAAAACCCAAACCAAAACAAGGCGCTCTTGGAAATTTCTCAAGCAGCTGGAGGGGAATGCTGATGAGATTGGACATATTTGGGTGAGAAAAGGCATGGGGAACAACCCTCAGCTTTCCTACTTTGGTTCCTGAGGATTTGATTTCAAAGCATGGACAGAACTCCGAGTGACACAGAGCCACCATCCATCACCTTCACACCATGTGGGGACCACCTTGGGCACAGAGAATGACAGTGGTGACAATTTTGATGGGAAAATCAGGGGCTCTGGGCACCAGAGTGTGTGGAAGAGGTTCACTGTGGGGAGAGTGACACGGCTCCAGCGTGTTCCCATCCTCTCTCCAGTGCCATCACCTCCCACCCGTCATTGTCCCAGTAACTGGCCAAGAAATATCATTTATTTGAACACCTCTTGCTTTATAATATTTTTCCTGTTTAACAGCTTGCCCAAAATCTGAAGGTCATTCAAGGCTGAGCTGCGTTGACTCCATTTTTCCAACAGCCAGGAACATCTTCTGGTCTTTTCTCGGCAGCTTCTTCACTCCTCCTGCATCCTTGGTCTGGAAAATTAGGTTTCACTGAAATACTTCCAGCCCTACTCATATTTAAGGGACATGGATGTTTCTCTGTTTCACAGGTTGCTATGCACAGAGAAAGAAAAAAAAGCACCTGATTTTCAGAATGTAATTTTGTTTAAACCCCACTAAGGGTTTTGTTTGTAAAACAATCCTTGGCCTTATTTGTCTTAAATGAGCCCCAAAATATTTATCATCTGCCTGTTTAGCCAGTCAGACACTGGGATGAGGAAAGGTAGAACTGGGAGTATGGGAAGGGATCACTAGCCATGGGAATTGAGTCCAGAGCCTTCCCTGCAGGAGAACTCTGCTCTCAGACCCTCCTCTGGGAGCTCCTGTGAATGTTCAGGGCCAGTGCCATAAATTGAACCATGGAATGATTTGGGATGGTTTGGGTTGGAAGGAACCTAAGAGCCCATCTCATTCCTACCATGGCTTGGGACACCTTCCACTATCCCAGGCTGCTCAAATCCCTGTCCAACCTGGCCTGGAGTATCTCCAGGGACAGGGCAGCCACAGCTCCATGACCTGGGATTTGTTCAGGTGATTCACCCTGACACCTGCAGCAGCAGCCCAGGTTTGGCTTCTCCAATTCTCCATTGCCCCCTTCCAGCTGGGAGCTGCCCCAGGAGCTCTGTGCTCTTCCCAGCCCCAGCTCTCTGCTTCCACAGCTGATGCCAGAGACGCCTCTTGAGCACTGCCGTACCCCAGCCCTGCCATTCCTCGTGGAGCCGTCGGTGCCAGGGGAAGGGCTGGCACTCAGCCGGCAGAATTCCTGTGTGGAGCTCTTCCACCTCGCTGGGAGCCCTGCTGCAGGCATAGCACGGGCACGGCACGGCACGGCACAGCTCTCATGCAGGGCAGCTGCCGGCGGACACAAAGGAATTCACCAAAATTAGTGGATCCGCCACCTCTGGAGGGGTTCAAGTGCGCAGCAATTATCTCCCGATCCAGCCGTCCCACCTTCCTCTGGGAATGCCCCGAGGCGCCGCCTCGCAGCGAGGGCTAATGAGTGGATTATTGCAGCATTCTAAAACTCAGCTGTTTTGTAAATTGGGATTATCCAGTGAAACCAAGAAGACTTTCAAGAAGGAGCAGCCCTTCACCCCCTCCTCACTCTCTGCAATCCCTGGAACAGCAGCACGGCCACGGGGAAGGGCTCATTTTTTAAATTCTCCATCTCAAACACTTCCTTCTCAATCAACATCAAGCTTCTCCCTCCCGCTCCACTTCTCCAGTGCCAAGGAGCTGCACTTCTCCCTGTCCCCATCTCCCACGGAAAACATGGCAAATCCAGGCAGTTCTGAATTGCCAGACATCTGTGAGCTTTTAGATTCCTTCCAACCCAAAGCGTCCTGTGATTCCATAATTCTGTGTGTGGGGCTCCCAGACAGCCCCTCAGCCGCTGGCCCCGGTGTCAGAGCAGTGTGGGACACCCAGGGAGCCACCCCAGAGCCCTGGGCAGGGCCATCCAGGCACCAGGCAAAAGCAACCCAGTTGGGAGATGTGGCTGGGAGTCTGCTGGCAGCATCTTCCCAGACCCAAAATATGTTAATGGAATATTTCGGTTTCGGTGAACTGGCATTTTCTTTCCAGGCAAATTTCCCCCAGCTTTAGCTGGAAGCAAGTCCAGATCCCACAGCCCTCCCTTCCCCACACTGCTCCAACCACCAGCAGGGCTTGGCTGAGCCAGGTCCTGCATCCATGGCTGTCACCTGCACCCCTGGCTGGCTGGGATGTGTGACCAACAGATTTGAAACTGTGCTGGAGCCGAGCTTTGGACAAAAAGCTCTGTCTGGTCCCAGAATCACCCCAAATAATTTGCTTTTCCAAGCCCTTTAAACTGAGATATTCTAATAACACTTCCAGGGGAGAATTTCACACACACCAAAGGTACTGGTGGGACTGGTTGCCCCTTACTTCTTCCAGGAATTCCTTTTCTGTAGGATTTTTCCCTTTATTTTTTCCTGAGCAGCACAGAAAGCTGTGCTCATCCTGTGGCACAGGATGACCACCAGCCCGAAGCCCCTGATCCCAAACCCAACACAACCTGACCAGTGGGGTGAAACTCATCCCCCTTCCCCCAACCCTGACAGAGCAGCACAACAAAGGCGGAAATCCAAGGAGGTTCTTCGGAAAGCTGTTTCCATTTTCTGGAGCATTGTTCCGTGGGTATGAAGAGCTATTTCCCTGGGGTTTATCCCAGCTGAAGCCCAGGAACAGCAGATTTTACCATAATGGGATGTGCCTGCAGACCCTCCCAGCACAGAGCAGCCCCAGCCCAGGAAATCTGGGATTTCCTAAAGGGAATGGATTGTCCTTGTCTGGGATGGTCCCTATTTTGCTTTCAGCATTGAGCTAGGACTCCCAGAAGACACTGTGCTCTGAGGGCTTCTCAACTTGTAAAGGTTTATTTTAAGAATAGATTTAAAGGCCACCAAAATTATTCAGCATTTTTCCGGCTGGGTGTGATGCCAGCCCCAGTCCCGACCGGCACATTCTCTCCTGATTTTCCAAAGCCTTGTGCCTCCATGGGTGACACTGTCTACAGGTCCTTGAAAATGTCACAGTTCTGGCGTCTCTCATTTGCTTCTCTTCCTTCTTCCAGCTGCTTCCCAGTGAGGAGGAGGGAAAACCCCTCAGGTTGCCCCCGAACACCCCTCCTTGATGTGCCTGTCCTCCCATTAGCTCGGTCCCCCCCACGATGCCGGTGGGAGCAGGGTCGCCTTTGGCTCCCTTTCATCCCCTCTGTGACATTCAGGAGCTGCCGTGAGGGGCAGGCAGGATTTCCATTTGGAAGGATTTCCATTCTTTAGGATGCTGCCGAGCCCCCGGGGGCCTGCCATTAAAAAGAAGAGAAGAGAAAAAGGAGAGCCCAGCCTTCCTGGCTTTTTCTTTTCCCTTCCCCCCCCAGTCAGAAGTCCCTAATTGGTCTGAACCCTGTGGGTGTCGCAGGGTCCCTCCTGAACAACCGACCCCAAATAAGACCCCAGCTCAGGCTGTGGAAGGAGAGGCTGGAGCTGCTCATCTTCCCTCCCTGCTCCCACCAGAAACGCTGATTCCTGCAAAGCTGTGACAGAAAAAATGTGGGATAAATAATTGCAAAGATGTGAAAAATGTTATTTTTGTGGTGGGGAATACATGTGGGGAAAGGGTGAAAAATAAATAAGAGGGAAAGGTTTTGAACTGATGGAGAAAACAGGGTCTTGTCAGAGCTCCCAGAGAGACCCCATTTGCCATTAATGGGGAAAGCAAATTGGAGGCTAATTGCTGGATTTGGAAAGGGGGTTTGCAACACAGGGAACAGGATCTGGGTTGTGATTGCTGTGTCCTGGGCACAAGTGAGCACTGGAGGGAAGCTGCTTTAGCCATCAGGTGTCCAGGAGTGATGGGGATTTTGGGATGCAGCAGTGGGTGGGACAGGGCAGCTCCTCCTCCCTCCTCTGGAGAGGGACCACGTCCCACAGTGGCAGCTCTGACCCCACTCCCTGCCAGGCTGGAGCACCTGATGCTCCTGCAGCTTCACCCAGCACCTCCAGCTCCTCATTCCAGTTCTCCCAGCACCACTTCCTGCCCTTTCTGGGGTGATGGGGTGCCCATGGGCTCTTCTCACCCAAAGCTGACCAAAACCCTTCATCGCTGGAGATGCTCTGGCCTGGGGGAGTGCCAGTGGTGGAATCATCTTCCCTACCATTGCCTTGTGGGAGGCATCTCCATGGGAATGGAGATGGAGAAGAGAGGGGACAGTGGGACACAAGGACACAGGGAGCAGCACAATTGAAAGAGGGGGTGCAACAGCTCTTTCCTGCTCTTTCTGCTTGAGGGCAGAGAGAGAAATAAAGGACAGAGAGAAGGAAAAAAAGGAAGATGAAGGACAGAAAGGGAAGAAAATAGGACAGGTGTTTTCCACTGAGTTATTTTTGGGAGGCTCAGGGCGTCTCAAACATGAGCAGCCGATGACATGCAGACCCTGGTACCTGGTGGCTCTTGGGGGCTGTTTTTTTGAGTGCAGATGGTCTCCAACTCTTGGTGAGGTTGGATTATCATGATGGGGAAAGAATTGCAGAGGCTGCATTTACTCACTGCCCAAACCCGGACACCCTGTGTGTTCCAGCTGGGAAAGTGAGGAGAAAATTCCAAGGCTCCTGAAAGCCAGCCCCAGCTGAGCACTCCCAGGAGGTGTCCTGAAGGGTCCCCACACCAGCCCACCCAGATTTCATTCCCAACAAACAATTCCCACCCCAAACCCAGCCACCAGGAGCACTGGGAAGAGGCACACACGGTGCTGGAGCTGAACACCCTCACAGGCAGCCAGGAAAAGGAGCAGTGTCACCCTTGGAGGCTGGCACCGTGCTGTGTTTCATAGTAACGAGGAAATATTTTATGCATCAAAAATAATATTTTGGCAAGATCCTTCCCAGGCACTTGTAAGTGCTTATCACCGTGCAGGAACCTGGATGCTCCAGGCCCTTGGACTCAGATGCTCTTTGTTCTTGTACAACCTGATGTAGGTGCTGCTGCAGAGAGAAAAATAAACACTAAAATCGGAATAAACACCCCGTTGTCTGCTGCCCCCACCAACTGTGTCTGTTCCTAAAATAATTGCGTCTGTGGTAAACGCTGACTAATTAATGTGCACATATTTAGAAGAGGATTAACATCAATAATAATCAATGCAGATCTATTATGGCTAATTACGGATGTGGATCTATTGCATAGCTCCTAATCTTCTATAAATATGGTTTTTATAATCACTTTGTTAGCAGGTATCTAAAGCAATGCGAAGAATTTGCAATACAAGTTTAGAGCCTGGCTCTGTTCCAGCTCAGGTAATTACACCCTGGCTCGGTCTATCCCTCTGCAGCTCCCCCTGAGAATATATTTATTTTTAACTTCTTACCCAGAAATGTCTCATGTCACTGAGAGCCACGTGCTGTGTGACACCACAAAGGGTGCAGAGCACGGGGGGGATGTGGGATTTCTCTGGGTGAGCCTCAGAACACGCTGGGTGTGTTTAGTCCATTACAGTTTGGGATTAGAGTGTTATTAGTCCCTACAGAACATCAGGAACAGCTCTTTAGTCCAGGGAAAGAGGCTGTTAAATAACAAGGAGGATCTGAGAGTTCTGTTGGATGAAACCCTTCTCCCTGTGTGTCTGGGCTCCTCACTGCTCCACAGCCACTGCTCTCCTCGGGGACTGCTGGTCAAATCCTGCTGGTGCTGCAGCTCACGTGGGGCTGACCCATCCCAGCACTCCAGCAGGGGTTGGTGCACACGGATCCCAAGGAGCCCCCAGGTCTGGGGGATGCTCATGGCCATGGAGCTACAGGAGGGGACAGTGGGAGCTCTGCAGAGCTGGGTGGGATGCGAGGTCTGGGCTGGAGGAGGAAGACCACGATCCTGCTGCTTCCCAGGAAGCCTGGGAGCTGGGTGAGCAGTGATGCCCTGCACCTCTGCCCAAGCTGCTCAAGCTGCTGAGCTGCTCCTGGAGTTTGGAAGCACCAGCCTCTGTGGGTTTCTTTTTTTTTTTTTTCCTTTTTTTATTACTGAGAAGTGACCTTGGGAAAAGTGAGCTGGGGTGGGAGCTGTCACACTGTGAATGGGAAAGAGGTGGCAGCTGCACAAACCTTGGGCTGTCCGGGAGGCTCAGGAAGCAAAAAACAACATCCATGTTTCACCACAGCCCCAATTACAACAGGGTTAACTTTGGCACTTCAGCAGTCAAAACATCTCTCCAAAGTCTCCTCAGGCTGGAATCCCCCTCCAAGAGCCATGGGAAGGAGGACTCGTAACCCAATCTGCTGCCCCAGATTATACAGTGTCCAACCATTTAATTGAGATTAATCACTTCTTCCCCCATGCCCAGAAATACCTTTCATGTCTGGAACACTCTTCCCCATCCTGAACCACTTGAACTTTGAGACTTGTGGGCAATGGAGATGGAGGGGGAGAGGGCAGGGTGGGATCCATCAGCCAGGCAGCACTTCCTGAGTGTCCCATGCTGGTCTGCAGGGTGAGACAGCTCTCAGGAACCTCGAGGGAGAAGCTTTTCTGCCTTCCTGCCACCACATCGTGCCTCATCCCCCAGGGGCCCATGGTGTGACACTGATCAATGACTTGATCATTGCAAACCCAGCTCACAAGACTTTCTCAGGTGCTGTGGTAGCACCAAGACAGGTGGCGAGGGTGACCTGAAATCTGGTAGTGCTTTATTTAAACCTAAACCTGGGCTCAGCAGTGCTGAATTAACAGCTGCACTCGATGACCTTAAAGGTATTTTCCAACCATTCCATGGTTCTCTGAACCGTCCCTGCCCACTCCCACACAGGAGACAGCACAATTCCACCAGGCAGCTCTGGGGAGGTGAGGAACCCTCTCAGCTGCCTGCAGGGATAATTCTCCTTCTTTCAGCAGTGGGAGTGAAGCAGATGTGGGGTTTCTTGTAATTCTCCGGGATTTGGTAATGTTTGGTAACGTGCAATAGCCTGAAGCACTGGGGTGGTTTCCCAGCCTGGAAGAGGTGGGAATCTCCCTGCAGTCATCATAAGGAAGGTATGTGTGACCTCACTTGTTTGTTCCTTCGTGGGGCTGGAAGGAAAGATGCCCACCCCAGGCAGTCTGGGTGGGGCTCAGGAACATCCCTACCACACGGGTGTGTCACTGCAGGGACACAGGGCATGTCCCAGGACATGGGGCTGGGAAAAGCAGCCTTGTCGGAGCGGGATGGTGAGGACAGCCCAGCTTCCTGCTCCAGGAGGTTCTGGGGCTGCTGTGCTGGGTGATGGTGAGGGACACCCCAGTTCCTGCTCCAGGAGGTTCTGGGGCTGCTGGGCTGTGCTGGGTGATGGTGAGGGACACCCCAGTTCCTGCTCCAGGAGGTTCTGGGATTGCTGGGAAGCTCAGCAGGCCGTGCTGTTGGCACAGCCATGCGTGCAAGCTTTGCTTTTCCATTTTAACCTAAAGACCCGAAAAGATTGGGTTCCAGCTGACAAGTCATAAAAGCTGTCATGTCCTGTATCACAGCAAACATCTGCCAGCAGCATGGCTCCCAGCGGGATCAGCGCTCCGACACGGGTTCAAGGGCTTTTTGGGGGCTTGCTGGAAGAGATCCAAGGGAGGAAGAGGAGCAGCAGTGCCCCCGAGGTCCTCTTGGCCAACTGCAGAGGAATCACAGCTTGGGCTGGAGCTGGGGCAGACCCAGCGAGACTCTGCAAAGGTCAGCAGCGTTCCAGCTGTGGGAGCTGCGGGACACCCGCTCTGGGTAACTGGAGAAGGAGCTGGATAAGCTGCTGCAGGACACGGTTTAAGGCAGCTCGTCCCTGCCCGAGGCGGGCTGCTGTGTTTATGGGTTCTGCTCCCAGGATGGGATAGGTTTGCACTTTACTGGAGCTCACCCGGAGCCTCAGAGCCCCTTCTTGGCACCAGCAGCGCTCGGGATCGTGGCCCTTAGGGCTGAGTGTGTGAGGGTTTATGGGAGCAGCCCCAGACTGCAGGGGATGGCAGGGAAAGATGGGGGGAAGGAGATGCTCAGACCTGAGCTGACCTTCCACTTCCTAAAGCAACCCCGATGAAGAGAACTGACTCCCATCCCTCTGCCAGACCTTGGTGCCCTCCCCAGCTGCCCTGTGTGGCTTTTTTGTGGGGTGCAGGACAGTCATGGGGCTGAAGCACAGGAAAAGTGGCTGGGAGAGGAGAGATGGTGACCAGTGGTGCATCCCCGAGGTGGCACAGTGGCTGTGTCCCGCTCTGGTGGCACAGTGTCCCTGTCCTGCTCCCAGAGAGCACAGCCATGGGAGCAGAGAGACCATTGCACCGACACCAGTGCTCCCCAGCCATCCCTGCTCCCCATGCAGTGCAGGCAGCAGCTGCCATGGAGGAAAAGCCCCAGTGCCAGCGAGGGAAAGCCAAAGCAGAGCTGTGTGTGGCAGCTGAGAAGGAAATGAGTGTAGACCCTGCAGGACTCACTAATGGCCTCCACTGTGTGCCTCTGCCTCGTACGAGGCCTTCGCTGTGCGAGTTTGGACACATCCCATTTCCCACAGACCCTCATTATCCTACTCGTGTTCACCGCAGTTCTCCATAAATATTTTATGAGCATCCTCTTTGCAAGGCTTTCGTTTGGATTTGCCCTGTGAAAGCGTCTGCCTGGCAAGGAGAAGAGAGGGGAAATGAATAACAAGAATGATCACGGAGAAGGGTTGGGGGGTGGAGGGGATGGCGGGGAGAAGGAGCCTCTGCCTCTCTCTCTCTCTCTCTCTCTCTTTCCTCGATAACTGGGTTTTCTCATCTCTGCTCTTGTGTGATAACAGCAGAGCAGCTGCGTCCCTGAGCCGGGATCCTTCGGAGCGCTGCTCTCGGGAGCAGTGCCCAGCCTCTGCCACCAGCCAGGGGGACAGAGCCCAGCTGTGCCATGTGCTCCCGGGGCTGGGGAGAGGGACAGCGAGGAGAGGAAACAGCCCCAGCACGAGGAGACACAGCCACCTGCTGTGCCCTGCTTGCCTGAGGCCCTGGCACACGGGGATGTTTTAGCACACCCAATCCTGCCCACGCCAGGCAGAGCAGGAGCCCTGGTCCGGGGGGCGCAGGTGTGGGGGGCACAGGTGTGGGGGGCACGGGTGTGCTCTGACAGGGCACCTCTAACACAGCATCCAAACTGAGCATCCACACACATCATCCTCCAACACCACATCCACACACAGCATTCCCTGCACACAGAATTCCACACACAGAATTCCCCACACAGCATTCCCTGCACACAGAATTCCACTCACAGAATTCCCCACACAGCATTCCCTGCACACAGAATTCCACTCACAGCATTCACACACAGCATTCCCACGCACAGAATTCCACACTCAGCCTCCACACACAGCATTTCCTGCACACAGAATTCCACTCACAGAATTCCACTCACAGCATTCACACACAGCATTCCCTGCACACAGAATTCCACACTCAGCATTCCCTGCACACAGAATTCCACTCACAGAATTCCACACTCAGCATCCACACACAGCATTCCCTGCACACAGAATTCCCCACGCAGCATTCCCTGCAAAGCATCCCCCATTCCACACGCACAGCTTCCCTGGGCTGCTGTGCAGGTCGGACATGTGTCACCAATTCCATCTTGTCCCCCTGGCTCAGACACTTTGGCCATGGCCCCGTTTGCCCTTGGGACCTGCCCTCCCTCCCCTCCTGCCCCTGGGTGCTGCAGCCCTGGCTGTGGGGCTTCTCTCCTCTGGTTTCCAAGGCAGAGTCCAAGCCCATTCCAGCCCATCTCCACCCAGGAGAGCGTCCTGCCTATCCTTCTGCTTCACAAGTGGGCCAGGATTGGCTGGGAAGCAAGAATTCCATTTAGGGGAAAAAAACCAACAAACCCTGAGGTTTGGAAATTGGTTTTCATCATCATTTTGAAGGGGGAGCAAAGTGCTGATGACACCAAGGCAGGAGGGGAGCCGCTGGCACTGCTCTCCTCTTTGTGACCATGGCCCCGCAACACTGCATTTCCATGGATGAAGGACCTGGGGCAGAGATCAAACCATTCCTGGGCTCTCTCCAGAGAGTTCCATTTATGGACCTCATAAATCTTCTCAGCTGTCCAGTGGGATAACCTCCCCATCCTGCTGGAGGAGCTGCACTGCAAATTCCTCACCAGCCAAAGCTTTCCCAGAAAGGGGCTGAGCTGAGTTGGGTGAGAAAGGGGTGACAGGGGCTGGTGCTGCCCCAGGACCCACGACCCCAAGCCTGGGGGGTGGGGTTTGAGGGTCTCTTGGACCCCTCTGGAATTGGAAAATATCTCCACTAAGGGAGATAAGGCAATAGAGATTGCTAGAAAAGCACCAATACCCAGGACACAGAAAATCCCACTTCCCTCCCCGGCCCTGTAGCTCACATAGCCTCAGAGGCTTGTCAGGAGAGGTTTCCTCCCCAGATTTTCCTTCAGAAGATGCTTTTCACAAGTGTGTATTTATGAATGAGGAGGTGGGCTTCCACCCTTCCCTCTGTACTATGGCAGCTCTTGCTGCTGGGGTTTTCCTGCTGAGGTACATTCCTAAATAAATAAATAAAGCAGTTAAATAATTTCCTGTCTAATTGGTAAGAGGATGAAATAAGTGACCTAATCAGTCTCTTCTGTCTCTTGTTTCTGCCTAACTCTGACCTTACTCGGCCCAGCTTGGCAGTACAGGGAGCCCAGTGTGTGTGGTTGGGTTGGCCCCATTTTCCCTGGAGCAGACATGGGAAGCATCAGGCTCGTGGGCTCTGAGCTTTCCTCGGCTCATTTCAATCCCATCAACCCTTACCTGGAGCTGCAGAGGCCATAAAGCTTCTCTGTGCATCCCAGTTCTCCGTGTGCAGCTGTTGGGAAGCGGGCCAGCCTGAATGTTTGTTAAGATGCTCTCATAAAGCTAAAAAAGCCTGGAATTACCCCAAACCAAGCTGGTCTCCTGTTGCCCAGTGCGGCCAACGCTGGCTCCAGGGTGAGTTGTCAATGTCCAGCCCTGGAGGGTGCAAGGAAATTGCTCCAGGATTTGTTACTGAGGGGGAGGAGAAGCCAGGAACGCTCCTCACTGGGCTGGGTCCCAGCATGCAGAAGCACCACCAGAACTAAGTCCTCTGTCCCTGGTAAGAGGAATTTGGTGTTTCCAATGAGCCACCCCTGCTCCCTGTGCCACCCCCGAGGAACTGCAGGGCTGCACACTCTGGAAGTGCAGTGATCTCCCAGGGCCACAGCAAGATGGTCCCATCTCTTCCCAGAGAGGAGTTTCTCACTCCTCTGCCTCTCTCTGTTGGATTATTTGGATTATTTCCCTGAAATTTATCATCTGTTTTCCTTTCCTCAATTCCACCTGCCTAACTCCACATTCCTCTACCTTTCTAAATCATTCCCCTCCCTTCTGCCTGCTGACACCTTTAAACCAGCTGAAGGTCAATGGTTTGACGCCTCTCCCCTGCTTTTCTGCCTCTTCCACCCCAACACGAGCAGGTTCCAGTGGGCAGACTGTCCCCATGGGGTGTCCCCACTATAAAGCTGGTTTTCCACCTGGTTCCATGGCCCAGCTCCCAAGTGACAGCCATGAACAAAAAACGCTCGGGGCGAATTGCTCAGCTGCCTGCAGTGGAGGTTTCCCAGTTTTCCAGCAGCTGTGCTGACATGTTGGCCATGTACAGGTCAGAACATCATCTACCACATCCAGATGGGCAACCTCTTCCTCTCTTCCTTCTCCTTCTCCTTCTTCTCCTCCTTCTCCTCCTTTTCTCCAGCCATCCTTGGGCTCTGCTCTCCCCCTCCCTCATGCCCGCATCTCCTCCCTCCCTCGGTGTCCGGGGTGTGTTCCCAAGTCCTGGCCGAGCAGGGGCAGCTTTGGCTCGGGGAAAGTCAGGCAGTGAGAGCTCCGTGCTCCACGTCCCAGCTCCCCCCACCCCCCGAAATTTGTCACTCTAATCCCGTTTGGACACCGCTAACTCCGGCATCCTCCCCCGCCGCCTTCCCTCTCCGGTGCCTCGCGGTGACTCCCGCAGACGCTGCCTTATCTACAACCCATTTGTTATTCCCATTCCTATTCATCCCGCGTTCCCGGGCTGCTTGTGCCGCGGGAGACAGGAAAACAAAGTCAGCTCTGGCCTCGGGGGACCCGGCGCTCGGAGAGGAGAGGCGCACGGCGCCGGGATCCGGATTTGGGAGCAGCGCCTTCCCGTGCCTCACGGCCAGCACATTTCCCGTGGCTGTCACGGACGGAGCAGGACGGAGAGCAAGTGGATGCACAGGAGAAGGTCTGCGAAGCCCCGCCAGCTGCCCTGGGCCCTGCCCCGAGTGTTGTGACACCGGGATCGGTGACACGGTGACACAATCCCACGGTGACACAATCCCGCGGTGGCACCGCCGAGCTGGGGGACTCCCCGCGGCTGCCGCTCGGGAGCCGACATCTCCTCCCAAGATGGATTTCAGAGCAGGGACCATTCATCACCCATTATTCCTGTATTTATTTGGGGTTGCTCTTGAAGTGTTGTTGCTTTTGACGACTCGCTCTGTGCTGGGGAGGGACAAGGGGGGGATGAAAGCGCAGGGCCGGGCAGGGGGACCATCCATCACCTCGCTGGATCCATCCCTGCATCCATCTGTCAACTGCACAACCCCACAGGGGCAAGGCTGAGCAGCCAGGACATGGGGATGAAATCCCAGATTATCGTGACTCAGAAGGGGCCCACGAGGATCTCTGAGTCCAACTCCTGCCCTGCACGGGACACTCCAACCATCCCACCCTGTGTTCCTGCCCACAGCAGAGGCTTTCCATGAGCGCTTCCATCCCTCTTCATCTTCCCTCCAAGCGCCGATGCCTTAGGGATGCTTTAGTCTTATCCTTAATAGGAGAAATTTAAGGCTAAGGATGGCTGCAAACTGGAAAACAAATTCCCCAAAAGTAGGGCAGGCCACAGAGCTGAGCCGAGCCCATCGCATTGTCTTTTCTCAGAGAAGTTCACATTTTTTCAGTGAAAAACAAAATTAAAGCAAACAAGTTGTGTTTGTTGGGATTTTGTTCTGGCTGTTGTGTGCCCTGTGCCTGTGTGCATGCGTGGAATTGCTTGCTCCAGCTCTTTTCCCAAGGGAAGCCAAAGTAGGGAAATAAAAACCTAAAGTGTTTTTTTTATCATTGCTGCTCAGAAACTAAACAATTTCAGCTATGCAGGATCCTCACAGAGGAAGGTAATTGAGATCACAGAGGCTTTTTTCCCACACAGGCATTTCCATGAGGAGGGTTTGATCTACCAGTTTTAAGTGCTTTATTTTTAAATGTGTTTTTTCTACATGGCAAAAAAGCTTTCCCCAAATCAGAGTTTTGCCCCAAACCCTCCTGTTCAAGCTGTCCCCAAGGCCAGGGATGTGCTAAGCCAGGTGACTCAGGCTCCTGACAGCCCCACTGTCAGGAACAATGTCACTAAATAAGGTGGAATAATGTGTCTGGTGACCAGCTGTGGAAGAGGAGAAAGAGAGAGAGCTTGGCCTAAAAAGTGCAAATAAAGGACAACTGGTTTGTGAGACCCGGGCAGAGAAAGGTTTCATCAGCTCCTAATGAATAAATGGCTCAAAGCACACCTGGAGCTCAGGTCCCAGAGGCACCAGTGACCAGTCCCAGCTCCTCAGAGCCACCATGGCACTGGTGGCACCACAAAAAGCCCAGGAGCTTCCACAGATGCTGATGGGACAGCCAAAACTGACCTTGTGGGACCTCATGGGTGCTTTCCCCTTCTCCACTCCCTCCATCCTCCCTGCTCCAGTCAGATCCACACAGATCCATCCATCCACCCAGGGCTTGCTTCACCTCACCTCTCTGAAGCAGGACCAGAGCTGGGCTCCTCATGGCAGCAGTGCCCCAATCCCCCCACACCCCACTCCCAACACTTTTTGTGAGTCTCCTGCTTTTCCCCCCAGCCCAGAGCCGCAGCCCCGGGATGCAGGGAGAGATAAGGCCCTGCTCATGTTACCTGATGCTGCCTTCCTGCCACCTGATAGCATTAATTATGACTTATTCTAATATGAAAGGACCCCTTCAGAAGGTTTCCCCCTGCTCTGCCTCCATCCCGTGCCCACCACGGGGACCCCCCCCACCCCTCCCTCCTCCCCTTCCCGAGCCCACGGGACTTCCCAGTTTTCAGCAACACGAGATACAGGAGGCTCTTTGAAAACGCTGCACGCTGGCAGCTTTCCCACCTCAGTTTCAAATCTCACTGGGTAATATTCTCCATATTCCTTTATGCAAACCAGAAATTCTGGCTTTGCTGCGTCTCGGCGTGGCTGCGAGGAGCTGGGGGACAGCAGTGGTGGCAGCGGTGACAGAGGTGACAGCAGACACAGCCCCTGCCACTAGCCATCAAAAAAGGCCACAGAAGGCAGAGCTGGGGGAAGCTCCTCTGCCAAACACGTTGTTCACCCAAAAAGTGCAGCTGCAGGTCAACCACGACACTGACACAACGGGAATGATCTTGTACCCCCCCAAAAAAGGGAAAAATCCAATCAAATCAGCCAGGTTTGTTCTGCTGGCTTTGAAGGAAAGCTTCTTAAAGTTCTGAGATTTGGGCTGAAATGATGTTTTCGGGAGAAATTTGTTTAACTCAAGCCCACTTAAGAAGCTTAAAAAGGAAAGCTTGGAGCGCACATGGAATGTTTGCTTGATGATTGAACCAAATGTTTGGGTTGACTTGAGGCAGGTTTTGGACAGGGGATTTTTTTTCAGTTAGTTTTTCATTTTACTGAGTGCAAGTTCAGGTTTTGTCAATGTCTCCCAAGTTTCCTGTAAGCCCTGTGGAAAGATGGGCTGCCAAGGGCTGGGAGGGCCCCATGTCCCAGTGCAGGGAGCATTATTGAATTCCTACAGTCCCCAGAATGGCCAGGGACCTGCAAATAACCCAATGTGCTCTCCAGCTGCCAGGAATTCCCAGCCTAGGTTGTATGGGATTATCCAGAATGGAAAGGGCTCTGCTGGGGCACAAAGGAACACACCAGGGTCTTCTGGTGTCCCTGCTTGGAAAACTTCCCTTGTAAATCTGGTGAAAACAGGTTTTTCTCAGGATGTAAGTGAGGGAAAGGCACAAATCTGCTCCAATCTGGTGCTGCTGGGAGCATCTGCCTGAAGGAATGGGAGGGTGACGCGTCCTGTGAGGTAACAGGGGGACATTTGTGTTTCCATACAATTTATAAAGGAGCCAGGCATGGGGATAACTGGGTGGGATGCTCTCAGGAAAAGGGGCAGGCATGGGCAGGTAACAGAGCCATCCCAAGGGAAAAGGCCCCATGGCATGGGAATGGAGCTGAGCACGGGGGCAGCAAAAGCTAAAAATGCTCATTTTCAAGCCCCAAAATGTGAGCTTATCCCCTGGATAAGGGAACTGCCACTCCAAGGACAGGGACTAGTGGAAGGAAAGGAACAGCACAGCAAAGGACAAGAACAGACCCTAAAGGGGGGCTCTTTGCCCTAAAACACCCTCAAAACCTTCATGGCTTGAGGGAAGGATCCTACCTGAGGGCAGAAGTGGGGGAGCAGCCCCGGGAAGGCTGGGACACCCCTCCAACAGGTGAAGGGAATGTCAGCTCAGATGAACAGAAATGTTCCCTCCCAGCCTCTCCAGTGGAACTGCCAGGCCTCCCACTGCTCTTCATCCACAGCACGTTGAGGAGTTAAATCTATTCCCAGCCTAATGCAGCAGGGCCTTGCTCATCTGCCCCTCATCACTTGGACACCCAGGACTGGCTCTCTCCACATCCCAGCACAGGATCAACAGCAGAGCCAGCAGGATGAGGGGCTCCTATCACCGAGAATTCCCAGCTCTGGAGGGATGACTCTGAGAATTCCCAGCTCTGGCTGCTCCCGAGGACACCACGAGGATGTGCATCAGTAATTGAAACAGAACTGCACTTGTCAGAGGGAATGAGCCGTGAGCTTCCCATCGGCCTGACCTTGCCCTGTGCTGGATTAGGGAACAAATTGCATTTGTTAATTTACAAAACAATTCTCCCAGTCATTAGTGTGACTCAGGTCCTAATCCCGGGGTGTTTTCATGGAATCACAGACTGGTTTGGGTTGGGAGGGACCTCAAAGCCCATCCAGTGACACCCCCTGCCATGGGTGGGGACACCTTCCACTATCCCAGGTTCCTGCAAGCCCCATCCAGCCTGGCCTTGGGCACTGCCAGGGATGGGGACTTCGCAACTTATTCGATTTTCCTTGTGGATCTCAAATCCCCATCCCAGGTCCTGGCTCCTGGGATCAGGGCTGTTTGGGGAACAGTGCCAAGAGAACAGCTCCCTTGAGCTGGGCCTTTGGAGTCAGTGGTGGGGCAGCATTCCTGTCCTGTGCTGGAAAAGCCCAGGATGCCCATCAGCCAGGAGTGAGTGTGCAGCACGCCGCCCGCAGCAGAGCCCGGCAGGCGCCGGCAGCTGCTCCAGCTCACACCCCAAAAGAGAACTGACTCAATCCAGCAAAACAGGGCAAGAAATTCTCCCCAGGGATTCTGGGCAAAGCTGGATGAGGTGGAGATTCCCCACTCAGCCCTGCTTTGGGAAAAGAGCCCAGCCAGCCCTGCTCCCGCATCCCAGGGGAAACAGGAGCCGGGGAAGGGGGGGCCAAGGTGCTGCCTCGTGCTCGGCCACCCGTAGCCAGCGAGTCCCATCTCCCCATCCCTGTGCCTGCATTAGCATTCCCCAAATCCTTTTAACGCGCTGATCTGATAAGGGATCTGCCTGTATTGGATTTTTTTTTTCCCGGTGACACATAACCCAGCTGGCTGGGTGGCGGCTCGGGGAGGAATCAAACGGTCAGGAACAAATGAGTAAATCAAGTTACCATTTTACATCTCTTTAAGTTGTTTCCCTCTAAGAGCTCCCCAGATTTTATCTCAGGTAGCTTAATTGGAACAGGAGAGCCGGGGCTCCTCGGAGCTTTCCAAGGCAAGGGCAGCCCCCACCAGGTAGGAGGGAGCTTTGCTCGGGAAAGCGCAAGGGAAGGGGAAAGGCAGGGATCATTGATCCGGTCTTGTGGGAAGTTCAGGTGTCCCCGTGATGGTGAAGGAGACAGCTCGGGAGCAGCCCCTTCCCAGCGGAGCTGAGCACTGAGGGGAGGGGGCTCTTCCTCTTGGGGGTCCCTCAGCATCACCTGCCTGGCCCCCCCGGGCATCCCACTGTGCCCTCCCTGCCCGCATTTGCTGGAGGCTTTTATCTCTGGAGAGTCACAGGGCGACTTCTCCAGGTTTCACCTTACCTGCTTCGATCTCCCCCTTCGCTGTTCCCTGGCACCAGCTGTCTCCAGCCCCCAGAGCCGGAACTCCTGGGAATTTGTGCCTTGGGACTACAAGTTGCTCATCCAGGCGAGAACCGAGCAATTCTGTCACTCCCTGAGCCCCTGGGGCACGAGGCCGCTCAGGAGCCTTGTCCTGGCTGCTCCTTGTGGAACCCACGGCAGCTCCCTGCGCTGGGAATCCTGTGCACATTCCCTACAGCCCAGGGTGTCTGCTGGCACATCACCCTGAGTGTGCACCCCACCTCCTGTTCCAGGCTGCTCCAGACTGGGAGAACTGGGCAGCTGCTGCTGGGCTTTGCTGTTTCCCGCTCCTGAAGTGTTTCTGTACAGAAATTTGCCCAGATTTCCCTAACCTAAGAGATAATAACCTGAGGAATTCCTAGTCAGGCTTCATTGGCCATGGCATTTCACTGCTCTTTCACAAATCCCTGATGTCTGCCTACCCCAAAACACAGCAGAAACAGAAAACAAATCAATCCACATAACAACAGCATGAACAGCTTTTGTCTGGCCCGGAAGAGAGGAGAGAGAAGCGAAGAGAGGAGAGATGGAGTGATAGGGAGAGAAGGAGAGAAAGTGCAGGGCTGAGGAGGGGCAGCATTTATGGACTCATTGGAAACCATCAATCACTGTTAGTGCAAGAGGCTGTTTAGAGCTGGTGAGTATTAAATTCCAGCAGAATTTGATGAATAACAGGAGGAAAAACATTCCTGTTGCAGAAGAATAAAAACAAGAGTTCCCTCTTGCCCCTGTGACAACCATCCCCAACCTGAGGGAAAGTCCTGGGAAAGGTTGTTCCTGAGCAAGAGGACAGGGAGCAGCCTCATTGGGAAGTCCAGAGGGGCTGAAGGGCTGAAAAGGATCTGAACTGGAACATGCAGGACCTCACTTTCCCAACCCAAACTTCCAGCTGGGGTGGAATGGATAGGGAGTGGCTCATTTTGCCTTAATGATCAGCCAGCCCCTGCTAATTATTAGCAACTGGAGTGAGTCTGCTCAGATAGAATCAGGCTCCTGACTCCCTAAGCCCTGCACCCTTTGGGGCTCAGAGGGGCTCCTGCTGCTGAACCTGTCATTCCACTGTGTGGGACACACTCAGGGCTGCCCTCCTGTCCCTAAAGATCCAGACCCAAAAGCACAGACGCAGGTGATGGAGATTGGCATTTGTTGCTTCCCCACGTCTTTCTCCAAAGCAGTCAGCAGCAGCATCTCTTCTTAATTAGACAGGCTGGTAATGAGAGCCCAGGGCCCCAGAGGCTTGTCTGACATCACCAGGTATTGCTGTCAAGCAGACACAGAAAAATGCACTGAGATTCAGCCAGAACATCCCCAGAATCAGGGAATTTGTCCTAAAAATGCAGGGGCTGAAGCTTTGTCTTTGGTGTGTCTCAGTGCTGGGGAGGAAGGAGGGGAGCACCTGAACCCAGGCAGATTTGGAAAACAACAAACGATGGCACAGGGGGCACTTGGGCTTTTGATGAAGAATTAATTTGCCATCAGCATAAATGTGAGAGGGAAAGGCTGGTAGAGCTCAGGTGACCTTTTCCCAGAGCTGTGTGGGCTGTCATGGTGACAAATGGGACACCTGGGTGCTGGCACAAAAGGCACTCCAAGGTCACCTCGGTTTGCCAAACAAGGGTTGGCTGCACTTTGGGCCTGGACCCCCAAGCTGCTGTGGGAGGTGGGACTGAGGCATTCCCACTGCAGGCTCATCCCAGAGGATGGGCAGTGGCTGTGCACGATTCCAGCCGGGCAGAGACCCCAGCGTGGCCATGGCAACGTGAGCATGGCACGAACACGACGTGGAAACATGAACATGATCATGGTCACTCACAGCTGAGCACCAGGCTCTGACCCAGCCCCTCCTGAGGCTCTCCCCAGAGGTGCCAAAGCTGCTGTGGGAACGGGACAGCCAACACTGAATATCTCCTGCAGGCACCGTGCCATGGAGGGCGGGCACAGAATTCCCAGCACCTGGCATGGCACCCAGGAGAGGCTGGAGCGATGGTGGCACAGCTGGGACGGGGCCCTGTGTCCCCTGGGCCCTGTCCCTGCCATGTGGCAGCGGCCCAAGGACCGCTCTGATGGGAGAATGACTCACAGGGACTCTGCTGCGGGTGTGTTTCCTATTAGGGCCGTTCAAGTCTCCACAATTAGGAATGCAGCTCAACCAGAGTGTGAATCCCTAATAGGAAACATTCCCCAGATGCACATGAGGGCCCCGAGGAAGATGCCAGCCCTGGAAAGGGCTGGGGGGCGAGAGCCGCCGGGATGGCTCCCACATGAGGCGGCATCAAAGGCGAGGCTGCAATCCCGGGGTCTCCGTGGCCACTTCTGCCAACTTTGATCAGGGTTTGTCGTCTGACTCCCAAACAGTTTTTTCACACTTGTTTCCCAAGTGTGAAGAGCCCGAAGCCATGTTGGAAACTCTGAGACAATTTCGGATTCCTTTGCAACAAAGCCAAGGCCAGGACAATGGGACTTTGATGTTATTGACATATTGGTTCAGAGTTTCCTTGTTTCCATTTCCCAGCATTAGGCCGGAGCAGAGGGCTGCTGCCTTGCTCTGTTTAATTAGGTAATGTTTGTACAGTGCTCGGAGAATATAAAGTGCTCAGCAAGTGGAAAGCGTTATCCTTATTACTATGCCTTCCATATCCACTGGCTGCGCTTGGTGGAGCTGCAAAAGCTTTGAAAGAAAAATAAAATAAGGTCAAGTTTATTTTATTTAAATGTAAAATAAAATTGTAGTGCTGAGCAGAAGTAATGGAGTGGCAGAGGTGGGGAGGGAAGAGCTCTGTGTGTCTCCGGAGCAGGGACAGCCTAGACTTTGCCAAGCTGAGTCCCCTTGATGTTGTCCCAAGCTGTCCTGTCACTGTGTGTGTCCCGTGTGGCCTGGACAAGCCCTTCCCAGAGGCAGCAGAAGGCAGGGCAGCTCCCAGGCTCCCTGCTGGAACCGCCACCAGCGGAGCTCCTGGTGCCCATCCTGCTTTCATCAGGTGGAGAAGGGACAGCTGTGCCAAGCAGGGCCACCACGGCTCTGTCAGGCACAGCTGGGCTGGACAGGGGCTCCCAGCACTGGCACAGCCTCCAGGCAGCTCCTGGGTGCTGCCAGCACTGCCAGTCCATGGTGCAGCATTCCAGAGACAGGGAAAACACCCCACTCCTGCTGTTGCTGATCTGTCTCCCAGTCCCAGGCACTGAGAGATCCTGGAGGATGCTCTGCTGAGATTGGGACACCCCTGCACTGCCACAGCTGTCCCCCAGACTGGAGTGATGCCAGGGGTGCTCCCACCCAGGACTGCTCCACTTGGGCCCCAGGGCTGGGGCTGGCTGAGTCTTCTCAAGCTGCTGTTCCCTTTTTCCTTCCCCTGGGTGATTTCCCCTCATTGTGATTCCTCTCCTTGCTGGTGATAAAACATTTGACGAGTTGCACTGAAGGCCCAGACTCAGCAGCCCACCCCAACCCTCCCACCCCAGCGTCTCCCCCACCAAATATGTTTGTATTTTTAACATTTTTAGGCAACAATCTTAAACCGAAGCAGATGTGACAATGAATATTTATCTGCAGCATCTCAGTATGGGATTTTCTCTTAAACTCGATAAAATAAACTGCTCAGGATACAGAACAACATTTCTCCTAATATACAATACACAAGGGGCAGGAGGGGAATTAGCAGATGAACTCGGCATTAAAGCCATTTAAAATCAAAAGAGCAGCAGCATTTACATGCAAGGAGAACAGTTGGTGCTTTCAGTGAGATCCTGGCGTGTTTTCCTTCTCATTCCTGGAGGCTGGCAAACACCAGGCAGAAAGGTTCCTGCCAGGGAGGGGCAGGTGAGCAGGGGGCTCTTCCCACAGGTGGGAGAGGCAGGAGCAGCCCCCGTCCCGAGTGGGGAGCAGCTCCCATGGGAGGGGATGAGGAGCAGAGGGAGGAGGGGAAGAAGGCAAACACTTCTCCAGTGAGAAGGAGGTCGCCAGGTCCTGTCTCTCCTATGCTGTCCCATTGCTGTCCCTCCCTCCTGGGTGCCCCCAGCAGCCCCCACCAGTGACTTCAGCAGGGTTGGTTTCCCTCCAGCAGGAGAGTGGCAGTCAGGAATTGTCCTGCTGCTTGGGACTGATGCACACAGGGTGCTCCAGGCTCCCCAGGCTGGCATTTCTGGGCTTCCAGGGCAGGATGTGACTTTGCTGGTTCTTCAGCACCTCCCTGTGCAGCAGAGGCTGGGATGCTGGGAGACCCCTCATGCCCAGGGGTAGGATGAGCTCCTGTCCCACAGGGCAGCCCCATGGGACCAAGATCTTGCTCTGGTGCTGAGAGCCCCTTCCTCCCCACCCTGCTCATCCTCAGGGCCTGGCTTTTGGGGCTGGAAGTGAGGAGTGACTGAAAAGTGCTGCAAACCTTGGGGTGTGCTCTGGAGCTCGGCGCAGCCCTGCCGGATCCGGCGGCTGCCGGAGGCAGCGCGTTCTCCTGGAGCTGGAGGGCATTGCCAACCTTGCCACGTTGTGCTCCAAGAGCCAGGCACGTTTCTCCAACCTGCTGTCTCTGACGCAAATCCAGAACAATACGCAGATTAAAAATAACAACCACAACAAAAAGGCTCCACCACCACCCCAGAGAGCCCCAGGCACACGGAGCCCTCCCCAGAGCTGGGGTGGGGAGCAGGCACAGGGGGTGGGTGTGAGCTCGGGGGCCTGGGCATGGCTGGGAGGAGCCTGAGGGTCTGTCCTGTCCTGTGTCCAGGGCTCAGAGGCCATTAAAGCCCCTCGTGCTCATTCACTCCCCCACAGCTCTGCAAAGGGAGCAATTTGGAAGGACCAGGGACAGCTGTGCCATGATGGTGGCCCTCTGTGACCAGTCCCCAGCTGAGCTGAGCCAGTGACCGCAGCACCACGCACTGGAACATCTTGTTCCTCTTTGGTTTAGGACCATCTACCCTCCTCCTCCTCTCCCAGAGAAGGATCTGCGTCTCTGGGTCCTGAGGGACCCCTAAATAACGAGTCAAAGGGACAAGGTCTCCTTTGGTCTGCAGAGAACATGAACTGGAGCCAAAAAACTGCTGACTGAAAGGGCTCAGCAGCTTCCCGAGGGCAATGGTCCCAGCTGGTGGCACTCACAGTGTCAGAAATGGGATGGTGATGGTTTGAGCCTGGTGGGAGCATTTCCAGGCTGACACAGGAGATGCCCTTGGGCCAGTGAGGGTGGAGGGAGGCGTTGGAGTCCCTGTGCTTCTAAAGCACGAGGAGGGTCCCCAGGCCCACCCCATGCCCTGGCCAGGAGGATCCTGCTCAGGACTTTGTGGTCCCGTCTCGTGCAGCCAGCACCAGATCCCTGCCCCGAGCAGGGATCTCCCCTTGTGCTTCAGTCCCCGAGCTTGGCCAGGTCAGGGCTCCCCACGGGACTCCTGGGGCAATGAACATTCCACCCTCACCCTTCACCTCCAGAGCCTGGCCAGGTCCTGGCTCCCCTCTGCCCTCCCGGGTTGTGAAGGAGGCAGGGTTTGATTTCCTGAGCCTCCAGGGGAGCAGAGGGACATTCCCAGCCCAGGAGCTGCCCAGCATCCCGAGACAGGTTTTGTTCTTCCCGAACTCCATGGGAGTGGCCTGATGCGATGCTGTAGCCACAGAACATTCCTTTGTAAGGAAATAAAGTGTCAGTGCCACAGCTGTGACATCCAAGCTCCACTTCAGTAGCGTGCCCTGGGCAGAAAGAGGCGGCGGGTTCCTGTTTAGGTTTTTGGTTACTTTGTTTGTAAAATATTTATTTTTCTTGGTGTTTCTATCCCAGCCTTTTTAGAATCCAAATATTTGGAGGCTGGAGGAGCCGTGGCCAGGCCCAGCACTGCTCTGCTGGCTGGGCTCGGCGTGTGCCAGGCATGTTGATGGCCCCAGACCCCCCCAGCCAGCCCTCAGCATCAGACAGTGTTTGAATGCAGTCTCCAGGGGTGGAGAGGGTGGTATGAGGCCCTGAAAGAGCTGGGAGAGGAGAAAAAAAAGGGGAAGAAAAAAGAAAAAGGAAAAAAAAAAAAAGCAAAGCAGTGGTGTATAAATGAATAAATAATAGTAATAAAAAAGATCATTGGGAAGCAAAGACATTCTTTATGGTGCATTAATGTGTTTTCTCAGCTGCTATCTTGACTCGGCACCAGCTCTTGCAGTTCCTGTCCTCAGGACACTCCGTTGGGTGCAGGAAGGTTTGTTCTGGCTGCTGAGTCCCCGTCCCACTGCCCCCGGAGCTCCTGTCACCCACTGCCTGGTGGGGGAGCACAGAGCCCCCCTGCCCCTTTCCCCACGGCCTCCATGCCCATGGCTGTCTCCTGGGACTCAGCTCTTGCTCCAGAACAGCCCCTCAGGTGGGAAACGCCACAGGAACCTGGGGTTTTGTCCCCTTGGTGCCACCCAGCGCTGCCTCCCCCTGCTCTCCAAGGTTCCCTGAGCCCATGATTTCCTCCTCCCCCATCTGCAGCAGCTTCCCAGGGAAGGGATCCATCCCCAGAGCTGGTGGGACCCCAGCCATGGAGGCAGCAGCTCTTATCAGGCGGCTGCCAGCGCTGTCACCACGCTGTGCTGAGTGACGGGCGCTCCCACCTGCTCCCGGCGCTGAGCACGGGGTGCTGCTGCTGCTGCTGCTATAGAAACACCCAACTTCTCTCACTCACCTCCTTTTTTCTTTCTCTCTTTGCTTTTTCCCTTCAGACCCTCAAAGCCGCGTCTGCATTCCCTCACCGTTCAAAGGAAGATCCGACGGCTCCCCTGCCCAGGCACCGTGTCCTGGCTGTGACAGGGTGTGGTGATCCATCCCCACCCCACGGAGAGGCGACTCCAGAGTCACCACCTGCTCTCCAGGAGCTGAGCTGAGCCCTCTCCTGCTCGCACCAGGGCCACGGGATGTGTTCCCTGTGCTGGCGCTGCTCCGTGAGCTCATCAGCTGCTCCAGCAAAGGCCCACACAGAGCTCTGGTGGGTTTATTTTGCTGGCTGCTCTCACCCAGCTGTTTATTTTCTTGAGTTTCCCCCGTGAACCCACTCCACACCTGGAATTGTGCTGACTTCAAAGCTGAGCTAACTCTGCAAATCCCTTCCATGCGTGACTGTGGGGAGCAGGTGCTCCTCGCTTCCCCAGGGCTGCAGAGCCCCCCAGCAGGAGAGCAGGATCTGCCTCATTCCTCATTTGCCAAGCAGAGACACTCACATGGAAAACCAGCGAGTCCTCAAGTTGTGGAATCACAGAATGGTTTGGGTTGGGAGGGACCTTAAAGCCCATCCAGTCCCACCACCATGGGCAGGGACACCTCCCACTATCCCAGGTTGCTCCAAGCCCCATCCAGCCTGGCCTTGACACTTCCAGGGATCCAGGGGCAGCCACAGCTGCTCTGGGCAGCCTAAACCACCAAACCTGGACTCATCCAGCACCACCGTGGTAGATCCAGCTCATCCCTTCTCATCCCTTCCTGACCTCATTGGCCTTGGCTGACAGTGGCTTGTTTTGGTATCAGTCTCTGTGGACACTCTGCAAACCAAACCAGCCCACTGTAAGATCCAAGGAGACATTTACTAATGGGCTTTGGGCTGAAATTCAACCCTTCCTCAAAAAAAAAAAAAATTCCTTCAAACTAAAAGGTTCTAAACAAACCTGACTTGAGAGTCATTTAACACCCTGTCAGCTTCCCTTCCCACTGCTCCTGGCCCTGCTGAGGTGAGCCGTGTCCCTGGGATGGGGTCCTGCTCTCCTGTGCCTGCTAGGAAGGTGCAAACAAATCCTGAAGTGCAGATGCCAGAGTCACTGACCCAGAGAGATCCTTCTGGAGCCCAACTTTGGCTCAAGCCTCAGTGGAAGGCCAGGACAGGTTATTTCCCAATCCCTCCACTTTGATTTCCATTGTCTCTGCTGTGATTCCCACAGAGCAGCCCAGCATTGCTGCATTCCGGAGGCATTTCGGGGTCCTGGGGGTGTTGGTCTGGGTGAGTGGCACAAATGGTGATGCCATCAAAGCAGGACAGACCGTCCAGCTGTGACACCTGTAAGAGTCAGGTCAGCCGTGTTTCTCCTACCCCACAGCTCAGGGGCACCTTCCTTCCTTCCTTCCTTCCTTCCTTCCTTCCTTCCTTCCTTCCT
>QUSF01000018.1:9174029-9189491 GCA_003676055.1 Chloebia gouldiae | reverse complement strand
TTCTCTTCTCTTCTCTTCTCTTCTCTTCTCTTCTCTTCTCTTCTCTTTTCTCTCCCCTTCCCCTTCCCCTTCCCCGCCTCTCCTTAGCCGCGCTCTCCCCCTGGCGGCAGCTCTGGGTACTGCCGCCCCAGGTGCCGCCGCCCCTCCCGGTCCCTCCCGGTCCCTCCCGGTCCCTCCCGCTCCCTCTCGGCCCCTCCCGGTCCCTCTCGGCCCCTCCCGGTCCCCCCGGCCCTCCATCACCCCTTCCACCTCCAAAACCTGCAGTGACCGCGGCGCTGCGCAGGACAAGGACCCCGGAGCGTCCCCCGGCCCTGTGGGTTGGACGCTCCCCCGGCCCCCCGCGCCCCGGAGGTGACGCTCCGCAGGCGCTGCCGGTGACACCTGATGGGGAACCGCTGGCTCGTGGAATATTTGCTCTTTCCAAGCGCAGGGAGCTCCCACGAGTGACTCCCAGTCAAGATGCACTTTTCAGCCCCCCCCCACCACTGTTCAGTGCGACCCCCTACTCGCCCCGGCCTCCTTGGAACATCCTCAGTGGAGACTGAGGGAAAGAGAAGAGAGGGAGGGGAGGGAAAGGAGAGGGAGATGGAAACAGAAAGAATTAAACCCCCTGCTTTAAATGATGGAAAATATCCCAGCAGTGTTCCCTTTCAAGCCTTATTTTGCTATTCAGGAGCTTGAAAGGCATCGAGCTCCCAGGCCCTCACAGAGCAAGCAGAGATTTCACATTATAAAATATGAATATCCTGGTTTATGAATAAACTTGGGTTTGCTGCTCAATCCAAGCCATCACCACCTCCTGGGTTCCTCTCTGGGGTGATTTGCTGAGGGGTGTCCCAGTTGTGGGGTCGGCAGGGGAGGAGGGGATGGGAACCATCAGGGAGCAGCTGGAGGCATGGATCCCGTCCCCTCCTGGGGCTGCGAGGGGCGGAGGCACTGCTGGGCTCTGGGGTGATGCCAGGGCTCAGAGATGTCCCAAATCCAGTGCTGGGAGCCGTCCCCAGAGCGTGGGAGACGCCCAGGGTTCTCGGTGGCTGGTGCTGCCGGTGTTGGATCATCAGCCCTCGGGAGAGCAAGTGGAGAAATCCAAAACCTGCCCCCGAGAACTCCGAGGTGGAGGAGGAAATCTGGGCTCCTCCTCCCCAGGGGGACAAAGGCAGCAGGGCCGTGGCAGGGATGTGACAGAGGGATCCCCCCGGCCCCCGCCGAGGCACCGGGGCTGCGGCTGCTCAGCTCACCTGCTTTTCCCCACCCGGGGAGGAGGAGGGGATGGCACGGGCATCCCCCAGCCTCTGCCCACCTCTGGGCACAAACCCAGGGCACAGAGCCCCGCCAGAGCCCCCTCCCCTGGCCCCGCTGCCGCCCGAGCTGAGCTGCTGAGGGACGGACCTGCACAAGGAGCAACGAAGACTTCAGAAGCGCTTTGGAGGAAAGGAAGGAAGGATAAAGAGAAGCTGGGAAGAGGCCATGCCTGGTCCCCTGATGCACTTCAAGAGAAAACAGTCTAGACTTTTTTATTTTTTCTTTCCCAGACCCTGTTTTCCATTTCAAATCAGCCCTGACATTTTGGTTATCTTTTCTTTTAATAAGCCAGGTTTGGTCTGTTAGAATCCATTCATCTGTGTGGCACAGGGAGGCTCAAAGACAAATAATACCTGGAGATGAGGGAGGTCTCCAGTGTCCCAGTGCCACCAGTCTGCCCTGAGACAGAGGCCAGCACCTGTGTCACCCTGCTGACAAGGACCTGTGAGCCCCAGGGCACACGGGGCTCTCTCAAGCTCCTCTCCACAGCCTTCAATCTCCCGCGGGAGGTCTTGGCATGGGGCAAATCCCCTTGTCATAGCCAGGGACCGCTCCTGGCGAAGGGTTCCTGCAGATTTGGGGTTCCTTGAGCCTCCCTCACCTCTCCTCACTGCTGCCAGAGCTGCCGGAGCAGAGCAGCCGCTCGCTGGGGCACTGCCAGGGGATTTCCAGCTCCTCCCGCCTGACCCCGGCGCAGTCCCTTTGGCGATGTTGGGAGAGATTTCCAAAATCCCGCTCCAGGAGCCCTTCCCTGCTGGCAGCCTGGCTCAGCCTCGCCCGGCCCCAGCCCCACTCCGAGTTGTCTCCCCTCATCCCGCAGAGGCTGGAGAGGGGGAAAGGCAGATGGAGCTCTGCAGGAGAAGGCGGCTTGGAGGAGGAAAATAACAACCAGAAACACGGAGAAAGGGATGAAATGTTACAGAAAAGTTGGCCTGAGGGAAATAAGGGAGCTAAAAATAACCCGCCAAAGGCTGCGATGGGAGCAAGAGGAAAACTGCCGATCGCGAGGAGAAGCTGGGTTACTCTGCAGCTGCCCCCACGCCGCTCCTGCTGAGCCCCACAGCTTCTGGGGGTGTCCCGTGGCAGGAGGGGGCAGAGACCTCCAAGAGGGTCCCTGAGCTGGGCCGGCGCTCTCCGGGAACGGGGCACATCCCACGGGAAGGGGGCAGGCGCCCACCCAGCCCAGCCCTGCCCAGCCCTGCCAGCCCTCGCCTTGATTACATTTCTGTTTCCTCCCCGAGCCGAGCACAGGAAGCTGCTTTGCCATCCATTTACCCAGGGACTTCACTGGTATTTAATAAACTCGATTAAGCAAGCGCCTTAATTTGCTTTGGTAATGAAAACATAATTGTTTCTGCAGCTCCAGTGTGGGGACTCTCCACGGCGAGTGGCGGGTGCAGGCAGCGGGATAATCAAGCAGAAGAGCCCAGAGCTGGGGAAGTTGTTGGTTCTCCCCTGAGGAAATAAGCAGGCTGGGGAAGGGCAGGGAGAGAAGCTGCTGCCATGGGGGGCTGGGGTGATTCAGGGCAATCCTTCCCCCTCATCCTTCTCACCCTCGTTCAGTCCTTCCCCACAAAAACACACACCACACACCACCGGTGACTTTTCCTATTCCCTCACCTCGCAGCTCCATCCACACCCTGGGCAGGACACACCCCACACGGGGTGATCCCATGGGAGGCACACATCCCACACGGGGTGATCCCACAGAGGGATGCAGGTGTGATAAAGAAGGTGTGATAAGGCAGGGGCTCACCCTGGACCTTCTCGAGCACTGGCACACAGCTGTGCCAGGCCATGGATAATGCAGAATTCTGTCCACAGATATGTGTGCAACCCTCAGCACTTGACTCAAAATCCAGTGGATGACTCCACTGTGGTCCCTCCCAGTCCCTTTAGGGCTGTGTGAATGGAGCATACCAGGGCCCAGGGACACGTGCCACAGCAGCCTGGGGACAAATAAACAGGAAAACAGGAGTTCCTTGTAATGGCAAGGCCTGAAATGAGCAGCCAGGTGCAGCGTGTGCAGTCGGTGTGACACGGGAGATCTCTGCAGGGGCCAACCAGCTCAGCCCAGCAGGGTTTGTACACTTAATGTGAGATATTTCTCATGATTAGGAATTACTGCAACTCCTGCAAAGGTGGGGAGAGCCCAGGGGTCACCGTGGCCACCAGGAGCTGGGAGAGGTCAGAGCCCAATCGTTCTCCCCAGAAAGACTCCGGGGAAGAAGGGCTCTGGATGTACAGTGAGCACAGAGAGAAAATGGGAGGAGGAAGAGACAGATGGTCCCATTTTGTATGAAAAGGCAGAGAGGGAAGATGTAACTTGGGAATCTCCCCAGAACAAGCCATCTGTGAGGTGTAAGGCCTGAGCTGCCACCAGTGCAGCCAAAATCCTGGAACAGCATAAGATGCTGTGCTCAGTCCAAAGATTTCATTACCTTGTCCCCGTTATTTGTGACTCTGAGGTCACAGGTAGTGAAAGCAGCAATTTAATCCTTTGTCTTTTTTATTTTCTTCTGCTTTAATAGGTTTGTGTTTTCCCTCACCCCTGTCTGATGCCAGCCAGGAGCTCTGGGAACTCTTGTGAGCCTCAGGCAATTCCCTCCACTGATTTAAGGAACCCAAATAAATAAATGTTGTAGACAAATCCTTTAAAATATTAGAAACTTGGAGCAGCTCTTGAAACCTTGTGAGCCAGCCTGGCTTTCCCACTGCAGCTCTGGGAATGCCTGCAGGAGCTGCTGGAACAGGGACAACTCAGCCCCAGCACCCCTCCCCATGTCCCATCCTGTCCAGAGAGTTGTCACGGTGGGCAGGGAGGTCTGGGACAAGGGCAGCTCCTGGGGTATCTCCTCCAGACAGTACATCTCCTGGAAATCTCAGCCCCTCTGGAGGGACACAGCAGCTCTGTCCCTTCTGTAGTGCAGCCATGGGGGACTCACAGGTCTCTGTACCTCTGGGGGCAGCCAGGCCAGCGATGTCCCCATGCCTGGGGACACTGAGTGTCCCAGCCATGGGCTGGGCCCCTCCTGCACTGGCTGAGAGAGGGAAAATGAGAATGTCCAACCTCCAGCAGCCACACACCTCCCAGCCTTCCCACAGCTGGGTCCCAGCACCGACACATCTGCAGGGCCACCAATCCGGGCAGGGCCACGTCCATCCCAGAGCCCAGTCGTGCTCAGGAATGCAGGAGCAGCAGGATAATGGGCCTGGCACTACCAGTGGTCTGATGTCACCCAGTGTGGTCAATGGAGTGGGAATGGGAGCCAGGTGAGATGTCCTGGTGCCACGGGGTGGGTCCCTGCAGGGTGCTGGCTCTGTCCCCATGCAGACCCCGGCAGGATGGAGCTGCCAAGGTGCAATCAAGGCAGGGATGTGGGGTTTTGGGGGTTGTGGGCAGGAGGGGGAATGAAACAAGCCTCAAAAATAAAAGACACCGCCCCTATAAATCACTAATATTAAAAAGCACGAAAGGGCCGGAGCCTTCAGCCCCAACTAAGCGCTGGGCTGGGAGAGCAGGAGCAGCGCTGGCCCCGCTGCTCAACTCTGCAAATATCCATCAGCTCTTCCTGACACATCGTTATTAGCTTTCCTACGCTGAATTGCACAGGGATAAACTTGGGGCTGGGAGAAAAACCGCAGAGATTATTGTCAGCCCGAGCGCTGCCACGCGCTGTGCTTTTCCTCCTTCCCCCCTCCGCCTTCTTCGTGCAGAAACACAAAGGAAATTCATGGCATTTCTACGGCTCATACCGCAGGAAGCGTTGGTGGGCTTGAAAGAGGAGAAAGAATTAGAGGCTCATCCAGACAGTGGGATGTGGGGGGCGAAGGAGGGGGAGCTGGGGGGGGCGTCAGGGAGGGCCGAGAGCAGCTGATCTCAGTAAAGTGAGAGTTTGATGCATTGGTTGGGGGAAAATAAAGAAACTTCAATAAAACAAATTGAATTTAAATCCTTCGGCAGAGCCGGTTCCCAGCGAGCGAGCCCCGGGAATGGGTTTGGGTTACACTGGGACAGCTGTGGCCCCTCACTGCAGTTTGCTAACAAAGGAGGGGCTTTGGGGGGCTGGGGACAGCGAGGGGCCGACATCCCCCCACTTCCCATCCACACCCATCCACGCTGCATCCATGTGTGGCCCTCTTTGTCTTCCTCACACATCAGAGGGATCTCGAAGCACTGCCAGGCAGTCTATCCTTCCACCCATCTCCTGCACAAACCCCAAAACTCTGGGATCCCCTCCCCAAAACTCAGTGTTCTCTGACCCAATCTGGGCTCCTTCCAACCCCTGGACCCGCTGTGTCCCTCACAGAACCCCAGCTCCGGCTCTGCCTGGCCCTGCTGATGTCAATGGAGCACCTGGCTCCCAGTCCAGGAGTGATGAAAGCCAACTCTTGGGAAGGGCTCGGGAGGCTCAGGGGGCTCAGAGCCCTCCCTGGGCACTGGTGCCATCCCTGGCTGCCCATCAGAGCAGTTACCAGATGATCCATGGAGGCCACTGGGTAAGAGGAGGATCCACCTTGGATTCCACTCTCCATAAGCAGGAATGGATGGCAGGTCCCCAGAGGGGTGAAGCCCCTGGAATTTACTCCCCTGCTGCCAAGTTAACTGCCCAGAACATTGATGATACAATCAGCAATAAAGCCTAAAAATAGCCTAGAGCTGCTGTCAGCAGTGTAAATAGAGATTGGTGAGTGTCGTGGAGCGGGATAAATACCGAGGATTCATGGATCAGCTCCCTCATATGGGCAGATGATGCCTGTGGGTTATCTGGGAGCATCTGTGACTTCGGGAGTTGCCCAGAGAACCTGGGCTCTGTGGGGACACGAGGTGGCATTTCTACAGCAGCAACAGCTCCAGGAGAGCTGGAAAGGTACTTTGGACAAGGGCCTGGAGGGACAGACAAGGGGGAATTGTTCCCACTGCCACAGGGCAGGGTTAGGTGGGATATTGGGAAGGAATCCATCCCTGAAGAAATTCACCCTGTGAGGATTGTGAGGCCCTGGCACAGGCTGTCCAGAGATGTTGTGGCTGCCTCATCCCTGGAAATGTCCAGGACCAGGTTGGATGGGGCTTGGAGCACCCTGGGATAGTGGAAGGTGTCCCTGTCCATGGCAGGGAGTGGAACTGGGTGATCTTTAAGGTCCCTTCCTATCCAAACCACTCCAGGATGGTGTGACATGGAGCAGAGCTGTGGGGAGGGATCAAATCTGCAGGAAAGGGGAGCAAATCCAGGGGTTCCCCACACTGTTGGGGAGGGCAGCTCTGAGTGCCTGATCCACTCCCCTGCTGCACAGCATTCCAAACCCCTTCCCAAGACTCTGGTCTCCTTCCCAAGGCTCAGGTCTCCTTCCTAGACCGAAAGGGCCCCGCTGTGCTGGAGGCCCCCATGATTTATTTATGAGTTTATTCCTGCAGAAGGACCCCCCGTGTCCATGGGGGCAGCCCCCCAGGAGAGCACACAGCACCCTCTGCTCTCTGCTGGAGCTGAGGATTCTCGTGGCACTGGGAGAAATCTGGAAGCGATTGCTCCGGTGCGCCTCTCCAGAGGGAGCACCGTGCCCAGTTCATTTCCTTTAAGGAAACACAACCCCAGGGGATAATTAGAGCTTCTTTGCGTACACAATCCCATACTGTTTATCCAACACAAATTAAAAAATGTGGTCCTCAGGAACACGGAGTGGGGAGATAAAGAAGCAATCGCTCCCAGCCGGGTTTCATTACTGCCCCAGCACACCCTGAAGCCACCTTGTGTTCCAGGACAACAGCAGGAAAACCAGGATGTTTGGAGCATGAGTGAGATGCAGGGATACACCCAGGCTGCTGTAAATAAGTATGATGGAAAATCAGCTGAATCTTGGCACCAGCATGCATCTCTCTCTCGAGCTTTTGTGCCTCTGGTGTCACGTGTTCAGGTCTTGGGTGCCTACAAACCGTGTGAAAGCCTGTTGGTGATGAGACTCATGGAATCACAAAATGCTTTGGGTTGGAAGGGATCTTTGACATCACTGAGCACTTGGAGAGGTGTTGAGGACCAGGGTGGTTTGTGCTCCCTGCCTGCTCCCCGTGGCAGGAGCAGAGGGTCCCTGCTGGGGTTGCGTCTCTCCCAGCACCAGCAGCTAACTGGGAGCTTGGATGGACCCCAGAGATGGGAAGAAGGTGAAGAGGGAGTGGGGAAAAGCCCCTGGAGTGGAGCCCCAGCTAGGTTACCACAGGTCTGGCTCCGTCGCTGCTGCGGCCAGGCGGAGAGGGGAAAATCCCGTCTGGGGTCTCACTTGAAAGGGGTTTTACAAGCACTGGGATTTTATTACAAGCAGCCCAGTGCTGGTGTGATTCCTGCCCGGCTCCGGGGTGGAAGGGCAGGGCTGGGAGCGGGGCTGCCCCTCCATACCCAAGGGAACACAGAGCTCACCTCTGCGGGGACACCGCGGGCAGAGCCACCAGGGCTCCAGTGCCAGCACGGGACAAAATCCCTGTCCCCTCCTGGAAGCGTGCTGTGAAAGATCCATCCCAGAGGGACACAGGCTGGGGTTGAACACTTCGTCCTGCGGTAAAACAATAGGAATGTGAGAGGCCAGACCACGCAGGGACACGCAGGAAGATGCTGGTGGCATCCCCCGGTGCCTGCGGAGCAGCTGTGGGATCGGGGGAATGTCACGGGAAGGGCCACGGGCATTGCCCGGCTGCGGGCGGGGCCCCCAAAGCCGCGCAAAGGCAGGGGGGCAGCCGGTCCCAGCCCCCTCCTCCCCTCGGAGCCGGAGCTCATTAGGGCAACGCTGTTTGTTTGTTTTGTTAATCGACACCAAGAGGCCCCATCTGGGCTCTGCCGAGCCCCCTCTCCATCCCTGGCAGCACGGAGCCCGAAGCCAATTTTCCAGTGTGGTTTCTGTGGCTTGGGAATGTATTTCAGGATCCTCATTTGGAGACCTCGACCAGAGCTCAGAGCTCTTCCCTTGCACTCCCTGGTCTCCATCTCTGCTCCCGCCGTGCTCCGTGGGACTGAATTGTTCTCCTCAGGCCACTCACACCCCGTCCCCACAGAGCCCCTCCTGGGGCCATGTCGCTGTGGGGAGGATGGAGGGACATCCCTGGACACGTCTGGGACGGGCACCTGCAGGAGGTGCCAGCCATAGCTGGGTTCCAGAAACCTGGAAGCAGCTCCCAACCCATGATCTCCTGGAGACACCAGTGGAGAAGCAACCTTTGAATGGTCCTTTGGGGGACACTGGACCCACCCAGCTCCGTGTTGAGGCAACACAGACGAGCCAGAACACACCGTGCCAAAGACAGCCCGGCAGGGACTCTGACAGGGACACTGACAGGGACACTGGCAAGGACTCCTCTCCCCTGGGAAGTTGTCATGCTGGCAGCTGAGTGTGGATGTGACACGAAGACGATGTGACAAGCATTTGCCACCATGAGCCAGCAGTGGGGACGAGCTGGGCCGCTCCCTCCTCCAGCCTCCCCTTCCTACCCCCATAACACCTCCCTCTTTTTGCTGGCACAAACGCCTCTGTCGCCAGGAAAGGAACAGCTCTGGCTGAGAAAAGCCACATTTCAAAGCAAAGGCAGCCCTTGTGACGGCGTGGTGGCTCCAGCAGTGCCCCCGAGGCACGCTGCTCCTCCGGCCGTGCCTCCCACAGCCCCGCGCTCCTCCACGTGCAGATGCTGTGCGAAGGAAAACAAAAGTCAGTGAAATCTATCAGGTGAGAAAAGCTTTTTGGAGGATGAGGGTGAAAAGCAAAGGTTTTTCTGAGCCTTCCCTCAGGCTCCCTCCACACGCACGTCCGAGGGAGCGTCTGTCCCGCTCTGTGATTTAGTGAGTGAGACAGCACAGAGCAAACTGCCATGCGAGGGAAGGAAGGGAAGCTGCTGGTGTGTTTGGCACCCCTTCCTTCCTTCCTTCCTTCCTTCCTAATGACCTTGGGAGGCATTGGAGACACAGGGAAAGGGACACTGGGGCCTGTGGCCACCAAGCCAAGGGGCAGCCACCAGTGAGCCCAGCCAGGTTGTGACAGGGAGCCCTGAGGTGGCTGTGCCTTGGCTGAAAAGCTCTCACCAGGTGAAGGAGAGGATGGATCTCAGCCCAGGGGGTTCACAGACCCTCCTTCCCATTCTCTCCCAAGGCTCTGTACATCCCGGCTCCCCCTCCCCTCCCTGGACTCAGGGAACATGTGTCTGGCAGATTTTTATTAACTGTGCAGCTTTCCCTTGCTCGCTTTCCGTCTCTTTTTTTCTGCTCCCTGCTTGCTTGACAGAATTTAGATTAGACAAAACATGAGATCATTCCTGCCTGCACAAAAAGGAAACAGAAGAAGCGAAGGAATTGGCTCTGGCTTCTGCACCCCCTTCCTTCTGCACCCCAGCATCTTCACCTGCCCCAGCCCTGTCCCTCTCCCCCAGCCTGCAGATTTCTGACATTCCAGACATGATGAAGATCCAGGGCAGACCTGCTGCTGGCCACCACCTCATCCTCAAACCATCCCTCTGCCTGTGCCTGGTGGAGCTGTTTGGCTTCACGCTCCACGTGCACAGAGCCGGCACAGCCACCCAGAACCCTCCCTGCAGGGACAGGGATGTCCTGCAGGGCACAGGCTCTGACAGGGGCCTCTGGGCCAGCACTGGCCTCTGGCCAGAGCTGGAGGTTTCTCCATCCTCACTTCTGCCCACACTCCCCAGAGTGGTGGCTTCCAGTGAAATGGGGGCAAGAGCCAAAAGGGGACCCTGGTCCTGGGTGTTGATGGGTGAAGGTGGGAGCTGTTTCCCATATGCAGGGTGTTCCACTGGGGAGAGGCCCTGGCACAGCCCTGGGTGCTCCTGCCACCCACAGAGCTGCTCCTCCTCCCCAGGAAAACCATGGGGAGGGGGCACCACTGTGGATTCAGGTTTCCTCCTCACTGCTGCTCCCCTTTCCAAGGAGGAATCTGCAGCTAATTTTATGGACACCTGGAGGAGCTGGAAAAATGATCTAACATCTCCCAGGGCCTTGCAGAAATGGAGGGAGGTGTGAGAGGGGGAGGAAGGCATCTCTGGAGCCATGAGCCATGCGGGCAGCTGGGAGGTGGGAGGATTTTCCCCTGTTCCCTGGTTTCCAGAAAAACTTGTCTCTGGGTGGAGAAGAGGTGGTCCAAGGCTCCAGTTAGTATTGGAGCCCGAAGGCTTGGGAACACCAAGATCACGATCTCATGGATAGGCTGTGAGCCCCCCAGGGTGTCCCCAGATGGGAGCTCCCCACATTCCCAGGTCCAAGGCATCACCTCCTCTTTATACCCCAGCCTTGTTCACAGCTCCTGGGGTAGCACTAATCCAAGGTGAGAGCAAAGAAATCCATCCATTCACCCATCCTTCCATCCTTCCTTCCTTCCTGGTCCTGTCCCAGGTGTGTGGGGACAATGTCCCGGGGCACAGGAATGCCATCGGTGTGTGCCAGCCCTGGAGGGGCCCAGAGGCTCCTGTCCCTGTGCTGTTCATGCTCTGGACAGCACACACGTGTTCTCCCACACACGTGTTCTCCCCAGCCCATGCACAATCCCATCCCCAGGAGCAGTGCTCATGGACAGGCCAGAGGATACATCTGTGCATCTCACAGCCTCTCTTGTTTCTCTCACATTTCCTTTCCTCTCTCCCTGACCTTCCTCTTGGACAGGACACCTGGATGACTGACTGGAATTTAATTATGACAATTGCATAAATAAACCCCCGCCCTGACAGCAGCAGTGACATCAGCCTGTGCCCCACCGTGCCTCGGCAGTGCCAGCTTCCAAGGATCACATCCGAGCACTGTGCCTGCTCCAGAGGGAGGGGAGAGCACTGCAGGATCTCCTGGAGGAGCTCACAAGCTCAGCAGCCCTGAAGTCTATTGGGACACATCTGATCAGCCAGGGATCCTATTTCAGGCATAGGTGACCTCAGGCAGAGGAAATCCAGAGGGGCCCAGCCTGCAGTAACACTCCCAAGGGAGCAGGGACGGCCCAGGTTCAGGTAAATGACTTTGTTTAATAACACCTCAATAACAACCTGAAAGATTGGAAGTCAAGGCCCACCCAAAAACAGTTTGAGAGAAGTCCAAAATTGCTTTTCAGGAGATCAAGCAAGGCTGATGAGGTTCTGCCCCCATCCTTTAGGGTGCTCTGGGGACACCTCGCTCCTGTTTCTGGTGCTTTCTTTCCCTGTGGCCACAAGGTGGTTTTTCAATGAAACCTTCATTTTGGACCTGCTTTTCCAGAGCCTGGAGCTTTAAGAGACAAAGAAAAGCATGTGAAATGTCTCCAGACTTGCCAGGAACACAACTCTGATTGTCCTTTGCATCTCCTCCTGTGCATCCCACTGGCTCCTCCTTCTCAAGGGGGACATCAGCTCTGGGCAGGCAGAGGCTGCACCAGACCCCAATTCCCACCCCAAATCCTCTCCCTGCTGGGAATATCCTCACCCCAAGGACACAGCAGCCCCAGAGGAGCGGGTGGGCCATGGCTCGGGCTGAGGCACAGCTCCATGAGTGATGTCCCTCCATGAAGTCAGAGCCCGGAGCTGTGCCAGGAGCCTGGTGCATCATCTCCCAGTATAGAAGCGTGAGCTGTTCACAAGAGCTGAACATCTTGAATCCTCAATTTCCAATGTGCTCCAGTGCTTTGGGAGCCCAGGGAAATGTCATCTGCTCGCTGGCAGAGGGAAGACAGCCCAGGCCTGGTGCAGCCTGGTGGCTCCATCCCCAGCCCATGCCGATGCCGGCGGTGCGGCAGCAGGAGGTGCTGGGGGAAGGGGCGGCTGACACGGAGTTGGTGGAGAAAGAAAAGCAATTCTGACCCTATTCAAAGCACCAGATCCAGCTGGATGACAACTGCAGCACGCCAAGAGCAGTGCCCCCGCTTGCCACCACGGGCTGGCCTCCATCCTGGCTATAGGATACCCCGGTGGAGAGACAGTGGGGGATGAGGAACTCCCACCATCCCAAATCCCCGGGAGCTGTGGGGACTGTGCACAAGCTCCCCAAGATTTCCCTGGGCTCCTCCTCCCTGCCGGACTCCTGTGCCTTGGTATTTTCTGCTGGAAGGAAAGGAGAAGGCCCCCTCTGCCCAGAAAAGCAGGACAAACCCAGCCCTGGGTGGGGGGGAGGTAGTGTGGCTCCCCACTAAAACCAGAGTCCAGTTCCTCCCATACATCTCCTGGAGTCTTTGCTGTTTCCCTTGAAATCTGTTTGTTCCTGGCTGTCATTTCCCTTCTCCCCACGTTTTCCTGCCAGGCACCCTCCCTGCTCGTGCCCATGTCCACCCCCACGGTCCCGTGTTCCATCCCCGTGTTTTTGGGGGCGGGGGGGCCCCCCCAGCCCGTGAGCTCCGGAGGTGCTCACCAGCCTCCGATTACAGCTTGTTAGAGGCTATTATAGCCTCCCTCATTTAGAGAATTACTCATTTTTTAGGCCTTTCAGGAACTTTAATGAGTTGTTTTAAACACATGCAGCAGATGTGGCCTTGGGATGAGTTCCTTTGAAACCCTCCCTCCCCCAGCACGCAGCCGGGAGCGCCCCCAGCTCCAGAGGGAGATGTGGGGTCCCTCAGTGATGTTCCTTGTCCCCCTGAACCTGAACACCCCCAGCCTTGCTGTGGTGCAAAACCAAACACCCCAAAGCAGCCCAGTGCTGCCTCTCTGCTCGTGATCTTCCTGTTTTCTGGATGTAGAGATCCCAGAGGATGCAGAAGAGGGGAAAAGCACAGGGAAAATGCAAAGGGAGAGGAAGGTAGGTGTGGTGGGGCTGGGGTCGCTCTTTGAGAGCTGCTTTTAGGAAGGGAAAGAAGTGTCCATTGGTGCATCAGGATCAAGCCTCAAACCTTGCTCCAGGGAAGCCAGGGAGGCTGGGAAGCAGTTGTGGGAAGCAGTTATGTGCCAGCTGGCTGGTGAGAGGTGCAAAGAGCTCCCAGCCCTGAGCCCTTCCCAAAGCCCCCACAGAGGATCCAGCTGGGATTTGCTGAGCTGGTGGCTGCAGTGAGGAGCTTCCCCAGGAGAACATGGAGACACAGCCCTGCTCTGCCTGCTCCCAGGAATCTCCACAGAGCTTGTGCTCCTTTTTTCTTCGCTGGATATTCATCAGTGTATTTGCAAAACCTGGCCCAAATTACAGCCCATTACTCAATCCAGCCTGTTCCAAATCCCCGGCATCCCTGCAATCAATAACTGGGATCCAGCTCCCATCCCAGCTGAGCCCAGGAGCCAGTGGCTGTCCCCAGCCTGCCACAGGTTCCTGTCACCTCCCTCCTGCTGCACCTCCTGCCTGCCAGCCCCGGCCAGGACACTGGGATTGAGCTCACCAAGGGGGGGAAAAGGAGGGGGGAAGAGAAAGGAAAAGGAAACCAAAGGCTTTGGGTGCAAGGCAAAGCTTCAGTCGTGCTGGAATGCTGATTCCAATTGGAATTCATGTAAACACGCCTGGAGTGCAGGTTGCAAAGCCAAGAAATTGCAGGTGCAGGACGAGGTCCCTGAGGAGACCCATGGCAGAGCTGGGGATGGAGCAGTTCCCCCCTGCACTGAGGGCTGGGCACGGGATGGGGACAGTGACAGAGCCCCTCTGATCCCTGTGCTCCACAGGACAGGCTGTGCTCGTGCTGTCCTGCCCAGGAGATGCTTCCTTGGGAAGGGGGATGGATGACATCAGCCCCTTGCAGAGACAGCCACATGTCACTGCTGACAGGGATCTCTGTGTCCTCTTTTCCTTTTTTTAATTTTTTTTTTTTGCCTGTCACTGTGAGGCCACTGGAGCTGTGAGCAGGCTGAATCACACCCACCAGCGCTGCTGCTGCACCAGGGAATTTCAGGAGATAAAACCCGAGGACCAACGCAGAGCAGTGCAGAGCTGGAGGTCTCTCAGAGCTGCCGGGAAGGAAGGGAAGTGTCACTTCAAATCACACTGACAAGAAGTTGCCTTCGGTGCTTCCCCGCTGAAGCTGCTCTGCTTCAGCCGCAGCCCAGCGAGCGTGGAGGTGCTGGGTAGTGGAGTTCAAAGTGTTTCCATGCCAGGGAGCTGCAGCCTCACCTGCAGGAGCTGCTGGGCCGTGTGGTCACTGGCAGCACCAGACTGCAGTGCCTGGAAGAATGCAGGGCTCAAACAAACCCCCCGAAGCTGATGTTGGCTCAGGGGGTGGGGGGAAAGAGGCACTCGGTGAGCCAGCTGCTGGGAGAAACACAGAGTCCACCTGGGACTGTATTCTGTCCCTGCACTGAGCTGCTGGGACACAGTAAAATGTGAGGATAAAGGAGGCAGATGGGTGGGCGCCCCACTCCCAGCACAGGGCTGGGAAATACGAGTATAAAGATGAGTGTTGGAAGAAAATCTCATTTCTGGGAGAGCTCAGCTTCCCCTGGTTTATGCGGCCTCCAGGTTAAGCACCAGCAGCAGCACAGGCTTGGCCAGTCAGCCCTAAAAATACCTGTGCCATTAACCCAGTTCCATCCCAGCAGGGAGAGGGAGCAGCAGTTCTCCGGAGCCCCCCAGCTCCCCCGTGACCCCCGGCTTCCCCTCCCCAGCAGCCCTGGCACAGCAGAGGCTCCGGGCTGGCTGCCAGGAAAACAGCTCCCAGTGTAAACCCGGCTGCTCCCGACAGCGCAGCTTAGCCCAGTTTCTCCTACGTTCCCTCTGCTCTGCTTCCACTGGGGTTTGCTCCCTGCAAGCAGCAGGAAATTGCTCTGTTGGCTCTTCTGAAACTCTCCAGGGGGGAGCTGGAGGGTCTGATGGAGATTTGTTCCGTGTCCATCACTGGGACTCAGGGCAAGAGGGACAAGACCGAGACCCCAGGGCTGCAGAGCTTCAGAACACCACCTGTGATGGAGTGGGTGCTCCCAGAGCCTGGCACATCCCAGCAGGGGCTGGGAAATAAATGGATTCCAGCAGGAGACCCCTCTGCGAGTGCTCTGATGCCTTCCCCACTCCTGCTTCCCTCTTTTGCACCCCACATGTGCATTTTTCCAGAGCCCCTGCTCCTTTCCAACTCACACAGCTTTTCAGGCCTTGGCAAGGGAGACAAAGAGGGAGCAGAGGTGTGGGGAGAGCTGGAGGGGGACAGGAGAATGCCAGGAAGGAGCTGCAGAGGGGCACAGCCTGGAACAGCACTGCTACAGCCCTGAGGGAAGGGAAAGGGAAAGGGAAAGGGAAAGGGAAAGGGAAAGGGAAAGGG
>QUSF01000018.1:9113880-9164103 GCA_003676055.1 Chloebia gouldiae | reverse complement strand
AGCCCTTGGGAAAGGTGCTGCAGCCTTTTCTGACCAACAACCTAAGGACAGGCTGCCCCCTTTTTGTCCCCTCAGGAACCTGCCCAGCCCATCTGGAGGCCTCCTTCCTCCTGGGAATGCCATTCTATTGGGAGATGGGAGAGAAAGGTAAAGTATGGATGTGGCCAAGAGCAGCTACTAAAACCTGAATCAGCACAAAGCCAGGGCAGGCTGGGCTGGAGGGTGGAGGGTGCTCAGACAGGCACCCGGGGCTTAAGGATGGCAGTGAGCAGTTGGCAGGATAATTATTACAGGCAGAAAACAAAGGAGAGTGACAATTTTCATGTGGCTGGATTCAGCCCTCGTGCTTCTTAATTCCCGCGGAACAAAGAGCTATAATTGTTCTCAATAGCGAGGAGGGGAAGAACCTAATTTCCAATGTGAGTCAGAGAAGCTTTCAAGCAGGGGGTGGGTGGAAACTATTTATAAAGGACCATTAGGGAAAATCAGATTTCTACGCACAGTAAACAGAACACAGAAATAAAGCATCTATTTATATGTGAGTGTGGAAAGCTTGTCCCGAGCAGCGCAGCGCCCTGGTGGCACCCAGGGTCACCCCGTGGGGCCACAGAGGGTTGTGGTGGCTTCGTGATGGAACAATGCCTTCCTCCAGGCAGGCAGACAAAGCTTGTTCCATCCTTCCTGTGTTGCCTTTAGAGAGGAAAAAAAAAAATATTTAATTGGACAATTGTCTTTGTTTGGCCAAAAATGTGCAGAAAGCAAACACCAAAGCACTGTGCCAGAGTCATTGTGGAGATGAGCTCCCAGTTTGTTCAGCGCTTGTGTGCCCAGGTAAACTGGCATCCTGCTGCAGCCAGCACTCGTGGAATATTTACAGTTCTGTACTCCCAGCATGGAGAAAAACCCTATAAATAAATAAAACACAAAAACAAATTCTGGTGGTGCGGCAGGATGGTGAGACCGCAGGCATCGGGTGTGAGAGGAGGCTGCAACACACGCAGAATGTTTTCCTGGGAATTGCCTTGCTCCCTGGAATCATGTGCTAAAAGCATCTTACTGGAGTTACAGGAGTCCCAGAGCTAAAGGGAATCTGCTCCAGGCAGGGCAGAGGGCCTGGCTGTGAAATCCCTTCTTAGAGGAAAGGAGCTTCCCTGCCATGGGAAGGGCACCAGCTCCAGGTTCCTCTGTGCCGTGACTCCAGCTGAGCCCAGCTCAGCCCTGTGTGCACATTTTGGGACTAGGGCAGGGATATTTCACTGCAGCCACTCAATAAAAGTGAAATGCAAGCAAGAAAAATCCTTATGTCACAGATGAGCAATGTGGGCTCCCTCCTCCCTGCTCTCCATGAGGGAATTGCCTCCCTGAGCCTCACTACAGGCTTGAGCAAGGTCTGGAGTTTTGGCCAGGATAACAAGAACATGGAACAATCAGAGTGATAATCTGCTGATTAGCTCTGGTTTAGTGTAAGCTGTTAGGTATCAACTTCACAGAGAGCTGGCAGTTTTCCTCTGTTACTTTTGGAGCACTAAATCAAGTGCGGGGTGAGTGGATCCATTTTGTATTCTTTAGTGAATTTATTCCTATTTTATGGGCTAGCGAATGGAAACCAGTGAGCAGCAGTGAGCACAGCCATGCCTTGAGCTGTCCCCACAGCCCTGCCCTTCCTTCTGCCTCTCCCTGCGGTGGTGCCTGTGAGTGATGACACAGCCTCTGCCTGTGGAGCAAAGCCCGGTTTATGGGATGTCTGCCCTCGCTGCAGAGTTGTGCTCCCAGGCTTGGAGCGTGAAGGAGAGCTGTTCCCGATGTGAGGTACTTTATGTGCACACAGGCCTGATTTATATCTCTTCCAACAAGCTGTTCTTTGCTATCATGAGCCAACAGGACCCATAGGGTGTTACAAGACATATTACACACAGCCAAGAGCTTTAATCCCCTTGGGGGAGTGATTACAAACAACTACACACGTCCCAGAGTTGCTTAATCACTGTTAAGAAATTTCTTTATAATCTGAGTAAATTACTTTAATTACTTGCAACTACCAATTAGCGTTTGAATGCTTCCACTGAGAAGTTTGCAGGCATTAATCTGCTCCCTTGGAATGTGAAATCAGCGGCTGGAAGATGGCTTTGGTCTGTGCACAGGCAGCAATCTGGCAGGACGAGGAGGAGGCAGCAGCCCCTGCCCGGCAGCCCCTCCGCAGCCGCCTGCCCTCCGCTCTGATTTATTTAGGAGCTTGAAAGGAGAGTTCAGCGCTTCCACAAGCTTTAGCAGCTGGATAATATTGCTGGATCCTGGGAAAGGGAGGGCCTGCTTGAACCCTGCTGTGGGCACAGAGGCTCTGCCTTTTGTAGCCGGACAAAGCAAACAGTCCCAAACCCTCCCTACCTGGGAGATCACGCACTCAGACACATCCCACAGCCTCTCTGCTCCCATCCCTGCCTGTGCAGCCCCAGCTATTCCCTAATCCCCAGCGCTGCCCAGCATGGGGTGGGTTTTGCCAGCTCCCAGGTCTGAGCTGAGCTTCCCCTTCAGACGTGAGCGCTGCTGAGGTCTGGGCAAGCACAGCTCCGCTCCCCCTTCTCCCACCAACGCGCTCTGCCAGGAGCTCTCCAACTTGAAATGGCAGGATCAAGGCCTGGACTTGCCTTTCTGGCCACTTTCAAGGCTTTGCCAGCCTGGATCAGGTTCAAAACATGTTTTGTCTTTGATATTTCGGTACAGGGTGGCTGCTCTGGTCCTCTCTTCCTTCTCTGGTCATTAGGGGGGTGCTGGTGTGAGGAGTCCGGGCATGACCCAAGTGCCCGGCCTGTGCCCGTGGTGAGGCAGAGCAGCTGCCATGGAGCTGCTGAGTCCGTGGGCAGGGATCCTGGGAGCTCCATCCCAGGTACATGGCAGGGATCCTGGGAGCTCCATGAGCAGGGATCCTGGGAGCTTCATGCCAGGTCCATGGCAGGGATCCTGGGAGCTCCATGAGCTGGGATCCTGGGAGCTCCATCCCACATCCATGGCAGGGATCCTGGGAGCTCCATGAGCTGGGATCCTGGGAGCTCCATGAGCTGGGATCCTGGGAGCTCCATGCAAGGTCCATGGGCAAGGATCTTGGGAGCTCCATCCTGAGCCTCTGCCAAAAGTGCCTCGTCTGCTCTCTCATAGGCCATGGCTGGGCCTCTGTGCCTGGGGCTCCCACTGCCCCAGTCCAGGCACCTGCCTGGGGCTGGGGGCCAGGAGCTGTGTGCTCATATCCCCAGGCCATGTCTGAAGGGATGAGCAACATCCCCTCCACATCATCCCAAAGGTGGGCTGGTGCATCAGCCTAGTCCCCCTCCATAAGGCAACAAGAATAACTCCCCAAAAATTGACAGTCACAAGTTACGTGGCTCTTTCTCACGGCACTGGCACTGTCATGGCTGTTCCTGAATTTGTGGGTGGCTCTCAGAGGTTTTCTTTCACCCAGGAATTTTCTTGGCTGAAGAAACTTCTCCCCTCACACCGAGTCCTGCTGTGAGCAGGTGAGGAGCTCCTTGGAGCAGGTGTGTGGCTGCTGACTCACTCCACTCCAAGTTAGGTCTCCTGTGGTGCTGGTAGCGGTCCCATCACCATCCCATCCTTTGGTGGCTCCCAGGGGATGGAGCGTGGCCAGCCCCTGACCACGGCCCTGGCGCAGGCTGAGCTGCCCCTCCCAGCCAGCATGGATGTGGCCCAGGCCCCACCAGCCTCTCCCAGCCGCTGTTTGTGCCTTGTGATACTTTCACATGAGAAACAAATAACGGCTGATGGTATCTCCTGCAGGAAAAAAACAAGGTTACTCCCCTGACCTGATTAATGCAAATAAACTGAACGGAGTCCTGTTGCCCGGGGCTTGCAAATTTAATATCTGTTCCCTGCCTCATTTCATGCTGGTTTAGCCTCTCGCCCTGTGACTGCAATTACCTCTGTGGCTCTGCCGGGGCGTCGGGGCCGCTTCCCCCACGCCGCACGTGATGCAGCTTGGGCCGGGGCGCCTCTCTTTGGTGTTTGGGCTTTCTTCTTCTTGTGGTTTAATTTCCTTTGAGTTTATTCATTATGGCCAGGGGTGGGGGCCAGGAATGTTTGGCTGATGCTTCCTCTTTGCGTGGTGCAGAACTTCAGCCCTGTAATTCCCCCTTTATTGGATGCCCCAGCTTGGGTCGGGGAAGAGGAGCCAGTTCTGGCTGCAGGGATCCAGGGATGGGAACATCTTTTTCCTTGTCCCAGACTGTGATCCCTCTGCCGAGCTCCCTGCATCACTCCCTGAATCCCCTCCACCCTCTTGCCCTGTGTTTCCCACTGTCTTCACCTGCATGAAGTGACCACTTTGTAAGAGGCTCTGAAAGGTGTTTGGAACCATTTCATTGGGGCATTCTCCTGGTGTGCCTTGGACTGGATTCCTGGGAAAGCAGGCACAGACACCCTCATCCCCTGGGCCCGGGTGAGCCAAGAGATGCTCCAGATCCATCACTGGCCATTATCAGCATGACTCTTTGCAGGCCATGGAGCAGATTTTTATTCCAACTCCACCTGCTACAGGCAGGATCTGCATCCAGAATTTATTTGAGCGGCCAAAGTCTCATGAGAACAACGGACTGAAGAGATGGGATTTCCTCCCCCTACTCCCAAGGCATCCTGGACCTCTGCACCACACCGGGATGAGTCAGTGAGGTAGAGGTGGACACTGGTGCCCTCCTGGGACACTGGTGCTGTGCCAACAGGGGGTGTGGAGGGGAGGCTGCAGCCCCTTCACCTGTGCCATACCTGTGCCCACGAGAGCAGAGACTCTGTGCCCATGAGCCCAGCCCATCCCCCTTTCAGCAGCACAACATTCAGTTTAAAGGCATAAAAGCAGCTCTGTGAATGGCCCTTTATAATTTCCAGGCAGGACTGCGAGTGGGGGCTCCCACCCTTCTGTTTGCTTACATCTTCCTTCGAGCTGGGAGCTGCCAGGGAGGTGAGAATGAGGGATGGTGACTTCCCGAGCGTGCCCAGCCCCACGCCAGCGCTCACACACCCAGCAGTGATCCCACAACTCTTGTTTGGTTCCTGGCCCCAGAGCTGCCAATCTCTGCTGGCTTTTGGTGCCTCTGCAAGTCTGTCACGGTGCCTTAATGGCTGTATCACCTTGTGAAGCTTTCAGACATCCTCCCTCCTTTCATCAGCGGCAGGAAACCTGCCAGGCTCTGACAGGTTCTCCCAAACAAACGCCAGTGTGATGGGAGTGGGAGCTGTGACTGGCACTTGGGCTCCATGCCCAGTGCCGGGGTCCCCAAACCTTGGTGCGTCCCTCCAGCAGTGCCCAGCTCAGCCATGACAGTGCTGGCTCCATGCTCAGCCCCACGAGGGACAGAGGGTTCTCATCCCTTTGAGCAGCAGTGAGGCCCCACTGGCTCATCCAGGCTCCCTGTGCTTGCAAGGTGTCCCTGGGGCACCGGCACCGGGACACCCTGGAGCCCTGTCCCAGCCACAGCTCTCTGCATCTCAGCAGTCCTGCTCTATAGAGGGCTCCAAAGGGGTTTTCCCAAGCTGATTTGGGTATTTAGGTTTGCCCCTTCTGGTTTTGAAAGGAGCTGCTCAGGGAGGTTTGGAGTGCCCATCCCTGGAGGTGCCCAAGGAAGGAGTGGACGTGGCACTCAGAGCTCTGGGCTGGTGACAAGGTGGGCATGGGGCACAGGCTGGACTCGCTGATCTCGGAGGATTTTCCCAACCTCACTAACTCTGGAATTCTGTGGTCCCAAGAGACTCTCTGGAGCACTTTTTGTGTTCCCTGGGCAGCCTGGCCATGGCAGTGTGAGCCTCCACACCCCATCCCAGGGCTGGGCCGTGCACAGAGCTCAGAGCAGCTCTTGGGGGCTTGATCCATGGCAGCATCCAGGGCTGGCTGCATCCCCCTCCTCCTGATCCCTCTGCAAGAGCCTGCCTGGGGGCAAGAGCTGCTGCGAGCAAACAGAGAGCTGCTGGAAACTGCAGAGGACACAGCATTTCATCATTCTGGGGCCCAGACTGTCTCTGCTGCACCAACAAGGGAACTATTTGTGTGGTTCAAAGCCTTATTCATTCTGTTGTGGGTTTCTTTTCCAAACCACCCACTTCAAGTTTTGGGTGAAGGTTCAGTTCCATTTTTCTTATTCCCAGCTCATTTGCCCATCCCTAAAACAAACATATTGGAGCAAGCATGTGGGGGAGAGGGAGCATTAATCAAAGCAAAGGGGAGGTGAACATAACGCAAACAGGGAACGACAATGCACAGAGTATTTGCATAATCTAGGGAGAAAGCTTTCCTGCTGAAAAGCTAAAGCTACTGGCATGGAAAAGCAAAGGTCTGAACAGGAACTCCGGTCCTGAGCAGCAACAGACACCGGGGGCAATAAATCAGAGATGTGCTACAGACGTAGCGGTTCCAGCACGCTTCCCAACCTCTGCATTCCATGCCTTTGGAAGAGGGCCCGTCCTGCCTGCTTTGAAGCTCCTGGCCAAGGTGCCTGGACAGCAGCAGGAACAAGCCCAGGCCTGAGGAGCAGGTGCTCAGGTGGAGCCCGAACCCCTCAGAAATCAACACTGGCCTCATGCAGATGCTTCCCCAGGACAAGGTTGTCCTGCCAGCTGATACAACCAGAACAGAGCCCCGAGCACTGGGAGAGGGTAATGGATGCAATTCCAGGGCTAAGAAGTCCAGGAATTTAATAGCAGTTGGCGTTTTACAAAGGAAATGGCTTTGTGGAGGTGTCTATGAAAGCGTGGGGTTTTGGGGAGTGCCCTGGCTGCATTCCTCACTCCAGGATGACCTTGGGCAAGGTGCTTCACCTTGCTGTGCTTGGGTTTCAGCTGAGCTTCTCCACAGTGGGATAATTTTCCCTGCTCCACACGTGATGTGGCTGTGTTTGTTGGTATTGGGGAATAGTCTGAGAATCCCTGAAGGGATATCTTAGAGGAAGGGGAGGGAAATAAAAATCCAGTCAGGATCCTGGCCTAGCAGGAGGTGCAGAGGTGGCAAGGACCTTTACAGGTTGAGTTCCTATCTGTGCCAGGTGCAGCCAGTGCCAAGGAAGGGGCAAGGAAGTGTCTGGAGGCCTCAGAACCACGACCTGAGCTGAAAGCCTGGAGTGTGTTTAGCCTGGAGAGGACAGATCCAAGGGGGATGAGATGGTGCTCCTCAAATACACAAGAGGAGGCTGAAGCAGAGAAGGTTCCAGGCCAGGCTGGACAGGACCTGGAGCAACCTGGTGTAGTGGCAGGTGTTGGAACAAGATGAGTTTTAACTTCCTCCCAACCCAACCCATTCTGTGATTCCGTGATCAGGGACATGGAAATAACAGGATGAAGTAGCAGCAAGGGAAAAGCAGAGTAGAAAGTGGGACAGGCAGGCAGGGTGGCAGAGCTCACACCTGGGGACAGGCTCCCAGCCTGGCCCCGCTGCAGAGAGAGGCTCTGCATCCAAGGATCACCAGCAGACTGTGGGAACACAGAGCCCCAGGAAGGGCTGGTGCAGAGGTGGCTCTGCTCTGCACCAGGTGAGTGCCACCTGCCTGCCCTGAGCCCTGTCCCAGCACTCTCCTCTCTCTCGGTGTGACCCAGGGCACAGAGCCACACACAGTCCCAGCCCTGGGAGCTGTGTCCCTGCCCGCCCAGCACGCAGGGCACACGTGGGATGTGCCATATGTTTCCTTCCCCTGCAAGTCCCTGGATGAAGGTATTTGATCAGACCAGTCGTTCAGGAGCCATCTGTCCCCTGCACAAACACAGCTGATTCTCCTTCCAGCCTCCGAGGGCAGCCCCAGGGGCACACCCAGGTTAGCAGCCTTTGGAAAATGCATCCCTGTAAAAGATGTCAGGCATTCCCAGGGATGGCAGTGGCAGAATAGTCAAAGCCCATTCTGCAAATCAGTGCCTTGGACACTAATATAAGTAACTTTAGAAAAGCAGAGAGAAAGGCAGTCGAGGAGATAAAACCCTGTCATTTCCATTTCTAAGGGATATGAAATGGTGCTTTTGAAAAAAAGCAATTTGTAAACTTTAGATAGCAGCAAATTCCTTGTTTTTGGATACAATACCAGCTTTGCATATGCGCTGAAAGAAAGAGGGAGAGAAAATAACCCCGAAGCATCCTGCCCACTGCATTAGCTTTTAAAATAAAACCCATTTATATATAAATGTTGGCTTTTTTCCCAGTCTCTGTAGAAAAGCTTTTTTATATTAAATGCTACAATGAATTAAATTAACCATAATGATTTCTTTGTGAATGGAAACCCTTTTTCCTGTGTGACATGTTTTTGATCATTTTTTTTTCCTAGCTACAACAACCCCTGCTCCTATCAAGTTGAGGATTTTGTTTGTTCTGCTATTTGCACGCTTCGATACAATTACTACGTGCACTCCTTGTTCTGAGGAGAAAGAAGCCACAGATATTGCAGGTGCTGCCTCTGGCTGCAGCCCCACACTCACCTGTGGCAGGACAGCCCTGTCACCTCCCATGGCCCAGTGCCACAACAGGCAGCTTCCCCAACAGCAGAGCCAACAGCCCAAAGCAATTTGGACAAGGCCTGGAGGAGCAGGACAAGGGGGAATGCCTTCCCAGAGGGCAGGGTTAGATGGATATTGGGAAGGAATTCTTCCCTGTGAGTGTGCTCAGAGAAGCTGTGGCTGCCCCTGGATCCCTGGAAGTGCCCAAGGCCAGGTTGGACAGGGCTGGGAGCAGCCTGAGCTGGTGGAAGGTGTCCCTGCCATGGCAGGGGTGGCACTGGACGGGCTTTGACGTCCCTTCCCACCCTGATTCTTTGATTCACCTGTGACCCACAGCCACCACTTCCCCTGGACTTGCCATTAAGAGACTCAGCATTGCTCAATGTTTTCAGCTGTTGATGTTTTCAGCTGTTGATGTTTTCAGTTGTTGATGTTTGTTCTGCAGTGCCCTTTGGCTCTCCCTGGGCACCAAACCCCTGCCTGTGCACTGGGTGCTGCAGGGCCCAGCCTGGGGCTGGGGGCACTGGGGGTCCCAGGGCTCCTGGCTGGGTGGTTGGGGCTGGGCAGGGAGCTCTTGATGGGGGCAGGGAGTTGGCTCATCACTGGAAAGGAAAATTAGGTTACATTTCTGGTTTGAAGAGCCTGGATGGCATCCCGTTTATTTTGGGTTTCTCCTAACGAGTGACAAGCTTCTGTTTCCCTCCAACCCCATTTCCTTCTCTATTTTTTTTTAAACAATTTCTCATTTTTCCTGTTTGCTTTTCCTAGAAAACAGAAACTGAGCTATGCTGAGCTGTGCTGAGCTGAGCCCAGCCACAGGGACATGCCTGAGGACACCAGAGTCATCTGCAGATCCCAAAGGGGTGTCCAGATCTTTAACCAGGCCAGCCTGAGCCCTCTGTTAAATCACCTCCTGTTGTCCAAGGCAGCCCATGGCACAGTTTGTCCCCAGTCCATTTGGGAAACCACTCTGTTTCAACAAGAACCATTGGAAGGCTTTTTCATTTCTTCCCTGACATTCATTCCTGATTTGCTTCTGCTGGATTCAATTCCAGCACTGTTCTCCAAGACCCTTGAGCCACCCCTCTCCTCTCTCATTTCGTATCATCAGATGTTTTTGGGTAACTACAAAGCCCTTGGCCCCTGTTCCTGCCTCCACAGTGGCTCTTCTCAGACAGGAGACCCCTGGGGACCCCCCCTCTCCTGCTGCTCAGCACCCCCAAAATCCCCTCAAACCAAATCCTGTAGTGCAAATGAAACAAAATACCCATCAAAGCTGTAGGAATTAATTTTGGGGGTTTGTTTGTGTGGTGGGAATCCAGGAGACACCAGGCTCAGAGCTGTTCCCATCCCTGCACATGTTGGGTGTGCCCCAGCCCCGAGTGAGCCCAAAATGTGAGCATCACCACCTGGGATGTCACTGCAAAGCCGTGTTTCCTTGGCAATCCCTTATCTCTCATCTGAGCCATCAGCATAAAGAACGGCTCTGCTCCTGCACAAACAGCACCTGAACCCCCGTGGAGCAGGGAATTGTCAGACTGAAGGAAAATGCCTGAAATGGAGAATCCCCTCAGGATTTTCCCTCAGGATCAGGGATTGTTCCTGAAAGGCCAGGCTCTCCCTCTTTTCCAGGGGTTATGAGGTAATTAGGGAATGAGGAAAGGATGGTTGCATCAGTACCTGAGGATTCCAGAGATGAAAACTGTCCTGGATTAAGGTCAGGGTTTGTGCTGCCTGTCACCAAGTGTGTGTGACCAGTCAGAAGAATGCCTGGTCCTTCCAAGGACGGGGATAAACACTCCTGGGTTTGAAATATGTTTAAAGTGGGGGGTGAGACTTGACATAATTGAAGTAATTTCTCACCTCCCTGCCAGGGAGAAGTGGATCTGGGATACTGGAGACGAGGCAGGCAGAGCAAGCAGCTCCTGTGGCCCTGGAGGGGAGTGTTCTTATGTTTGCATCTCCAGGGCATTGGTTGGGGAGTTCAGAGAGTAGTTTGGGTTGGAAAGGACCTTCATGGCCATCCAGAGCCACCCCTGCCATGGGCAGAGACACCTTCCACTATTCCAGGTGGCTCCAAACTCCATCCAGCCATGCCTGGGACACTTCCAGGAGAAGGACAGCCACAGCTTCTCTGTGCCAGGGCCTCTCCACCCTCACTGTATAAACCATCTTCCCTGTATCTGACCTAAATAAACCTTTTCATTTAAAACCATTCCCCGCCCTTGTCCTAGAAATGGAGCTCTGTCCAAATTCCTCATCAGGGCTGAAGGAAAAGCTGTGGTGCTGTGATTGTTTAAGCTGAGGCAGTGGAACTGCACAGTTCTCAGAGCTTTAATTTAGATGATTTAAGGTCCTTTTCTTTATGTTTTCTCCATTTGTAATTGCAAAGAGGCTGTGAACCAGGACACTGAGCTTATCGATGGCTCTGAGCAGCCACCGACTCCGGGGTGGGATGTGGTCAGGCAGGAAGAAACCACCTCTTCCCCCACTTAATTAAGTGCCTCGTCGGGCTCTGCAGGCACACGTGGTTGTGGTGGCAGCGGTGACATTTTCAGCTCACTGGGGCGATGACAGGGAAGCCGAGCAGAGAGCTGGGGGAGGCACTGAACTGGAGAGAAAAAACCATTTCCATGTGCCCCAGACATGTTCCTCTAAGGTGATCTTTAACCAGAGCCCCGTGCTGGCAAGGGACCCTGTGGAAATCTGGATTGCTGGCATGGAAAGGACCAGGTTCTGGGCACTGGGTACTGCAGGGACGCTGGAAAAGATGCTGAAGGCCCTGGGAGTCTTGGGGGGCTCTGCTCCCCTTGCAGCCCTCTGAAGGGAAGCCAAGAGGGAGAGATCCCAAGAGGAGGCAGGTAGGAAGTGGGTTTGGGAGATGAAAGCACAGGGAAGGGGTGGGGAGCTCCAGGTGCACTGGGACCTGACCTGGAAACGGGCAGGGAGGAATCTGAGCATCAGCAAGCAGGCAAAAATAACCTAAGGAATGCCTGAGCAGCAGGAATGCCACGTGCTGCTCATAGGGAGAGGAGAGGCAAAAATACCACATTGAATAAATCAGTAAATTACTCTCCCCTCCAGACCTTAATGTCACCTGGGACTCTAATGAATTCCCTGTATTTTAGGAGCATCTTCCTTTGGGAAACACTGCTCCAAGGCTGGGCTCCTGAAATAGATGGGATAAAGTGGGAGACTCTGCAGCCTTGAGCCATCCCAAAGTCTGCTGTCCTTCCAGGCAAGGGCAAGACAGCACAAGAGGAAATGGCTTCAAGTTGTGCCAGGGGAGGTTTAATTGGATATTAAGGAAAAATTCCCCCCTCCAAGTGTTGTCCAGCCCTGACACAGCTGCCCAGGGCAGTGATGGAGTTCCTACCCCTGGGGTGATGTAACAGACACGTAGATGGGGCACCTGGGGACATGGCTTAGTGGTGGCTTTGGAACAGCTGGAGTCGATGGTCTCAGAGGGCTTTTCCAACCCTCTGAGAGATCCAGAGATTCCAAACCCACCGTGGCAGTGCTCGAGGAGTCCAGTGAGGGGAAGTGCTGAGTCAGCAGCACCGCAGCCTTATCTGTCTTGTGCTGAGCCCTCCCTGCCGATTATTCGGGGTTTAGGCAAGCGCAGGTTTTGCTAAGTAGGACCAAATGCTCCAGATCCTGCCACTCCCCTGCCTGGTGTCAGCCCCACTTGGCTCTGCCAAGCCCGGGGTCAAGGCCTGGGGAGCTCTGTCACCCCGTGACACGCTGGGGACATCGCTGCCAGGTAGCACTCAAGAAGCTGCTGGTGTTGTTGTTCTTGGTTTCCTCTGGGTTTTGTTTTCCTAACCATCTTCCAGATGCTGCAGAATCCCCAGATGCAGCCGCAACAAAGTTCTTGCATTTTTAAGTTTAAAAAACGTAATTGGGTAACTGAGAATAATGACTAAAGAGCGCAATAAATCATGTCTCCACCTGGCCTGGAAAAGGGGGAGGGGTGGGGGACGTGTTTCTTTCCCCGTTAATGAACAGCGCTGAGCCACCAGCACAAAACACTCCCGGAGTCAGCAAATCTGCCCCGGCCCTCGCAGGGCTCTGTGCTCCCACCTGGGGACCCGGGGACAAGAACCCCTGGGCAGGAGGGGACCTGGGAACCACCGAGGTTTGCCCCAGAGACAAACTGGAATAGAAACGGCACTGGGTAAGAGTCGGAGACACTCGTGTGTCCCAGCAGGAATTTTTGCCTGCACGGTGCCACTCCCCGTTCTCACCTGTCCTACCACAGCTGTGCCCAAGCCTTGGGAGCTGTCCGGGGCAGGAAACAGGAATAACTGTGCTGGAGCTGTTAAAGTTCCCATTTTTGCTTCTTTATCCCTCCAGCCAGGGCTGTCACCCCCAGAACCAAGATCCCCCCCAGCCACAGGACCTGGTGGCAGCGATGGGGCTGGGAGCAGCGGAGCACCAGGAATGTCAGAGTTTCCCCTCACTCTCCGTGTTGTGTTCCCAGGACTTGGCTGGGATCTCAGCAGCATCCCACCCCAATGCTCTCCCTCTGCAGGGCAAAAGGAAGAGAATTTTTGGTTCTTTGCCCTGCAGCTTTCAAAAGGAGATGTGGGATGGATTAGGACTCTCTGTGCTGGGATTAGGAGGGAATCCCAGGAGAAGGAAACCAGTGACATCACAAAAGAGAATCTTGGAATCACTAAGGTTGGAAAGGACCTTTAAGACCATTGAGTCAAATCATCAACTTAACCCCACCAGGTTCACCATTAAATCATGTCCTCCAGTGCCACATCCACACAGTTTTTGAACACTTCCAGGGATGGTACCTCCCCCACTGCCCTGGACACCCTCTTTGACACTTTGCAACATTTTTTTTAAATAAATTCTTCCAATCTAAACCTGCCGTGGTGCAGCTTGAGGCCGTTTCACTGTTGTTTCCTCCCAGATATGACTTTGACACACAGAGCACTCCTGGGAGAGCACAGGGAGAGAACACCCAGAGCAGGGGTGGGGCGAGGGGCAGAGCTGTGAGCCCCCTGTGCTCCATCCACGGGAAGGGCTGGGAGCAAGGATTCAGCACGAGGGACGTGCAAGGATTCTTGCACAGGTCAGTGACACTGCAGGACATCCACAGCCCTTCTCAGACGTTCCCAGCCCAGGCTCCTGTCACTCCCATGCTCTGGCATAGATCCCTCCCAGCTTGCAGCTTTATCAGCTGTTCCAAGGCAAGATGCTTATCTGCCTGAGCCTCTTCAAGCTGATAGCTGCTCTTATCTCTGCTGCTCTCCAGGGCTTTGAGGTTGGGGGGGGTTTGTGGCATAGTCATGGAAAAAATTAAGTTTTGGAAGACTAAACCTGGGAGTGATTTCTGGATTTTTATCACTCATTGTTCGTTGTTCCAGAGCCTGTGAAGGACTCATGGCCATGGCTGTGTTAAAGGGACATGGAAGCAGAGCCTTTTCCAGCAGCCTTTGTCCATGACAGACACAGCCACACGTGTCCCAGAACTGTGCCCATGGCAAAGAACTGTCCCATGGGCACACAAAGGCCATAAGGAGGTTGGCACAGGAAGGCCAGTGAGAGACAGGACTAAAAAAATGCCCTGAAAGCCCCAGCTTTGGCTGATGGTCATCTAAAAGCCCCTTCATCACCTTTGCAATTAAATTTTTGGATTTTGTCCTCTTTAACCTTGGCCAAAGCTCTCCAGCCTCTGTGGCTTTGTCTCCTGACCTTCTCCGTCCTCCTGGGAACAGTGCCTCTGCCCACAGGCTGTTCCCGAAAGCTGCAAGGAAAACATAAACATAATTGAGAAAAAGTAATTGAAACTTGTAAGAGCTGATGAGAGAGTTCTCTCCTTGGCCCGCCGTTCGTCGCCAGGAAATAAACACCTTTATGGCTGCTGTAATTAAGGCCTAAATACAACGGAGACAAAATTTCTGTCATTAAAGGCATCCTCAAAGATCTCATGCCTCCACCTGCTTCCCTCCAATGCCGCTTTCCCAGACTTCATCCACACAGCAACAACTTTCCAGACACAAGCGTCACCTCTAACCTCAGCTGAGTTGAAATTTTCCCTGTTTCTCAGCAGTTTTTGCCCATTAAATCCACCTCATAGTGCAGTGCTGCTCTGAAGTTGTTGCCCTGCTGGGCGCTGTCCCCATTGCCCGGTGTGGCCTGGCCACCTGCGTGTCCCCATCAGTCCCTGCATCCGTGATGGCCTGAGACATTGGTGGCCCAGGGATGTTGTGGACTCCCCATTCCTGGAAACGTTCAAGGCTGGGTTGGACAGCGTCACCACAGGCCCCCAGTTGGGGAATAATTATCAGGTCTCCAATCATCATTGACCCCATGATTGCAGAATGCTGATCAATTGTTTTATTATATCATCCTATGCTATAATCTACTACACTTATAAAGAAACTCAGTAATCCTTGCAGCCAGTCCGATACAGTTTGACCTAACTGGTCAATCAATCCAAACACCATCCAGTGTCCAATTAGGAAATCACCCTTTGGTAAACAAATCCCCATGACACATTCCACATGTGCACAGCAGCAGGTGCAAGTGGAGATAAGAATGGTTTATCTTTATTTTCTCTGATCTTCTCACAGCCTTCCCTGAGAAAATGTCTGGGAAAGACTGTGGCCAGTGCCTGCTCTTGGTGGCCAGAGAGCTCCTGCCACAGGACAGGGTTTGAAACAACCTGGGATAGTGGAAGGTGTCCCTGATCATGGCAAAGGGTGGAACAAGATGAGTTTTCCAACCCAAGGCACTCCATGATTCCATGATGCTGGAGCTGGTAGAAGCTTTTAATGTCACATCTCCAAGCACTGTGTCTTGCTCAGCTGGCCCACACTGGGGCCAAACCATGGCTAATTCCATGTTTTCTGGAGTGGCTGGAGACCCTGGGGCATGGTGGCTCTCGGAGAGCACCGTGTTGCTGCGTCTATTGTATTTCTAAGCTCGTTAGCTGATTAACCACACTGGCAAGCTGGCTCGACTGCCTCGCTGAGGGGCTTCAATGGGAGCCTGGAACAATGCAATGACACAGACAAAGGGTTTAATGGATAATTAATTGTTCCAGCGTGTGAAGTTTCTGTGCAAGGATCCTGGTGAATCAGAGTTTCCAATTTCCACCCCCTTTACAACAGAACTAAATAGTAACACAGAAATCATGGAACGGATTGGAAGATTTTTGAAAAGAGAAGGGCCAGAAATGAGGCTCATTTGGGGTGGGGTGTCCCAGCACTGCAGCTCTGTATCCATGTCCTAATGTCCTAATCCTTCCACACAGAGAAGGTGCTGTCGCTAGGAAGGCAAATACAGCAAAATGAGGGAAAGAGAAGGCTCAGTGGGGCTGCCCAGCCCTGCAGGGAGCACACTGCCAGCGCTGAAAAGGAGCAGAGGGGCCTGATGTCTTCTCCATCCCCCTGAGCTGCCCTGTCACCACCAGGATCATCACCAGCACCCCCTGTGAGTGCCTGGCACGGCAGCATCCCTGTGCCAGCAGATCCACAGGGACAGAGCCCGGCAGCCACAGCACGCTGAGCACCCATCACATTTTCCCAGTGCCACAGCCCCGCATGGCCTCCCAGAGCCCTGATCCCACACCGGCATTTCTGCCCTTTCCCTCGTTTCACCGGGTGTATTTGACGCCTCACAAAGTCCAACACCAGGTCCGTGCACAGGGCGCAGAGCCTGGGGCACAGGGGCACAGGGAGAGAATGCACACACACACACACACACACGCACACACGTGCTCACACACAGTAAATGCTTTCCCCTGTCTGTATGCTTCTCTCTCTCTCGTTTCTGAGCTGTGGCCAGAGCCAGGGAGAGGAGCTGCTCCCAGCCCAGGCCCTGCACAAAGCCGGGCTCAGCGGGCCGGGCACAATGGCAGATTACATTAGAGACAACAGCCAGACGTGTCCTTGTCATCCCAGGTTAATATGACTATGGATTAATGCTGTAGCTGCTGATTGTTATGGAAATCCCCCCATTTAGCTCCTTCCCAAAGCATTGACAGTTCTAGCCCTGAATTCCGAGCAGGGGTGGAACTTGTTAATGGATTTCATTTTCCTGCAGGAAGCCAAAGCATTTAGAGGGAGAGGCAGCGCCAGGGTGACTTCCTGGAAGGTTTCCAGTCTGCATTGAGGCACCGTGGATGGTTAATCCCTTGCTCGGATGCAAAGCCGTGTTGGTCTTGCCTCTCTAGGAAAAAGGAGGAATTTGGGTGTGGGGAAGTGATCGTTCATGGGATTGTTTCCTCTCGAAACCTCTCCGGGCCGGGTAATGAATGTGCCGGGCACATCCCACTCGCTGTTCGCAGACACGCCTGGCGCTGCACCTGCTGCAGGGATGGCTCTGCCAGCCTTGGCTGCCTGGTGCCAGCTCGGGGTCTGGAGCTGCTGCCGTCCCTCTGCTCTGTTGCCATCTTGTAGCTGCTGTGTGTGTTCCTGGCTGTCCCCTGGCCGATGGGAACACTCCGTGCTCCCGCAGTGCGGCTCAGCCTTGCCACTCTCTCCCTGCACAGCTCCCTCCTCTTTCATCGCTTTGTCCCTGTCCTCCCGAGCAATAGGAAAATATCCAACTGCTCCTGAGCAAACCTGGAATGTCTCGGTACATCCCTACCCCAATGAACTATTTAGGCTTTAGATGATGGCTCACGGGGCAGGTCTCCAAAACCCTGAGTGAAGGAGGGCTCTGACACCGGCACGAGGAGCAGACGGATCGTGGGGCACAGACACTCCGAATTAGGGTTTTCCTGGAAGGTATTTGGGTTATGTTTAAAACCAGGAGTGGCTGGAGACCCTTGGGCAAGGTCCTCTCCCCTTCCCTTCTGCTCCCTCTCATCAAGAGGGATCATTAGTCCTTGCAAGACGCTCCAATAGTCTCTGACATTTTTCTTGACTTTTGCTGGGGAAGTTTGTGGCTGTGCCAAAAGTCACTGCTGCCCATAGGAAGGGGTGAAATCCCATCCATCCCATCCCATCCATCCTATCCCATCCCAGTTCTGCCACAGCAAAACAAACCAAACAGAGATGAAGCCTAGAGGTACCGTGGCTTTTTCCACGGTGCAGGGAGTTGATTCCCGAGCTGACGCTCCCGTTGGAACAGAGCCCTTGGTGGGGTCGGAGCGGTGGGAGGTGACAGCAAAGAGACACCCGGGGTCCTCCCCTCTGCTGAAACTCGTGGAGAAACCAGCGGAGTTTCCAGAGGCAGGGGCTGTGTCTGACAGCAGTTTTACACACTCCCAGCACACGGGATACCTGATCATGACGGGAGCTTTGGGATGCTGCTGCGGCACACGCCGTGCATAGTAATAACGCTAATGAATCCCGTCCCTAATTGTCCCACTCGCAGGGGTGACAGGAGCTCCCTGTCCCAAGCCCTGCTCGGGGGAGGGAAGGGGGGTTGCTGTGGAGATGCCTTGAGGGATCCCACACTTCGGAGCCTGACTTCAGGTGCAGGAATAAGCAGCACGAACAGTCCGGAGAGACAAAGCTGCCCTTCTCATGGAAATGCCTCTGGTAGTGCCGGCAAGGGAGGGAGGGAACCGGAGGGTCTCTAGCCATGGAGATGCAGCATTGTTTCCCAGTAATTAGCATGTTTTCCAAAGCTTTCCACGAGTCATCAGCAGCCTTTTAAGGGGATTTTGCCAGGGAGCATTTAAATGGAAATCCCCCGGCGATACAGATCCTCTGTTCGGGGTCTCCCTGGAAGGTAGCTGCTTCCCAGGGGAAACCAGCCCCCACCTGCTCGGTGGGTTTATGTGGCTCTCAGATCCGGGGGGCTTTCATGTGCTCCAGTTTGGGAACAGCAGTCCGGACTGCAGCCCCTCTCCTGCGGCGCTGCTCCTCAGCCCCAGCTCCTCTCCTGCATGGACACAGGGTGGTCACTGCTGCTCCCTTACTCACACTGCCCGGGGGTTCCACACACGGTGACTTCCCAAGGGAGTAAAAACACGGAATCATGGAATATCTAACTTGGCGAAATCCCTTCCAACCCCAATCCTTCTGTGATTCCATGGGTGGAGCAGCACTGTGCCAGTGGTGGCTGAAGAGATTCCAGGGGACTGGCAGGGAGGTCAGTCCTCCTCAGGGAAGCCACAAGAAGACACCTGGAACAGTCACAAGCTGCAGCCATCCAGCTTTTGGTCATCCAGATGAGCAACACCAGGTCCCAAAACCAGCATTTGGAGACAGAAATGACATCACCTGGCGGCCAGAAATGATGGAGACCCTGCAGCTCCACCCCACAGCTCCATCCAGGTGCAGGTACAGAGTCAGGTGCAGGTACAGGTGCAGATGCAGATGAAGGTGTAGATGTGGGTACAGGTGCAGGCAGACACCTGCCCATGGGCAGCCCTGCGGGGTGTGGGCAGTGAGTGCCCTGGGGTGGCCAGGCTGGATGGATCCTTCTGCAGTCTCACTTTGCCCTTCACCACTCTTTTTCCCAGCCCTGGGGCAATTCAGATGTTCCCTACCAAAACCCTTTGTGACTTTCCCAGCTGACCAAACTGCTGGATCTGACTCAACCCCCCCATCACTTTCCTACACAAAGGAAGTTGCAATTTTGCTCCTTTCCTCAAGGATGAGGAATTTCAGCCCAGTTTATTGTATCTGGGAGATTTTCCTGGCCTGGTGATTTATGCCAGGGCCTGAGTTACAACTCCCATTTCTGTTTAAAAGCTAAACACTCCAATAGTGGGGGCTATTACTGTCAGCACGTCCCAGCTCCCAAGATCCAATCGAGCCAGAGCCAACATTATCTGGGTGTTTGTCTGCCTGATGGAGCTGCTCTGCTTTTCCCTCCCTCACATATTGCTGTCTCAAGGACTGTTTTCCAAGCAACAATTCTTGTCTCCTTCAGTCATCAGCGAAAACAATCAAGCTCAATTTTATTTTTGGCAGAAATCAAATGCTAAATGAGATCTCGGAATCATAAACAAGAGCGATGTCGACAAATCAGAGGGAATTCAGCGAAGAGAGGCACAGATGATGAAGGGGCAGGAGGCATTGATGATGGGGAAAGATTAAAATAAGGAAATACAGCCAGGCCCAGAGAAGACTAACAGGGAATATAATGGCTGTCTAGGAATATCTGAAGGGTGTAAACACTGAAAAGGAAGAAATATTGTCCAGAATGGCCCAAAAGCAGTGGAGCTATGAATAAAGGTGATGAAACTCAACACAGGGAAATTCAGCCTGAACACCGGCAGAGATTTTCCCCGTTTCTGTCAATCCAGCCTCTCCCAAGGAAGGCAGGATAAACACTGTGCTTGAGTGTTCTGAGCCTGCCAAGGAGAATATCCCTTCAATAAATAATTGGCAGTGGAACATTTTCAGCTTTCTACTCTTTCCTCATAAGCAGCTGGGATGAATGAATATTCCATGATGGAGAGTTTACTCAGTGAATCTGGCTGTGGACATCACTCACACTCCGCTGGTGAATGGATCACACTTCCCTTCAATTCATCTCAGATTTGTCTTACCTGATTGTTTTTTTTTGTTGTTGTTTTTTTTTTTTTTTGGCAAAGGGTTGTACTGGATGCACTGAGTGCCCTTGAAGAGCTCTACATGCCTGCCAGCTTTTCACAGAAAAAGGAAAAGTCCCCTGTCCACTGGCCTGGCACTGCCTCCCCTGGGACACAGGGGTGCAGTGGAGAAGTTTATCTTTTGCAGGAAGTTTGCTTCTGCCTCCAGCTCATGCTGTGTTGGAGCTCCTGGATTTGAGGTCTGAGTGGGATGTGCAGCCTTTTGGCACCGTGAGAGTTGTTTGGGTTATTTCAGAGTTGGAAATGTGCTCATTACCTGGCCCCACTGGCCAACAGAGTGCCAAAACCCCTGTGTCAAATGAGCCAGGACCCATTTGGAGCCCTGCTAAGCTGTTCAGAGGACAGAGAGGTGCAGCTGGTGGAGCAGCAGAAACAGCAGGAACGTTCCTGGCTTTTCTTTCTCTTTTTTCTTTTCACTTTCTTTTCCTTTTTCTGGTATTTTTTCCCCTCTTTTTCCATGACAAATGGTTTTGTGCTGGAAACAAAATACTTTTTATGAAGAACTAAATCACCATAAAGACTTACCTGTACAGTCCCTTGTTCCCTCTGATGTGGTTAAAGATGAGGACACCTCAGGATGGTCCTGCTGGGGAAGGTTTCTGACTGTGTCTGAGCCACCCTCTGCCCCAGCAGTGCTCTGGGGGGACACAGTTCCTTGCTCTGACCTTAAAATAGGAGACCATAAGCCCTGGGAGTCACGGGGAGCTGAACAATCTGGGGACTGGGACGCTCCTGTTCTTGGGATGTAGGGGTCCCCAGCAGGAGCATCCCCCTGTCACCCTTCTCCAGAGCCCCAGTGCCGGTGGAGTGATCCCAGGTGTTCCTCTGGGAAGGAGAGCTCCAGCCCTGCCAGTCCCACCATGAGCTCACCCAGGCTGCTCCACAGGGAAGCCCAGAAGAGCCCAAATAGGAAACACATTGGGGATTAGTGGGAGAGATAATTCCAGCAGACGGGCCCGGGCTGGCCTTGATTAGTGCAAATCACAGCGATCGCTGCTGGTTGCAATCCCAGCAGAAGCAATTCCTTTTTATTGTGATTTCTTCCTGATTGTGTTTGGGGTTTTTCTCCCTCTGGTGTGGAGTTGAAGTGACCCTGACATGTAGTTTAGGATCAGATCTGGCCCTGTCAGGGAATTGCTGTAATCTGATTACACAGGACTGTCCCCCACGTCTGTGACATGACAGCTTCAATTGCACTTGAACTGTCCTAAAACTTCCTTTGTTTTATTGAACAAGCAGAAATATTTAAGTGGAACACATTTGGGCTCTCATTAGCGAGAGCAGTGCCTTGGTCCCACCTGGCACTGAGGCTGCCTGGCAGCTGGAGGCACTTTAGCTAAACCACCCTCAGGTGTGGCAGCAATGCCACCCAGGTGATGCCACAGGGGGACAATCCGGGCAATCAGAGCAGCAGGTGCCAGTCGAGCCCCTGTCAGAGAGCCCAGCTGCTGCAGTCAGATGTTCCCATGGGTCCTGGGACGTGCCCCAGGATGGCTCTGCCAGGCTGGACGGTCCCTTGTGCCTGGGGTGGCTCTGCCAGGCTGGAGGCCAGAGCCTGCTGTGCTGCAGGGAGAGGCTGAGGCAGCTCCCAGCCCTTCCCTCTGTGCTCCCCACACTCCTGCCCATGCTCCTGTTCCCACCAACCATCACCTGGATGATATGGTGATTTCTCAGAGGAGACAAAAACCCTCCAAGCAATTAAGTGAACTGCTGCACAACACAGTGCTCACTGCAGGGACACGCTGGGGCCGGTGCCAGATCAGCTGCCCCACTCCAAGCAGAGCTGGGACAGCAGCACCAGTGTCCCAGGAGCCCCTGAGGGCTCTCTGATTTGGGGAGAGCTGGCAGCGAGGGCCAGGGGTGCCAGCTGGGCTGGTGACCCCAAATGCAGCTGCAGCATTTGCAAAGGTATCAAAGTGTCCCTGAGGGTGAGGGTAGGGGGTGTTCTTTCGTTTAATTGCAGGATGGTTCCTTTATCCAAAAGAAGGGATAATTGGTGCCTTCTGGAAGAGACAGCCCTTCCCTGGGCACCGAGCAGGCTGCAGAGAGGTCCCTGGGCAGGAGTTCAGCCCATGAGCAGCCCTTTTCCTCTCCACCTTCCCTTTGTCCATCCTGATCCATTTAGGATATCTGCTCATTCATCCCCACACTTCTCTCCCCCTCTCCCTGCCTGTCAGATTTCACCCTCCCTTCATACCTGCAGAGATGGAATTGGAAGGTTTTGAGAAGCACTTTTGGAGACAGCCCTCACCCTTTGTTTCTCCGATGGCATCTGGTGATAATAACAGCGCAGCAGCCCCAGACCTCCTGGCTTCAATTACTTTACAGGATCAGCTAATCCCAGTTAAAATTACCTTTGTAACTGAAGGATAATTGTAAATCAGGCTCTCTCCTGTACTCGGGTGTGCTGAAAAATCATTGCTGAGATGCTCCGTGTGCCAAGGTTGCAGAGATCAGCGGATGAGGAGCAGGCGCTGGGAGATGCTGTCCCAGAAGGTTGGTTTTCCTTTTCAGAGCAAATTCCAAACAGATGGGCCCTTTTTTTTTCCTATGGCTCTGTGAAGTGGATGAGATTGAAGTGATGGAAAGGAGACATTTCACAAAGGTTTTTGCCTAGGTGATTTTCAGTCTCCAAAATTGAACTTCTCCCATGATTGCTCCAAGAGGAGGCTGATGCAGAGGTTGGTCCAGGACAGCTCTGGCAGTGCTCTCCTGCCTCAGGACTCTGGGAGCAGCGTCCCCAGGACAGCTGTGCACCCCCCAAAACAGCAGCACAGAGCCCCAGGACCAGGGAAACACCACATGAGGCTGCAGGCAGGGTGAGGGTTGGGTTTTCCCCCCTCACAGTCTCAGGTCATCTCTCTGGTACTGCCACCAAGCAAATCCTGCCACGATTCTTTCTTCCATAGCATATAAATCTCTCCTGAACTGCTTTATCCAACCACTGTGTTCTGCTTTATCACTTTGACCTTACAGTAACTTCCATGGCAGTTTCTGCAAATTGTTCCTTTAAAAGCTGACATTCCCTGGCTGTGACCCAGCTCTCATTGTGGTCCCCTCCTCCTCTTTGCCCAGCCCTCCTGCCAGCCTTGCCCTAGAATCCATGGCAATTTCACCACCTGCCCCTGAGCAGCAAATTTATTTTCCCTGGCAGTTTAGCTGTAAGCCCTGATGAAGGATCAGACAAACTCTAAAGGCTCAAAGACTCAATAAACTTTATTAAGTCCATGACAAGCTGAACACTCTCCCCGCAGACTCTGATACGGCCCCAGGTTTCAGGAATTCCTGGTGCATCCTACGGAAAACCCAGTCCAGCATTGTTTGGCAGAACTTACCCACAACTGCAGAACAGATCCCTAAAAAGAAAAATAACGAATGAGGCAGGTGTATTCCAAGATAAATCATCTGGTCAGGTGCTGCCAAGAACAGCACGGAGTTAATCCTGAGCACAGAACTCTTCCTGTGAGCTGCCCTGGGGCCACATCCTGTGATCCAGTGGTGCCATGGGGCAGCTCTGGCTGCCTTGGGCTCCCAGGCAGGGCCACAGAGCCCCAAAACTCCCACCAGTTGTCCCAGTGAGGGTGGAGCAGACCAGGATAACACAAGAGCAGAGCAGCTCTGCCCCTTTCCCTGTGTGCAGGAGTTGCTCCTTCCTCCCTCCACTCCAAGGGTTTGACAATGAAGGGAATTTTCCTAAGGAAAATAAGGGTTAAACCCAGCACAACACACTGGGAATGCAAAGAGCAGCAATGCCACGTGTGGGCTCCAGTAAAGGTTTGTGATGTCTGCAGTTCGCTGAGAACTTTCCCAAAGAAAGATAAAAATGGGGGGATAGTGGCATGATCAATGTTGCTATTTTGTCCTCCTCAAATTGTTTTTCTTGTGTAAGTGTAGCCCAGCGCTCTGGTGCCATTAGGCCTCTCCCCTATTTTTCAGTCTGCTTTATGAAAGCTATTGATCTCCAGCTGCTGGAGGATCCGTCAGCCCCGGCTCATCCCAGCCCATTACAGGCTCTGCTCTCTGCCGTGACGAGGGATCGATGCTGTCCTGGGCACTCTCCCACGCCAGCCCCAGTGTGCCTTTATTGATCTGTGGCTTCTGAGGTACCTGGGGACACTGGCAGGTGACAGGGGTGCCTGGGGCAGCGGGGAGCAGGCTCGGATCACCTGGCAAAGCTCCACTCCAGCACCAGGTCTGGCTCTCTGCTGCTGGGCTCGCCTTAATGATCTTTGATTCGCCTCTTCCAGCAAGTAAATAATTGTGTAAGGCCAGGAGCCTGCTCAGAGGGAGGATGAGGGGAAGGCAGAGGCTTTTTCCTCTTCCCAGACACAAACTCGTGATATTCTGCAGAGGAGTGAGGCCGTGTCTGGCTCCATCTGCCCTCACCTGCCCCATTCCCTCAGCGCCTGAGGGGTGCAGGTCATTGTGAGGGGCCAGAGAGGGTTAGGGAGATTTTTCCAAGTTATCTAGGATGTATTTACGTGAGTTTGTTCAAAAACAGACCCCAGGGGGCTCCATGGCTGGAGTGTGTGCCCAGGAGAGCCAGCATGCCATAGTCCCAAGGCTCAGGGACCGGCCTCGTACCCATGGGTGTTTTATTCTCTGCTTTGAATTACATCACCAAAACTGGAGGCTTGAGACAAAACCAAGCAGAATTATGCTATTAACCAGCTTACCATGAATGATGCAATCCTGCTGCAGAGGTGGAGGTGGCAACACTTACAGATGTCAGAAGGGGTGAAAGTTTGGGTGTTGATGGGAGCAGAGTGCCCAGAGTGCCTGGCCCAGGGCTGCTGCTGGTGTCCAGCAAAATATTTTCCCAAAACTGCTTGTAGGGATCAAATCCTGCAGCAGCTACTGCAGCTAATTGTCCCCATCTCCATCTTCCTGCCCACAGCAACCAAACTGGTGAGGAACATCTCCATCCATGCCAGCACAGCAGCCAGGCTTGGCCAGCCCGGGAGAACCTCATTTCACAAGGTGGCAATTAAAATTTTATGCTCTGAGTTTTCCCCTGAATGATTTTAAACCATCTTTTCTGATGACTTCCTAGTAGCAAGTTGAGTAAATTAGAATCTGAATGCAATCAACATCCTTGATTCCTGGTCCGTCGGGGAGGCAGCGTCTGAGCAGCTCTGCCTGATGAAGAAGGTCAAGGGCTTGGGGTCCTCGGAGGCTTTGCCCTTGGAGTATTGTCAGAGAGGGAAAGAAACAGCAGAAAGTAGGACACAGTCCCCCAAGTAGCACAGAAATCCCACCCTGCTCAGCAAACTTTACTCGTTTCCCTCATCTGTGTGTTTTCTGTCACATCTCAGAGATGGGACTAAGATGACAAATGAATAAAGGAGCTGCAGCAGCAGCTGAGCCAGAACCAGCCCGTCCCTGTCTGTGGGGCCTGAGAGGGCACAGGGGCGATGCTCAGCACCCACTGCAGAGCCAGGGGTGCTCTCAGGTCACTCCTGGAGGGGTCTGGCACAGAGATGTCATTCCCTGAGTCCTCTCCCTCTCCTCTCCACCACTGCCCCAGCAATCCCCGAGCTCCTAGCAGTGCCCACTGCTCCAGGTGGCTCTGGGCTCCCATCTCCACCTGCAGCAAGGTGATGTCTCCGTGGGAAGGTCCTCGGGGGCTGTCAGCACCCAGCTCCCCCACACCTGATGAGTCTGTTCAACCCCCACAGCACAAGTTGTGCAGTGCTCAGTGGGGCCCAGGAGGCACCAAGGACACGGGGAAGGACCCGTTCCTGGGCTCAGGACCTGCAGAAGGCACAGGCTGGGCGTGGGCCATGTGCCCTGCACACACAAGGCCGTGCCATCCCTGCTGGCACTGGGGACACTCCATCGGGGCAGCTCTGAAACTCCCGGAGCACAGCCCCCAGGAGAAGCCTTTGGATGGAGACAATCTTGCTACACCAGGAGAGGGGTGGGAGAGTTTTCCTTTCCAGTTACCAGCTCAGAGGCTCTGAGCTGCAGCTGCAGGGAGTGGGGTCACTTTCCCCAGCCCTGGTGAGCTCAGGATGGCTAGGATGGGCTCAGCCTTTAATAAATCACAAAACGGCACAGGGAGGGGCTGCTGGCAGCCCACATTCCTGCACCAGTCCTGGTAAACTCAGCTTGCCATGGGATATCAGAGATGGGACCATCCACGGTGGGGAGATGCCAGTGGCCACGGGCAGGTGATGTGCAGGATCACCTCAGCGAGCAGCCAGGCCGGCATTTCCCAGCGGAGGAGGAGCCACCCCAGAGGCAGGAGCTGTATCCTGGCACAGGGGAAGCGTGGGGGTCCCTGGGGATGAGCAGCTTGGCATCCCAGGCGCTGTGGTGGGTACCACGGCCAGGGCTGCTCCATCTCCCGGTCCCCTCCGTGGAATGAAAGCCGGGATTGTTTCACCTCCCGCCGCAGAGCTGGAGGTGTGTAAACATTAAGAGCCGCTCCCTGCACACTCGGAGCGAGGGAAAAACGAGTTGTTGAAAAGATGACAGCCGGTTCTGCCCAGGAGTTCACCTGGGCAGGGAGCGGGAAGAGCAGGGACCGTAGGATGGGAAAGGTGGGAGGCCCCCAGAAGGAGAGGAGATGCTTAGAAAATTGTATCCTTTATTTTGGGAGCAGAAAATATTCTCTATCGCTTCCTGGAATCAAAGGATTTTCACTTTCTTGCTCCTTGAAGAAGGAAAGGCAGGACGGCGGGAGGTGGAGCGGGGCGGGCAGCGGCCAGGGAGGAGCGGAGGATGAAAAGCGCCCGGTGCGGCTCCGCTCTCCCGGGGGCAATCAGGGCTCGGGAAAAGCCCAGAAAGAACCTTTATCATGGAGTGTTTAGCCCTGAGGTCTTTGCTATCCTTCCCCTCTCCAGCCTTCTCCTCCCTCCGCTGCTTGGGGGACCGGGCTCGGGAAAACCTGCCGTGTCCCCGCCGCGCTGTGCCTGGCTTGGGGACAGTCACAGCGGGGACACGGCTCCATCAGCGCATGGCTGGTCAAGGCAGGACCACCGAGACTCCCCCACGCTGCACGGGACTTATGAAAAGTCTTTTTTCTCCAAAGAGCTTTTGAGAAAATTGACATTTGGTCGCAGCTAAGATCCCTCCGTCCTTCAAAAGCATTTCCCCATCGCCATACAACACTCCAGGGAGGATTTCTGCTCCGCCGCTGCTCCCTGAGATCGATGTCCCGAGGCGCAGATTTCTTTTCCCACCCACCAGTGCCTAAGAGCAGCTGTCCGGGGCCGGGTGGCATGAAGGGACAGCCGGCTCCTGCACGTTGTTACCAGCTGGTGGCACCAGAAAAGGTTGTCAGAGCAAGAACTAATTAATTCCAGCCGCAGTCCTTGGCTTGGGAATTTCCGCGCAGTTTTTCGTCTCGCTGTGGTTCGCCGTGTGGCTGTTAAACACCGAGTCAGGTTTTATGGCCTCAGGGTTAATGTTCGTGGGCTTCAGCCTCGCAGCAGGGGCTGAGCACTCAAATAAGGGAGCGGGGGGGCTTTTCCTGCGGAGTTCGGCCCCTGCACCCTCCGCTCCCCTTCCCGCGGGGCTGCCGCGGCGATGGCAGCGCGTCTTCCCCGGGCTCGCTCACCAGAGTGAGCCTCGCTGCCTGCACGATGCCAGGCACTGGTTCTGTGGGATCCGAAATCCTTTCGGGCGATCCCAAACCCCACCGGGGCTGGATCGTCCCCTCTGCTCTGGGCACGGCAGGAGTGAGGATCAGGGGTGGCTGCTGGACCAGCTGCATCCCAGCGCTGCCAGCAGGGACATTCGGGGCTGGGGTGGCTCGGTGGGGGAAAACCCATCCGAAATTCGTCCCCAAGCCAGGAGGGAGGTGTCAGCAGCGCGGCCCCGGGGGCTGGACCTCTAGGAGCAGAGGTCGGGTCCCCGCGGGGCTGCATCGCCGGCTGCTGACAGCAGCTGGATCTCCGGGAGCCTGGAAGTGACCCTAAAACTGTCCAAACAAACTGTCCCGTCTCACATCTTGGCCGGGTCAGGCGCAATCTGTCACTGGCTCTGCGTCGGTGCAGGGGAAGGAGCTCGGCAGGGCTGTGCGCGTTCTCCCTCTTCCCGGGAACATCCCACAGGGACAGGGCTGGAGCTGCCCGTCACAGCCCCACCGACAGCTCGTTCCTTTCTGCTAAAAGTCTTCTTCATCCCCCGGGAATGGCATGGACAGGCACAGGGAGAGGGGAGATGGGGGGACAGTGTGTGAGGCACCCAAGCTGCTTCCCACCAGCTGTGCTGCCCTCCCGAGAGGTGACCCCGGGGCAAGGGCTGCTGCTGGAGGTGACGGGGCTGCAGGGATGGCCCAGGACAGCAGGACTCACCCGAGCTGTCTCTGCCCACATCCAGACCTGTGTAAGGCTGCACGAGCCTCCCACATCCTTCCTTTGCCGGTGATATCGCTAAGCAGGAGGTAAATTGAAGGCAGGACATCTGATGAAAGAGCTTAATTGCTTCAGGTTACATTCAAAAAACACAGCCTAAATAAAGAGGTGGGGGGAGGTTGCAGCTCTTGATGTCTGGAGAGATTTATGTGTCTCAGCTGCTCCTGATCAGCCCTGGTCACCTCCAGTTCCCCATCGCCTGTTTTCCACCTTCCAGGGTTGCCCCATGTGTTGAAATGTTTGGGTGTCCCCAGAGGGCTGAGCCTTGGCCCCCATTAATCCCCCCTTGCTGACCCGACAACAGGGAGGAAATTTGCCTCAATTAAACGTGTAAGGTCTCATTTCCCTTTGAAGTCAGAGCGGCACCAGGAACTGCTGGGGAGGTCTGGAGAATAACCAGAGAAACTGAGACCAAACTCTTAAAATTAGGGAATTGCACACTGGAGATGAGCCTAAGCCTATGGAGCAGCCCAGCTCTTGTCTCATCTCCCTCAGGAGAGTGCCCAAATTCCCAAAGCAGAGCTGGAACACCCTGGCAGGGAGGGAGAGCAATGCAGAGATGCCAGAAGGACAAGAGAGAGACCCCTAACCCCCTTCAGCCGCTGTTCATGGGAAGGAAAACCTCTTCTGCTTCCTTTTGGGCTCATTTCTCCAGGGCTGTGCTGATGGCAGCTGGCACTGACACCTCCAGAGAGGGGCTGAAGGCCCCAGGTCCTGCTGTGCCTCGTGTGAGGGTCCGTGCAGGACGAGGGTGAGCCCAGAGCTGCTCTGCAGCCCCATCCACGGAGCTGGCGGTGCAGGGAAGGCTCATCCCAGAGCCACCGTGCTGGAGCGAGACCTGAGCTCCCCCAGCCACATTTCCTGCATCTTCTGGCGCGGTGGGAATAACAGATCACCAGCTCCTGCCTGTCATCCATCCTGCTTATTTCCTGCACAGGGCCTGATTTATGCCAGCATCTCCTTCCCCTGTGCCATCGGCGCGTGCTGATGGATGGCCCCGCTCCCTGCTCTCGCTGTCCCCTTGTGCTGCATCAAACCATTAATTCTGCACCAATGTAAACCTGTCTCACCTTCAGGACTTTAATTTTGCAAAAGCATAAACACCTTATAATCCCTCTGTCTTTATCTGGCTCCGGAGCTTTTCCTACCCTCCCTTGGCTGGGGTTATCTGGGGTGAGGATGTGGCTGCAGAGGGGGAACAGCAGAAAACGTGGCCAGTGGGGCTGCCCCAGTCCCAGTACAGGGGACAGCTGGAAGATTCTCTCCCTACCCCCATCATTCCTCTGGAGCACAGAACAGACTCTGCATAATTCTGGAGAGATGCAGGAGGTGCAGCCAGGCCCAGTAAGTCACTAAATCCCAGGGTCAAGTGCTTGGAGAGCCACTAAGTGGCCTAAGCCCAGCTTCCAGACCCTGAACTGTGCCCAGACCTCCTGTGCAGGGAGGGTTCTCACCCTGAATGGATCCCAGGATATCCTGGGGGTTTATTCCTGGTGACAGAGTGAAAATGGAGTTTTGTGAGGACGTGGGAATGGCCACGCAGCACTGTCTCACTCTGCTGCTCACCCCGTTCTGCTCACAGCCAGGCTGGCACTCAGGGGTCCAGCTGAGGAACTGTCCCCTGGCTGGGAGCCAGGCAGGACCCATGACACTGCGTGGAGGCACCACACAAGGGTGCCTGGGGTCCCCTCCAACAGTGATTTCACCATGGCCAGGAAGGAAGAGAAAACTCCAGTGATGTGGCAGAAGCAGCTGTGTAAGCCCTGGCACTGCATAAGGGCTGGACACGGTGAGCTCCGAGGTATTTTCCAACATCGTATTTCATGGTTCCAAGGGACACGTGTGTCACTGCCCTGCTGTCTGCTGATGAGTGCATCAGTTCCTGAGAGAGGGGCACAAGGAGCTGCAGCCACCAATGTCCCTGGGCCAGCCCCAGGGCAGAGCTCTGACCTGCACAGCCCAGGTGGATGGACAGAGCCACAGCAGGTCACAACCTGGGCTATCACTGCCCACCCCTCTGTCCCCAGTGAGTCCTGCAGCATTTTTTCCTTCTTTCCCCAGCTTTCCTCTTTCCCCTTTTTGATTCTTGAGCCATTTGTCTCAATCTCTGGCAATTCCTACCATATAGAAAAATCCATGCCACTCCTCCCTTTGGGGACTGACGTGCTGCAGTTCCGTGGCTGCCATCCATTCAGTGCCAGGTTATGAAAATGAAGATATCTTTCAGCACTACAGACCTGTTAATCAGGGGAATGGCTTCAGAGGGCTTTTGTGGGCTCTGTTAATTTGTGCTGCATTGAGCCACGCAGAGCTGAGAGGAGCATTAGGGGCGTCAGAGCAAGGGAATAAATCAGTGCAGGGATGGAGGAGAGCTGGGCTGGCTGTCCTGGGGCTGCCACGCTCTCACTTAAACACTTTCCATCCATCAGAGCCTGCAGGTGGAACTCTGCCTCCCAGGCAACAGGTTTTGTCCTTAACGGCTCAGCATGTGCTGTGCAGGCTCCTCAGGGCAGGGAGCAGCTGATCCTGCCTCACCTGGCTGGCCCAGCCCCGAGCACCCCCAGCCTCGCTGGGAGCCTTTCCCCAGGGGCTTCTGCAGCTCAGGCAGCAGCTCTGGGGTGCTGGAGGGGCTGGGCACGCCATGGTTGCTCAGTGGTGATGTTCACAGAATCATGGAATCACAGGATGGATGGGTTGGAAGCGACCAAGGGACCATCCTGTTTTACACCTGGCCATGGGCAGGGACAACTTCCACTAGCCCAGGTTGCCCCAAGCTCTGTCCAGCCTGGCCTTGGACACTTCCAGGGATCCAGGAGTAGCCACAGCTTCTCTGGGCCTCACTGTCATCACAGCCAGGAATTCCTTCCCAATATCTCATCTATCTCTGTCCTCTGGCAGTGGGAAGCCATTCCTCTCTGCCCTCTCCCTCCAGGCCCTTGTCCTAAGTCCCTCTCCAGCTCTCTTGGAGCCTTTCTTGGACCCTTTGGGCCCTGGAAGGGACTCTAAGTTCTCCCACACTTGCCCTGAGACAGGAGAAGACAAGCCCACCCCTCTTCTCGGAGGTGGCCCATTTGAAGGTTGGGTTGCCCGTAGCGAGGCTGTTCCCTGCGTGAGCATCCCCTGGGAATGCAGCTGCAGGGAGGTGAGATCTGGCCAGAGCCCTGTGGTCAATGCCACCACCCCAGGGACACCCTGGGAAGAGAAGAACCTGCTCCATGTTCTGCTGGGCAGCTCCTGCTCATCTCAGAGGCAGCCCAGGGAGGAAATCATTCAACACACCCATTAATAATCAGCACTTCCCATCCCCTGCCAGCGCCAATAGCCTGATTTGGGAAATTCATAACTTCTGCTAAGTGGGATTTTCCTTTTATCCTAATGGCCTTCTGGCAAAGAGAATCCATCAGCCTCCCTCTGCAGCGCTGATCTCCCGTCCTTGCAGAGGGGAGACCGAGGGGAGGCAGTGCAGATGCTGTGTGCAGGGAGGGATCCCCTCCTCACTGGGGATCACCAGGAATACATGCTGTTCTCTGTCCTCTGTCCTCCTTTTGGCTGAGAGGGAGCTCTTGCTTCTGAAGGAAATGTTGCATTTTCATTAGGGCTCATTCTTTAGGAAAAGGAATCATTCATGTCTCCTGCCTTTGAAACCTGCAAGTCTTATCATCTTGCTGTTAATAATGTTCTTTTTTGCTGAAATGCTTCAGAACAGCAGCTTTTAAGTCTTTGCTGTGGTCAGACAATGGGGAGATGGCATCAGCTCCATGCCTGCCAGTAGCCTCCAGGGAATTTTAAGGGAGAGAGATGCTGGAAGTTCAGTGCCAAAGAGGTGGATTAGGATTGTTACCAACTCACAGTGCTGCTCAGGATGAAAGCTCAAACAAGGTAATGGCCTGGCTGGGGTGGTGGAGTTTGGGTTTTCCTACACAGAGGTGAGGGGGGCAGAGGAGCCAGGTGGGTGCTGGGACCCCAGCACTGGCACAGGTGAGAGGGTGTGACCGAGCAGGAGAACACACCTGATGGTTCAGAGATGGTGCAGTGTCCAGAGAGCTCATCCCATCCAGAGCACATGGATAACTCAGGGAGCAGCCGTCTGCAGAAGAGCCTTTCCAAGCACAGTTTGCTCCTGGCATTCCATCAAGCACTGCATGGACCACCCCGTGTCCTTGGAGATTGAGGAATGGGTAGAAAAGAAGAGCTTTGGAGTTCTCACTGGGAATGAGGTGTCTGATGAGGATGGGTTTTACACTTTGGAAAGAAATGTCACCTCTGGCTGCCACCTTCCCTGGGCTGTGGCCATGGGGATTTGCCCATCCCTGCTGAACCCCAGTGGTCTCTGGGATCCCCTTGCTGTGGATAACCCTGGAATGTCCCCAAAGGGAGGTGCCAAGGCTGCAGGTCCTCCCAGGAGCTCCAGATTTGTTTTTCCTTTGCCTGAGGATGCTCTGGGTGAATCCCTCCAATTTGCTTTGGGGTTTTCAGCAGCGAGGAGAGCTCGTGGTGCCTTTGGAGAAGACATCAATGGCTGGCAGCCTGCAGCCCTGCCCTCAGCCCCCTCCCCACAGCCACAGGAGAGGGAAGGCACAGGCGTGAGGCACTGCAAAACGCTCTTTGTCAGAGGAGGAGCAGAGATTTTCATGCATTCTGTGTACATTCCTTCTGGGCTGGCTCTGGCTTTGTGTTTCAAAATCTCCTGGTAACTCACTCTTACAGCACTCTGCCTTTCAGCTTTGTGGGTTTTGCCTTTTTTTCCCCCTCCAGGCTGGATTTTCTGGTTTGGTTTGGAGCTCTCCCCTGCCCACCCTCTGCAGCTGCTCTGTGCTCTGGTTGCTCTTTGGAGGCAGCGGAGCTCGGGGTGCTCTGCTCCCCCTGCCCACCCCAGAGGAGGGGATGCCTCTGCCTCTGAACATGTGCTCCAGAACCAAGGGGAGGTGGGAGAAATCTCTTCATTCCCATGGATATTCCGCAAATCCCAACGCCTGCCCTCAGGCACGGAGCACCAACCTGGCCTGGGTGGTTGAGCACCTGGAACAGTCCTGGCCCTGGTGCCAGCAATGAGTTTGGATGGCACCCTGGGCTGGGGGGAGGCTGCTCAGGCCATGGAACAAGGCAGGGATGGAAAATCCATCTGAGCACAGAGGTCCTTAAGGACAGGGCTGAAGCACCTCCTGTGCAGTGACAAACCTGCCTTGTCCCAGCTGCAGGGCCCCAGCACTTTGCTTCCTTCCCTGTTCTGAACTGACTTTGACAAACATTTGGAGATTAAGAGCTACCATGAGATATAAAAAAAAAATGTAGAAATCAACATCCTCCATTATATCAAAGAGGTTATCAAAATGCTTATTTTTTCTTTCCAAACAAAACTTAGCTGAAGATAATTTCTTCCTGCCAAAAGGCCGGTGTTCAGTGAAATGGTGTTGGGAAGAGGATGTAAAACCTTGTCCCCTAGAGAGGGGGAAAAAAAATCCCAAAACAACAAAGGCCTTAATGCTTCTCTCAGGGAATCTGTAGAAAGCATGAGGCAGCCCAGGGACTGCCAGGAGCTGCAGCTTCTGCTGTCCCTGCCATGTCCCGCTCCAAGGAATTTCAGTGCTTCCTGATCTGTGGGAAAAGAAGGGAATTGTTTCCCTTCCCCTCGTAGGATTTTTCAGACTTGTTGTGTGGGCCCTTCACTCCATTTCATCCATCCAGACTCTGCCTTTTTATTTTTTTAAGCAAACTCTTCTCAGAGATGATAAATGCCAGCCCAGCCTCAGCCATTCCCCTCATGCCATCCACCAGACCATGACACCAGCCCGAGCTGCAGAATCCCCTCTGGGTGCTGGCAGCCCACAATTAGCCGTGATGAATGGGAGGCTCCAAAGAGAGATACTGAAAGATAAGTTGCTCAAGAGGTTTAAAAAATGAACTGTAAGGATTTGGGGTAAAGAATAAGCCGGTGTCTGCCAGGAGGGAGGGAAAACTGGCTTTAACACCCTCATCATCCAGCCAATCGGTCCCTGTGTGTGCACAGATTTGGAAGGAAATTTTGACCAATTCAGACCTCTTTTCTGAGAGCACATAGAGCACTAGATTTGTAGTTCTCATGTAAAAAGCAGCTGCTGTTTAGTTGGGTTTCAATCTTTACCAGCATCGAGTCACTGTTTGTTCTTAAACAAGGAGAGGCCAATGTGGAGTGAGATTTCTCAGTAATTGGAAATTAATTTGAGGGACAGAGCAGGAAGTTTTCTGCCTTTTAGCTCAGAGAGTATGTAAAAGAGAACCTCATATTCAGAAATACAATTATGAACATGTATTCTCCCCACAAGCTCTGAAACACAGAAAAGGGGCCGTTAAATGCTGGGATATTTATTTTGCTGTCCCAGCTGAGGAGCCAAAGGTAACAGCAGTGGCTTTGCTGTGACAAGAGCACTCATCAGAGAATCAGGAGTCACAGGATGGTTTGGGTGGGGAGGGACCTTAAAGCTCATCCAGTCCCACCCCTGCCATGGCAGGGACACCTTCCACTGTCCCAAGCTGCTCCAAACCCTGTCCAACCTGGCCTTGGGCACTGCCAGGGATCCAGGGGCAGCCACAGCTCCTCTGGGCACCCTGTGCCAGTTCTGTGTTGTGTCTCTGTCACACAGGTATCACTGTGGCTGGTTCTCCTGCATGTACTGGGTGTACTGGGCCCCTGTGATCATTTCTAGACCTCAAACCATTTTCTTTTACTGCAGAAAACTTGATTCTAAAGTTAATTTTTCCAGTCCACACACTGAGCTCTATTAACTCGGCGGCCTTTGTGAAGCTCATTAGGTGTCTGGGGTCTTTCCCTTCTGCCTCGAGGCCAAGGGAATGGTCTCGTTAAATAAGATGGCAGAATCTCCACGGAGGAGTTTTGCAGTTTGTGCCAATTAACAAATTCAGCAATGCTTTTAACTTTTCTTTTCCAGGTAGCCCAGAGCCCGTGGGCCAGGCACACACTGCAGCGGGCTGTGTGTGTTCAGAAAGGGCTGTTAATAGCTAGAATGGCTGCTCCAGGATTGGGAAGAGTTTGAAGCCCCCAGGAAGCTCTGAATGCAGAGCAGTGTGGCTGTGGTGGAGGCCACCCCACAGAGAAAAAGGGAGTGCTGGCCTGCAGGATGTCCTGGGATGGAGGACTGAGGCAGGCTGGCTGTCTGAGGCCTCCACTGGAAATGATCACAAAGCCTTTAAAGCAAACAAAGTCCCCTGAAACTGAAAAGGTACCATTTGAATGCGCTCGGAAAGAGGAGGTTTGAGCAGCACGATCCATTCTGTCTCCGAAATGTCACAAAACATTTATACAGCTGCTCAGCTGGCATTCAAATCTAGGTCTTGCGCGGGAACACGGCAAACAGCTCCAGGTCACCGGGAGAAGTCCAGGACCTCCGGCGAGGGGCGGCTGGGGCCCGGCAGCTGCGGCAGGAGCGGCTCCTGGGCGCGGAGGAGCCGCAGCCACGGGCAGTGCCAGCCGCCACCGCGCCCGTCCTGGCACGGCTCGGGCTGAAGGCGCTTTGCGCTTCCCTGCGCAGTGCAAGGGACTGCTTCCCGACGGACTGCTCCCGAAATACCGCATCCAGCGCAGGCAGAGCTGACGAGGATGGGGAAAAGAAACAAAAGGAGAGGGAGGTGCCAATATGGGCAGAGATATCCCGTTCCCTTGGCTGTGAGAGCGGGAGCGGAGCTCCCTGGTGGGCGCACAGCCTCTCCTGATGGTGGGAGCCGGGAAAACACCAAGCCGTCGTTTCGGAGGCTACATCGGCAGCAGCGTGGCGGCTCTGTCTGCTCCTTATCTCCTCTCTCCACCGGTCCTGTTCCTCACCCCGTGCCCCTTCGCTGTCCCCTCCTTTGTCACCCCGCGAGAGGCCGATCTCCCTGCGGGCGCTCGCAGGTGCCTCGGTCCCTCCGGTGCCCGCGGGCAGCTCAGGCACCGCTGCCGCCTCTGTAACCACGAGAGCGGGTGGGAGGGCCGTGAGACCCGTCCCTGTGTCCCCCGCTTGGGGAGCTGCCCCGTGCCCTCGCTGACGGCCCGGGGCGAGCGCCGGCGCTTTGCTCCAGCCCGGAGTAGAGGTCTGCGGCTTTGGGTGAATATCCCAGCTTTGATCCTTTCTCCTGGCTGCGGTTCCCTGTTTACACAGACAACCACAGCTCTTTGTATCCGCACTCATCAGCTCCTCGGAGGCGTTTCCTGATCCCCACGATACGGTCCCAGCGTCTGCGCGGGGCTGAGCCACATCTCCGCGCTTCCCAGCCTGCCCCGACACATCCCCCCGAGCTTCTCGGCACTGATCTGGGTTTGTTGATGGTGGCAGCCGTCCCAGACAAACCCAGGGGGGACGGAGCTCTCCTCCCCGGGCAAGCACGGCTTTTGTTCCCCAAAAGGCCAGCGTAGGAGGAGACCCACCTGGAGCAGGCAGCGCACGGTGAGCGGCGGGCAGCGCTCCATGGAGGACATGCCTCGCTTACGCTGCCGCTCCTTCACGTGCTTTTGGGGGTTTTTGGTTCTATTTTATTTTTTTTTCCTTCTTTCTTTTATCCACCCAGCCCTTCTGGCAGGCTTTTGACTACACATAATGACTTGGAAGGTGCGGCAAAGGTTCTGGCAGCCGCGGCGCGGGGCGGGAGCTCGGCCAAGGCGCGGGGCCGCACAGTGGTTTCATCCCATTTGCAAACTATAAGGCAGCCTTTGAGCGGGGGGGCAGAGCAGGGAACATGTGCTAAACATCATGTCGGGGAGCTTAGCGCATTACAGGGAACAGCGCTGGCCACGCACAGACGGAGCCGCTCTGCTGCGAGAGGCAGGCGCAGGCAGGAACCGTCTCTGTTGATTTAGGGCTGAGTGAGCAGCTCTGGCAGGGCAGGTAGGATGGGCTTCTCCCAGGTGTTACAGTCGAGCAAGTGTCAGAGTGGCATAAATCACAGAGCTTTGCCCGTGTCTGTCAAACCCTCGAGGAGAACTCTGCGGTGTCTGAGGGCGCACAAAGGAGCACAGGGTAGCGAGATGGAAAGAGAGTTCTGGGGAAAATAAAAACCCAGACGGCAACCTGCAACATGTGCTTCCAGGCTTGGCCCCAAAACCTTCCCTTAGCCACCTAGGGTGGCACAGAGATGTCTACTCCTGCTCAGCACTGCTGTGTCCCCAAGGGGCTCCAAGTGCCAGCGAGAGTCCCAGAGTAACTGAGCAACCAGCGCATCAGCCACCGACCCACCCACGGTGTTTGTGTGCTTCCCTTCCTGCCCTTTGTGTGCTTCCCTTCCTGCCATCCAGAGGCCACAGCATTTGATGTGCTGAGGTGGACCCTGGGTGCCCAGGATGCTCTCAAACCAAAATACCTGCAGGACTGACAGGCTCCATCCATCATCGTGCTCCTTGGGATGGTGGCACGGACGGAAGAGGGAACTTCAGAGCTGGAGTTGTGCGTGCTGACTGATGGGATCAGCTGGGTCAGGTTCCCTGGGATTTCAGAGGAAGGTTCAAAGCTCCAGTTAAAAACTGACATCTCCCCTTCAAAGGAATTCTGGTGTGTCCCTCATTTTCCCCACCACATGTGGCAGGAGAGCACCACGTCCGGGCTGGGACTGCGGGCAGGGGCTGCTGACAGCCAGACAGGAGTCCCAGGGTTCTGCAGAGACAGAAGGGCTTTTCCAGACCTTCTTGAACTCTGAGCACCCACAAAATGAAATGTCTGGGTATCAGTTTTGGGAAAGAAAAAGGATCAAAGCAGCAGAAGTCTTTTGAGAGTCTTTTGGCAGATGGAGGACGATGTTCTCCCTGTCAGGCCCAGGGTGAGCACACAACACGCTCCACTGTGGCCACAGCTCCTGCCCTGCTCAGCCTTGGAGCATCTGCCAGACCAGGCAGCGGGACCAGCTCGGGATCAGAGGGGATTGGGCTGGGCTGTGCTGGGCAGAGCTGGTGATGAAGATGCTGGTCCAACATCACCAGGTGTGCCCAAGCTCAGGACCTCTCCCAGCCACTCCAGAGCCCAGCTGCACATCAAGGAACGTGGGCCTAGGGCTGGACATGTCTCCCCTTTCCCTGGCTGGTAGATCTCCCTGGTGATTCTCCAGTGCACAGAGAAGGGTCCTCGGTGACATCTCAGTGGCTGTGATGATCCCTGCTGCTGTCCCTTCACCCCACACTGAAGCAGTAGCAGGTCCCACACGGATGCTGCATCACCAGGGCTGGGGAGATGCTTTTTGTGGTGCTCAATTTCCACCCCAGCACATGAGCAAAGGGATGGAGCCACAGCCTGCCAACCAAAGCCCGTTGTTCCCACTATTTCTAGCAGCACAGCACCCACCAACCTGCTCGGTGCTTGGCAGCTCTGCAGCCAGAAAGGTTTGATACCCAGGAACCTGGCAGTGGCTGGTGCTGACAGTCACACACATGGCAGAGGGAGAGCTCCTTCCCTCCAGCACGCACAGCTCTGAAGGAGAGAGGGAATAACCCCACCTGGCAGGTGTGAACACAGCATCTCCCCTCTGTGACGCCTCTGGGAGGATGGAGAAGCAATTCCAGCATCAGCACTCCCCAGACCACTCTGGTTCTGCAGGAGGCCCTGGCACTGCCCACCATGCCAGGCTGGGTGACAGGGGCCCCAGTCAAGTGTGGGCAGGGGGACACAGCCAGCATCACCCTCTTTCCAGCAGCAGCTCTCTCTGCTCCACTGCTCCCTCCCCTTCCCTTTTTCCATTTGTTTGTTCATTCCTTCTTTATTCACCACAATTGTCCTTAATGGAAACAGCATCTCAGCAGAGTCACCCCGCAGGAAAGCTCGAGCACAGAGGGATTTTTGTAGATGGCTTTAATAAAAACATTGAAGGTCTGTTGTTCTTATAGTGCTGTGTGATCCATTAAGTCTATTAAATACAACAGAGGAAAACTGTGAAAAAAGCCAGAGGAGGCCGTGATGTCACAAAAAACAAACGAGCCAGGGCTGTTTTCCTGCTCCTCTCCAGTTCCACAGCTCTGCCCTGCACCTCCCTGGTCCTGCCAGCAGAACAGGGGCCTGTGCCTGGTCACCCGTCCCTTGTGCAGGTCTGTGTGTGTGTAACTGGGTTCCCATAAATGTGTAGTTCCTACATATTAATCCAGAGGATATTAAAACTGAAGACCCAGGAGATCTGCTCCTCCCTGCTGCAGACAGAATCCTCCTCAACACAAATGTGCTGGGCCGTGTCATCCGTGTGTCAGCCAGGGCCTGGCTGTGCTCTCTGCACCCATTAAAACATCTTTGTGACCCCTAAAACATCTTTGTACCCTTGGAAACCCCTTTGTGCCTCTTAAAACATCTCTGTGCCCCTTAAAACATCTCTATGTTCCTTAAAACATCTTTGTGTCCTATAAAACATCTCTGGGCCCCTTAAAATACCTCTGCACCTCTGTGTCCCACAGATGCTCACCAGCAGCAGCCAGCCATGGGACATGAGGATATGTGTCCCCTGCCACCTGCCACAGCTCAGGTCTGGACAGAGGCTCCAACCTGAGCCTAAAGAAGGCTGAAATCCAGCCTTGGCTCCAGGGCAGATTCCCCATCCTGCTCAGTACCAAGTGGCTGTGGAGGGGTGGAGGGAAATGTGCTGGGGGAAGTTTTCATGGCTGGGGAGCAGCTGCATGGGTGAAGCTCCTTCTGCCAGGACAAGAGGTGAAGGTGAAGCCAGGAATGGGATGACTGAGAGCAGGCAGGGGCATCGTGGCATGGGATTGACATGGCATGGATCATCAGTGTGGAATTCTCATGGCATGGGATCCCCCCTGTGTGTCATGCACATCTCCAGCTCTCCTGCACCACCCGGGCTTCCCATCATCCCCAAATTCTCCTCAAGCACAAAGGCTGGACCTCCCTGAGCTCCGGGTCTGATGTGCCCCCTGGGCTGTGCCCTCTGGCAAAGCTGTGGGTGTCACCCCCAGCCCTCTCCTGGCACGGCAGTGCCATGGACTGCCTGGGAAGTGCTTGGAGAGCCTCTGCTTGGAGAGCCTGAGGATCACTTTGCCTTTAGCTCTTTATCTCTCACACATCTTGGTGCATCCTGGCTACATCTCACCCTGATCTAAGCCTCTGTTCCTAGAAAAGGGATTTAAGGAAGGCTGAAGGCAGGAGGCAGGGAAGCAGGGATGCTGGAGGTCTGAGCTTTGCGGTTCACCCAAGATCAGGAGGAGAAGCTGCCCGTGGGTACGAGGGGCTGAACCCCCTGCGCTGCTTCAGCACGTGGCCACTCCACAGCCTGGGAAGGCGACCCAGAGCAGACCCCTCCAGGAGCCCAAGGAAATGGTGGGACAGGCTGGAGCCAGCCCCCCGTGGAACACCAGCCCAGGCCCCCGGCAGCGCCGGGGAGCGAGCAGGCATTCCAGCAATTCCCTGCGCAAACAACGCGGGATAATCCATCTCTCCTGTTTATTTGCACAAGATATTTTTTTTTGTTGACACTCAAGAACCTTCTTCCTCTGGTCCCCCTTCCCTGGGTTCTAGAAAATATTAACTCCTGGTCTTGCAGAGACACCAGAGCCTTCCCAGTGCCAAGTCAGGAAAGCTGACGGAACCTGGAGTGGTGGCCAGGAGCCACCGCAGCAATGGCCAACGCTGGGTTTGAGCCTGGCCATGGTGAGCAGGGAGAGCTGCTGCTGCTGCTGCTGTGTCCCCAGGCACTCCCTGCAGTGCCCTGTCCCCTCCACAGCAATGCCCTGGCTGCCTCAGTCACTGCCAGGTTTGCAGAGCTCACCCACCCCCTTTTTCCCCCCTGCCAGGGCCCACCTGCCCCCACCAAAGCCCCTTTGTTGATATTTTGGCTGTTGGACAAAAATACAGCCCCTGCACAAGCACCCTCAGAGCTCGGGATGCTCCAGCCCCAGCCAGATGGGCTTTCTCCAGGAAGAGCACAAGGAATCAGTCACATTCAGGGTGATTTTATCCCCTGAGTGTCCTCCCATGCTCTGCTGGGCTGTGGTTTGTACTTCTGGAGTTGCTTAATCACCCCTTTGGACCTGCCTTCAAAGAAGGTGCCTAATCCCTCCTGGAAACCTCCTAATACCTTTGGCTGCTTCCCTGCTTTGTGGCCATGAGTTATGGTGGGCCAGTCCTTCCTCAGCATCAGCTCTCCTGGATGTTTGCCACTCCCAATGGCTTCAGAGGGGTGTTCAGACCTCAAAGAGACCCCCAAAACCTGTCACCCCTGCACATCCCCCACTCCAGCCACCAGCCATTGGAATGGCTGGGGCACTGGGGAGCCATAGACAGTATTTGGGACCAAAGCAGCAGAGAAGGGCTTTGTGTGTGGTTTCCAGCAGAAGAACAATTTGTAATTCTGCTTTTATTGTCCTGCTACACGAGGGAAACATCACTTTGCCAGGAAGTCATGCCACAATGATTCACAAGGATCAGCTTGGGCTGCTCAAGTGAAAAAAAAAAGGAGTAAATCACAGAATCCCAGAATGGTTTGGGTTAGACAGGATCTTACAGCTCATCTCGCAGGTTTATGTGCCCACATCTCCACCCACCACAGCCACAGCTCCCAGCTCTGCTCCCACCAGAGCGGGGCAACCCCAGAGGGTCTTCACCCCAGGGTCATCCCCACCTGGCCATGGGGACAGCTGTGGCATAGCCAAGAGCCACCACAGAAAGCAGGAAAAACCCAAGCCAAATTCCTGACCCTAGATCAAACCCACTCACAGCACAAATACTGTGAGTATTATTCATTTCCTCTTCCTTTTTGGGGCACCTACAGACCCCAGACAGCAGCTTGGCCACACCAATCCTCAGCTTAGGACTTCTTAAAGCATGAGGCTTTTCCTCTTCCTTCAGGGACAAAGTGCAGGTGTCCCTGCAGGGCTCTGCCTCAGAGCAGGAGACTTCTTGATTGCAGAATTGGGTCTGAATGAAGAAGTCTGGTCTAGGAATAACAACACTGGCAGCGACAGAGTGCTTTATATAATGCCCTATAATAAACGATATTACAGCATTACCAGGAGACAGGAATGCAGAGGGAAGGAAGGAGCAGACGTGACAGTGATAAATCAATCTGGAGAAGAAATACAAAATGCAATATTCTCTTTGCCTCCTTTTGTTTGGGGCTCTGTAGATGTTTCCAGGTTTGAATAACGGAGCTTGCAGGAACCTGCTCCTGAACGAGCAGAGTTTATTAAAGCCCTCTGTAAACAACCTCTGCAAGGCACCGCTCCCACTCCCCCCTGTTCCTCTCTGGCAGATGTTGGACAGATGTGCAGCGCTGCCAGGCAGGGGGGACAGCACTTCCAGGTGAGATAATTCATCCTTAAATTGCTCCCGATGAGGATAATGTGGGATGTAAGGAAGCTGACAATAAAATTGGTTCTAAAAGTTGCCAATTAGGAAGGAAACGGCGAAAGAGGTGAGAAGAGACGGCGACTCCCTGGTGTGGGCACTGAAAGGCTGTGGTCTCAGGGGGCTGGAGCTGGAGGGCAGAGCTCTCCCACAGCCTGCACCCCAAAACACAGAGCAGGGCTCTCTGCAATGGGGCAGAGAATGGCCCCCGTTCCTGAGGCTGTCTCACGGCTGTGGCTATGAGATAATTTAACTTTGGAGGCCTCCCTTCAGCAAGGGGCTTAATCACACATCTCATTTCCAACACTTAAGTGAGTCCATTGACTTCAATGATTTTCTTCAAAGGAACAACAGAGACATTTAAGGCACTGAGCCCTGCTGGATCAGCCCTGAGTTCTCCTCCCAGGGCTCCAAATTGACCACTTGCTTTTATGTAGGGCTGGGTTTTTTCCCTATCTTTGATGCTGTTAATTTACTGCTCTTATGACTTTTAACCAGAGGGAACAAGAGGGCTGCGATTATTTTTTTTTTTTAACTCTGGAAATTAGGAGGAAAAAATGGTGACCTGTGACTCCATCCCAAGGTACGAGGTTGTCATTTCTCATAAGATCTCCTGGAGTTTCACTCGGTCTGTCACGCTGCTCTGGCCAAGAGTTTTAATATTGGCACAAAGGAAAATGATGGGATAACTGCCAATGCTTGGAGCTGCTATCTTAAGTAACATTAGTCCAGCATTTCTTGAGTATTCCAGGTGGAGTTGGGGTTTCCTTGCACTGTTTTGGGGTGAAGCTCAATGGCTGCTGTGCAGCACAGCTGGTGGGAGCTGCACAGCCTCGCTGTCCCTTCTCTGCCAGGCAAATGGGCATTCTGGGGACAGCTGAGGGACACAGCCTGGCCCAGTGCCACAACCTAACCCCGCTAGTCCATGGCCCCTGAAGCCTCTGAAGAATAAATGATTCACAGCCGTGACTTTAATGAGCTTTGGCTTTTCATTCTCTTATTTATCTTTACAGGAAAAAAAAAAGCAACATTTCTTCCCTTTCTGATGGGCCAGGGGAAAATAGGAATGCTTGCACCTTGTGCCAGCAGCAGCTCCTCTCCAGCAGTGACCCCAGGACAAGGAGCCAGAGCCTGGAGGGCTGGGTGGGCTGTGCTGGGGTGGTGACACCCATGGGACAGGATTTTCTGGGATGGGGAGGGAGCAGCGGGGAAGAGATGGGCCAGGAGCAGGGCTGGGCCCCCGGCAGGATCTTGGTTTTCTGCCTTGCAGCAGAGAGATCAGCTGGGCTCAGCGAGGAGGGTGCTCCTCCAGCCCTTTGTCCCTCAGAAGCCGGGTCAGAAGCCAGGCTGACAGGGCTGGCTCCCCAGGAGCCCTTCCCTCTGTGCCATCCCTCTGCCTCATGCACTCTCCAACCAGCCTCCCTTGTCTCTGCTCTTGCCTCTTCCTCTCCTTCCATTTCTGCTCCCACCACGACTTCCCCTCCCCGTCACCTCCACGCACGCCCTCCCCCCTGCTTTATCTGTGGATACCAAGGAAGATTAAACTTTTTTAATTACAGATCAGTTTGGCCACGGTGTCTCCAAGCCTGGCCCAGCAGCCGGGCTGGCTCAGATGTTCCCTTTCTGCCTGGCTACCCTTGTTTATTCCTCGTTCATTAGCTTTTTTACGTTGCTGGAGATCTGAGGCACTCACATGGCGCAGGAGGCTCGAAGTGACAGCAGTAAAAGGCGCTGCTAGTGAGATTATAGCTGCTCTGAACTGCTGCTGGCGCGGGTGGGAGCGCTCAGAGGGCAGGGGCAGAGCGCTGCCTTTGTGCCAGCTCAAAGGGCCCTGTCAGAGCGCGTCAGGCAGCCTCCTGGAAAAAGGGAACTTTCCAAAACCCCAGGAGAACTGGTTAAATTAACCCTTTCCCAGGTGGCCACCCCTTGGGAGGCTCCAGGCAGAGGCAGGGAGCTGCTTGTGCCTGCTCTGGGCCCCACTATGGATGGTGCATGTGCCTCATGCTCGGCACAAACCCACTGTTCCCTTTATCTACAGGCTTATTTCTATCAAATCAGGACAGAAACTTGGAAATCTTGCCATAAGTCAAGCAGAAAATTATCAGTCCACAATCAAAACACTCCCCTTTGTCCTTAAGACATTAATTCCCTGAGCTGGCTCTACTCACACACAGGGCATTGCAGAGCCCTTGGCACTGGCCTGGTGGCCCACCCAACTCTGCAGCCACCCAGCGTGGTCCCTTCTCTCTTTCCTGCCCTCATTCCTGTGAGATTCCATGGGAGACGAGCAGGAGGGGATGCAGAGATGAGCCCTGAACGTGGCTGGGTGCTGCTGCGTCTCCAGCAGCAGTGGCAGCAAGGCAGCATTTCTTCAGTAAACCCAAACTGCGTTTAACTGCAGAGGATTCCTGAGCTAGTGGGGCAGAGGAAGCTGGGTGGTGAAGAGGCCAAATGGTCCTAATCAGCTACTCCACAGCCATCCCTGGAAGTGTTCAAAAAACGTCTGGATGTGGCCTTGGCAGGGCTGGGGGAACAGCTGGACTCAGTGATCTCTGAGGCCTTTTCAGACTCTGCAATTCCATGGTTGTACCAATGTCCAGGCTCCCCGTGGCCAGCCCAGGCAAAGCCAGCTGTGCTGTCACAGGGCTGGGATCCCTCAGGAGCGTCAGGGTGTCTGCAGGCAGCTCCCGTGGTCCCCTGCACACTGGGGGAAGAGTCTGGATGCGTTGTCATCCCCCAGAGTCCTGCTCCTGGGAAAGGGGTCCTCCCACTCCAGGGTGTTTACACTGAGCCCTGACAGATGGGCCCGGGCTGTGGATGTTTATACAGCATCTCCAGAGGCTCCAGATGGCCCCCGAGCTCCCAGGCTGTGCTCCCCTCTCTGCTCCCAGCTGGGCTCCCGGGCCCAGGGCTCTGCCAGCAGAGCAGCATCGGGACAGGGACGGTGCTGCCATCTAAACACCCCTGGGCTCATCCCTCCCCATCAAACACTGCTGGCAGCATTGCTGGGGGCTCTCAGGTGTCACCACTGCCTTCAAAGTGCCCAGTAACCGTTGGCTGAGGTACCTCCAAAGCCAGGGAGGAGAGGGGAAGGAAGCCCTGGAGGGTGGGGAACACGCCAGATCCCAGCACCAGCTTCTTGAAAGAAGAAGGGCTGGAGCAGGACACTGGTCCCCGTGGTTGTGTGTGGGGACACATGGCACCAAGGGAGACAAAACCCTGTCCCCGTGTCCCTGTGCTTTGTGCGGGTGCCATGTGGCATGGTGTGCCATGCCGTGGTCCCACGTGGTCTGGTATGGTCTCTCCTGGTGTGGAACTGCGTGGTGCTGTGGTGTCCCGTGGAACAGTGTGGTGTCCCAAGGAGTGACACACTGTGGTGCCTCCCAGTGCCACAACCAAGCCCTGGCACAGGCAGGAACAGCTCTGGGTCGCTGCCACCCCCAGCCCTGGGGCTGCCATGGCACAGCTGCTCTCACACACACACAGCGCCTGTCCCCCAGCCAGCCTCTGCCAGGAGCCACCAACGCCTGGACTCCTCCAGGGATCTTTCCCTGGCCTGGCAGAGGACGGGGCACAGCAGCCATGGCATTTCCCTTCCCCCTGGCCCTTCCAAAGGCACCCAGAACCGGCTGGAAGGGGGATAATTGGTCCCCTCCACCCCGTGTGCAGCACCCGGGGGCACAAGCGTGAGAACGGGTCCCTTTCACAATTTGCATCGTTCCAAGGGAAGCACTTTTTTTCCCAAGTCCTAATGAATATTGCAAATTCCAAAGGCTCGGGGAGATGAGTCCTGCCAGGCCGGATCGCGCTCTGCAGAAACACTTTGTCACTTGCTGTTCCCATCACGGTGCTTTAACAGCCCGGCACAGTCGAGCTCATGATTCCGGACAGCGAATGTCTTCAAAGCCCGCACGGCCCCGGCTCCGCTTTCAGGTCATGGAAATGCCACTGTCACTTCGATGTCGAAATGTCCCCAACACGTTGTCAATAGGGATGTGAAATGCCCCCTCAAGGGGAAAGGAGACAAAGGGAGAGGGGCAGCCGCTGCTCACGGTGCACCAGACAGCGTTCCCAGAAAGACAGAGTCCGCATTCCCAGAGACAAAGCACCCTCATTCCCAAAGACACAGCGCCCACATTCCCAGAGACACACCGCCCACATTCCCGGGGACACAGCGCCCACATACCCAGGGACACAGCGCCCACATTCCCAGAGACACACCGCCCACATTCCCGGGGACACAGCGCCCACATTCCCAAAGACACAGTGCCCAAATTCCCAGGGACACAGCACCCACATTCCCGGGGACACACCGCCCACATTCCCGGGGACACAGCACCCACATTCCCAAAGACACAGTGCCCAAATTCCCAGGGACACAGCGCCCACATTCCTAAAGACACGGTACCCACATTCCCAAAAACACAGCGCCCACATTCCCGGGGACACAGCACCCACATTCCCAAAGACACAGCACCCGCATTCCCAGGGACACAGCGCCCACATTCCCAAAGACACAGCACCCACATTCCCAAAAACACAGCACCCACATTCCCGAGGACACAGCGCCCACGTTCATGGGGACACAGCACCCATCAGTCTGGCCCTGAGCCAGAGGGGGTTCAGCACCTCCCTCAGAATTTCACTCAGTGCCTCTCTCAGCACTCACACTGGCACCCTGCCACAGGGGCATCCCTAAAAATCAGACAGGAAAAGGCCTTAAGGAGCAGCGCAGGGACAGTGCCAGTCCCTGTCTGTGCCCATGTGTGTGCTCCTGCCTGTGCACAGGCATCGACACCCATCCCACACCCATCCAGCACCCATCCAGCACCCATCCAGCACCCCTCCAGCACCCATCCAGCATGCACATCCAGCACCCATCCAGCGTGCACATCCAGCACCCATCCAGCGTGCATCTGGCACGCCACCACGTTCAGTAGCATTAGGACATGTGCCAGTCTGTGCAGGGACAGCCAGACGCCGGGGTGCGGGGCAGCATCCCCAAAGCTGTTGAATGCCCGGCCATGGAGCACTGATTGCTCGGCTGGGATGCGAGCATGGCCACAGGGCTGAGCACGGCAGCAGCAGCAGCAGCCGCGGACTGGGAGCGCAGTCCCTGCCCCGGGGGATTCTCAGGAGAGCGGGAATGGAGCTGGCAGCACGCCGGAGCTGTTCCATTAGCGCTGCTGCCTCGGCTGCCGCTGGTTTGCTGAGCTAAATAACAATAATATCGCTCATCCCCAGAGGCAAGAGGCTGCTCTGAGGAGAAGGGACGGGAAAGAGGAAGCTGCTGTGCCTCATGGAAAGGCCAGGGATTTGTGCCAGCAAGCACAGCTCAGGTCCTGCAGGTGACGGGGACAGGGTGGTGGCATTGCCCACTGCACCTAAACCAGCAGTCCAGTGTCGCCAGGTAACACTGGTGACACCTGGATAATATTTACCAACAGCCGCAAGTCAATCCTTCTTCTTTTTCATGGTGTCATGGCACCACAATTTATGGCAAATAATTGTGAAAATTTCTGTGAGCACATTATCTGCCTTTCTCCTACAAAATAGAGCAAATTCCACGTCCCAGCTGAGCCTCAGTGCTCATAGGGACACACTTCCCATGGCTGCAGGATGCTCATAGGTTGCCACTAATATTTACTACTCGTGGCTATAAATATTTGAACGAATCAGGCAATCGTTGGCCCAGTGAATCAAAATGTTTGGCTGTTGCTGAAGGAAATGTGGGAAAAACACAAGACAAGGTGGTTTCATCCTTGTCTTCCACCCCTGCATGCATGTGGATGTCAGGCTGCTTTGTTCTTCACAAATGGAACAGGATACAGGCAGTTAACCAAATAAATGAAATACTCACTATTGTTATTCATCAGGAGTGATCATCTCTACCAGGCTGGCAGGAGTGAGGGGTTCCATCCTTCTTGGTGCTGCTAGAAGGGCTCAGGGAACACCAGAAACAGCATTTTTCAACAGGCAGGGGCTGGTGATCAACAAGTCCTTGTGGGTTTCCAGGTTTTTTTAATAATTGACACAATAATTTTCTTCACACCTCTCTGTACTTTAATCACCTCTAACACGGGCACTTCTCGGGTAATTTGACCTTTTCAATCTCTCTGCCCACGTCGCCCAGAAGCCTTTGGGCTGAGAACAAAACAAACACTAAAATAAAACGTTGTTTTTAATCCCGGGTATTTTTGGTAGTGCTCTGCACTGCTGCTCCTTATTCCTCCAATCCATTTTTTGGCAATCGCTTTTCAGACACTTTAAACTCCTTCATCCATGAAATGCTCTTTGGGGAAACAGGAGCCAGAGGAGTTTTCTGAAACCCTCAGCATCACCTCCCTGGTTTGGGTAATTTTGTTTGTTGGTTTTAAAACTTTTATGAGAAATGAACTGCAAAGGGAAGTAACTTTAGTGTGAGGGGTAAATAATTAGAACCTGAAAAAAATTCCAATTTTCCGGTGCAATGAAGCAAGAGGGAACTTTGCCATTTCGACCCTGGCCAGAGGAGGTGATGCCCACACCCCTCAGCCTGTTGGGGACATCTTGACACATGGAGCCAGTAGCAAATCCTCATCGTCTTTAATAAAAATAAAATATTTCAAATGGCCAAGTGCTCCCAGGGTGAAATTTGAGGCAGTTTCTCTCTGCAAGGGCACCGACAAGAGCATGGTCATGGCTTCTCCAACACATCCAGGAGAGCTGCAGGTCTGACCCCAGTGATGGGGCAGGTATTTCTTGGATCAAAAAAAAACATTTCTTTTGGTATTTTCATCTTGTACAAGGAGATTTGTAGTAAAATCCTTCATTTCAATTCTAATACAATCAAATTTTAAGGAAGAAACAGGAATATTGGTTTCCTGGGTTTAAATTTTTTTAATATTAAAAGAAAAAAAAAAAAGACGAAGAATAATAACTGAGCAGAGCCTCCTGTGCTGTCCCCCCACCTCAGGCTGCCGCACCCAGGGCAGGGGGGTTTTTGGGGTGCTTTTATCTCTCTGTGATAACAAAATGAGGGGGTAACCCAAGCCCTTTCTCTGCTCATCTCAGTGGACGCTGGCGTCGCTCCTCCGGAGGGTTGGCTGCCAACAATTCATCTGCTGCCTCAGCTCATTATCTCTGTGGCGCAGCCAGGACGTGTTCTGGGTGGGAGAATTTGGGTCAGTGGGTTTCACAAGCTGTTCCTTGAGATGCCCTGGCACGTATTTAGCGTTTGGCATTCCATGTGGGACCAGCCACCCATCCCTGTGCTCGTGTCTCTGCATCCTCCCAGCTCCAGGCGAGTGTCACGGGGACAGCAAGGGGGGCTCAGGCAGCCCCAGGGAGAGGGTGGGGAGAACGCTGCAAGGGACAGACAGAGCTGGGATGTTTTCAGTCTCCTCCTGTTTTCTTTTGTACAAGTCTGAATATTTTATCTGGCTGCGTGCATCGTCCCTGAACTTAAAAATAGCTGGGTTCCTTCCTGGTGGAATGGAGCAAGTTTGCTTTTCCTAGATTTTTCACGCAGATTTCTTGTTCCCCTCACACCCAGTAATTGCTCCTGGAGCCAGGAGGGCGC
>QUSF01000018.1:9066116-9113870 GCA_003676055.1 Chloebia gouldiae | reverse complement strand
GTGCCCAGATCTGTGTCCAGAGCCATGTCCAGAGCCCCTGGCTGGTGACACAGGGTGAGTGAACTGGCAGTGCCCGTGTGGCCCGTCCCCATGGCCTCTGTCACACGCTCTGCTCCCCAGCCCTGCAGCTCTGGGAGATGGGATGGCTGAGGACGCGTTGCTGAGCCCACACAGGACGCCGGTAACTGGAAGTGACACGTGCCAGACTTTGTCACCTCTCACTGGCCACACATACAGCCCTGCCAGAGCTTCTCTGACATTGCTTGTCCCGGTGTTTATTTTAAAGGAATGTGACATTCTAGCTGTGCAAATGGCCTCTCCTGAGCTGGGGATGCTGCAGGCAGTCTGTCCCCATGCCCTGGATCTCCAAGGTCCTGCCACATAGCAGGAGGAGCTGTGCACATCTTCCTTAGCTGGGGCCTGGGAATTGCATGCAGTCACTCGAGGGATCCTTGTCCCCTTGCTCAGCCCACCCCTGCACCTGTCTTGACCCAAATTTTTCCCTTCTCACACCCCCAAAGAAGCAGCAGCTCCAGGCTGGGAGCAGAGAGCACAGGACCCCTTACCCTGGCAGGGATGGTGGGGGGCTTGCCACCATCTGCAGCACCTCAGAGCTCAGAATTCCATCCAGCCCATTCCCTTGCTGCCCTCCCAGTGGGGGATTCTCTTCTCGTGGTCCTGGAGTGCTGAGTACACAAAACCCTGAGCCCCTCGTGTTCCCGGGCTGGTGTGAGCAGCTCCCGATGCATTCACAGCTCCTCGGACGTGCTGCGGGTGGTGAACTTTTCCTCCCCCGGCTCCCCCATCCTCCCCCAGTCTCTCCACCATACGGACACAGCTGAGCAGCTACCAGATATTCAGAGCCGTGAAGGTTGATAAACAAAAGTGAGATAGGACATGGCACCAGAAAGACCTCAGCTAATGGAATTTTTAAGCTACTTAATTTGGGGGCTTGTCAACCTTGACAGCAACCCTTTAATAAATGATGTGTTGTAATTCCCACCCAGTTCCCCGGGTGCGGGGGCCGGTGCGGGGCTGGGGGTGGGATCTGGCAGCTGGAGATCCCCGCAGCACACGGGATGGTGCTGAGTGCGACTGCGGGGTGGCAGCGGGTCCGCCTGAGCCGCAGCTCTCCCAGTGCTCTCCCAGCTGGGAGGGGTTGGGCACTGGGATGGGGGGACACAGCTACAGCCCAGGTCTGGGCAGGGGTCGCCAGGCTGTGCAGCCTCTGGTGATGCTCTGGAAGCGGGGAGCAGCCGCCGAGGGGACCCCAGCAGGGCAGAGCCGCGGGGTGCGCAGCGCCCACGGACCCCAGGGATCCCGGGGACCCCCGGAGCCGCGGGTTGGCCGGGGGAGGGGGAGGGCGGTAAATCCTCCTCCCCACCCCTCAATCTCTGTGCTTCCCTCCGGAAAAATCCTGCTGGCAGCTCCCGTGCCAAGGCGTGCGAGTGCCACCCAGTGTCTGCAGCGAGGGGACCCGCGGGAGCGCGGCCCGGCTGGGGGGCTGGCAAGGGGGGCACCCGGGCAGTGCGGCCCCTCAGGGTCCCCACTGTGTCCCCGCAGAACGCAGCAAACCAGAGAGCGAACCCCCAGCCTGCGGTGCCCCCAAAACCTGCTCCAGGCACTACCGGGGCACCGGGGCTGCCCCAGCAGCGGGGGCTGCAGGAGGCTGTGGCGGACCCCGGCCCACGGCACAGACCCCGGCCCACGGCACAGACCCCGGCCCATGGCACAGACCCGCACCCCGAGCCCGCTGCCAGCAGCAAGGGGGGCACGGGGCTGAGGGGGCCCTGGGGCAGCCCCTGATCTCCGGGATCTCTGTGAAGAAGCCAGGATGGAGTGTCCTGGAGCCTTCTGCAGGAAGCTCTGCTCCCAGCAGGATGGAGGCAGAGCACCGGCTTGGGTGCATTCCGAAGAGGATTTAAGGTGTTCTGGTCGACTCCTCATCACTGTGTTGTGGCAACTGAGATTTGGCTCCAGAGTCGCCCTGCTCCACAGCCTGGCTGCTCCCAGCCCTGGAAGCCCTTTCCCTCCTCGTGCCCAGGTGCTGCAGCACATCTGTCACACATTGGGCTCACATCTGTCACACACGAACCTGCCCGTCCTCAGCACCGTGGCTGTGCAGGACCAGGCTGGGCTGGCAGAGCCAGGGGGTGGCACAGTGACACCCATCCCCTCCCAGCCCTGCCATCCCGGGGGGCTTGCTCTCCTTCTGGCTCCTAAAGGCTCCCCAGAGAATGATCCAGAAGAGCTCAGTTTAGGAAGATGAAGTAACATGGAGTAAAACTGAAAACAGGAGGTGCAGCAAAGCTGCTGGGCATTCCCCATGGAGGCAGCAAGGAGAGTGGAAAGCAGCACTTGTCCCCGTGGAGGACAGGCACAGACACTGTCCCAGGCAGTGCACAGAGATGATTCTGGAGCACTGATGGCTGGGAAATGTCAGCAGCAGCCAGAGGTCCACATTCACCAGAGCTGTGGAGCCACTGGAGATGCAAAGGTGTGAGGAAGAAGTGTCCAGGCTGGGAAAGAGCCAGATGGCAACAGCAGGGAGCAGATGGGAGATGGAAAACAACGTCCCATGGCTGCATGGAGGGGCATCCCACAGCCCCAGGAGCCACGGAGCTGCCACAGGGATGGTGGGGATGCTGCCCAGGGCTGGTGAGGCAGCAGCACCTGGAGTGGGCTCCGTGGGTGTCCTGCCCACAGCTCCAGGCTCCTGCAGCACCTCCAGCTCCAGCAGCTGCCCTGCTCTGCTGTGTCCATCTGCTGGCAGCTGGCTGTCCTTGGAAAGCCTCTTTTCTTTGGAAAGTAGTGTTTAACTATGAGGATTTGTGAGGAATTGGCCCTGTCTCCCAAAATCTCAGCCATCACCTTGCAGAGCTCCATTCACAATGCAGAGAGGTTGGGCTAGAAAAGAGTGTCCGGTATCCTGGGAATGGTACCAAGGAATGGCACCAGTGCTGTACCCCAGACCTGGGCTGCAGGATGGGAAGCTTCCACTTCTGGTGGCTTGTACTGACCCTTTAGCCTTGAGGCAAGAAATCTCCAACTAGGAATATTCAGGGAAATTAGCTGAAAATCCCACCTAGGTGTGAGACGGCTGAAATCACATCTTAAAGCAAATTTCTCATTTCCCAAGTCATTCCTTTGGAAGAGAGTGCAGGAGGCCCTGGTCCTGTGGGAAGAGGGAAGTGGAGGAAGAGCCAGAGGACAGAGCAGGACCAGCAGCACAGGACCCAGGCCAGGCTGAGGGGCTCAGGCTGGGCCAGATGGCTCCGAACGCTGCAGGGAGAGATCCCACCCGGAGCCACCCGGGCCAGCTGAGCCCAGCACTCAGCAGCACTCACCGGGGCTTTATAGCCAGGAAAATTAATTTTTTAAGAGTCCCTCTATGATCTCTGGTCTCTGGCATTTGGCTGAGCAGTCAGGTGGTCTCCAGCCACCCGACTCCACGTCCAGATGGCAGGGAGAGGTGGGGAAACCAGAGCCTCATTCCCAGGTGTTTGCTCTGGGACCCTCATTCCCAGTGTTTTCTCTGGAACGACATTCCCACGTGTTTTCTCTGGGATTCTCACTCCCAGTGCTTGCTGTGCAATCAGCAGCAGCTTTTCTGTCCATCCCACTGTTTTCTGCCCATCCCATTCTGGAGGTGCCAGACGGACACGGCTCATCCTGCAGCAGGAGGAATGCTCAGAGTCTTCTCCCTGTGCTCCCGTGATGTTTTGGGCTCCTCTCTCCTGCAGGGCACCGGGAGGCTCAGCCTGTTCATCCCGTGATCCCGGACAGACTGACAGCTCATTGGGAATCAGCAGCCTCTGCTTTCCCAGCCATGGCAGGTCAGGGTGCCAGGGAGGCAACACTTCACCACTCCAAGCAATTACTCAGGATTTTATCATTCAAAACTAAAACCAGAGCCTATAAATAACCAGGATCTCTGTCCTAATAGCTGCATTTCAGCGTATTTTTAATTATCATTTTATGAATGGGTGCATCAGAGGATATTTAAATACCACGTCAGCCGTGCTGGTAATGAGGCAGGATTGTTACAGGCCAGGGCTGGCCATATATTACCCCAGTATATACATATGCTTCGACATCACTTTTAAAAATTAGCTATTTCAAGCGTAAAATTATAATTGGTTTGTCTAATAAAAGGATAAATAAATATCTATTTAACTTCATTACTGTCAAAGGCAGGAGGCTTTTCTCCATTGTCTCCTTAGGGTTTTATGGCAGAAAAGCTAATTAGCTGTAATTGGGTGGATCCACGGCAAGGAAGGCAGGGGCAGTGGTGGTGCTGGCTGGGAATGGGGCACTGGTGGCTTTCCCGGACTGGTGCCCCGGTGTCTGCAGGGATGGGAGTCCTGCTGGCACCAGGGGTGCCCAGCTCTGGGGTGTCTCTGCCCGTGCAGTGGGGCAGTGCCAGGCGCTGCTTCCCAGGGTCACCTTGAGATCCTTGCCTGGCTTCTGTGTTTTGATGGTCTCTCTGCCGAGCATCCCCCCACGTGCCTTGTCTGATGGGATCCCATCTGCTGGCCAGGGCTTGTTCATCCCTGTTTTGGGAGGGATCCTGCTCGACACCCATGTGCATGTCCCACATTTTCACCTTTAAGCACCAAAGCTCAAATGTCTCCTGACAGCGGCCACCTGCATGATACAGGCACCAGCCAAGACCCCCCCAGCCAGCAGAAGGGATGTGAATGTCCTTTCTGGAGAGTTCCTGGCCCAAAGGAGAAGTTGCAATGAGCCCCAGTGATACCCTACACGGCCCAGGCTGGAGCACAGACACTGCCTGATCCCCCACTGCTGACACCCCAAAACATTCTGAGCACCCTGGCCCAGTGAAGGGTGTGGGAGCAGGGATGAGACGGTCTGTAAGGTCATTTCCAGCCCAAACCATTCTGTGATTCCATTCCCTGTTTTTCCCACCCCCTCTCCCCCCAGGATCCTCCCTCCCAGCCACTGGGAGAGGGACGGCGCCTGCCGGGGGGGCAGTGGGTGTCACACACGGCAGTGCCTTGTGCCTGTGTACAAATCTCCTTTACATATGGGATTTGACACAAGGAGAGACAGGAGCAGGCCTGACACCCGTGGCAAATCTCCAAGCTGCCAGCAACAGCTTTCCTGGTTTTAATTTTTTAAAGGAAAGGGAAAAGAAGGAAGGTTAATAATTGCACGTTTGCCCCTCATGATGTGCTGGAGGTGGAGGGGGGGAGTGTCTGTGCGGGGGCATCAGCGCAGAGAACACGGTCTGGGTTTGCTTATCAGTTCTGCTTGTTGAGTGCGATCCAGGGCTGGGAGAAACACCAACAGACAGCGTGGAAAATTAATTTTTAATGCCTTTTATTAGCACTTAAGCCATTCTGAGAGGATGAAATAATCCCTGTTTAGGAAGAGTGCAAAGGTCTCACAGGGCTGTCAGGAGCTGAGTCACTGCACCAGCCAAGCTGATCCAAATGCCTCTTCCCAGTCTGAAATCTTCGGGAGCCCAATCCCCCCCACACCCCCAACTCCTGCAGCAGCTTCCTACACAGCCACTCAAAATAGAGTTTTCCTCCCATGGAAGGGAGCACAGAGCTTTGTCTCTCCCTTTCCACCCTCTGTCACAGTGTGTCAGCACTGCCACCAGTGTGGGGACAAGCGCTGGCAGCTGGTCATGCAAGTCCTGCCCAGAGAGGGGACAATGTCCCGAGCGATCCTTGCAGGTGGGATGGGCTGGATCCTCCTCACAATGGGCACCAGCTCCTCCATCCTTTGTGGCACTGAGGGCTGAGCAGGAGGGCCAGAGGAGTCCCTGGGCTGTTCTCTGCCCTGCAGAGCCACTGGGGCAGCTGGACAGGACTGCAAACTGCTGGCACCCATCCCCAGGAGCCCCAGCAGCCCCAGGCTGGGACAGGCAGTTTCTGGGAAGAAAAATCCTGTTCCACAAGAGGAGCACCTCTCTGAAGAACATTTGTGTTGTACAATGGCAGGGAGGGGACCCCATCCCTGTCCAACAGTGGCAGCACAGTCACTGCTGCAGGGGAGGCTACGGGTCAGGAAGGTGCTGGAGAACCAGAGCTCTCCATTGCTCATCCTCTCCCAGGCCCTGGCAAGAACCTCTTAGTGAGGATGGAAAACAAATTTACCAAGGCTGGAGGATGGAAGGGGATCCAGATCCAGCACTGGGCAGCCCAGGGCTGTTGGAAATGGGTTTGTTTGCCTGGGGATGGTGCTCACGGGGCCACCTTGGTGGTGCCACCTGGCCCCGGAGTCTCCTCTTAGTGCGGCAGGCACCCTCCAGGGTCAGCTCTGAGGGCTGTGCCCGGCTGTCCCAGGCAGAGCAGCAGCAGCAGCCGGGCACACGGAGCGTTCCCTGCTGGGGTCCGTGTCCCTGGCACTGCCAGCCCCCAGCCGGGCTGGCAGTCCCTGCACACCGCCTGCCCGAGGCTCCATTTCCACGGGAACACTTCAGCCAGTCCCCAGGGGGAGCAGGAAACTGGGTTTCTTTCCACTTTAAAAATCAGTGTATCAGTTCAGTGAGGAATTAACACACCTCCCACGTGAGGGCTGAGGGCTGCCCCAGAATCAGAGCTGCAGCCCGGCAGGAGGGACAGCAAGAGCTGAGAGAATGAAAACCTGTGTCACAACACACAGGCACGAGAGGGGCGAGCCAGAGCCGTGCAGATGACCCCTTTTTGTTCCTGGAATGTATTCCCTGCTGCCATCTACTTGCCTTTCAGTGCATGTATTCAGCACTAATAATACATTCCCTGCCCACCTCTAATGAATTTTATCTCTGTGTGCTCATGAACGTGTGGATCTTGCACACACAGAGGTGGATTCTGATACATCCTACAGGTGTGGGTAGAGCTCACCAGCACCTGAGAGATCACCCACACCCCTGCAGGCACCCCAGGCTGAGAGCAGCAGCACAGCAAGGGGGAGAGCCCAGCCTGCACTGCCCACCTGCCCCAGCACCTCCCCGGCCCGGGCACTCATTCCGGGGTGCCAGAGGAGGCAGAAGTCTCCCCACAGGAGGAAGGAAGCTCCAAAGAGCCTCTTCACATGATGAATTTTAACATTTCTCTCCACGTCCATCCCTAGCACAAATCCCCTCAAAGGCCCAGCCCAGCGCAGCAGAACTAATTTGAAATGTCAGCAAGGTCAAGCCCGGCTTCCCCAGCCATTAACCTGCCTCTCAACTCCACACTCCTATTTATTTACATAGGCACATATTTATTTAAGCCCCCGATCCCAGCTCCAGGCCGGGAGTGGTTGGGAAAGGAGGAAATTCCCTGCCTGCAGGGCCCTGAGCTGCTGCTGCTGCTGCCAGGGGCACTCTGCCGAGGGCTCCACGTTCACAGCACCATGTGCAGGATGAGAAAGGGGCTCTGCAGAGAATTGCTTGTTCCAGCCCAGTTTTCTGGTGGTGATTTTATTCGATCCATTCTTGTCCAGAAGCAGAAAGCACAGCCTTGGCTCTCCAGGCAGATCTTCCACAGGCACAAAGCAGGGTAACTGCTCCAGGACATGGATTCGCAGGAGCTCTGCACTCCTGGCTTTTCATCTTTGCTTCTGCTCCCAAGCAGATGAGAGTGCAGGGACTTTGGGAGTGCTTTTTCAGGTGCATTTGCTGCAGAAATTGGATCCTATTCCTGTTTTATCTCTTGCTTCCCAGCCACCATGGTGGACCAGGAGACCTGGAGAAGTTCTGGATCCAAACTCCACCACACCCACCTGATCTCTGTCCCTGCCCCCTCAGCATTGCTGCAGCTTTGTGCTACCCATGGATAAAGGCAGAATTCCTTCCTCCCTGTGCACTGTGCTGCCCCTCAGAGCCCTCATGCCCGTCCCCCACGTCCTGCTTCCCCCTGGAGCAGTGCCACTGTCACAGGTGAGCCAGCCCATCCTGCTGGGCACAGAACACACCAGCACAAGCACTTCCATGGGAGAAGGACCTCCCAAGAGCACCAGGATCTTCCTAAATGCTTTTCCACCGGGACGTGCCAATTAGGAGATTAAAACCTCCTGCTGAGACATGCCTGGGACCAGCTGGGACTGCTTATGTGTGAGTGGGTGCAAAGTGGGTTTCTGGGAAAAGGGAGCCCCAGATGGATGCTGGGGTTGCTGGAGAGGAGGAAGGCTGGAATGGGGATGGTCTGGTCTGGCTGAGCCAGCCTAGGCAGGAGTGGAGCATCTCTGTCACAGAGCTGTGCCACACCAGCTCCCCTTGTCCTGCCTCGTGCCCAGCAGGTGCTTTGCAGGGAAAGCAGAGGAGATTGGCTGCTCTCCACTGGTTCCTGTGTACCCACGTCCCCCAGATCCCCAGGGTCTGGGCAGGCTGGACCAGCACATCACCAAGGGGGCTGTCCCCCCTCCCCCCTTCCTGCTGGGCAGCAGCTTGTGTACCTTGTGAACACAGCCTGACCTTTCTTTTCTTAAATTCCTCTTCTCATTGCTCCCTTGCATGTTCAATTCGAGGCTATGGAGCTGGCTAGCCTGTGGTTTAAAAAAAAATATTTTGAAAGCCCTGGCAGGGAATTAAAGGAGTTTGGAGTAACTTGAAATTAGCAGGACGATGTGAGACAGATGTTGTGAAGGCGGGAAGAGGAGCTCACTTGCTGTGTCTCCTCTCTGCTGTTGTTTAAAAGACCTTAATTTGATGCTTTTTTTCTTAAAAGGAGGCACCTCCGGGTCAGGATAATGAAATCACATTGTCCTCTTATGATATTCCAGCGCCTCCTTCTCTTGCTTTCTTCCTCTTCTCGTGTGTCTGGCTCCCAGCCCATGGGGCCAGCGGGTGCAGATCTGACTCCTGCAGCCTGAGCTGACTCCAGGGTGCTTGGGTAGGGGATGAAAGGGGGGAAAGCAATAAAAACTGGGGTAATTCTCCCATTTCCAAGCTGATCTCTGTGTGATGTGAGGGAGGTCAGGTGAAGGAGCCTCCTTGGGAGTGCTTCATCTCCTGCAGCAGCAGCAGCGTTGGGAGGTTCATTCCCAGAGGGATGCACTGGCTGCACAGAGCATCTGCCCCTCCACAGCTGCAGCAATTCCCCTTTCAGGGGTGCCCTGGCACTACCACCATGTGAGAAATGGATTTGTAGAGAAACCACTGCTCCACCAGGGCAGTGGAGCTGTGAGAGCAGGGGAGAGGCTTTTAACGAGGTTAGTCTGCAGCTGCTCCTCCTCAGCAAGGCTGGAACAGGGCAGGGAGAGGAGCTTGGAGCTGCCATCGCAGCAGGGAGAGGGATCCCAAATCCACAGGAATACAAAGCAAGACAGAGCTTTGAGGGGAAAAGTCTCTTGCCAGCAAAGCTTTCAGTGGGTGAAGGTACAGAGCACATGCCACCTTCCCAGAGGTGCTGGCTCCACTGCCAGGGCTGGGAGTGGGGCTGGAGCAGGGATGTTCTGCTGCAAACCTCTGTCCTGTTCTGCTCCTTCCTCCTCTTCCTCACTTCAAACTTCCCTGTGGTTTGGGGGCTGCAGCCCTGAGCCCTGCCACAGCCTGATGCTGCTGTGGGATGGGCTCAGAAGGGAGCCCCAGCTCCCAGCTCCATGGGTTTGGATGCTGTAAAGGGTTGTGAGACCTCCCTCAGTGCTCCTCCTCGTGCAGGAGTGCCCGCAGGTGGCAGGCTGGCTCTCAGACCTGGGTTTGTGCAGGAGGCAGTGGTGTCTGCGGGCGTTTTGCCCATTACTTCAAACATTGGATGCTCCAGCTGCCCAGGGAGGTCACACCTTGGGGATCCTCCACCAGCTGTGTGCAAATCCTGCCTGACATCACTCTGGGGACAGCTGGGTGCAGGCTGCCTGTGCTTCAGCCCTTCCAGCTGCTTGGGGGGAATATTTGCTGAGGAGGGAGAGCATCCTCCTCCTCCCTGCTGTGGGGAGCCAGGCAGGTGGGAGGCAGGGAGCAGCTCCTCAGCGCTGGAACTCCTCTCTGGGTGCTCTGGTGCTCTGTTGGTGCTGGCTGCTATGGAGCGCCCAGGGGCTGGATTGACTCCAGGATCGTGGACTGGAGCTGTGCAGGAGCTAATCTGGAAGGGGAAGGACCTGCCAGCCCCTGCAGCGCTCCCAGCGTTAATGAGTCTCTGTGTCTGATGTCCTGCAGTCGATTCCACCCCTCAGCACTGTGCCAGAGGTGGATGTCCACGCTGCTGGGACGTGTCAGCCCCGAGTGCCAGCCCCACTCCCATCCCTGCTGCCACAGGGGATGGCTGGGGGGCAGCACGGTGTGGCCCAAGGCAGGGCTGGCGAGGGAGGTGATGCTCCTGGATGCCTGGCCCAGGGAAGGTTTCTGTCCGAGGTACAACCACCTGTAGAAGCTCTTCCCTCTCTCTCCACCAAACCAAACCCCCCTGTGGCTGGGAGCAAACATGCCAAGCTCTCAGGGAAGGTGGATGTGGGAAGGAGCACTGCGGGGAACACGGTGAGCTAAGGCTGGTTACTAAAAATAGGAAATCGACCAATTGCTCCTCTTGGGTGCAGGCTGGGCTCCCCAAACCCAGCTCCTGCCCAGGCAACAGCAAGCTGGAGCAGGGTGAGCATCCAGTGCCAGGGGGATGGTCCTCCTTGGAAAAGGAGCTGCTGGGGCAGGTTAGCAAGAAGGACTTTTCTGGCCATACTGAAACCTCTGGAAATCTTCCCTCGTGGAAGAAGCACCAAGAGATGGTTAACGGGAACTGGGTTAGTCTGGAGTCGACAATCACAAAGATCTTTTCCAACCCAAATGACTCTCTGAATGAAAAGGCAATCCACATCCTCATGTTTGCTCTTTATTTTCCATCACTGAAGCTGCGGGATGGATTTTGGCTGCTCAGCATCTGTTATTGCTCTGCCAGCCTGGAGGTGGGGCCCACAGACACGCGATGGAAGAAGTGTCGCGTCCAGCTCCCGTGCCCGGCTGTCACACGCGGACCCTGCGGGGTCCCCTCGGGGCGCGGCGGGGTCGTTCTCTCCTCTCGCCCCTCGCAAGCCGGGCACGGAGCAGCCCGAGAAGGATTGGCACACTGAGGGACAAGCCCGGCCAGCACAGCCACGGTGGGGAGGGACAGGGCGGTGCAGCAGCGACAAGATGTGTGACATCGCCCTGGGGCGGTGCGAGACAGCCGGGCTGGCCCGGACAGCCGCCGCGGCTGCCGGCAGGGCCGGTGACACTCGTGTCCTCGGGCTGGGAAGGGAAGAGCCATGGAGCGGCTCCTGGAGCCCTGCTGTGCCCGTCGGGGGCCAGGCAGTGGAGAGGGGACAAAAGGCAGCTCCTCGTGTGAAGGTGGGGGCTCGGAACGCTGCCTGGAATCACCCTGTGGATGTGACAGCCTGGTCAAAGAGCGAGAACGCTGGATAAGTTTTCCCAGAATCGGCCTGGGAGACTTTAGGGAGCTGGAGATAAACAATGATAACCAATTACTATAAATAACCTGCAGGTGGTGTTTTTCCAATATCTGTTTTCTTGTTATTCTCATAAGATAGTTTACAAATGGGTGTCTTGTTAATTAGCCAATCAGGTGAAATGTATTGATTAAATGCCCAATCAGGTCCGCCTGTATCGATCAGGGTACAAAAGAAGCAGTTTGGAATAAAGACGGGTGCTTATGCCACTTAGCCTTCTGATGATGTTGTGACATTTCTCTGTCATTTTTGTCAAACTGTGACATCACCTCGTGATGGGATGGCATCAGAGGCAAATACCAGCCCATAAATGCAACTTGATTTGTAAAATCCTTGTCTCTGTAGCCTGAGATCCCAGAGACAGCAGGAGTTTGCTCCCGACGGGAACAAGCTCTTCTCCGGATAACTTTAGAAATAACAATGACAGACGATCCTGCCCGCTCCCAGGAGACCAGTGCAGGTTCTCACTTTTCCCTGCGCCTTTGTCCCTCTCTCCAGGCCAGGCAGAGGAGGTGACATGAGCAGCAGTGTCGCCTGTAGCGACACAACTGTGCTGGCAGAAGGTGCCCGGCTCCAAGGCTGCTGTGGGGGATGCTTTCACCATCCTTGCTGCTTGCTGCCCGAATCCCCCCAATCTGCTCAGCTCTTACCGTTCCTCCTGCCCGGGAGCAGCAGCTCCGGCTGTTCCCAGCCTGGAGTCTCCACTGCTCTGCGGAGAGAGGGAAAGGGCCGAGGAGCTGCCGAGTCTGTGGGCAGGCTGCAGCAGCCAGAGGCGTTCTGCTCCTCCCTGCTCTGCCCTGCGGGGTCCTGCTCCTCTTGCGAGCGCTTGTACTGCCTGCAAGGTGCCTCAGGGCTGCTGTGCTCCCACGTCTGTCTCACTGTGGTCTGGCTGAGTAATCCCGGTGAGGTTCAGGTCTGATGGCAGCGAGCCTCACTCTGCACTCCCTGTGCAGAAGGGCCCATCCAGGGGCCCCTGCAGCCACCCCCACCCATCTGTGTGGTGTAAGATGCTGCCAAACCCTCCTCTCTTTATGAGCACCTGCAGAGCTGCTCTGCAGAGCCTCGATGCCTCCCAGTGCCCCTCGGCCAGCTCTGCAGGGCCCGCAGCCAGCGGCTCCTGCTGCTGAGGGGTTCCATGGAAAGGCAGCTCGGAGCCACCTGCTCCCACTCAGGAGTGTTCCCATGGACAGGCAGCTCAGAGCATCCTCCTGCAGCCCCCTGGCACTTGGCACTGCCCACGATGGCATCATGGTTCTGTGGCATCCAGGGAAGCCCCACAGTCCCTGCCAGCTTTAAGGATTTGTGAGCCCTTCCCGTGCCTCAGGGAGATTGGGCTGACACAGGAGGAAGGGCCAGTGGATGGAAATTATTGGGAGCTCTGCTGGCTCCCTTCTGTGGCACAGAAACCCCTCGGCTCAGTGCTTCTCCCAGCACTGGTTCTGCTCCGGGCCCATGCTGGGAGAGAAGGAAAGTCTGGGAAATGTCTGTGCAGAAAAATCTCCATGGCAAGCTGATCTATAGATCCAGATATGGGTGTTTATAAACATGTTCTGCAAAGCCAATACTTGATCCGGCACAACCTCCAAGTGTTAATCATAACAAATGGGAAAGGGAAATAAATGGGAAATGGCTGTTAATAAAGAGGTGTTGTGGTGCTGGTGGGATGAAAGGCAGTGAGCAGATCTCCACTCTCCAGTCCCCTCCTCCACCCTTTCCTGAGCCCACTGTCCCCAAGGCTGCCTCACTGCTGCTTCTGCAGCTCTTGCAAGGCCGCCATTCCCAATTCCACCCCCAGAGCTGGCCCAGGCTGGGGGGCTGTGCCCCCAGCCCTCCCCATGGACCTGGCAGTGAAGGAGAGCATGGCCAAGCACTGCCAGAGAGGGCTGGAACACCTCAGTGACTGCCCCAGCTCCCAGGAACCCTCCTCTTGTGAGCTACAGCCACCACCCCATGGCTCCTAAAGCCTTTCCAGGGAGGACTTGTTGAGGATCATTCAGCTGGGATTTCCTTGGCTGTCACAGCCTCAGTGCCAGGGGACTGTGCCTCGTCCCTCTGCTTAAACCCCACGAGGGCCTGTGGTGTTTGCTGCTCAACCCACAGCGAGATGGGCAGGGAAACTGAGCCTTGTTTGAGTCCTGGCCATGCTGTGGGGAGAGGGGCACAGACATCCCATTCCATTGGTAGGGAGTGGGTTTAGGACTTCCTCCTGCTCCCCACTAACACAGCACAACCAGCACCTTTCACTCTTTCCTGCTTCAGTGCATGAGGCAGGCACTGACAGGGTGAGTGGGCAGGCTGGGGCAGCAGCCCAGGGCTGGCTGGGTGGCCCCATGATGCTGGGCTGTCCTCACGTGTCCCTCAGGGCCCCACAGTGCCAGACTGTCCTGCCCCATGACCCTCACAGCTCCCCCAGCCCTCTTATGGAGCACAAGGAGTGGGTGCTTGCTCTGGGATAGAGGGATGTGTGATTTTATCACCCTTTACAGCATTTTGCCCTGGCAGCTTGTCACCGGCCAGGCTGTTAAAATTCCCTTGGGAAATGAGGGATTTGTGGCACATCACTGTTTATAGGATGGAGCTTTAACCCCAACCCCACGCAGCCACTCTCTCCTTGTGTCTGGGCTGTCCCCAGGCTGTTCCTTCTGCTTGAGAAAGGGACAGGGACAGGGCTGGGGCCAGGGAAGGGGGAATTTTGACTGCTTGTGCCACAGCTTATTGGAGCCGTTTGTCAATCCTACACCTTCCCCAGACCTTTTGGGGGAGCAAGAACATGGAGGGTGGGAGCTGCAGGCATTGCAGTGCCTTTTCCTGGCTCTTCCCTTACATCCCCTCCCTCCATCAAGGAGGGGCAGCAGCAAAGCAGCTCAGTGGAATGGCTTCAGAAGGGGAGGGGAGCCCTCGGAGATGTTGAAGCAAGTCAGGAATGAAGGAGGCACTTGAGGAAATCCAACGTGTCGCTTCGTATATTTGACCACACCAATTCCTAACAAAAGAAAACCCGAGCTCATTACACAGAAACATCAAACCAGCCAAGATAATTATCTCTAATTAGTGCTAATTTAAAAGTGAGGTCTGTTCTGGAGCTGAATTGTTGCATATTTCATTAGTTCATTAGATGCTGAACAGACAATGCAGATAAGAGGATCAGTTCACTGGGATGATACAAATTTCACCCTCCCTTCACTGCAAAGACCTTGGGGGTCCATGTTCACAGCACACACACCATGTGCTGGGCCACAGAGCCCAGAGAGCCCCCCCGGATCACTCTGTGCTTCCTCTGCTGGGGAAGGTCCCTGGAATGCTGCATTAACTGCAGAAATTAGAGAGATACACAGAGAGAAACAAACAGTTTGTCAGTCAGTGTTGTCATCTCATTGTCTCCAAATATCAGTCAAATCATTCTGGGTCTCCTTCAGTGCCTGGGTGGGGAGGAAAAATGTTGGGCCCTTCAGATTCACCCTTGGGAAAAGGAGAAGCTTCCCAAGTGGGGAATGGGTTCCAGCGAGAATGTGCCGTGGGCTGTCCCATCCTCCCAGAGGCAGCCGAGTGGAGTGTGCCCCCTGTGACCTTCAGTGAACTGTCACCCCCTTCCCCATCTCTCCTCCATCCCCTTTTCTCTCTTCTCCACACCCTTTTCCATCTCCACCTCTTTTCCTCCTCTTCTCTGTCTCCTTTTCCATTTCTCCTCCGTGCCTTTTCCTCTCTCCTCCATCCCACAGAGCACTGGAGGTTCCTAGTGCAGCAGAGCTGTCCATCCTCTGGTGTCACCATGAATTCCAGCTGCTCCCTGAAGAACCTCTGGAGGAGCCAGTGCCAGGATGCTGCTGTGGACATCTGCCCCTTCCAGCTCCAGCAGCCACATCCCCAGCTCGACTCCCTTCCCTGACCCCTTTTCCTCCTCCCACAGCCCTGCCCGGCCCCAGGCAGCCACCACTGATGAGATAAAGAACAAAACTGGGCATTTAAGTGTCGATGTGTGAGCAGGAATGAAGGATTTGGCTTTCAGCTCCACCCCAAGATTGCAGGAACATAACCCTTCCATAGGCAGGATCCCTGGGAGACCGGGAAACAGCCCCTCGCTGCACACTGCAGGGTTTTAGTCAGATTAACCCAAATTTATGGCTCTTTCAGCTGTAACTGCCAGTGGGGCCTGGGCCTGGCTCAGAGCTAGATTTTGTCAAGTGAAAGGCAGAAGAAGTTTTAATCCTTGAGAAGTTCCTGAGCAGAATCGTGGTAATTGAAGGAAGTTACTGCAGGTGTTTGAAGCTATAATTAATCTCTAAGAGAGAGGAAGGCTTTGAGTCCTTTGAAGGAGCAAACCTCAGAGCTTTAGAGCATTACAGAAGGGAAAATTGAACAGGGATGAGCCATGCAGAGGAAGGAACGTTTAGGGGTGTCAGCTTTGGGAAATGAGAAGCTGGGATGGGGGGGGACAGTGGGAACCCCCTGCCAGGACCTGGGGCGAGGGAGCCCAGAGCAGGAGTGCAGAAGGGAAAGGGGGGTGATGAGGGCAACTGGATCACCCCAAAGTACCCAGGATCACATTCCAGGCATCAGACACGAATCCCAGACCTGATTAGTGAGGTTCCTGATGCCAAAATGCCGTTTGTTTTCCAAAATGCTGCTGGGGAGGCTGGAGATGGCCAGGGGAGTGCACACATGGCAGGGACAGGAGAGAGCAGAGGGTCAGTGGGAGCAGCACCAAAGAGCTCGGGTACAGCACCCGGGAGAATCAATTAGTTAATGGCTGCTTTTCCAGACAGGGAATGGTGATTTAATGAACACAAATCTGATTTATTGATTGCTCAGGAAGCTAAGGAGACAGCTCATTGCTGCCTGGTTTCTGCTCTCCCTCACTGCCAGCTGGGCCAAAGGGAAGGAATTTGGGGAGCAGGAGCTCGGGGAGCTGGCACAGGAACAGGTTTGCTCATGTCTGAGCATCCTCTGAGTGCCATTTCTACAACACCATCCCAAAACCTGCCTTGTTTCTTCTGCTTTAACCATGTGTGTTCTGAGGATGGAGTTGGAGATGCTGCACTCTGAGAAGCCACCACTGGTGACAAGGTGCTGAGATTTGGGATGACCTCTGAGGTTTTGGGGAGGTTCTTTCCACAGGCTAGGATCCACTCCCCCAAACCATTCTCCAGCAGCATCCTCTGGCCTCACCTGATCCAGACTCAGGAGAGCTCCAGGTGGGTCTGAGAAGTGACCACACAACCTCCTGGCCAGGTGAGGTTGTTTGTGGTGCACATATTGAGAGACTTCTCGCTGATCATCCTCTCCCTGGTGGCTTCCTGCTGCCACCACAGGACACAGTCCTGCCCCGAGGCCCAGGCAGCAAAGCTCAGGTGGCAGAGCCCTGAGCATGATGTTTGTAGCCCTGATACAAAAAAACAACATCAAAACAGTTCAAAGTGTGGGTCTGGTTGGTGCTGTGCCCTGCCTGACCCACCTGGGTGCCCCTGGCCCACCTGGGTGCCCCTGGCCCCCTTGGTCTTCCTCTCCCCCAGGGAATGGTAGAGGCTCCTCCGTTATCCCTCGTCGTGTCTCCCTCAGCTGACACCAGAAGGAATATTTGGATTTCATGCTCAATATTCTGGATGCAAGCTGAACATCAAAACCTCAGCAGGGTGCCTGGGAGCATCTGAGGGAGAATATCAGAGGAATCTGTTTCTACAAAGGAAAAGAAACCAACAAAGCCTGTTTGGGGATGGTCTTTTCATCCTTGCCTGTACATACAAGTAATAACTTTAGACATGGGGTTTTTTATTATTATCACCCTTCCTGATATCAATCTCTCTTTTTCATTATAATAAATATTGATTTGTGCTGTTAGAAAATGATTTCCCCAATCAGCTGCTGATCTTCCCGCAGGCACAACGATGGGGATGAGGACAGTGGGATTGTCATCCCCAGGAACAAACATCCTGCTTGTTCCCCTCTCCCTGCCAGCAGCACCGGTGGATGAAGCTCAGGGGCAAAGTGGACCATGGGTGACATCTGGGCTCCTCTGGATGGAGGTGGCTGTGACCTGCTGTGGTGGAGGATGGCTAAAACAGCCCCCCCAAATCCCACTTCTCCCTTCTCTCTCCTGCCACAAGGCAGGACAAACACCTTCATAAACCACTATTGACAGCTTTTCTTGTCAGTGAACATTTTCTTACTCCCAGGCATCTTCAGAGCTCTGGCCTCATTCCTCTGCCGTGTGTGTATCATTCCCAGCACAGCTCTGGGGCCACATTAATTCTCTTCCACGTGGAATTTGTTTTGTGCCTGCAGAAATGTGCTCGGGTTGGTGTAAGAACTGAAATAAAAATAGCTGCTTTCCCCAGAAGAGCTCTCTGGTTATCCAAGATGGATCAAACCCTGGAGCAAAGGGAAAGGTAACACCAGGGGCTGGATTGCAGAGTCAGCCCTCCCTGAGCATCCCAGTTCAGCTGTAACTCAGGATGGATTTGGAAATGGGGACAGTCAGGGCAGCCAGGGAAAAGAGCATTGCTTGGGAAGAAAGCACCAGGCAGCTGGGAGGAGGAGGAGGAAGAGGAGGTGGGGATGAAGGAAGTTGGAGCAGGGTATCACTGAGCACTGGACTTGATCAGTGCCCTGCTCAGATAGGAGAGCCACGGCATTGTAAAATCCCAGAATCGTTTCCAAAAGGTTGGAAATGCCCATGGAGTCCAACTGTTCCCAGACTGCCAAAGCCACAACTCACCCATGTCCCCAAGTGCCACATCCCCCTGTCTGTTAAATCCCCCCAGGGATGGGGACTCCACCAGTGCCCTGGGCAGTTGTGCCAGGGCTGGACCACTCTTGCCATGTGTTCCTAATATCCAAGTAAACCTCCCCAGGCTCAGCTTGAGGCCATTCCCAGCACCAGACACCCACAGAGCTGGTGGGACACTGCAAATGACGCCCCTGTCACCAGGAGTGGGGACAGAAGAGTCCAACCCCCATCTTCCAGGCCAAGCCCTGGCTGGGATACGAGAGGGAAAATTCAATTTTCCAGCCCAGCAAGCCCTGCACCACCTTTGCTGGAGGCTGGGGAGGAGGGAGAGCGAGGAGGGGGTTTGGCAACCCGAGCATTTCCAGTCTCTGCTTGGCAAAGAAAGGCTTTGCCCTCGGATGTCAGAGCTCCCAGCCTGAACCACGAGTGCAGCCAAAATCATTTTCATGAGATATCAACAGGATCTACAGGAATAAAGGATAACAGTGTTTGCTTCTAATGCAGGGAGCCCGTTTGAGAGCCAGAGCCTCAACTCAGAGCACCTGCCAGCCCTGGAGCAAAGCACAGGCAATTTCTGCCGGGGAACAAACCCACAACCTTCTTGTTTCACACCCTCTCTGTGCCCTCAGGCCCTCCCAAGCTACGCCTGAGCCTGGGGGGCCACGGGGAGGGAGGGAAAACAATCGTGTTGCATTTTAAGAAGTGATTTTTATCAGAAAGCTGCTATTTATCAGTTTTATTAAAGTGCCATCTCCCAGACTCCGGGGTCATGAGTTAATCTCGGCTTTCATTAACTAAAAACACACATTTCTCACAGTGGGAGCTGAGAAGTTGGCTGAAGTGAGGAGAGCCTGGCAATGATTTCTGCTTCCCAGGATCCTGTTTGGGGAGAAAGTGGCTCTGGAGGCTTTGCAGCTGATGGAACAACATTGGGCAATCCGCTGGAGCTCCCAAAAAACCTTTTGGGTGCTGTGCCTGGTGGGAGTTCCTGCCTACCCTGCAGCACCCAAAGCGACATCGCCCTGTCCCCTGGCTGGGGGCAGTGCCAGCCCTCGGTGACCGCAGGTGAGTTCTGGGCAGAGCCATCCAGCTCTGGGTGGAGGAGTTTGTGCCCTGCAGGACCCCCCTGGCCCTGCAGCATCCCGGCGGGAAGGCAGCCCCATCCCCGGCCCCATCCCCGGCTCCCTGCCGGGCGGGAGCAGGATTTGCAAGCTGCTGACACGGACATCCTGCGTGGGTGAGGGAGGCTCTGCCGTGGAGCAGAGCCCTCCAGCAGCCGCTTTCACTCACAGATTTATTGGTGCTGCGAGGGAAACGAAACCATGTGGAGCCTCTGCGCGGAGCCGGGCAAGGAGCTCGCGGAGCAGACGGAAATTTCCTGAAAGGTGAATATGGCAGAGCATTAAAAGACAAATAAATACAAAAGCTTTGCTTTATTCCTCTGTCTCAGCTGTGCTCCAGCTTGCCCTAAAGCCCAGGGAGTAGAAGAGCCTGAGACTTTACAGGGGATAAAAAGCCAAACCAGAGCTCCCTGTACCCCAAACACCCCGATGTCCCCCAGTGCCCACAGCCAGAGGCACATTCCGTAAAGGACATTGACAGGACAGCCTGCCCCGGTGGGATAATCCTACCCAGCTCCAGGGGATGCTTTAGGAGTGGAGGGGGGCAGGTTTATCTCCCCACATTTGTCTCCTGTCACATGCCTGGCAGCAGTCGGAATCCTCCTGGAGGATCCAGAGCACTCTCACAGGATTTATCTCCAAGGTGTCCCCTCCTGGAAGTCACTGGGAAGCCAAATCTCCCCTCCCTGCAGCAAATCAGGGATCCTTGGCCAAAGATCCCACGGAGCCCCTGGCACTGCCAGGAGGGTGGGCATGTCCTGGCCCAGGCTCCAGCCTGGCACAGGGCGAGCTGCCCCACAGATGCCATGCAGGGACGATGTTTTCCCTGCACATACCTCTCCCTGCACCCATCCCCACTCTCCAGCCTCTCCTCCCTGCCTGCCACGTTGAGCCCAGATGTCTCCTTTAAAGGGGAACAGCAAAGTTTTGTTTAAAATAACACTATTAAAAAAAAAAAAATACAGCCCTTCCAAGATGGCCAGCAATTAATCACCTCTCCGTGCAGGCTCCCAGCTTGCACACGCATTTGAAAGCAAAGCCCGTGGAGGCTCACCTGCCAGCCCTGCCCTGGGATTTCGGGTGTCCCCTGCCAGGAGCTGATGGAGCCTCGCTGAGCCAGACCTGGGTCCTGGCCCAGGCACAGCTCCAGGAGATGCAGAGGGAGAATTCCAAGGCTGGAGCTACCCTGCTCCTGCATTCCTTAGGCATGGAGTTTGAGATGCTTAACTGGGAAAACAGGGAGAGCTGGATGCCCTGTTTGCACATTCCCCCCGTGCTCCACTGCAGCAGGAATTTTAGGTCTGAAAAAATGAGATTTGTGTCTTCTTCCCTTACACATCCCTGTGTGCCTCTCCTGTGTCACCCCTAAACCAGCCCTGCACAGGCTGTGGTGTGGGAGGCAGCAGAGACCAGGTCCTGCAGGGCTGTCCCAGCTCCTCATGCCCAAGGGGGAAGGCCCATGGCCCCATCTCAGCCTGGGACGGCTTCCCAAGCCCCAAATCTCTAAACAACTCCCCTCCCCCATGACCTGCTCCCTGTCCCCCTACCCGAAGTTTTCATTTATCAGGAGAATTATTAAAACAGCCATTTCTCAGCTGTCTAACGTTTCAAACCCCGCTCCCATTCATCTGATAAATATTTACAGAGCTTGACATTGTCTTCAGCTCATTCCCTTCTGAGCAAACAGTCCCAAACACCCGCTTCCCTTCTCCTGGGGCTCACGGAGAGGCACTGCCCACCCCGGCACGGCCAGGCCCGTGTGTCCCCCCTGCTGCCCTGCTCAGGGGTATGAGGGGGGAATTGCCCACCCCTCCTTTGAGCCACCCGCTGTCCCTCTGCACGGTGCCAGAGCTGCAGGGGTGCCTGGCTGGCACTGGCCACCCTGACCCCATCCAGCCCCATCGGTGCCACCCCTCCATCCCAGAGCCATCACCCCGACAGTGACACATATCCCAGGTGGCTCCAAGCCCCATCCAACTTTGCCTGGGACATTTCCAGACATGGGGCAGCCACAGCTCCTCTGGTCACCCTGTGCCAGGGCCTGCCCACCCTAGCTCAGCTGTTTCCCCTCTCAGAGCCCGTTTTCTGTGGGGCACAGAGGTTTTGTACCTTCATAGCTACTTCTGCCTCCCAGTATCTGATTATTCTGCAGGCAAAGGAGAAGCTGGAGTGTTCATTTGTTAGACATCATGTAGAAGCCAAAATCCACGAGGTTTATCTGGTGAACTGTGACGCAGCTGAGCCCAGCCATGACCACAAGGAGCCCCCTGGGATCTCTTCTCTTGACCTGACGTCACCCAGGAGCCCACCCCAACCTGTCCTTTGGCTGCCAGCAGCTCCACGGGCATCACCTCCATCCAACCCCAGCTCCTGTCACCCTCCATGGTCATTAACTTCACACAACACCCCCTCACCCTCCCATCCCTGTCTGCTGCTCAGAGCCTGCTCAGCCTGTGAGTGACAGCGAACACAGCGACGGTGGCAGCAAAGCCATCAAGTGACACAGCTTTAGCTGCAGCTGGGGCTTTGCAGCGCTGAAGTGATGTCTCACTGCTCTGCTGCACTGATCGTGTTAAACGCCAATTGAAACCCTGATCACAAAAAAGCCCAGCCCGAGATTCCTGCCCGAGGAGCGATGGATGGCAGGAAAGGGAGATCTGCAGCCTGCCCTTCACTGCAGCGCCGTGGAGAGCAATGAAAGGAGCCTTTTTATCTCTCCCCGGGCCAATATAGGCCCTGCATTAACCTCCAGGGCTTCCCCAGCCTAAATTTAAACAGCCCAAGGTTTCCATCACTCCCTTTAGGATACTGCTCTGCAGCCTCTGGAGCTGCTCTACTCTATGCAGTTTCCCTGGGAGTCAGCCTAAATACTTCATTTCTCCCCCCTTTGTCCTAATTAGAGCTAGCAAAGTAATGAGAACATTATTTACAAATTATTTGAAGCGGAGGTTTGTGCACAGAACTCCGGGCAGCCGGAACACGTTTGCAGGAAGCACGTGGGCCACACTCAGTGTGCCACATGCAGCTATCACCCACCTGGACCTGCTCGAGCTCACTTCCAGGGACCTTCCCAAGCCATTGGGTGCTCACAGCCTTCCAGCCCTCAGACAGACCCTCAGAAATGCCTTTTCCACCCTCTGGAGGCCGAAACATCGTCTGGAGGATGGGGTGACAATGCAGGGTACCCCCATTACCTGGGGTACACCCCAGGCATCCTCAGGACACACAGACTCCTTGCCATGCACCAAGCATGGGGCTTTTTGGGGGCTGTTCTGTCCTAGGATGTGTCTGGAGCTATGTCTCCTCTCTCCCTGGTCTCCTGATGCTCTCCCCAGCCAAACTCTGCCAGAGGACGGGTCCCTGCCTGCCTGGGAGCCATCTCCAGCAGGACACCGACAGCACAGCAGGGCTATACTGTCCCTGTCACAGAAAAAAGCCTTCAGAAGAGGCCAAGAAGGATATGAACACATTGCAGTCCCCCATGTGCTGCCCTTGAGTGGAGAAGGTCTGTGGAGACTCCAGTTTTAAGCCCCCCTTTCAAAGGCTTTTATTACAGACTTAGTCATAAAACTCTGCCTGGGGCGGATTTGGCACTGGGGGCCTCGGCCCGGAAGCCAAACCCTTTTCATTTTTTAATAACATTTCATGAAAATCCATTTGGCCCTTTGTAACTCGGACAGGTGGGAAAACAATGGAGGTTTCTACTCGCAGCCCCTCGTGCCAGCCCAGCCTGGGGGCTGCTCCCTTCCCCAGGACCCTGGGCAGCCACAGCTCAGCCAGGGCTGGCTCTGGTGACAGGGACCTCTGGCAAAGCCCTGAGTTATCGAGGGGTGTGTGAGAGCAGCACACCCAATCCAGTCTCCAGGTCCATCTGCTGGAGCCTGGGGGTGTTTTATCCACCCTCAAGCTGAGATGGGGGGTTGCTGTTGCCCCACATTGCCTTGCCCAGGATCGGAGGCCCTGGCACTGCCAGCACCAGGCAAGCCCTGTGCCTGTCCCCAGCTGGGTACCCACATGTCCCCCCAGCCCCTCCCTCCAGCTGGGATCTGGATACTCCAACTGCACATTGCTCCAGAGCCACTGCCACCCTAAAGGCACCAACACTTAGAGCCACTGCCACCTTAAAGCCACCGCCACCTTAAAGCCACCATCACTTAGAGCCACTGCCACCCTAAAGCCACCAACACTTAGAGCCACTGCCACCCTAAAGCCACCAACACTCCTGAGCCACTGCCACCCTAAAGCCACCATCACTTAGAGCCACTGCCACCCTAAAGCCACCAACACTCCTGAGCCACTGCCACCCTAAAGCCACCATCCTTAGAGCCACTGCCACCCTAAAGCCACCATCCTTAGAGCCACTGTCACAAAGGCTGGAGATGCTCTTCTGGGGAGGGAGGTGAAACCTGAGCCCCGGGAGGGCGACATCAGCCTCGGAGCCCTGTGCGAGGGGCTCCTGGCGTCGGGCTCTATTTTTACAGCTTGTACCTTAATGCTCCCAAAGTTTAGACAATCGGGAAGGGAGCAGCAGCTCTGCAGGGAAGAACACGGCGGGTTTAGCACAGCCAGTGTGAGCTGAGCCCTGGGAGGGGGCCAGAAGCCCAGGCACAGTTCAGCACGACAGGGACAGCGGGTGGGCACAGCCTGGGCACCAGGGACAAGCTGTGCCTGCTGCCTGCACCTGGAACGGGGGTGCTGCAGCCCTGGGAAGAGCTGGGAAAAGGGGTGTCCGTGCTGTGGGCTCAGTGCCCTGCAGAGGAGCAGCGTCCCCAGCCAGGCAGAGGGGAGCAGCCCCCCAACATCAGCCCCATGATGCTCCCCCCACCCCCATGTCGCTCGAGTCCCCCCCTCGGAGGGCTGCAGGGGCAGTTTAACACCAGATCTGTGTTTGAAAGGTTGGAATTACGAGTCTGTCAGCATTTCCATTATGAGCCCTGATTAATTTGGGGGTACAGGGTAGGGTTAGGAGCTGTCATTCCAGATGTGAATTTTTGCTTTAATTCCCCTTTAAAAAAAATAAAACAATGGAGGGGGGTGTGGGTGAGGGTGGGGGGTGTTTAAATCCTTTAACTTTGTGTTTTCCCTTTCAAAGGAAGGAAAATATGTGCCGTCTGGGTCTGTTTTGTTTTTGCTGCAGAGCTCCAAATGCTGTTTGCCAGGTTCATGGCCATGAGGGATTTCACTTGAGCTGGGATCGCCTGTGTCCTTTATGGGATCGCCACATTTTTATCAGGGAATCCTAACTGGGGGATCTCCCTGGAAACAGCCCAGATGTATGGGAAGGGACCTCCGAGCCTCTTGGAGTGACACTGAGGCAGTGCAGTGGGTACCTGCTCACAAAGAACTGGAAGGGGTAGGTTTAGATGGGATATTGGGAAAAAATCCTTCCCTGTGAGGGTGGTGAGACCCTAGCACAGGCTCCTTAGCAAAGCTGTGGCTGCCCCGCCTCTGGAAGTATTCAAAGCCAGGTTGGACAGGGCTTGAACAAGTGTCACCATGGCAGGGGTGTGGAAGAAGGTGAGCTTTAAGGTCCCTTCCAACCCAGATTTTTCTGGGATTTGATGATTCCCACCATTGGATGGAAGCAGTGTGCAGGCAGCTGAGAGCATGCATGCTCTGGCAATACAGCCAAGGCAGAGCTTTCCATTCACCCAGGAAAAGTGTCAATCCTATGGAGGGGGCTCTCTCCAGGCTGCTCCATCCCCCCTGGCTCTCCTGCACTGCAAGAAATGGGCCCAGAGCTCTGCAGAGACAAGCCCAGAAGAGCAGGACTGGCTGCAGCTGTGTGGGGAGGCAGGAGCTGTGCTATGGCCAGGGCCCTTTTATTGCCATATTTTCACTCGAGAATCTGCCTGGCAGCTTTTCAGCTCCTTGCAGAGACACGGTTGCTGTTGTTGCTGCTGCTGCCAGGAGAAGAATCACAAATAAACTCCACATTAATGCTGCTCTGTATCAAAGCTGGGATCAGCGTTTTGCAGCGAGGACTGAGGGAGCTGCATCTGCTCACACAGCCTTGGGGGCTGCCAGCACCAGCCCAGCCAGCCCCTGCTTCCCTTGCTCCACTCCCTCTCTCTGTGGCAGGGTGGGGAGAGGAGCCAGAGGCGAGTCAGAGCTGGAGAACCAGGGCATCCCAAGGAATACAGAGTGAGAGCAGCTGACAGCAGACCCTAGAACTTCTCTGTCTGTAGGGGCCATTTAACAAATAGCTCTACAACCAATGGCGCTGTAAGGTGTGTGACCATGCAGGGTCCTGCATCCCTAAAACCCTGCAGCATCATTGTCCCCAGTCATAATCTCCACACACATCCATCCCACAGGCAGTGTCTGTGCTTGTGGGGATCCTTGGGGACCCTCCAGCCCCTCACATTCCACACATGGTCCTGCCCCATTCATGTGGGATACAACCAATTTACTTTCTTCCCAGGGGAATTCATGTTTCCTCATGAGGGACAATAGATTATTTGCTGACATGAAGAAAAACTGCAGGAAGAGCAGAGTTAAACCCCAAGAGTGATCAAGGGAGAGGAAGCCCTGTGCAAACACAGGGTATCTCTGGCAGATCTGGTGCTGCCCCTCAGCAGCTCTTTGCTGCAGGTCCCAGGAGCAGCAGCAGCAGCAGGAGCTCACGTTCCAGGAGGGAATGCTGGTGGATGGGGGCTGCTGAGTGGAGGCAGGAGAGAAAGGCACACTCACCTTGTCCCGGGGATGTGAGCATGCTGGTGCCCACACCACGTGCTGCTGTGCCACAGGGGCTGTTCCCCACCTCACCCCAGTCCCTGACCGTTCCCAGCCCTATCCATGATCCCTGACCCCTGTTCCAGCTCCAGTCTGGGGTACTCCTCTGTCCCCTTCCCCTGCAGGTGCTCAGCAGCCAAACCCCCAAATATTCCAGCTCTGCACCCTCCCAAGTGCCAAAGCAACTCACAGGATGATCCCCACAGCTTTGCAAAACCATTCCTTTGGTCTCTATGATTTGATATGATTTAGGAGCCTGACTGTGGGAATGAAAGGTCCATGTACCCATCGTCCCCAGCTCCAGGCCACAGGATACAGCTACAGATGATGCCACAGTCAGGAGTGCCTGGAGGAGAAGTCCAGTGGAGAAGTGGGAACGGCTCTCGAGATGAGCACAGGGAGTGCAGGGAGCATGGGGCCAGAGGGTGCTTGTCCTGCACTCTGGAAATAAACACCTGGGCTCTTCATGGGGGAACAGGGATGGGCTCAGGTCACCTCCTTGCTTTGGGGACAGCCACAGAGAAAAGGGGGTGAACCTAACTGGACATTGAGGGCTGATGGGGCTCCCTGACCTCCATCCTCCCCCAGCACCAGGCGTGATCACAGACCCACGTGGAATGTTCTGATCAGGTCCTGGAAAACCTGCCTGGAAGGCTCTGCTGGGTGCAGTGACAGTCTGCTGCCTTTTCCCGTCTTTCCTTCCTCTTTTCCGCTGTTTTTCCATGTTTTTGCTGTCACAGCTCGGAGTGTGGGGAACAGATGGAGGTGGAAAAGGGTGAAGGGGAGGGGGCTTCTCGGTGCAGATGAAATTAGTCATGAAAACACAGTCAGCATGTGCCTTCGCACGTCAGCCCGCAGTAAGTGTGTGGGGGTTTATGCTTCCCAAATGAGGTTGGGAAGTGGACAAATAATTGTTTCAGGGTTTGGTTTAGTTAATTGATTTCTTTTTTTTTTTTTTTCTCGGCGAATTCTCACAATGTGGGAAGCTGGAGCAGTGGCCAGGTGAAAGAACACTCAGCGAGAGCAGCGCTGCAGCCCAGGGTGGGAGAAACCCACACCAGGATCTTCTGCGAGCCCATCCCTCCTCCACCGTGTGCCCGCAGCGTGGGCAGCGCAGGGCAGTCCCTGTGCCAGCCCAGCCCCGCGCTGCGGCACCGCAGCGATGTCCCAGGGCTTGTGGCGTGTCCCGGTGTGAGCAGGACCATCTGCCAGCCCCGGCTCCCTGCGATGTAGTTGTGACTGCCCGGAGAAGCCCATTAATTAGCGGGCAGCCCGGGATGTCGGAGCTGCCGGCCGGGCAGCGCCGGGAGGAGGAGGCACCAGCCAGGGAGAGAAAACGGGTCATTTTTCAAAGTGATGAATGGGAGGAAAAGAAAGTGGAAAGGCGGACAAGGGGAAGAGAAGGGAACTGATTTCCAGATAAAGTTTTCAGGACACTTAAATAAACATTGAGCCGGCAGAGCAGGGGTGGGGGCGCGGGGGACGTGTGCGAGCTGGGCAGCGCAGGGAGCACTTCAGCAGGACACTTCAAATAAACAGCATTTTAAATCATGTGTGCTCCCCCTCCCAGGGGTTTACCTCCGAGATTATCTCTCTGTAATTCTCAATGTGTCTTAAGCTTGACAGCATTTCTAGTGCCGCCTTGTCCCCTCAGCAAGGCAGGTCCCAGGCAGGGAGACCCTTGCCATGGCTGAGAGGTCTCTCCTTGCTCCCAGCCCTCCTCCCTGATGTGGAGAAGAGAGGCTGTGGATCCCTGGGACTCCATTCCTGGAGGAGGAAAAGCCGTCATGCCCATCACACTCCACTGTGTCCTGCTGCCTCCTCCTCTTCCTCCCATCAAGAACAAAAGAGCGAAGGAGGGAGAGCAGGAATTGCTGAGCCATTAAAATTAAAAATGAAAGCCCATCAATGAATTAATACAGCATTAAATGTTAATAATTAGGGCATCATAAACGTTTATGGGAACAGATTAAAGCCAAGTTCTCCTCCATTAAACTGCTCATGTGGTCTCTGCTTCCCACCCACCTCAAGGGAGGAAGAGCCAGGAGAGGAGAGGAGCCCTGGAGGTGCTCAGTGCTCCGGGGGTCCCAGCAGCTCCAGCCCTTCCAGCTGCCCCAGGAGCATCCCTGGGAGCAGGGATGGTGGATCCCATGTGCTCTTTGGTGGGATTAGCTCCGAGAAGCAGAGCTGTGTGTGCCGAGAGCACGGCGGCCGCGGGGCAGCGCGGTGGGATGTGGTGAGCAGCCCGAGATGGAGATGTTCACAGCGGAAATTACACGGTTTGAACATCTGAGGGGTGATGGCACCACGATTAATCATCCACACTGAGCCCCGTGTTGTTCATTGGGCTTATTGAGGAAGTATTTGGAGCCAGGAGAGTTGGGATGAGGTGGTTAAACACCAAACACAGGTGGAGTGTCCCCATGGCTACATGTGCCTCTGAGCCCTTCTGCTGTGTGTCCCTGTCAGAGTTAAAGAGATGGGAAATTTCTACTCTGCAGTTAAAAAAGATGTTTTATTATTATCATTTGAGTCTTTGTTTCTTGAGGAAAAATTTCTATTATTTTCAGTGGCAGGATATTTAAGGACCACTTTTTTCCTAATGATTTTTAAAATGCCAAACCTTTTCTGAAAATATGGTTTTTCAAGCACTTTCATTTACCAAAAAAACCCACTGAAATTTTTGTCAACAGCCAAAAAAAATTATTTTTCAGTAAAACACTCTAAAAATAAAGGAATGTAAGTATCTCCAAGGGGTCTGCAAGGCTGCCTCTGCCAGATCTGATTTACCTATCACTGCTTGCTGCTTCTCCTACCAAAATAACAACTTCCAAGCTTGTGGCGGGATCACAGGAGGAACAGGAGGGATCTGTCAGCCATCCCTGCACTGCCAGTCAGAGCTGGCAGTGAGAGTATCCCTGGCTCTGTGATGTTTGGGGGGAGCAGGGCAGTTCTGTCGGAATTCTCAGCCATGGGGCAGTGACAGGGGAAGGAGGAAGGTTTCCCACACTGACACAGCTGGAAAACATCCCAGTTTTGGACTGAGGCCACACTGGTGGGATGCAGGAGCAGCCAGACTCACTGGAAATGGGCAGCTGTGGCCACTTCATGGGGCTGTCCCTGTGCTGGCAGGGGTTGGATGGGCAGCCAGAGCAGCCTTTGCTTCATCCCTTGGGAAAAGTCCCGCGCAGGGCTGCGTGTTCACGGGCAGGGAGCACATCTGGGCCCCCCCGAGCCCATCCCAGTGGGATGATGTTGTTGTTGGCCATGCTGGGGGATGGGGCTGGGGGTCCACGGCAGCGGGGGCCCTTTGCAATCGAAAGCTTCCTGCTGGGGACCCTTCAAGGGCAGCCCCTGTAGCAGATCTAATTATACAAACAATTTTGTTCTGCTTCTCCAAATAAACACAGTGAGGTCTGCGGGACACGGAACGACGGGAAATTAGAACGGAGAACACTTGCTAATGGGCTCCTTAGCTGCAGGGGTAAACAGATTATTTGAAAAGGCCCCAGCCCCTCCGACAGATCCACTCACTCCGCTCCCCTCTCCTCCCACCCCTTGCTCCCCGCCCCCCGTCGCACCAAATATTAACCAAGCTTGCAATTTAATCAGATCTCTGAACTGTGAAAGGAGACTTCTGGAGATTCGATTTCAAGGCTTTTCCCTGTTAAGATTTGCATTGAGAAAATTAGATTAAAATCCTGCATGGAAAAGGAAAGAGGGTCTGGAGGCGGGGAGTGGGCATGGAGGGAAGCAGGGAGGAGGAGAGGGGACACAGAGGGAACCTCAAGTCTGGCAGTGGAGTGAGACAGGGGACGCCCTTCCCTTCCCAGTAGCCAAAGTTTTGGGCACAACCTTCCCGCTGCTCCCCCGTACTCCCAGCTGGGAGATGCTCCAGATCACCTCATACAGAAAAGTAGCTTGTTTTGGGCTGGGAATGGGTGATGCCAGGAATGAGGCTGGGAATGGGGGACACCATTGGCATCCAAGGATGAGAATCCCTCAGTGCCAGTGAAATGGGAGAACATGATCTCATCCCCAGCACAGCTGCTGCCAGAGCTGGAGCTGGGCTCCTGGCACAGCCGTGCCCTCGGGATCTGCAGCACTTCCAGATCCTGGGGCTGGGATGCTGTGGATGAGCCAGGGCGCCCTGGCATGATCTGTAGTGGTGGCAGTGGTGGCACAGGGGTCCGTGGCCACCATGTGCACACTTTATTGGGGTCTATCAACACCCACCACCCCAGCACCTGATTGGAGCCAGAGCCCTGCAAGGGCACCTTGACAGGAGCAGCTCTTGGCCCAGGCTTTGTTTTCATTCCTGCTCCGTGGAATTTTAATTCTACCAATGAAGAGCTGGTTGCTCTGCTGGCCCAGCCCCGCGCTGCAGGACGGCTGCTCCCACCCTGGGCTGTGGGACTGGGCCAGGGCAGAGCCAAGGATCCCCTGGGATCAGGGGTCCCACAACACCACTGGAACCTCTACCATGGGAAATCATCCTGCTGTGTACAAGTCTCCTTGGGCAGCTACTCCAATTCTGCTCTTTCCGCCTTCATTTCAGTCACACTGAGATCTTGAAATTAAATTTTCTTTTTCCCAGATGAAGAACCTCCCTTTGACATTTCGACAATGGAATGTGTTGATTTTGCTCTCCAAAACCCCTCACTTTTTTAAAACACCCTTCAATCCTACTTTTTAAAAAACAGCACTTCAGAGCAAACCAAATGTTTCCCTGAGAGTACAATGTAACATTTCATTAAACCTGGATCAATTCCTTTTTCTTTTTTTCATTCCCTAAGCCCGAGTTTTTCCCAGCAGCAGCTCTGACCAAGTCCCTCTGCTCTGCCTGAAGCATCCCAGTGTGGGAAGCTCCAGGAGCAAACGGTGTTAGGGACACCCAGGCCAGCAAAATTCAGTGAGAAAGGGGGAAAAAATGAGGGGAAATGGGCTGAGGGAGGGAAATAGGAGCTGGTAAGGGAAGCCCAGTATTCCAAGCACACGAGGGCAGGCACTGGACCTTCTGCTTCTCAGGCAGTTGAATCCCAGAGCTGAGTGATTTCCTCTCCACCTCACCGGGGAGCAGCTTTTATGTTCCACTGAAAAGGTATCCTGCTCAGACAGGCGGAGGCATAATGGGAGAGATCCATTAACCGGGAGGAAACGAGGGCATGTTAAACATGAAATATGCATGGGGGCTCTCGCCAGCTTGTTAATGCATTTGTGTTTGCAAAATACCTCTGGCTGGGGAAGCAGGGAGGGAGAGAGGGATGCAGCAGGTCGGGGGCACCCTGGGCACGGCGTGGACAGGAGGAGGATGAGGAGAGCAGGCTGGAGCTGGAACAAAGGCAATTTGTGCCTGGTGGGAGAGCAGTTTGGTCGTGAAAGACCTGCTGGATACTGCAGAGGGAAATAAGGGCAGCTGCCTCTCGATTCAGCCCAGCTCTGTCACAGGCATCCCCAGTGCTGGGGGCTTGGGGGGTCAGGCACTGCTTTCCCTTCCCTGCTCACCCTTGAGCCCCTGCTCCCCACAAAGGCTTGCCAGCGTTTGTACAGGGACCTCAGCGTTCCCACAAAACTCACTTCCACACATTTACTGGGACATTATGAGATAGTACCAATAATTAAAAATAAGCTGCAGTTGTTGAAAGGGGCAATCCCAGGGCGTGAGGTGATGGATGACCCCGGCTGTGGGACGGGACTCGCTGAGGCACAGATTTCATTATCTCACCCCGGGTGCCCCAGTCATTCACTGTAATTAGGGAAGCTCCGTTGTATTGTTCCTGTTGTTGTTCTCTAACACAGTCTCCTGGGTGAGTGTCGCTCACCAGAGCTGCCTGCCTCTCCAGGGAACAGATGCAGGAGTGTCCTCTGGAACAGGGACAAGTCCCAGCAGCACCAGCCCTGGGGTGTCTCCGAGCACTGTGGAAAACCCTGGGATGGGAATTTGCCTCTTCCCAGCTTGGGCAGTTTTTAGGTCTCAGATCACAGCTGTCCATCCTTTCTCTTGTATTGCCATCCTTCCATCCCATCTTTCCAGGATGTTCTTGCTGGTGTCAACACTTGGCAAAGCTCCCCAGAGGCTTCTGTCCCTGTTCTGTGAGGCTGCCCACCCCTCCTGCCACTGGTTTTGGTGACAGTGCTTGGAGGCCAGGACAATTCTGGGTCTTCCACTGGGGGAAGAGGAGCTGGTGGGAGGGGAGAAGGGAGGAGAGGGGCTCTTCACAGAGCAACGTAATGGGATGGAGCAACAGCAAATCAGAAGGGCAGAAGAGACAAATTGATAAAGAAACAGTTTTAATGGTTGGTATTTTCCCCTCCATATTAGTGAAAGAAGGTTTGGGATGCACAAGCAGGACCAGAGTAGAGAGGACTGAAGTGGATTTGTCATTGATGTCACTGAAAGCAGCTGGTGGCTCCAAGCCCATTGGCCTGGGCTGAGAGGAGTGGAAAAATCAGCATGAAACAGAACTGTAAAAGTGCTGGTCGTGCTGTTGAAGTCTCTCACTTAGAGGAGGTTGGGGAGGGCGAGAGTCCCACTGAGGATCTGGAAGGCTGGGAGCCCCCTGGCCACTGGCAGGGACCCACAGACCAGGTGACAAACCCTTCACAGGCTGAGCTTCTCACACCTCGAGACCTGGGAAATGGGACCAATGTGTAAAGGGGAAAATGTCGATACAGATCAGGTTTATGCTGTGCAAATACATCCTTGCACTGGTATTTGGGAAATGCAATCCCAGCCATGGCCGAGGAGGGATTAGCAGCAGGTTCAGAGGCAGCTCAGGCTGAATATTTGATCAGAAATTGTCTGTTTCTGCAGTGCCTGCTTGACTTTGCTTTCTAGCCCTTGAGAGTGGGAGTCCACCTGAGCCCAAGTCCATGCAGCTTTTCCCAGGCTCACACTGAGGTACATTCTGCCAAAAACCAACTGGAATAGAAGCCAGAGGGATAGAAATAGCTTGTAGGGTCCTGAGGGCCAAGAGCAGCCCCTGGCCCAGCAGGAGACACCACATATCCAGCCATGCTGCAGCTCCAGCTGGCCACAGGCCTCATGGAGACCCCAAATCCATCCCCAGGAGTTTACAGCCAAGCTGAGGGCTCCTTGGGAAGCCCATCCTCAAGTGCTGCTCACAAACCTGGCCTCTTCTTCAGACCAGAGCCCTCCTATCACTCCAGTGTCCCCATCCAGCCCAAGGCATGTCCCAGTCCCCCCTGAAAGAGGCACCACCCTGAGGCCTGGTGTGCTGGACATCCCTGCTTGGACCTCACATGGGGCTTGCTGGGAAGAGTAGCTCCAGACACACCTTCAGAGCTCACCCCAATTCCACCCAGGCCCAGTTATTTACTGCAGGGCTTATACTTTCTGTCTTTTTTTTTTTCCTTCTTTTTATTTTCTTCCACTGGCATTAAGAGCCTAAAAATAGCCACGCTTCCCAGTGCAGCCAGCAACACAAAACCAGGTTACCAGTGCTGCACAACAGCAGCCAGCTCGTTTGCTCTGAAATCAAATTTGTTAAGGCATTATTCTCCTGTTCCCTCTCTCCTGCTGCTCTCTCTCATCACAGCCAGCCCAAGCTTCCCTGCAGCCCCTGCCACAGCTGGATCTGGGCACGGGGGGGATGTCATGGGGTCACTGCCAGGGGCTCAGCATGTCCACCCACGGGCACCTCAGGGGTCTCATTGCTGGCCGTGCCCCATCAGCCCCACCAGAGCTCACCCCTGAGCTCAGGGAGCAGCCTGGGGGTGAGGGGATGGATGGATGAAAAGGGTGGTTCTCCCTCAGGCTGCAGCAGGGAAAGGCTGAGCAGCAGTGCCCAGCCAGCACAGCTTGGGCTGGGGGCTCCTGCCAGCTCCACCTCAGGACACGAGGGGGGAACAGCTCCAAGGGAGTGACCCTCAGGCTGGGCAGGGGCAGAAGGCAGCTGGACCCTCTGGGGGCTGGGAGGGGCTGTGGACAAGGCTCTCGGTGTGCCCTGACCGCAGCTCGTTACAGACCAGTGGGATCCTTCATGAATTATGAGCCGATATCGATCGTCTTTGCCAGTAAACACAGAGTGACCTTTATTAAAAATACACAAAAAACTCACTTAGGGAAACTCACTGACTTCTTGCTGCTGACAGATTTACACAAAAAGCGGATTTGTCCCACAACAGGAAATGTGGTGAATGAGGCAGGAGAGGGGAGCAAGGCTCCAGCACAGCAAGCATCACATCCCTGCCAGCTCCTGCACACCGGGAGCAGCTGCCTGCTCATCTGGCAGAGCTGCCCACCTGGGCACCCCCCAGGGCAAGGGTGCAGTTCTCTGCCCTGGGGGAAGCTGCAGGGGGACAGATGCCAGTCTCTGATGGATGCAGTTATTTGGGACAGGAGAGGGATTGTGTAAATCTGGGAATTTGCTGGGAGCTGCCCACCATTGGTCAGGTCTCTTGGGGTTAGAACAATTGATTTTGTGCAGTACAATAGCACAACCGTTCCTCCTGGCCAAGGTTAAACATCCCAGTGCTGCAGAGCATCCTTTGTGTTTGCCTGACATAAACCCCTCGTGCTCCCTCAGGAATGCTGCTGCTCCTGATGTCTCATCCATGGATTAGAGAAAGGAATAGCTGTGGCTCAGAATGGGATGGAGATGAAGAACTTCTCACCCCACAGCCACTGCTTGATCTGTGAGGGACCCCTTGGACCCAACTGTGGGCAAATCACTCAGGATCCACAAGGATCACCGAGTCCACCTCCTGGCCCTGCACATGACAGTGCCCAAATCCTTCCATGTGCCTGAGAGCATTGTCCAAATGCTCTGTGAACTCCTGGGGCAATGACCACTTCCCTGGGGAGCCTGTTCCCATGTCCAGCCACTGCCTGTGCTGCTGAGGGTCAGAACTGCATCGTCTCCAACGAGTAGATCCCACCAGCTGTGGAGCCCACAACAGCCACAAGTGCATTGGAGATCTAATTAATTTATAAATAGGAACACATGGTACCACCAACTCAATGATCTTGGAGGCCTTTTCCAACCTAAATAATTCTGTGGTCCTGTGATCCTACCCAGAGCATCTTCAGGATGATGCCTCAGGAGCTCTCAGCTTCCTAGCTCAGGAGTGGGAACAAGTCTCACGAACTGACCTGCATGTTTCCCTCACCTTTTTTTGTAATTTTGTTTTATAGAATCAGTGCGAATCTAGCTTTTAAAGCTTGTGGGTATTTCTCAGACAAACAAATAGAAACCAATTGGTAAATGCACATAATGATCAATCAATCAATTAATGGCTCAATTTGCACTCGCTTTTTACCTAGTGCTGAGGAGAGCTGAGTGTAATAAATATGTGCGGAAATGGAAATGATGGATCCGTTCCCAAACCAGCTCAGGTGTTTGGTGTGGGAAGCTGTGAATACCTGGGGCCATGTTTGCTCCTCACCCCCATGACCTGTGCTGTGCTGGGATCCAAGCCAGAGGGACAGGATTTGCATTTTGTGCAAATTTCCCAACTTTGCAAGTTGACTGTGCTCAGCTTCCTGCAGACACCTCTCAGGAGAAGGGCTTTCTGGCAGGAAAAAAACCCCTTCTCTCTAGAATCCTCAAAATATTCAATTTTGGAGCAGCCAGAGCAGATGATGGAGGAGAACAGACTCTCCAATCAGTGCTGGGGCAGGAGGGCTGGGAGCGAGCGGATGCGACACGGAATGGGATGTGCAGTGGGATGAGATAAACTCCCCAGCTTGTTTGGGCCCATTATGGCACATTATTCATCAAAACACTCAGCTGAAATCAGCCAGCTCCGGGCTTTGTTAATTTGCTCTGTTTCAAAAAAAAACCTCAGGCTTTGGAGAAAACAAAGTGCCCAAAATATCTCTTTAGCAGACTGCAGCCAAGTGGTCCTAGAGAAGAGCCCATTATCCCTAGTTATTGCCTTGCTTACATCCCTGCTGAAATTTAGGAATGATTCCTCTGAGCCGAGAGGGGAGGTGAGGAGCTGGATAACTCTCTGCCTTGTTAAAACATTCAGGATATTTTCCTGCATGGAAAGGGGCTGCCAGGATTAAGTCATCCCAGGCAGAGTGTTGCTGCAGCAGGCCTGGGTGAATTCCTTGCACAGACAAAGGTGATTCCTGTGTCCCACGGGAGGGGGGCCCTCACTCTGCCCTGATGTGCTGGTGAGAGATAAACAAACCCAAGAGACAAAACCTGGGGGCTCACGAGTAAATCTGGGCTCTGTGAGCAGATCTGGAATTTGTGGGTAAATCTGGGAGTCCATGAGCAACTCTGGGGTCTGTGAGCAGCTCTGGGGTCTGTGAGCACACCTGGGATGTCTCTAGGCACATCAAGGGGGTCTCTAAGTGTATCTGGGGGGTCTCTAAGCACATCTGGGTGGCTGCACTGGAGAGCAGGGATGATATCCCAGGGAGGGAAGGCAGGGAGCAGGCTGGGGTCCTGCACCAGCCACCCTCCCTCACCCCCCAGTCCTGCCATTGTCCCATCAGGGGCAGAGGGACAGTGCCAGTGGGATGGTGCCTCTGATTTCCAGGTGCTGGTGGTTTTGGACAGGTTGGACCTTGCTGGAGTTCCTTAGCAACACGAATGCTGACATTTTCCCTGCCCAGGAGCTGCAGATGCAAACAAAGCCCTTCCATCAGCCCCTCCATGGCATCCACACCGAGACCCTCAGGAATGGTGTGGGACCCCCACCACGCCCCAGCAGTGACACAATCCCACTGCAATCCCCCTAGTCTCTATCTCCTCCTGCTATGTTAAAGGGCAGTCTGCCATGGCTGGAGGGTTTTACCCTGTTGCCCACTTCCCTCCATCCCTGGGGGCAGAGGGAGCTCCCTTGGAGACCCCAGCAGAGCCCCCTGGACATCCAGAATCCTGCCTGAGCTCCTCGAGGCTCAGTCCCAAATCCAGGTTTGTGAACCAAGAACAAAATCTGGGTTTTATTCAGACTTTCCAGCCCTAGCACCAAGTGTGTGGCAGCAGTTGCCAGCTGCTGACATCACTGAGCCCCTGTGTGAACCTCTCCTGTCTCTGCTTGGCTCACTGACTTCCACCAGCATGGAACCTCCAGGCTGTGCAGCATTTCCAGGAGAAATCCTGTTCTGTCCTTGTGCTCTCTCAGTCCAGGGATGCTCCAGTGCCACGATTTCCCTGTGCCACCACACGAATATAAGGGATCCCAGGTTTGGATGGTTTTACTCATGAACTCATTGTGGAACAGTTTCACTTGTAACCTTTAGGATGAGCTTGAGCTTCCACAGGGGACGTGGGCTGGGACTGCATGGGAACCGTGAGGGCTCCACCAGATCCTGGCAGTGCCTGATCCACCTTCCTAAAAACGTGTCCACGTTGTGAGTGTGGGCAAGGCTGTGGTGGGAACGTGTCCAGGTGGCCTCTCCTGCGTCCCCCTCGCTGCTCCCCTCGCAGCGCGGGCAGCTCTGGGGGCTGCTGGACGTGCCGATCCCGCTGCAGCAGCGCCTGCAAGATGGAGCCGGCGATCTGGTTTCAATAAAATCAGCAGATTGTTTCATGGCTGGATGGGAAAGTTGTGAGGCTCCAGGATTTGCTCCTCTGGCAGCTGGAGCCTGTTTGTCCATCGCAGCTTCCACCCCACATCTCCGGAGCAGGATTTCCAGAGAGGGTGTCAGTGTCCAAAGCCTGTCAGGGTGTCAGAGGCATTTGGACAGTGCCTTTAATGTGCTTCAGCTTCTGTTGATTTCTGAAAGTATCAGGTGGTTGAAACGGATTAATTTTGTCAGTCCTTTCCAGCTAAAAATATAATACTCTATCTTATTCTTATTCTAGTCTTAGTCTTGGTCATAGTCTATTCTTATTTTTATTCTTATCCTTATTCTTACTCTTATTATATTCTAATTCTTATTCTAGTCTATTTTATTTTAAGCTGTCCTACTTCATTCTGTTCCATCCCATTCCATCTCATCCCTCTCTAGGTGTTGTGCTGCTTAGAGCACAGTGCCTGCCCTCACTCCAGGTGGAGGCAGCGCTTCGAAATATTGCAGTTTTCTAGGTTCTCTCTACACCTTTAAATTCCAAAAGCACTTTGACTTCTAAGGGAAAACCCAAGCCTTTAAAGCTGTAAACAGCTGGTTTCCCTCTTCTTATATAAGAGCGATCTTTAAAAAAACACTAAAAATTTAACAACCTTATTGTTTTTTGAAGTACTTTGTGAAGCTGGGCCATTCCTGGGCTCAGTCTGTTATCCAGGTGAACTGGATAACAGCAGGACACATCCAGGGCAGCATGCCCAAGAGCCAGCAGGGCCTTCCTCCCTTGCCTGGCTCTATTGCAGTCCCCAGACCGGCCCAACAGGAATTTCTGCTCCATATTGGAATGAAGTTGAGACAATAAAGTAGTAAATGTGTAAAGAGAGGGGCGAGCGCTCTGTCAGCTTGGTGCAGTGGAACTCCTTCACTTACAGCCCCTTTATCTCCTGAGTTCTGGCAGTGGCAGAGGCACTGAGTCACTCCCAGAGCTTCCAGCCCGCAGCGCCGCGAATCCCAAACCCGCGGCTGCACTCTCAGCGTTCTGCTCCTGCCAGGACAGAAAAAGCGCAGAGCAGGACAGAGCAGCTGCGTTTCGCGCCCCATCAGCTAAATTTCGATGAAATCATTTTGATGAATTGTTTAGGAAGGGAAAAAAGCCCCATTAACTGTACATTTGCTGTTAATTAATAGGCTGCTTTTTCCTCCTCCAGCACAGCACTTCCGAGCTGCCTCACGCTCTGCTCCGAGCGCCGCATCCTGGGGGGTTCAGGGAGGTGGGGAGGGGGATCCGGGCAGGGTGGGACCCGCAGCAGCCCGACCCCGGGGAGAATGGCTGTTCCCAGCTCCATGCCCTGCTCCAAACGTGGCACGTGAGGATGGCAAAAGCAAACAACCCCGTTCTTCTCCCAGACCTCTGCAGAGCTGCCCCATCCCAGTCCGTGGGCAGCCCTCCGGGCACTGTGCAATGCCAGCAGGGCAGGCGAGGAGTTCCACAGCTTCTCAGATTTGTTACTTTTAGTAAATTCTCTTTTTGTGTATTTGTTTTCTGTATGTATCTTGTAAACACCTCTGGAATGTTATTCCAGGGGAATGTTGGCTGTTATCCCCCAGGAACCAGACGCTGGAGCTGCTGGGGGTGGGAGCAGGGCAGTGCCCCGCGCCTCAGAGCTGGGTGCCCGGGGCTTGCACCGGCCACACGCACAGCAGGGAGCTGGGATGAGCAAAAAGTCTTGGCAAATCATTTTCATTCACAGCATTCTGTCAAAATGCCCACAGGATGCCAAAATATAGGGGAGAGGAGGGAGCAGTCACTCCTGTCCATGTCCCACACAGCCTCTGGCAGCTTGGCTAAGGGGACATCCACAGAGTCCCCAGCAAAGGGTTCAGGCTGGGAGAGCTGGGGGTGCTGAGGAAAAGAAGGCTCCAGGAAGACCTCAGAGCCCCTTCCAGGGCCTAAAGGGGCTTCAGGAGAGCTGGAGAGGAACTGGGACAAGGGATGGAGGGACAGGACAGAACGGCTTCCTTCCACCCCAAGACACAAGGAGAAGGGTGAGGTGGGAACTCTTCCCTGTGTGGTGAGGCCTTGGCACAGGGTGCCCAGAGAAGCTGTGGAAGTTCCCTGGAAGTGTTCAAGGCTGTGCCACTTGCTTCACTACCCAGGCCAGAGAGAAGAGCCCTGTAACTTTTGGTCCCAATTAAAGATGGTTTGTTTTGAGATGCAAATAGTTTGTAATCAGAGGGGGAAAGGTGGAAATATCCACAACTTAATTTTTACAGTCTAAAATGAATCAGGCATCTGTGGGTGTTTTTTTTAGTATGTATGTCTTTTAATAGGGTGAGTAACTTTTGTGTGGGCTGAATTAGCTCTAAATGAAAGCAAACAAGGCATAATTAGAAACTGGTTCACTTTTTTCCTGGTTTCTTCCCCTCTGGAAGGGCAGCAAGGTGTGCATTCAATGTGTGCATCTGGAAGGGATGGACAAGCCCAGCAGCGGGGTCCAGCTGGGGGGTGAGGAAGGGGCAGCAGGAGCTCCCAGCATGGGAGCTGGGCACACACTGGGAACCATCCAGTGGCTTTAAGGCTTCTGGAGGTGCAGGATAAGGCCCCCTCTCAGCTGCCAGCCCCACCAGTGGCTGTGGCACTGTGGGTCCCTGTCCCCACAGCCTGACATCCCTACTGTGGGAATCTGCCTCTGCCCAGCAGCAGGAGAAGGGCTGCTTTGCAAAGGCAGCTCCACATGTAAATCTGGGAAGCTCCCACTTGGGAAGTACATGAGTTTCTCATTTAACGTGGTACCACACTGCATTCTTTCTTTATAAAGAACCCTCATTTAACTTTAGGTGTGTTTGTACATCTAATTAAAAATGGGTCACATTTAATTGATTTCATATATCACTGCTGCCACCGCCAGCACAGTCCAGTGATGGTGGCAGTGCTGCATCCCTGGCACAGGCACATGGCTGGGTCCCAGGTGTCCCTTCTGCTCTGCCCTCATTCTGTTGGCATGGCCACAGTGCCAAGTGCCACCAGCCCCCCGTGCCACCATCCCCAGGGAGCTCCCCCTGGCCAGAGGAACACCAGGCTGAGCAGGGCAGGGAGAGCCTCTCCATCTCTTCCATGGCTTCCCTCCAGCTCCACGGTGCCCACACACAACTACTGTGGGCTGGTGGTTTCCAAATCCCCGGGCTGGGGAGGAGGACACTGCTTCCAGGGCAAGGCAGGAGCAGGAGAGCTCTCTCCATGTCCCTGCCACCCCTGCATGGGCGCTGGGGCTGGCGCTGAGCTGGGGTTGTGTCAGTGCCTGTGCTTCCCATCACCCTGTGCTCGATGTCCCCAGTGTCCCTGCTGTGGCACCACCACAGTGAGGGGCAGGAGCCTCTCCAGAACACAGGGACAACAGGACAGCAGAGAGGGGGACAGCGCTGGGGGACAGGGAGAATTGCTGGGGAGCCCGAGCCTGGCAGGACTTGTGCCTGCTGTGTGTGCCCAGTGGCTGTGCCCGCCCTGCCAGCCCCAGAGCTGCAGCAGTGACGGGCACTGCTCGTCCTGCTCCTGTCACAGCTCTCCTGGGGAACTGAATCCGACTGTCAGCAAAGAGGGGATGATGAGTCAGCTCCCACCAAAGGCTACCCTGTTACCTAGCAGCTTAATAATGAAAACTGTCATCGTTCCTGCAATAAGGAAAGATAAATAAGTTATTCAAAGAAAAGCCTGCCACCCTGCCTGGGCAGGGCACCATGCCAGAGGGATATTAACTGCTGGCCACAGCCTGTCTGTTTGGGGAACAGAGAGGGATACCCTGAGCACTCCTTGGAAGAGCTCTTTCTCCTCCAGCTGGCTTGGAGGTAGCTCGTGTGCCCGGCACAGTGAGAGCCACCACTCCTGCTCCAGCCACAGGTCCTGCTCCAGCCACAGGTCCTGCTCCAGCCACTCCTGCTCCTATTCCTACTCCTCCTCAAAGCTGCAAAGATAAATACAGCTCCAGGAAGGGAGATGGGGCTGGGGGGGAGGACTGAGGGTGAGAAGGGGCCAGAGCAGGCTCAGATCTGATCACCCCAAATCCAGAGCAAGGAGTGCATTCATGAGAGCTTTGCTGAGTGCTCTCAGTGGGACCCTCTGTTGCAAGAGCACCAAGGGACCACCCACCAGAGCATCCCTGTGCCAGACCCTGCAGCTGATCCTGTGCAGAGAAGGGGCTGGTGCAGCTTCCACACTGGACTCTGCTCAGCTCCACAACCAAAAACAGCTCCCCTGCCAGGCCTCCTCTGGTTGGGGCTCAACTTTAGCACCTGTCAATATGTGACATAGCAAAAGGCAGCTCTGATCTGGTGACAGAAAGGTGTGAAATGGTAAAGGAAGGAGGAAAGAAGTGACCTTCCTTGCCCAGCTGTATTTTACTGGGAGAACATCCACGAGCTGTTCCATCTCTGGCCAGGAATGGAACAGAACAGCTGAACAGAATAAATGACCCTCATAACACTTTCTCTCTGAAATCCTCCAACTTTGCACTAATAAACAATGTGGTTGGCAGGACAGTCCAGCCTCTTTATCTAAAAAATGCTCCTTCCTTCGTCCCTGAACAGTCAGAGAATCTTCCCTGGACCCTACAGCAACACATCCTCCTCCCTGGGTCTTCTGGGTGAGTCATCCCCAGGCCCTCCAACATCCCCAGCTCTGCCCCCATCCCCACTGGTGTGAGCTCCTGGGGGCTTAAAAAAATAGAACACTTATTGTGGCACCCCCTCTCTCTCTGGACTACCTCAGTGCCATTTTTAGCCTCAGCACAGGCCCTGGAACCACATTTTTTACCCTCTGCGTTTACATGCATCTTCTGCAGCAGCTGAAGTGTCCTGACAAGCCTCTGGAATCAAAGGCCTGGAGCCACCCCAGGGGCAGGGAGCAAAGAGAAAGAATCACCTGGGCTGTGTGGGGATGGTGCAGGAGGGGCTGAGGGAACACACCGGGCATGGACAGGCAGGGATGGTGCAGGAAGGGCTGAGGGAACACGCCTGGCACAGAGGGGTGGGGATGGTGCAGGAGGGGCTGAGGGAACACGCCTGGCACGGATGGGTGGGGATGGTGCAGGAGGGGCTGAGGGAACACGCCTGGCACGGAGGGGTGGGGATGGTGCAGGAGGGGCTGAGGGAACACGCCTGGCACGGACGGGCGGGGATGGTGCAGGAGGGGCTGAGGGAACACAGCGGGCATGGAGGGGTGGGGATGGTGCAGGAGGGGCTGAGGGAACACAGCGGGCATGGATGGGCAGGGATGGTGCAGGAAGGGCTGAGGGAACACACCTGGCATGGATGGGCAGGGATGGTGCAGGAAGGGCTGAGGGAACACGCCTGGCACGGAGGGGTGGGGATGGTGCAGGAAGGGCTGCAGGAACACGCCTGGCACGGACGGGAGGGCTCCGGGCCATGGCTGTGCCACCCACGGCGGCGCAGGTCCCGGCACGCCGCGCTCCGGCAGCACGGCCCGCAGACACCACCAGGGACCACAGGCACTCTCGGCCAGGAAAGAGCCCATAAAGTTAGTGAACATCTTAAAAATTAAGTATCTAATGAGGCCTGTGGTGCAGCCAAGGGCTGGGTGGTGCTGGCACTGCACTGAGCCCTGCCCGTCCCACAGCGTGAATGCCACAGCAGCCGCCAGGGTTGGGGCTGTGGGGACAGGGCAGGCCCAGGACATGGCCACTGCTTAAATGGCCTGGGGACACTGGGGAGAAGTGGTGTGACACTGAATTGTCTCACCAAAGCCCTTTGCTCTTCAACTCCCAGAAACATTTTACATCCTGAAAACCCGTTTTCAGGTCTGGCTGTCACTGGTTCATGTTCCCTCATCCACCAAGGGGTGGCTGTCTGGGAAATGTCAGCCTCCCGTGCCCTCAGGCTAAAGCCAAGGGTTTGTCCATGGTGCCATCACCCTGATCCCATGGTGCCACCTCCTTTGTGCCATGGTGCCATCTCCTCCGTGCTGTGCATCCTCCCTGCTGGAACCAGGCAGCAGCAGTCCCACCTGTGGCCATCTCAGAGGGACCTGAGGGCTGGGCTGAGGGCAGTTTGTCAGAGATTTCCATCCCTCTGCGCTATTCTGGCTGTGAACAATGCAGCACCCAGTATGTGGACGAGTCCCTCGATGTCTCAGCTCTTGCTGCAGGAGGGGACAGCCTCATCCCAGCCCACGGCACAGGATTTCCTCTCACATCCCACTGGGCAAAACTGACCGGGGCCGTGGCCCCTCTCCAGCCACCCCTCCCTCCCCCTGCTCTGCTCTGGCCACGCTGAACCTGACCCATCCCTTCCCCAGGGGCTGCTCCCCTACCTCTGCCCCAGCCCAGACCCCACTGCCAGGGCACTTGCCCACCTTGGTGCTCCTCTGGAGACTCTTTTGCCCAGCCTCCCTCCTCCTGGCCAGCCTCCTGCCGTCCCTGCCCTCTACTGCTCTCCTGCTGCCCGTAAAACTATATAGAATATAGAACATTATTTTATGATGTACTATAAAAAAAAAACCAACCTGAAACTAGGAGACACGTGCCAAACCTCAGCAGTACATGCAGGAATGCCTTTGTCCCATCTGTTGCTGGATTGCCTGAGTCTGAAGGCTTTTCAGGACATGAATCTTGTTTCTCTTAATTTATTGATGTTTTTTTTCCTGGCACTGGGCAGCAGTGGTGGCAGTGGCTGTGCACAGTGGGTGATGCCATCTGTCCTTTGGGTCCCATCTCCTGAGGCCCTGCCCAGGGCTCCCCAAACCAGAGCTGGGAGTGTGGGTATCAGTGGAGCTGCAAATTGTGAGGAGGGGCAGGAGCAGGAGCCTTCCATTGTCCCGAGGATGCTGCTGCAGTTATTCCTCCTCAGCTCCTCTACCTGTCAGGGCCCTCTCCCTCCTTCCTCAGGGCTGCGCCTGTGCCCATCTGGGGCGCTCAGCTTCTCCTGGGGTTGCACTGAACTGCTGGTTCCTGCACAGGTGATTTGGGGCACCATGAGCAGGGAGCTGCTTGTCTTTCCTTTCAGGGCTGACGCCAGACCCTAAACAACCAAGGGATTCCACCCCACACCAGTACCCACACCCTGAGGTGCCAGCCCCACACTAGGAGGTGCCAGCTCCTGGTCCTCCCTGTTTCCTTCCCCTCCTGGGCTGGTGAACTTTCCTACAGCCCTTCAGCCCTAGCTCCATAAAGCTCCCGATTCATTCTGCAGATATTTCCTGCGCTGGGGCTTTCTGCAGCATCTGCTGGTTTGAAGTGCTCCTTTTATTCGTCCTGGGGGCACCATTACTTTCTGCTTTAGCAGTTCTGCCTGCTCTGAAGTCTCTGCCAGGCTCCATCCACGGGAGAGAAAATTGATGAAAGAATAATAATGATGATTGTTATAAATATATATTTCATTGCGGTGGCCCTTGGTGCACGTGTTCGTCACTGATGAGGAGACCAGAGGGTGAGGGGGTGCTCAGTTCCCAACAGGCTCCCAGCAGCAGATGTGTGTCCTCACCCTGCTGCCCTCCTCCTCCTCCTCCTCCTCCCCTTCCTCTTCCTCCTCCTCCTCCTCCTCCTCCTCCTCCTCCTCCCAAGGCACCGGTCTGTTCTCCCCAGAGGGTCTCAAGGGGGTCTGGTGGCCAGAAGAGCTGGACATGTCTGGAGACAGGATTCTGGTAGTGCCTGTGGAACATGTCCTGGGCAGGCTGGAGCCACTTCCAGGCTCATCCATCCATTGGGATGGCAGGAAGAGGGATCAGGGGGAGAGCAGCTCACCTGGGAATAGAGCCTTACAAAGTTGGGCATGGGGAAGAGATGCCCAGCCAAGTCTCCTGGCCTCTGCCTCCATTTCTCCATGGATTTCTGCTCTCATCCAGCTGAGTGGAAACATAAATCACCAATAACTTCACCCACATATGATCCCCATCGGCACCATCAACACATTTCCCTCTCCTCAGGGATTATCCAACCAGGGATTCTGTGAGTGAGTGCAGAGAATCTTTCCCCTTCTCTTATAGGAAACTTTTTTCCTTTGTTTCCCAAGCTGTGGATAATCCCTTTCCCTCCACATCCTCAGCCACAGCAGACTGAGGATGCTCTGGGCCAGTGTCCCGGCCCTCATGGCCACTCAACCTCCTCCACTTCCATTTCCTGCTGCACAGAGTTTCAGGTATTTCCTGTAGACACTTTAAAATTCCTCAAGGGCTTCTCCATTTCACCCACAGTGGGATGGCCTGGAAGCAGGACAGCAGGAGCTGCGTGGAGTGGGGTACCTGGGAAGGCTCTGTACGGATCAGCATTCCTTGGCTCATTCTCCCGCTGGCCTTCCCACTCAGAGCAGCCCTCCCCTCCCTGCAGATCAGACCAGAGAGTTCTACATGGGCCCTCCTGGGTCTGAATATCAGTAAATGCAATTCCATCTGCAGCAAGGATAACGTTACCACGGCTGGCTCATCCCTGCTCCAGCCAGGAGCCATCTGTGTGCTGGGGGCTGTGCTGGGGACACACACGGATGCACGGAGAGCACCAGCCCAGGGGGGTACTGTTACCTACAGATGGAAATTCATCTCCGAGGCACTTGATCTCCCCTAAACTCCTGTGCTGTAACACTTCAGAGGACATCTGTTAAATCCCTCCAGGGATGGAGACTCCCACTGCCCTGGGGAGCCTCTCTCAGTGCCTCACCACCATTCTGGGGAAGAAATTATCCCTAATATCCAACTGAACCTCCTGGGCACAGCTTGAGGCTGTTTTCTCTCATCCTGTCCCTGTTCCCTGGGAGCAGAGCCTGATCCCGACCTGGCTGTGCCCTCCTGTCAGGGAGCTGTGCAGAGCAAGAAGGTCCTGAGCCTCCTTTTCTGTGAGCCCCTCCCAGCTCCCTCAGCCACTCCTGCTGCTCCCAACCCTTCCCCAGCTTTGTTCCCTTCCCTGGACACACTCCAGCCCCTCAGCATCTTCAACTCTTCAACTCTACGTCTCTACATCTTCATGTCTATGCCTCTCCAAGTCTGCATCTTGCAGCCCAGGAAGGAGGGAGAAAGAGATGGAAATACATCAACCACCAGAGCTTGCGCAAATGTAGATGCAAAATCTGGGATTTTTTATTCCTTATCTGCTGTTAGACCAGTCATGATTTCTGCAGGAGCCCCCTCCCAGCATGGTCAGAGGCAGCAGAGCTCTCCTGTGCCCTTGGGGTCTCCATCTCCTCCCCCATGCTGCTCCAGTGGTGCATCCTGCAGAAGGGAGCAGCTCCCTGCAGACCACCCTGCTGTGGCCATCCCAGCCTGTGGCAGATCCTTCCCAAACACTCTGAGATCCAAATGTAAGTGCGCAATTCCATGGAAAACCCACAGCTCAGCTCAAGCAGCAGGTCAGGGATGTTGGCTGAAAGGCTGTTTCAGAGCCCAGAGAGAGACCATGCAGCCCAGAGGCTCTCAGCTTCCCTTGTTTGCTCCCAAGGAAGTTGGTTCTTATGGCAATTTGCGCTTCAATAAACGTGAAATAAAATCCATTCTGCCCTTTCCCTGCTGGCGTCATCCCCATTTCCCTCTGTTTATCACATCACATCCATTGCCCCGGCAACCACGGCAGCCCAGGCAGGGATGGTGGTGGCAGGTGGGGCCTGTGGCAGCCCCACACCCTGGCACAAGGATCCCACTGTCACACAGGTGTCTCCAGTGGGACACGCCACGGGGAGGGAGGGGGGCTAGGACCCCAAGGTGGGAGAAAACAGCTGCAGAAGAGGATGCTCTTGGCAGGAGCTGGTGCTGGCCCCAGAAAGCACCCACGGGAGTGACTCTGGATGTGTTTGCCTGTGAGATCTGCAGGTGTGGACATCCACCCCCATTGCCCTGGCTCTGGCTCCAGGACAGACACAAACAGAATCCCAGCTCAGAAAGAGCATCCGGGAGCCGTCTGGGGACTTGCTCCCAGTGCAGGTTCCTGTCTGCACTCACTCGTGCCCTCACAGCTCGTGGGGCCACCCTCTGCCTGTTCCTCCCCTGCCCTGTCACCCTGCAAGTTCAGCCCTTCGCCCTGCGGTCAGGAGCCCGTTCCCGGTGGGCTCGTTCCCTTTAGCCCTGCATCGGTTCGGATTCAGAGCTCGCTGGGCCTGCGGACCCCGCTGCGGACAGCGCAGCCCGCGGGGCTCCCCCTGCTCCAGGCTTCGCCTCCATCCAGGAGAGGATGGAGGATGGAGAGGATGTAGCAGCCACAGCCCCGTCCCACGCTCCTCCCGCGGGATGCGCCTGCCCCCGCGCGGCGGCTCCGGGCACGGACCCGCACCCACGGACGGACCCACGGACGGACAGACACACGGACAGACCCACGGACGGACCCACGGAC
>QUSF01000018.1:8999523-9066106 GCA_003676055.1 Chloebia gouldiae | reverse complement strand
ACGGACAGACCCACGGACGGACCCACGGACGGACAGACACACGGACAGACCCACGGACAGACAGACACACAGACATACCCACGGACGGACCCACGGATGGACCCACGGACAGAACCACGGACGGACCCATGGACAGACAGACACACGGACAGAACCACGGACGGACAGACCCATGGACAGAACCACGGACAGACCCACGGATGGACCCACGGACAGATCCACGGATGGACAGACCCACGGACAGACCCACAGACGGACCCACAGATGGACCTGCACCCACGGACAGACCCGCAGCAGTTTGAGACAGACGACGGAGGGAAGAACGATAGGAAGGATGGGAGGGAAATGCTCCAACACTGGGGGAGATTTACTTGAGAGAGAAGACTGAGAGTGTTCAGAGGCTGGGGGAGCCCTGGCACAGGGTGCCCAGGGAAGCTGTGGCTGCCCCATCCCTGGAAGTGTCCAAGGCCAGGCTGGACAGGGCTTGGAGCACCCTGGAGTAATGGAAGGTGTCCCTTAAGCTTCTCGTGCCAATGGGAATGGGATGGGATGGGATGGGATGGGATGGGATGGGATGGGATGGGATGGGATGGGATGGGATGGGATGGGATGGGATGGGATGGGATGGGATGGGATGGGATGAGATGGGTCCTATCTGTGCTGGAAACAGAACCTCCTGGAGTCTCCAGGGGCAGCCTCATCTGGATAGACCCTATAGGCAGCTCTCCTTCCCTCTGTGGGCACCAGAACCTCACTGCCACGTGCCCAGGAGGGACACAAGGATCGTGAAGCAGCCAAGGGACGGGGTTGAATGCTGGGGTCACCGAGCCTTGTGCAAGGCTCCGCTGGCAGAGTCAGTGAATGAAGATTAAGCAGCCACAGGGAGTTGCTTCACATCTTATCAAAGAGCTGCTCTCCCCTCCCCTGCAGTGACTCATGCTCTGCTGAGCCCTTCCCACCTCATCTGGGATGTGTTACAGCCCTGAACCATACTCCTTTTTCATACAGATGGAGATTCTCGTGGAATGTCTGCCTCTTCCTCCTCCTCCTCCTCTCCAGTGTTTCTGCTTTTCAGGTATCCCCTGCCCAGGTAACACAGCCTGTCCCCTAAGCAGGGCTCCCTTTGGCTTGTCCCCACTCTGGAGCCAGCCCTAAAAAGGGGGTGCTCCCCAAAGGCTCCCCCTTTCCAGAAGCTGTTCATGGCCATTTCTGCCTGCCTGGTTTGGCTGCCAGTGTAACTCTGCCCTGCAAGGGAAGGAGGCAGACACCCAGACTCAGGGAGTGAGCCCAGATCCATTGGCTCCAGGTGAGGAGCTGCCAGCTGACATTTCTGAGGAGCTGAGCACGTGCCCCTCGGTTGGGTGAGGTTTAATTTAACCATCTCAGAAGCACACACGTCTTTCAGAGCTGGGGACAGTGGTGACTTGAGGAGGGAGCAGAGCTAAATCAGATATTAAACACTGATTCCTCCACACATCTCCAGGGACTGACAGCTGGAGTCCCTCTCACCATCTGTCTTCCCGCTGCAGCCCCCAGAGAAGACACACTCTGTTAGCTGTTCCTCCAGCTAACAATGGGGAGAGAGAACAAATGCTCTCATTTCCAGGCCTATGGATTTTCCATGCAGGGATTTTGGGAACACGCTGCGTTGGGGAATGTGCTCTGTTTGTCCCAGTAGCAGGACACAGCTCCTGTGCTGTTACAGGGACACTGATGAACAGTCTCCCACCCACCCCATGCCCAGGGCACCCTTCAGGCAGATGTGTCTGGGCTTTCTGATCCCCAGAGGAAAAACTGTCTGAAAGTTTGCATTTATAATGTTCCTCATGCTCTCGTCTTCACCCCGGGCAAGCCTGGAGACCAAAGGGGTTGGCCAGAGTCTTGGGACACATGATAAAAGCATTTTGTCTCTAGATAGGACACATCTTCTCGGGAACAAGTCCAGAATTAATAAAGCCTCTTCCAGCAGCCAAGTGCATTGTGTTAACTCAGAAGTAATGAGGTCGTGGGGAATCACCAGGAGTCTGGGACCAGGGGGAGAAACCAGCTCAGAAAAACGCTGGAACAGACCAAACCTGGATGAAAACCCTGCTTCTTTCTTCCTGGCTGAAACCACTTAACAGTCTGTGTTCCTGTCATTAGAGCTCCATCACAAGCTCCCAGGAAAGCAGAAGGGGAGAGCCGCAGGTACCACAGGAACCAACCCAGCCCAGGGGGATGCAGGAGCTGGTGAGGGCGTGGGGGGCTCTGCCTCCCCAGCAAAGGCCCCCTTGGGGATCCCAGAGCTCTGCCCTGGCCCTGCAGGGACCTGTCCCACCCTGCCCATGGCCTGGGCTGTGGGTGATGCTGCTGTGCTGGATGAACCAGGAGAGAGGGAGGGCTGCAGGCTCTGCCAGCCCAACGCATCCCAGGGAGCAGGAGGAGGAGGAGGCTCAGGGCACCCTCCTGCTCTCCTGAGTTGTCCCCCTCCACAGCAGCTGTTGCCAAAGGGTTCTCGTTCCTCGGTGGCAGTGCACTCACAAAATGTGAGTGGAGCATCCCTTTGCAGAAGTTTTCCAGGTTACAGGTGTCTGGGGCTTTGGGAAAATGACTCTGTGGTGGGATGACATCCAAATCAGAGTTCTCACATTGACAGGGAGCTGCAGTGGCACAAACCCTTCTCCCTACTTTGCATATTCATTAATTATGATTTACAGGCTAATCCTGTGCCCCTCCCTGCGCCCTGACAGCCTCAGCACCCACCCATACTTGAATCACCTTTTTCCCTGCAGACTCTGGCTTAGACCACCCACAGGACTGCCAAGGCCTCCTCCCACCTCTGCCCTCAGTGTCTCACGGGAGCCACCTCCCTCTGAGAGTCACCCAAGGGTGTGGAAAGCAGCTGGGAGCAAACCCCAGCTCTGAACATTCCTGAGCATTCCTCGTTCCTCAGCCTCAAACCCCAACCATGGTCCAGCCAGGGATGGTCTCTGCTCTGCAGTGTCACTGCCACACTCTTCCCCAGCCCTTCTTCTGGTGCTTCTGTTCTGACAGGTTTTCCTCATTTTCCCCATCCAGCCACTCCAGACCCCCGGGAGCTCATCCCGTGCCAGCCCTTGTGGCTCCCCCATCCCAGGGATTTCGTTCAATCCAGGTGCACTTTTTATTGGATTTTGTTAAATTAAACATATGATCCCTTTTTATCTGACCCAGCTCTGAAGTCTCCCAGGCCCAGGCAAACTCTGCTGCCTCAGCTTTTCATTTCCATGTTTATTTACTGCCTTTCAGATCGCCTGGGCTGCACGGTGCAGCCTCTGATGAATAAATAACCGGTGCCCTTCCAGGCCAGATTGATTAGATGGATTTAATTAATGAGCCCCGCTCCCCTTGAGGACTATCCCAACTAAAATACTGGAACCAGCCAGTGTGTTACAGCGCCAGGACCTATTGATTTACGGGAATATGAACAAGGGATCATTTAGTGACTTCATCGATGCCATAACAAGAGGCTGCGAGGGGTTGGGTCACAGCTGGTTCATCACAGGGAGGTTGTTCCCTCCCACTGCTCAAGTAGTGCCTGCAAACATCCATCCCTCCATCCTCGCCACCCCGGCAGGACCTGTGTGGCCAGGGGAGCAGGAGCCAGAGCAGCCGACTCGGTCTGAGCGGGATTGAGCACACAGGGGCGCTGGAAACCACAGGGAAAAAGGCAAAATCCTCAGGGGGTTTCTCCACACCAAGGTGAAACCTGGAGCGGGGCAGGAACACAGAACCCAGGCTGGGCTGGGGTGGAGGGAGCTGAGCTGCGCTGGGGGAGCTGCCAGGACCAGCCTGAGCCCCGGTGTGCCCAGCACCATCCCTCTAAAGGGGACAGATGTGACAGGGCGCTGAGCCCAGCTGTCCCCTCCCCAGCCCCACGGCAGACACAGCTCACAGACCCCACCCCGCTCCCGCAGCACCCCGGAGAAGGTGCCGCATGGGTTTATTAATTAGTCCATTAAATCATCGCAGAAGTAATTGGGAGCCCGTGTTCCCCCTGCAGCTCCCTCCCCGCCAGCCGTGGCACGGGCAGGAGCCGTGACACGGGATCGGATAATGAGCTGCATGGGGAGCATCCCGTGCCACCTGCCCTGTCCCTGTCCCTGTCCCCGGGCCGCCTGCCACGGGCGGCTGCCAGGCTCGTCGCGGTGACGATCGTCAGGTTTTAATTAGTCTCCAGCACGACTCCTGTCACAAACACTCTGCTGGGGGTTGTTTGTTTTAATTTGATCAGGGACAGGCACAGAGAGGGGGAAGAAGGAAGGTAATTAAATTTGACTGAAAATCTTGGAATGCCATTAAAGCGGATGTCCTCATTTGCATAATCCGCTCCCCGTGGCGCCCTGAGCTGCCACCAGTTCATTGTGACCCTCCCGAGGTGCTCCACAGCAGCCGGGTGTGGATGGCCAAGGGACAGGGGAACGCCGGGGTGCCACGTCCTGCTGGGGACAGGACACCAGGGGCACGGTGACAAGGCAAACACATCCAGCTGTGCCTCCGGATCCCAGCCTCGGGAATGCTCCTGGAGCTGTGGGTTCAGGCTCCTGCACAAGGCCAGCCAAGCAGGAGGTGCTGTAGGGTCAGAGTGGGTGTCTCTCCTCATTTTGTAGCCTTCAACAATAACTTTTGCCCTTTGGTGCTTCTCTTTCCCTACTTGAGTTTCCCGTTTGTCATGGAGAAAATGGTGTTCCCTGCTTGGCTGTCCACAGAGCAATTACCTGTAATTATTTCTGCTCAATGGCAAGCTGTTACTAATGATGTTTGCTAGAGGTTTGATTATTATTGCAAATGCTGCTTCTACATCTGGAGTTGGGGCTGGGATGCTGGGGAAGTTTCTGGGAAAAGCAGGTTTTCCAGGGAGGGGCTGTGCTTTATGGAGATATCTCAGTTGGAACCCGAGATTGTGATGCTGTTGGGGCAAGGTTTGTTTGGTTGGAGAGGTTTTTGCTATCTTGATAAAATAACAAATGTGATAACCTCAAACCAGGTGACAAACAGGAGTTTGATGAGAGACAGTAAAAATCCTGGATAGTTTGGGAAGAAACATGAAATGCCACCAGCTCCTGGCTGGGCTGCAGAGGCAGCAGCACCTTTGGGAGAGCACCCACGGTGGAACTGCCTTTTCTAGAGGGAACAGTGAGAGCAGGGCAGGGCAGCAGGAGCCACTCGCCTGCCAGCTGTCCCACAGCTTCAGCAGGTGATGTGACCTGCTCCTGCCCTAGAAAGCCTCTCACAGCCCCCAGCAGAAATAGGATGTCATAAGAATGATCGGCACTTGGGAGCAGGATCACGTCTGCTGTGGCCTGGGAGTGCCTCGATGCTGCCCCAGCTCTGGCTGCAGCAGCCACATGCACTGAGGATGGACCAGCTGGGGGAGGATGGGATCCCCTCCTGACCTCTGCAAGCACAGCGAGGGATCTGCAGGGGGCCATCATTCCAGTTAAAAACCGTGGGACTGGCACAGTGATTCTCACTAAAAGGACAGCTGGAGCATCCTCTGAGCACCTTGCCCAAATATCCTTCCATCCTGTTTTGTAGCTGTGCCACTAAACCATCCCTGCTTCTAAGACTTGGTCTCCCATTTCCTTCAGCACCTGGGTTTTCCCCTTGCCACAGGGACTGTCTGACTTCACTTACCTACAGGATCTGGTCAGATTTGTGCAATCTGTTCCCAGCATGCCCGTGTTCCTTTTTAAACTTTCAAAGTCACAGTTAAAGCAGCGTTCTCTCCCATTTCCATCTCTTTTCTGCCTGAAGGATCTCCTGCATCTGAGGACAGGACAGAAAAGGAATGCAGAGCCTGATGAGGTGCCTTGGGCTCAGCTTGGGAGCTGCAGGAGGATAATCTGTGTTCTGAAGTGGGCTGATGCCTTGGGATTCCTGTTCACCATCCCACAGGACACATGGCAGGCCCTCCTCCAAGCTGGGTGTGTCATCCCAAGAGGAGCTGCGCTGGCAGGGCCAGGAGCACTGCATGGGTTCACAGTCCTTTCTTTTATGTAAAAATGAAGGGTTTTGTCCCAAATCTCCGTCAGCGGAGTCAGGCAGGGAGGATGCCTGAATTGCCATCTTGTCCATGATCAGACAATGTCTGTTCTGCAGGAATGCTGAAATCAGAGTTGCTGTTTGTGTGACTGCCAGGCCAGGCAAGTGGCATGGTTTTCATCCAGAGATGGGGAAAAAAGTCCAGAAAAAGGCCTCAGTGAGAACTGAGGGCTCATCCCAGTGGCAAACAAAGCAAAAGGAAAAGCTGGCTTGGTTTGCTAAAATACAAAGTCATCCCAGTGGGAAGGGGCCTGCATTGCCGTGCTGGAGCGGGGGCTGCCTGGGACATGAGTGCAGGGCTCTGCCAGGGTCACACCTTTGAAATCCCGGGATATAAATCTATGCCATGAGGTTGCTCAAGCCTTCCCTGAGCCCCTCAGGGTCTGTACTGTAACATTTGCCATTGGCTGGGCTGCACAGCCCAGAGGCTGAACCCGTGTGGGGAGGTGTCCAACAGCCCTGCATCATCCCAGGCCTGGGAGGAGGTGCAATCCCAGGAGCTGGACCAGGACTGCTGCCAAAGGGTGGGAAATTCTTGGCCCACTAACAAAGCTCACGTTGAGAAATACAACCAGAGTGTAAAGATGCTGTGACAGCAGGGGGTGGGCGATTGGACTGGGCATCACTTGTTTCTCCTGGTTTTATTTCTCTCTCTTCATTAGCATTATAATTTTTTGTATTAATTGCTAAGCTGTTCTTATCTCAACTCACAAAGTTTCCCTTTTCTTTCCCATTTCCGTCCCCACACGGGGGATAGTGGGAGTGAGTGGCTGTGGTACTGAGCTACTGCCTGGGGTTGAAAAGCCCAGTCTGAGTGCAGGAAGAGAAACCAGTTCACCCCTGTCCCCTGAGAAAGTTATTCCAGCCCACTGAAAGCCCCCCAGCATGAAGGAACTGCTTAAATCCCCTGGGACAAGAGGGTGTCTGCTGGCTGGGGCTGATATAGGGCAAGGGCAACATTCTGCCCATGGAGACAGAGAAGTTGCAGCACCAGGGAGCCCTGTCCTGGCACAGGCATGGTATAGAGGTGAATTTGAGGAGGGTAGGAGGGGGCAGGGCAGGTAGACTCCACCACCAGGTGCTACCTGTGCACTGAGAGCTGTGGCTGAGCAATTCCTTTAAAGATCCTTCCACCAGGGCTGAGGTAACAGCCCAAGGATCCCAGGAATGGGCAAATGGTCAGGCTAGACAAGCATCACTCCTGGGCTGGAGATGGCCCAGACAACCAGCTGGGATGGCTGCAGCTTCTCTTTGGAAGGAGAGAATCATCATTAATTTTCCCCAGATGCACATTTCCAAGTACCTGTAATGAAAGACAACTGTGCATGTTCCTCCCTGTAATTGGGCTGTTTGCACACTAAATACAGTACAGCTTCTACCTGACTGGCTAATAAGGAATGATTTCCTCTCCTTTTATCTCTAATTAAGCCAAACTGAGCCTGGCATTGCTGCTCTGCAATCATTTCCCAGTGCAGGGGTTTGTTAAGTTGTAGGGACTGGCTTTTATAAGGTTGGAAAGATTAATCTGTAGTAACGTGCAGGGAGAAAACATAAATCTCTGTTAATGAAACTTGGAGGATTTCAGTAAGAAATTGATTTTAAATGTGTCTGCAAAGCAGGGGTTGGAGGAAAACACTCTTGGACTGAGAAGCTGACACTGCTGAGGGGAGGTGGATTTGGGAGGGTGGCTGGGGTGGGCCCAAAAGTGCTGGGATGGCTCCAGCCAGCTTTGCAGAGGCTTTGGGGTGTTATTTAGTGTTTGCACCCAGCACAGCATCATGCAGAGAGGTGGGGAACCTCTTCATTCAGTCCGCTGGGGACTTGGGACCGGGGACAGGGACGATGTGAGGCAGGGCAGGGCTCCCTGCAGGAGTGGGGGTCCCTGAGAGCTCACAGCCCTCCATCAGTGGGGTGCCTGGATGGGTCTGAGGGGTGCTGCCATCCTGCTGGGACCCTGCAAGGTGAGATGCCACCTTGGCCTCCATCCCAGTACCATGGGATGGCCACGGGCGGATTTGGGATGAGCCAGGGCTGCCCCAATATCTCTGCCCCTTACTGATAAAAGCCAGAGCAGTCCTGCTGCTGCCAATCCCACACTTTAGCCAAGCTCAGAGAGGGATTTCTTCCTCTCCAGGCTTTAATCTTGCAGCCTTCATCATCTGCTCCTGCATGTTCCACCCCATTCCCATCACTACTCCCAAAACAGAGGCCAGAGGTGTCTGCTCCAGGGAATTCAACAGAACAATGTAGTTCTTCTTCATCGGCATCACCGATGCTGGATGCTCATCTTCCTCCTCAAGGTGCTTTCCCTGCTGTAGGTGGCAATGCCAGGAAAGCCCCAAACCCTGGCAAGGCCCTGGAGCATAGCTGGATGTGGAAAATGCTGGGTTTGAGTCTCTTCACCCACACAGGGGCTGCCCCAAGGCCACACATTGCTCAGCATTGGGCTACTCCAGTGCTGGAGGAGCCCTGAACACAGAGGTTTCCTCATCAGCCAGCAGATCTTGTTAGTACTTTATTAATTGCACCGATGGGAAGAGCAGTCCCAATCCAAGTCAAACAACTGCTGCACTTTCAATATGATACAAAAGTCCCTTAAATACAAAATACCCAGCTCTAAGTGAGCATCACCTGGTGTTGAGCTCTGCCACCAGAGTTATATATTAATATTCCACCTGTACAAGTATTTATAGATAGAAAAAAAAAGAAACACTTTAAAAAAATATCAGGAGAAAATTCACTCCCCCACATGTTAGTTGTGTTTTTATATATATATATAAAATACATATATATAAAAACACAGAGTAGAGGCTGACTTGTGCTTTTCTTTTTACCAAAAGACAGCTATGGCCAAACTGACACTGGGGGTCCCTAGCTCATGGTCATGTTACCTTCCTGTTGGAACAACGTCTGGGAATTTGGGTCCCTGCCTGAATGGAGAAACCAGGTCATCTCCTGGGTGCTGACAGCTCCAGTCAACAGTTCCTTCATGAAGAGAATGAAGGGTGGAAAGGGGAATGGGTGTCTCTGCAGGGAGTAGGTAGGCATGGGCCATGTGTAGGTGCCCAAAGAGGGGTGAATCCAAACCAACTGCCCCTGCTGCCATCCCTCCTCCCTCTCTGGGTACAGCCCTCAACACTGAGAGCAGCACAAAGGGAGAGCTGCTCTGGGGAGTCTCTCCCCACCTCAATGCCTCTTTGCAGGCATTGTCCCTTCCCACCCAGGTGCAGCTGCTCCAGGGCTCCAGCAATGTCCTGCCCTATGCAAATAACGGGTTGGCTAGTTGAGGATGGCTTTGGCTTGGAGCGTGATCCATCCACTCCTCCTCTCAGTGACATCCAGGGCAGAGAGAGGGCTTTAAGCCAAGGAAGAGCAAGGCAGGAGTACAGCTGCTTCTTCCATGAACTCAGCACCAATGCTGCAACAGGTTCCATCTGCCCCTCAACAGGGTCTGGCACCTATGTATCAATAGACAGCCCTCTCCTCCCAGAACTGCAGCCTCTTGCACCACCACACAGTGACTCCCTGGCTGTCCCCACCAGGTGACACCACACACACAGTCCTCCCCTCGCTGCCCACCCTCCACTTCCCAACCCCGCACTGCGACCTGCGGACACGGCCCCGTTTTCCCCGCTCGCTCCTCCCGCCTCACTCCACACTCCTTCACCCCTGCTGTTGCTCCTGGCAAGTGTGGGGGCCCCAGCTCCTGCCACAGGCTGCATTCAGGGCTCACCCCATGGCCACTCCTTCCCTCTGCTCTTCCACCTTTCCTGCAGGACACCACGGCTCCCCCTCTGCAGCCACCCTGCCCCGCAGCACCTGGGCCGTGGCACGGGACTGCCCAGCCCGGGGTGAAAGGACATTTATAAATATGTGCCTCTGTCTGCCCCTCCACAGGGTGCAGACCGTGCTTCCTGCTGAGAGCTCCAGGCTGGATCCAATGTCAAGTCCATGTCTGAAAGGACAGAGCATCTTCCTGGCGCCTCAAATCTTTGTCTCGGGGCCGGTGGGACTCAGCGCCGGGAAAGAGTCTCGGATCCTCGCCAGCTCCATGGCACAGAGGTGGCCAAAGACCCTGTTATACCACTCGGGAGACCGGCCCCTGGAGGAGGGAAGAGGCAGGAGGGGGTGAGTGGGCAGGAGAGACCCTGGCAGTATCACGGAGCAGCAGATCCTGCTGCTCCATGCCCACCCCAAGGGTCCCGTTACCTGAGGTCAGCCCTGCAGATGTGGGTCACCCGGGAGCGGCCCATGGCGCCGGGCTCGATGAGGTACTGGGACGTCAGCACGATGGCCTTGACACCTCCCTCCACTGGCACCTTGTCGTGCTCCACCGAGAGGGAGCTGAGCAGGCAGGCTCCCCGCGGCAGGTCCGTGCGCCAGCGCCTGCGACAGAGCAGCGGTCACTGCGTGCCCACCGTGGGGTCGCACGGTGGGGCCACACACAGCCCGGGAAAGGGGAAGGGAGGAGGACATGGGGCTGGAGGGGACGCGCCCAGCCGAGCCCGAACGCGGCCGCCCTCACCGCAGCACCATGCAGTCCCTGCGCGGGTGCGGGGCCATGCTGTCCGTCACGTAGTGGTACAGCTCCATGTCCTTGTCCAGCGCCTCCACCACCCTGCTCTGCAGCAGGTCCTCGTCCCACAGGTGACGCTCCCGCAGCACCCGGTGCAGCACCGTGGCAGGAGGGGCCTCGACATCCGTGGAGACCTTCCACAGGCGCAGAGGGTGCCCGTCCCCAACCTGAGAGGACGAGGTGAGGGTCGCACATTGTCCCACAGGACACCAGTGCTAACCCCTGAGCAGCTTCACTGATGGCTCCCACTGCCACACAGCACCACAGTCCATCTGCTGGCTAGTGAGGGATGGGGTGGGACCTGCTCTGGCAGCTGGAGAGGTCCCCCCATACACATTTCTCTGCACGTTCTCAAGCCCCTCCACACAGTGGCATTTACCTTTTTGCAGGACAGCTCTGTGTTCAGGGGCCCCGGCGTGCTCAGCCATCCCTTGAATTTCTCTGATGACTCTTTGAGCAGGTTCTGGACACTCTGCTCAAAGTAGGAGTGTAAATCCTTGCTCTCCCCCTGGCACACCAAGTCAGCCAGGGGGTGGGGATAAGCATCTGCAGCCATATAGGAGCTGCTCAGCTGCAGCAAGATGTCATGGGAGACCTGCAAGCCAAAAGCACACAGATGTTCAGTGAGGCAGAGAGATTCCGTGGGGACTTTGTGAGTGGTCCTGGACACACATAGAATCATAACTCATTCCCCAGAGAATGGGGAGGATGGACATGCAGCCTGCACCACCTCCTGCCCCAGGACATAGCTGGGCTTGGCTCCAGGGTGAATGGCTTGTGGCTGCTGTCCCACAGGCAGCTGCACCTCCCAACAGGCAGCGCTGGGTTGGGACACCATTGCCACCCACCTGGAAGAGCTTCTTGCAGTCGCTGATCATGTGGGAGAGCCCCTGCGTGGCGGCCATGTTCTCATTGAGGTCCTTCTGATCCGGCTTCCCCATGGTGCCCCTCTTGTGTATGGCCCTGTGGGGTATCAGGCAGTGCTGGCACCAGTGGGCACCTCTAGACCCCCTCACTTGTGCCACAGAGCAGAGCCAACAGCCCCCCAGTGTCTCACCATTCCCTGCTGGACCCCTCCCAGAGCAGGCAGGGAAGGAGCACTGGGGAGCTGGGGCTCAGCCAGCCCTTACCTGGGCGACGTGCTTTCCTTCTTGGACACGTTGAGGTGGAAGATGGAGGGGGCCAGGCACACAGCCAGGTTCCCGGCCGTCATCTGGTTCTCCTCGGCCGAGGCGATGTCGCTCAGGAAGTAGAGCAGGGTCTGCAGCACCTCCCGGTTCTCGTCGGGCATGAGGATGATGGCAGCCTGCACCGCCTGCAGCCGCTGCTCCTTGGACACGACTGCGGCCACGGGGCAGCGTCAGGAGGCGTCCCCACGGCCACCACCCGTCCCCTCCATCCAAACAGAGGGACCCCTCCTCCCCAAAGACCCCGAGCTGCCCCCAGCCCCGCCCTTACACTGGTAGATCTGCAGGAAGGTGTCGGTCAGCTTGCTGGTGAAGATGGGCTCGGGCAGGTCGCGGAAGTATTGCTTCAGCAGGTCGGCCACGTCGTACGCCGACTGCCCCGAGTAGTCGACGTTGTCGGGGCTGGTCTCGTTCATGTGCCGGAGCGCCTGGATCCGGGACTTCACCCCGGACTTGCGGAAAATGCCAACCTGCCAGAGCATAGCGAGGTGAGAGAGCACCGGCCTGGGGGGCACCTGTGGGACAGGCAAAGACACTCCCTCCCCAAAGGGGTCATCCCTGAACCCAGAGGAGACACTGAGTGAGGGACAGCCACGGGGATGCTGCTGGGTTCCCACGGACAATCCCACCCTCCCACTTCAGCACACACCACGGGAGGTGAACAACAGGACCCCTAAAGCTTTTTTTTCCCCCAAATCCCAGTGCTGCTTCCCAGCAGCCGCAGCCTCACCTGGTCCAGGCACTGGCTGCGCAAGTAGCGCATGGCCTGCTGGATGCTCTGGGGCAGGGGCTGCCCCGTCCGCTGCACGTTGACAATGGGTGGTACCCCAAAAACCATCTTGTCCCTGTAGTCAGGGACTTTACTCCGCTTCATGAACTTGGGGACAGTCCTGCAGAGTGGGACAGAGCGACATCAGTGCAATGATCAGTGCCCTCAGCATCCCCCTCACAGAGAGAGCAGGACCCTGGGAACAGACACACATACACACTTTTCTGCAGTATTTGGAATACAAGCAAGGTGGCTTCCTAGCAGGAATGGCAGCACCTTTTATTCAGCTAAAATATTTACATACTTGGTTATGAAAAGAAACCAATGCCCCACTTTCTTATGTTGCTGCAGCACTTTTAATGCCGCACAAACATCTGCAGCCCCCACAGTGGCAGATGATGCCAGGAGCCCCCTGGAAGCCAGGGTGATGCCAGTAGCCTGGCACTCAGTCTGGCTCACACTTGCCAGAGCAGACAGCTCTTGGTTTAGCTCTTCCCCCTCCACACCCTGAAGCTGCCCCAGGTTGGGGACAAAGCACGAATTGCAGCCTGTGAGCCCCATCCTGGTCCCCCTCACCCCAGCTCACCACGTCCAGGCCTGCTTGTGGGGCACGGAGTACTTCTCCATGATGGCTGTGAGCCGGAGCAGGGAGCACTTCTGGAGCAGGTTGAGCTGGGCCGATGACTGCCGGTTGATCTCCAGCGAGGCCGAGTTCAGGCTGGGCCGGTGCGAGTTCTGGAAGCTGTGCCAACGCAGCTTTCTGGGGACACACGGGACATTCCCAGCTAAGGAAACCCCCACTGCTCTCCACTCCTTCATGGTTACTGCCACCTCGCCCTCTAGCACCAGCCAAACTGGGTGAGCAAAGCCAGAGAACTCAGCACCAGCCGCAGCTCTGCAGGGAGAGCCCCAGGGAATACTGGCACAGGGGAGGCACCTGCCCGCTGCGTTTACACTTGTTATTCCTTACGAGAAACCTTTTAATCACGGGTCTGTGCAGGCAGACAGGGCTGGCAGCGCTGTCCTGCAGCCACCAGAGCGCACCAGCGCCCCGCGCTGCGCTCCCCTGCCCGCACCGCGCGGCTCCGAGCGCTCCCCTCCCTCCGCCCGCTCCTGCCTTCCCGGGAAAAGGCGATCACCCAGCCCCCGAGGACGGGATCGGGCGCTGCTCCCCAGCGCTACGGGCTGTGCCCCCCTCCCTGCTGCAGCAGCCCCGTCCCTGGGAGTGTTCACGGCCGGGCTGGACGGGGTTTGGAGAGATACGAGTGGGAAATGTCCTTGCCCATAGCAAGGGGGGAACGAGATTGTCTCTACGGTCCCTTCCCACCCAAACCACCTCGGGATTCTGTGATACCTGCAGGGTCTTGTGAGAGATGCTCCCACCCCCGAATCCCGGCGCTCCCGTGTCTCGATCTCTTCAGCCTCGTTGAGGGAGTTCCCAGTGCTACCAAAGTCACTGGCAGAGGTGCCAACATCCGACATGGACTGTTCTTCAAAATGCAGGTTGGAGGGTTCCCCACCCGAGTCCGACTCCTCCTCATCCTCCTCTTCCTCACCCCCTACCTCCCCATCCAGGCTAGGGGAGACGGCTTTACACCAGAGCTCCACCTTCTGCTGCAGCCCCCACACGTGCTGCAGGATGTCGTCGAGGTTCTCGTAGGTGACCTCCCCGTCCTTGCAGAAATCCTCGCTGCTGCCGAAGTCCGGCACGTTGTCGTAGACGCTGATGCGGCTGCCCAGGGAGCTGCAGGAGCCCCGGCGCCGGCGGGCAAAGCCCCTAGGGGAGGACGAGCCCTCGGCGCTGCTGCTGCTGCCGCCCCTGCCCAGCCCCACGGCCGCGCTCCCTGCGTTCCAGCGGGAGCTGCCGGCCAGGGGACACAAGCTCTCGATGGACAAGGATTTGGGGAAGGTGCCAGGCTTGTGGTCACAGGGGATATAGACCAGGCAATCGCCATGGTGAGCGCGGCGCTGGCACTCGGCAGCAGCCCAGGCACCGCCGGCGGCAGGGGCTGTGTCAGTGTCGTAATCCTCCAGGTAGACTCCACTGCGTTTGGGGTCTGAGCTGCCCTTGGTGCCCCCGGGGCCGAGCAGGCGGTTAGTCCTGTATGATACCGAGAAGAAGTGTTTTTTGCTGTGGAAAGGGGCAGGTGTCCCTCTTTTAGAGGAGTTGGTCCTGGTGGCTCCAAGGTCCCCATCACTTTTCAGAGAGCCCCATCCTGGTGGCAGAGTGGCGCTGCTGCGCGGAGCCACCCTCCTGTCTGGGCTGGGTTTCTCCTTGTCCTTCCTCCGCAGGGACTCGATCCTCTTCAGGAAGCTTCGAGACCGGCGCTTCTTCAGCTTCTCCTTGGAGCCCTCTCCCTGGCCCGAGGGCTGCTCCGGCGCAGAGCCCTCGCTCTGGCTGCAGCTGGAGGCGGTGGCAGCGGCACGGAGCGGGGACGGGGGCTCGGATGGCACGGCCGCGGTGCCCAGCGTGCCGCCTGTGCCACCCACGCTGCCCACGCTGCCCGTGCTGTGCAGGGACGTGGCCTCGGGGTTGGTGCTGAGGTCCGTGAGGACGCTCTCGTGGCTGGACACCGGGCGCATGGTGCAGCTCAGGGCCTCCGAGCCCTGGGACAGGACATCGGCGGACCCCACCCGTGACCACCTTTTGCTGTCCCTCTGAAAGGTCCACCGGCTGCTGATGGCACACTGCTCTTCCTCCTCAGAATCTTCATTCTGTGGGCAGTTGAGAACAGGGGATGATCAATCAATTGGAGCTGAGGAGGGTCAGCATATCCCCTCACCTCAGTGGGGCATGGGACCAGCATGGCCCCAGGTGGGGAGGAGAGCAGCACGGTCACCCCTTAAATCAGCTCAGGCCCTTTTGGCAGTGGAGGCCTCCAGGAGCCACTCCGTGCCCAGGGCAATCCCAGAGCTCACTGCCCCACCATCGAGCACATGATCCCCTGCACCCTCAGCCCCTCACCTGCCTCCAGCAGCCAGGACGTACCTGTTTACGCTGAAAGTGAACATCCAGCTTCATGGAGGCACAGGTGTTCAGGGTCATCAGCCTCCTGCAAGAAACAGAGTGGCTTTACCCTGGTCCCAGCCCTGCTGCAGTCACAGGAAAGGCTTTGGCTTCTTTTGATTTTCCTGCCTTCAAGCCTTGGCTGTGCCTGTCACCCGTTGCTTTGGGTCCATGATCAGAGGGACACCTAACAATGGGACAATGCCAGCAGATGGTAGCCCAAGCCAGGCAATGCCCATGCCAGCTGCTGGGGCCACCAGTTCTGCAAGTGGGCAAGGGTCGTCTGCTCCAGGCTACTAAAGCAAAATCACCTCAGAAGCTCCTGTGCCCCAGACACAGAATGATTAAAAGACTTGAAAGCTCAGAGAGGGAGGAACAGGCAGAGACCTCCCATTATCTCCTGCCTCATTTATCCCAGGAAATGGCAAGGGGATCCCCTTCTGCCCAGCATAGCAATCCTCTCTGCTGGGAAACAAATAGGAAACAGACACTGTTCCCACCTCTTCTCTGTTCTGGGTGGGAGGGACAGCGTGGAGCCAGCACAGGGACATGGCTGTGATGACATGTCCCAAGAGCCAAGGCAGGGCTGAGTCACCCACAGCACCGAGTGACACATGGCCCATCCGGACTGACCATGTGCCCTGCTTTGGGTGCCAACCTTGCTCTGCCCGAGTCCCCCAGATGCTGCTCCCTGCACAGCAGCCCTGGGCAGCTCCCCAGCCTGCAGCTGCAGCAGGCCGTGCCCAGGTGGAAATGCACGGCCGGGCTGCGGTGCCTGGTGCTGGGACAACCAGCAGCACATGGAGCATAAAAACCTCTTGTTTCCCTGGAACCACCCAACACCAGCAATGTTCCCTGATTTGAACAACTGAGTCCTCACTGCAGAGGGATTGACAGTGCTGGAGCAGGCTCTGAGCCCAGCCAAGGTCAAGGCAAACCCACCACCCCATCAGGCACCCCCTGAGCCCACCACCCCTTCAGGCTGGGCCACTGCCCCTGTCTGTGCCACATCCCTGGGCTGATTCCATGTGAGGGGGGTCAAGGGAGCATTACCTGCACAGGGATTTGAGGGAATCCTGGTCCAGGAAGCTGTGGTCCTTCTTCACAGCACTGATGTCAACAGGGAATAATGACTCTGGGGAAGGAATTGACATCTTCAGCTCCATCAGGGGCAAAGGGCAGCAGTGGGCATGGGAAGAGGAGGAGAGGCCGGAGATGACCTGGAGGTGGTGCATGCCCAGGGTCCCTGGGCATGGCTCTTCCCACGTATGTTAGGTGAGGGTGATAAGGTGTCCAAGGGCCTCACTTCAGTTCCCTGCCCATCCCTGCGCTGAGACAGCTCTGCTGGGATCGTGCATGTGGGACCTGGGCCCTCAGCCCCAAGGGTCTCAATCCATCTGTTCATGAAGCCATGGAGTGTGATCACCACGGGAAGGGAAACAGAGGGAAACACTTGGAGGATGTGGGAATTTCTGTGGAGAGTGGCTGGAGAAGGGCTGGTTGATTCACAGACTGTAGCACCAGCACCGCTCCTCGCTGCCCAGCTGTGAGCCCTGTCTGGGGCCAGCACCTGGGGCTGGGTATCCCAGCAGGAACCCGGCCTGTCCTTGCACGTGGGGCCTGCCCCCCAAAATAGGCACCGGCAGCACACAGGCTGCTCATGAAGCCATCACCGGGGAGCTGGTGCTGCAGGGGCGGGGGAAGTGCCCGGGTGAACAATGGCCACGCTTCCCGCTATTGTCCGGCCGGACGGGGCCGGCTGCAGCCGCTGCTCCTCGACCGGCCGGACCAGGATCCCCCCATGGCCCAAGAAAACACAGCTGAGCCTGAGGCCAGAGCCACCCCCACAGCCACCCTGCCACCACCCTGGGTGCCTGGCACAGGAGCTGGGAGCAGGAGCATTGGCCAGGGAACGCCCGTGCCCAGGGAGGCACAGGGACGGGTCTGCTCCAGGTAGGGCTCTGTGAGTGCTCAGGAAGGACAGGCTGGAGCAGGGCAGGGGCTGTGGGAGTGGGGAGGGACAGAAGGAGGAAGAACATGCTGGCTCGTCACATTACCTACACTGGCTGCCCCTATGCTCCCACCCACGGCAAACACTCCCTGAACCACTTCAGAGCTGATGGCTCTCCAAAGCCTGGCTGCCCTTGGCCAAAGCAGCCGCCCCAGGATTCCTCAGAGCCCTGCCTGAAGGGGAAAAGTTCAGGAATGCAGGGAAGTTAACTGGCTGGTTCTCCAGGCCCTGGCCAAGGGCTCCAAGTGTAACAAACAATCATATAATCAGTGAACAATCCCCTCTGTCCCCTCCTCTCCCTGGAGCTGTGGGCGCTGTCCCTGCAGCCCCTCTTGGAATCTGGATGAGATAGAGGCTCTGAGCAGGTACAGAGCAGGGTCAGAGGCATGATGCAGCCCTCACCTTCGTACAGCTGGGCATACTGGGGGAATCCCGCTGCCCGGAGCCAGTCACACGCTTTCTTGGCTTCAATTTCTGTAAGAAAGCAAAAAGCCAGCCTAAGCATCTGCCAGCAGCAGCAACACCCTGAGAACACAGCCCACACGCCCAGAGCCCTGACACCAAGCCCATGCTCCATGTGCACAGAGCAGAGGAGATGTGTGGCTGCAGAGCCAGGGGTTCCAGCAGCAGCGGGGTCCTGGGCAGACAGAGCTCAGCTGCAGCTCTCTGCCAGCACTGGGCAAAGAGCAGGAGGTGACAGTGATGCCACCTGAAGGACAGGGGCACAAGACACATTTTCAACCTTCTGATGAAACGTTTTGTTTCTGAACCCACCAAACCAAACATTGTTCTTGACTAGGCAGGAGAGGAAGATCTTTCTTTGTAATCATCAGTTCAGAGCTCGTCAAAGCTCAGCGCTGATCACTTCTGCAAACATCCCCAAGCAAAGGCTGCCAAAGGAGCCCTTCCTCCCCACCTTCTTCCCACCACCCAGTCCTCTCTCCCTCTTCTTTCAAGCTGGTGTTCGTCCCAGTCAGCACCAGATCCCTGGTGGGATTCTTCATGCCTCACCCAGCTGGTTCCCACCCCTCACACAGGGATCACCATTGCCCAGATGAGCCCATTCAGCAGCCAGCAGTATTTCCTGGGAAACTCCTCCAGTTTAGAGCAACTGAGGGAAAACAGCCCAGAGCTCCCACAGCCACAGCAAGTCACTGCCAAGTGTCAGCACCCATCGGCACGATGACATTTCTGCTGCTGAGGGTGACAACATTTGACATCAAGGGTAGAAAATGCCTTGGCAGCCTCAGGGTCTGATGTGTCCCTCCTGGAGGCAGCACCCAGCACAGAGTGGACTGAGGCCAGACACACCCAGCACTGGAATACCCTGATTCCATCCCATCCGCCCACTGCCTCAGCCCAAAGCTCTGGCTGCAGTTTGCATTCGCAATTCCAAACTTACAGAAGTGGAAAAAAAAAAAAGCTCCAAATAAGCAGCTCAATTCAGGACAGGACTAAGCCAAAGCCCTGGACCCAAATACTTGGCAAGTTTTGGGAAGAAGTTTTGGCATGAGCATCTGGATCTGGGTCCAAACCGCACAGCTGTCATTAACCGTGCCATGAGTCCTGCCAAAACCCAGGGCTGACCCCTCCTGCCCCCTCCAGGGCTCAGACCCAGCAACCCCAGTGGAAACTGGGATAGACCCTGGAGCTATCCTGGGTCAGCTGCTCCATGTGGAGCACCACATCCCTCCCAAAGAACCCAACACCCCGTGGGGAGGGCACCCCATGGCTGCATCTGTCCAGCAGGAGGGCACCAACACTGCTGGTGCCTGGAAATGCTCTCTGGCCATGCCAGCTCTGGAAGCAGATCCCTCCCACACTCCTGGAGTGGGCAGGACACAGGGACAGGCATTTCCCACAGCCCCTGCCAGTTCCCACTCCTGCTGGACTCTGCTCCCAATGGGAATTCCACGGGGCCAATCCCAGCCAGTGCCCCAAGCCATCAGCAAAAACACCCATCTCCCACCTGTGCCATGGATCCTGCCCCAGGGATGGGTCTGGCGGAAGGCAGCAGGAGCAGGGCCGTGGCTGAGCTTACCCCTGCCCGCAGCGGGGCTCAGCTGGTACCAGAGCATGGCCGGGCACTGACTGGGGCCACGCCGGAGCCTGGTGACACCACGGCCACCCCACCAGGCCGGGAGCAGCCAGAGCCAGGGCTGCAGCAGGATGCTGTGTGCAGGACTGGGCTCGGCCGCCCATCGTCGTGGTGGAAATGCGGAGTCAGAACACGACATTTCCTTCCCCCCGCCGCCTCCCCCAGCACGGGCTGGCAGGGGGCCAGGGCCCCAGCCCTCCACCTCTCCTCTCCAGGAGCCAAGTCCCAGGCTCGGCCCACTGTGGCAAGTCCTGCATCCCCCCAGAGCCCCTCAAACAGGGAGAAGCCCCCCTAGAGCAGGGGGACGTTTGACCAGCCCAGGCTGAGCCCTCCTCATGTAGAAGTGCTGTCACAGAAAAGTTTTCCAAGTGTCCTGTCCCAGAGGGAGCCAGCAGCCAGCTTCCTCCTCTTCCCACCCTTCCCATGGACGTGCTTTCCCAGGGAAGTGCAGGAAAGGCCGGGCAGGCAAACACTCCTGCCGTGGGGCATGGCCGGACGCTGGGCACAGGGTCACCCACTCCAGCCGTGTTCCCAGCCCTCCCTGTCACCTCTCAGGAGCCTCACTGTCAGGCAGGGTGATGGCACCTGAGCCCAGGGACTTCTGCCCAGAGACCCTCCACCCTCCCCCCAGCTCAGCCTGAGCCCCAGGCAGCAGCCACAGAGATGGGTTCCCAACATCTCCAGATGCCAGGATTCTCTGATGTGTGATGCGGGCTCATCAAGGGATACACCCACCCTCAGCAGGGCACAAACAGGGTCTCCTTGCCTTCACTGGTCAGAAAACAATTTCCAGGAGCTTATAGCAACTCAATATCTTTGAGATCTGTGGTTTAAACGGTGCAGAAATCATCCCACCCCAGTTGTATAGCAGGAGGAGCAGGCAGAGGTACAGGCAGAGTCCATGAATCCCTGAGAAACAAGGGGATAAATCCCACCAGCTTCCTGACTGCAGGCAGGGAAGGGAGACCAGCAGCCCCATTATGGAAGCTCACCATGGGAGATGAGCCCTCAGGAAACGCCTGGACAACCCCACGGGGGAAACCAGCACCAACACCTTCAGTGGAAAAAGCTCCTAATGGTGCACAATCCTATGAGCCACCAGGGAATCCTCAGGAAGGGGTAGACATCAAAAATGAAGGAAGAGAAGGTGTTCCCGTTGTTCCAGAAGAAAAGGATGAAAACCAACACTGAAGTGCAGAAAAAAGGACAAAGTTCCCCAATCCCCTTCTTGCAGTCACTGCACTGTGGCATTTCCCTGGGGCAACCACTGGTGACTCCAGCAGGAATGGCTCCTGGCTGTGGGTGTCTGGAGCTTGATAGCTCTCTCTCAAGTGCTTTTGGTGTTCCATCTACCCCACCCTGGCCTGGAACAGGCGTGGACCAGGAAAAAAGGGAAAAGCCCAGGACATTCCATAAAAGCTCTAAAATAAGCAACCTGGAGCACTGGAGGCCAGCAGAATTACAGGCAGGAAGGCCACTTCCCAGAACCCCAGCTCTGCACTTTCACTTTAACAATCAAAACTGACAAGAAGTCCCAGGCCAGGCTCTCAGCTTCCCACAGCAAGTTCCAAATCCCCATAAAACGTCCCACACAGCCAATTAGTGTGTGAGGAGAAAACCCCGCCACAAAATCGCTCGCTTGTTACCTCATGGAAAGCTGGAAGCAGCTGCCTGGCACTGCGGGGGAAGCTTCAACCCCAGCACCAAGGGGAGAAAATTGCTGTTTTTTTCTTTCGTGTTGGTGTGATTTCTTTCCATCCTGCCTAAAAGTAAAACTGCCTACAACAGGGACTTTCCTTCCCAGCTATAAGCAGAAGTTTCTTGCCTGCTTTTTACAGGAATGACAGAAAGTCCCAACACCCCTCCTGAACCAGGGGGATGTGCCTTCACTGCCTGAGAACACGAGGAGCTGAAGCAGGTATCCCATGGGAAAGGTGTATCCTGCTCATGCCAAAGGTACCAGGGACAGAGGGACTGACTCTGCCTGGAGAAATCAGAGCTGCCTTCCTGAGCAGGGCATCTCTCCCACAGCAGCAAAGGGCAAATCCCAGACCCTTCCAGGGGGCTTTGAGGAAGCCCCCACGGTGCCCTCCCAGCACTGGGCATAGCTGGAACTCGCTGCCCACCCAGCCAGGCTCCTGGGGCAGGAGGCACACAGAGCTCCACACAGCCATGGGCATCTGCCAGCCAAGGGCACCTCCTGCTTCCAGCTGCCAGCTCCACTCAGCAAAGCACACAGATTTTGGAGCTGCCAGCACAGACATGGTCAGGACACATGGACAGGAATGAGGAATGCTCTTGGATGCTCTCCCAGACACGGCGCATTTCCATAATTAACCTTCACACAGTAAATAGGTCTCACAAGCTTTGGGAACTGTTCCTTGCTATGTCACCGATCAGGAATTGCTCAAATGCCTCCTTCACCTCCAGCCCTGAAGTGTCTGCTCCAAGGGCATCGCTCCCTGGGGACAGCACCTGGTGGTGGGGATGGCAGCAAAGCCCTCTGCCACCCTGCTCCTGTCCCAGGGCAGCTGCTGGGAACATGAACACGAGGGACATGCAGAGGTAGAAATGATCCTATAGGTTGCACAGGAATTGCTGGATGGTGTCTGTGAGCACTGACTGGTACAACCCAGACAGGAACCCCTCTGGCCACCATGGGGCAGGGAGACTGTAGCTGTTGGGTGTCTGGATCAGATCTGGATCATAATCCATGCAGGCTGGGCAGAGAGACCCCCCAGCAGCACCACCAGAGCCCCCCAGAGCACGCCCCCACCTTATCTCTGCCCACTCATCCCTCCGTTGGGCTCCAGGGCTGTGTGTGACCACCCTTATCAGCTGAATGTGGCAGCTCTCATTTCCTCCCCTCAAACGAACCCAACAGCAGCCTCAGGTCTGGTTTATTCTGTTCTAAAACCTCAACCAGGCCTTCACGCCCACAGTGTGCAGAGCTTTGTGCTGCACAAGGCAGGAATGCAGCCACCAGGAAACCGAGGTGATGCTGCAGCACCATCCACACAAAAGCAGCTCCTGTCCTCGCAGGAGGCACCTGGGAGAGCAGCTGGGCCCAGCCTGCACAGGGAACACCTCTGCTTCCACAAACATCACTCAGAACAACCCAAATTCGGGGTTGCAGCCAGTGCTGTCTTTGATAAAGATGAGAAGGAAGAGCTGAAGCAGATCTATTAGCCACAAAAAAAAAATGACACGTAGCATTATGGAATCATGGAATGGTTTAAGATGGGAAAGTCATTTCAGATCATTGAGTCCAGCCCTGCCAAGGCCACCACTAACCCGAGTCTCTTCTTCACGCCAAAACACCTTCACAGACCCCACAGGGCAGGGTTGAACAGGGGACAGCCACGCTCAGGGGCACGGGATGCACCAGAAGGACTGAGTGCTCTGGGACGTGCCATCTGATGGACACTGGCAAGAGGATGCAGTGGGGTGGCAGAGATCAAGTCAGAGTCCCCTGGCACTGCTGTGATGGCTACAGGAGTGTCCTACAGCATACTACAGATCCCTGCTCCCCCAGGCAGCTCCTCAGAGTCCTGCAGCCCCTTTGGCCTACAGGACACCTCCTCCCAGCAGCTCCAGAGCACTCAGGAGCAGGAGCTCTGCGGCAGCTCAGGGGTTGCACGTCCCACTGCTCGGGCTGCAGCTGCAGAGCAGATGTCTGGGGAGAACAAGGGATGGGGAAAGAGAAGAATAGAAACAAAGGCCAGGAAGGTGAGGACCCTGATCCATCCTTGCCTCCCCCACCTGCATTTCTGCAGCTGCTCTAACCCCAGAGGAACAGCAGAGAGAGAAGGACTGTCACACTGTGCTAGGAGAACACAGCAGCAACCTGAGGGCAAGCCCAGCATGGAAGGAACCTGGATTTCCATCTTTGAAAAGGCAATGGCAAAGCAAATTCAGAGCAGAGAGAGTCCCTGGCTCCAGCCCACCCTGTGCACCACCCCAAGAAGGTCTGTCAGGGCCAGCACAGCCACCTCATCTGATCTAGGCTTGGGGTGAAGTTTCTTCCTTCTCTTTGGTGTTTGATGAAGCCAGAAAGAAAAATCCAGAAGAGATTCCCAGAATTGTTTGGGTTGGAAGGGACCTTAGAGATCATCTCATTCTGGCCCTCTGCCATGGGCAAGGACACCTTCTACTACCCTCAGGCTGCTCCAAGCCCCATCCAACCTGGCCTAGAACAGTCATGAGGCATCCACAAGGAGCAAGATGAAAACAGCTACTTGTATGCTGAAGAAAATTAATCCATCTCACCCATCCTGTAGTCCACCCTTTCTAAAACTGCACCGTTTTCCTGTTGGCCATCCCATGGATCTCACACACACTTTGTTTGGACAAGCGGACGCCGTCGCTCCGAGGGCAGCCAGCGGTGCCGGAGCTTTGGCGTCCCACATCCACCACAGGTACCAGCCAGGCTGCACCTCCCGATGAGGAGACATCACATCTCGCTTTTCTCTACATGGACAACAGCAAAAGTCCAGTTTTCACCACCTGGAAGAGCGTTAAACCCAGCATGGACTGAGGTCAACGTCCACAGTACTGCACGAGACCCAGCAGCAGCCACCACCAAAGGCCAAGGAAGGCCAAGCCAAAGGAAAACACCAACAGCTCTGCTAAAAAAACAGAATCAGTAGCAGCTCTGGCTCTGCAGGGAGCTCTCAGCTCCAATCACCCATTGGAGCATTTGTACCTCCCTTGGATGTGACCTGCTGCAGCTGCTCTCCTGCTTCCCATGCTGAGGAACGACCCCCAGCTCCGACTACTAAATCCAGGCACTAAAGAACAGTTACTTCCTTAATACACAAGGGAATTCCCTCCTACTTTTATGCATTTATTTAGCATAAACACGTGTGTTACCAGAGGAACCCATGGAGCAGAATTCCCTTGTGGTCTTGCTGCAGCTTTTTCCATGTTGTACAGAATCACAAACCCACCCCGCTACTGGCTGAAGAATGCTCAGGCTGCAGCAGCTTTGGTGGGAGCCCTACATGTCCCCAGGGACAGAGAGTCCAAACCACAGCTGTCACACCCAGCCAGTGGCCACTGCCACCACCCTGGCATGGGCACGAGCCCTTGCAGGAACAGACACTGAATTCCCAGCAGAGGCATGAATGGTTACTTTAGGCTTTCATCTTCCCTTTTGCAATACAAAAATAACCCCAAATCGAGTATTTCCCAGCTCAGCACAAGATCCTTCCTCCTTCCCCAGCAGACTCAGCTTTGTTTTATCGACTGGTCCCTGCTGCCCAGGGGAAGTACGGGTGCCTACATGCGCTCCTTCCTGAACTCCTGAAATCCTGAAAGATCTGCAAAATTCATGAGTTTAACCCCAAGGAGTCCTGGATGTGCAGCCGAGCACAAGGCCCCTCTCAGCCCACAGGGGTGCAGGCTCAGAACGCCGGTCCGTGCAGGGAGCCCCCCAGGCACCGCCACACATCAGGGCATAACCCAAACTCCAAGCTTCAAAATGCAGCCAAGGGACATTTCTCAAGGAGACACAGGTCTGTGTGCCCAGGGGAAGGACTCACAGATCTCTCCCATCAGGACCCCCTTCTGCTGCAACCCACACCCACTGGCACCTCTTGGGCATCGCTCACCACAGCTCCGAGGGCATTTCCACCTCCTCCCCACAGCTCCAAACCCTGCTCTTTTCTCATTCCTCCTCCTGAAAACTGCTTTTAAATCAGCGAACTGGTGTCAGCAGGTGATGCCACATGCCAGAGCACGGCTGGCACCAACCAGCACCATCGGAGCCCTGCCAGGGCCAGGCTCACACAAAAGGATTTTGGCTCGGGAAACAACTGGAGATCAGGAGGAGCTGGCACACGGCGCTCCTACCGGCTTGGCTGCCTCTGGCAGAAATAAACCCAAATATTGCCCGGACTGAAGTACTCTTCTGCCTGCTGTCCCTCCAGTGGGGAGCAGAGGGGGAAGGAGAAGCTCCTGGCGGTGTGACTGAGGCCAGCCCGTTCCCTGTCACTGTCACCGCCCCTCTCAGCCGCATCCCCGGCCCCAGCAGGGCACGGGGCTCCTGCACACCCTGCTGCAGCTCCGCTCCGGGCAAGGGAGAAAAAGCTAAAGGAAAATCTGTTTTTCGAGAAAAGATTAAAAAAAAAAAACAAAAACAAAAACAAAACAAAACAACAACACAAGCGACACCTCTGAACCCTGCCCTCGCCCCGCTGTGTAAGAAGAGCCAGAGCAAACCGCCCTGCTGCACAGGAAACGCTGCTTCTAAGAAATCTCTAACAAGAAAAAAGGTCATTTTACAGTCTTTCCCACCTCCCCCGAGAGCGTTTGCTGTCCTCAGCCTCCCATCCAAACACAGAGCCGGGACACGAGCAGACTCACCATGGCAGGAGCTGTTAATCCCGGCTTTGTTCATTGGAACCAGTGGCTTAAATGCAGGAAAAAAAATATCAGCATGACCCCCAGCCTCCTTCACGCCCTCCTCGGCCACCCAGCAGTGTCCACCGGCGGCAAGACACCTTCCCACAGGCACTCCATGGCAGAGCTGCAGTTTTCCCCCCCGGCAGGGCTGTGCCGAGCCGAGCCGAGCCGACGTGTCCCCGCCGCCCCGGCAAACAGGACATCCCGGCCCCGCAGGGCTGAGCGCCACGGCGGGGGTGGGAGCGCCGGGGAGGGCTCCATCCGGTCCCGCTCCCAGCCCCGCCGTCCGGCACGGCACGGCACAGCACCATCCTGCCTGACACGGCATGGCACGGCACCGTCCGGCACGGCAACAGCACGGCACAGCACCATCCTGCCCGGCATGGCACGGCACAGCACAGCACCATCCTGCCCGCCACGGCACGGCACCATCCGGCACGGCACGGCACCGTCCTGCCCAGCACGGCACAGCACAGCACTGTCCTGCCCAGCACAGCACAGCACCATCCTGCCCGGCACGGCACAGCACCATCCTGCCCGGCACGGCACAGCACCGTCCTGCCCAGCACAGCACCCCGGTGCCGCCAGGTGAGCCGCAGCTTTCCATGCCAAGCGGAGAAATCAAGGGTTAAGGGCAGAGCGCCCCGCAGGACAGCACGGTGCCGGATGCAGGTGCTGGAAGCAGAGCTGCTGGGGAGTCTGAGCTGTCTGGCAGGACACCGGGATAGAGGAGAGGGATGGACACCCCAAAAACCGCTCTCATCATCAGACATCAGCCACGCAAACCACTGGCTGTGAGCCTCGGCTGAGGCTCCTCTCGGAGCAGGACAGCAGGAGCTGCAGGCAGGTTCTGTGTGCGAGGGATGGGAAAAGTGACAGCCAAGGCTGTCATAAATTTCCCAGTCCCTCAAGATACCAAAGAGGACTAAAAGCTCAAAAATATGGTTCAGGGACACGAACAGCACTGCCTGCAATCTGAGATATCCAGATTAAATCACCCAATTCCCTATAAATTTCTTGTTTGTGCTGAGCCCAGTGTGCTCCCCCCTGCCCTGGGAATGTTTCTTGCCTGTGCAGCAGGAGTTGGCTCACCTCTCAACCCAAGCACAGTCCAAGCAAGAAGCTGTGGCTGACACAGGATTAGTCTCTGCAATGAAAACCACATTGCCTGTGCCTGCACTTCCCAAACCAGAGCTTTGGTATAAATCATTCTCAGAACGAGCTGAGCATCATCTCACCTTGCTTCTGATTCCCAGTGAGAAACACCATAGGTCTCTCATGCCTATCCAGGGATACAGCATTGGAAAACATCCCACCCACCCTCAGCTCACACCTGGCAGGTCCGACCCTGCAGATCCAGGCCCCAGAGGGTACCCCAGCTTGTCAGACCTTGCTGTCCTGACAGGCTGTGACAGCGATAGAAGCTCAGATACCAGGCCCAATATCATCCCAAAAACATGGGAGGCAGTGAAACCTACAGAGAGGGGTGGAAACACAGCAGGGACATCAGGTTTAGGGAGGTCACTGAGTCAAACAGGAGCACATGGTCTGCTCTTCCTTCATCTCCAAACTGGAATGAAATGATGTTGGGGCTGGAGTTGAAACTCAAGGCTTCCATCCCTTATGGAGCTAGCAGAAGATGCCAGGACACCAGGATGATGGCATTTTGAAGAAGTCTTAAAGGATGTCACAGTTTTCCAAAGAGATGAAGGAACATTTCAAAAAAATACAGAAGTCTCCTTGCCAGGAATGTGGAGAATGTCAGGGAATATTATAAAAGAGGATGAAAAACCTGGCCTCAAGGAATATTAGAGATTCTTACACTGGTCTGACAGAAATAGCAAGGTCAGGAGTCTCAATGATTGGTGTTGGATAAGGTTCACTGATATTTTATCAGTGATCTCCGAGGACAGAAGGAAACTTTGTGAGTTAAGAACTTTGTGAGAATCCAAATGGAAGCCAAATCATGGGAATGGCAGAGTCTTACATAGTCCCATCCAACTGCCTCCCAACAGAGAATCCAGCACAGCCAGGTCTGCCTGTGCCCCTTCCCACAGCCAAACCCACCCTGCACCCAGGCATAGACCAAAATGGGGCCCTTTATGTAAAAAACAGCATTTCTGAGGAGCCAAGGCAAGCAAAGCTTTGTGGGACACAGAGGAGAGCCATGGATCGGGAAGGATCCAAGGATGCACGAAGGGATCTGGACTGCTCCGTGGCTAAAAGACAATCCCAAATCCAACACCTTTGCTGTAAGCAATGCTTCTCAGACATGATTCAAACAACTCTTCCGTTTGGCTAATTAACCAAGCACTTCCCATCCTTCTGAGGGATTTACAGGCACAGGAGCTCACACCCCTGGCACAGCTACTCTGGCTCATGGGAAGTTACGACCCCGAGCACACCGGAGCCAGAGTGGTGGCTGCCAACAGCAGGGTCAGGAGCAGAGGAACAGCTCCCGGGGTCAGGAGAAGGAGAAGCCCTTGCAGAAGGGGTCAGCAGGCAGCAGGAAGCCCCAATTCCACACATCAGCCACATGCAGTAGGAAGCAGAGGCCAGTTATTGGCAGAGCAGTGCCTTTTGCAGGAATGGGCATGTTTGTTCCAGCTTCCCTTCCGTGTGAAAGCCCCTCTGTAAGGAAAAGATTTGTCACAGCAAGGCCCACTTGGGGTTTTTTATCTGGGCCTGACTGCACAACGGCCTCGCTGGTGCTCACAGCTGGACATGGTGAGGATGGGGCTGAGGGCTGGCAAAGGCTCCAGCCTGTTCAGAGCTCCCCAGGGGTGATACTAAGAGCACTTTGCCCTCAAGACAGCCATTCTGGAATAGCCACTGCTTTCACACAGGGAGGAACCTCCCCAGCCAAAACCTCACCACAGTAGCTGTGCAAGGCAGGGGAGCTATCCCCAGCAGTCAGGGCTGTGTCCTTCAGAACAACACTCGAAAATGCTCGTCTTCCCCCAGGCACATGTTCCTTTCCAGTCCCAGCAGTGTGCAGCAGTTGCCACACTGGTGTTCCTGAGGAAGCAAAGCTCCCCGCCAGTGCTGCTGGCTGATGTGTTTGCAATCAATAAATCAGCTCACACCCTTCTAGAACTTTATCCATCTCATTTTATGGGTAATTTTTGACTCACAAGTGAGTTTTCAGAAGGGACCCAAAGCCCCAGCACACCTCAGCATCTTCAGGGACAAGCGGCACCTGCCTGCAGCCCTATCCAAGAACAGCTTGTGCCTTGATTTGCCCCAAATCCCAGTCCCAGTGCCTGGGCCCGTGGCTGCTCACCCAGCAGTGCCTCACTGAGAGCCACAGCCGTGCACACATGGCCAGCCACGCTCTGCTGCCCTGCCTGGCACATGGCAGGTGACACTGACCCGTGACCGCCGCACACAAGGACTCGCTGCTCTTCCCGCCGGCTGCTCACCGAGTGTTTCATTCCCACCTGCCCACAGGGCTCTGGAGTGGCACAAGGTCCCTGCAGGCTGAGAGCACCAGGTGGGGCTGCAGGAGCTGATCTCTGCTCACCTTGGTCTCCAGAGCATTCCCAGAGAGAGAGGTGGGATCTGGCTTCTCATCCCCCTTCCATTGTAAAACAGCCCCGTGCTCATCCCCACCCATGACTTTGGCAGAGCTGGAGCTGAAGGGGAGCAGTGCTGGAAAAACAGGGAAAGCACTGACAAAGCCACCAGTGCATCACTCTGTGCCACGATGGGCTGAGGAGCCTGGCCAAGAAACACAAATGCTCAATAATCCACGGAACCCAGTCTTACACAACATCCTCCATGCTGCCAGGAGCCCTTCACGGCTCAGTCCCTGCTCAAGGAGCAGCACGAACTACCTGAGAGCAGGTAAATCCCAGGTGAAGCAGCTGGGCAGGTGACTGGCTCTGCCAGCACAGCCAGAGAACAGCCCAAGAACGGCCAAGATCTCTGTGGGCACTGGCAGTAAGGAGAGACTGGGATCTCTGAGGATTTGAGTTCCATCCTGAGCCAGCACTGAGCACTCAGGGGGATGTGGCCCTGCCAAGACAGATGTTCTTAACTCATAAAGTTTCCTTCTGTCCTCGGAGACCACTGATAAAGTATCAGTGAACCTTATCAAACACCAATCCTTGAGACCCCTGACCTTGCTATCTCTGTCTTCTTCAACCACTGTGTCCAAAGAAACAGAGACACAAGGCTCAGGCTCCTTCCCCAGGACCCTGCCTGGGGGACCCCAGCCCAACACTCAAAACAAAAATTGACACCCAAAGAAGGGAGAGAGCAGGGCAGGAAGGAAAAGCGTCAAGCTACGAGCTGAGCCAAGGGTCCAGCACTGCTTCCTGCCACGGTTCTGCAGAGAACTTCATTAATGAGCCAACAGCTGCAGCTCCCCAGCCTCTAACAGTGTTCACAGAAACAAAAAGTTAATTAAAAAACAATCCCTGCTGCTCGAGCAGGTGGGAAGGCCATGGAGAGCAGGAGAAGAGAGGCACCCTCACAGTGTGGCTGCAGCACGGCGGCCATGCCTGAGCTCCGGGGACAGCGTGATCCCCACACAGCTTCCTCGGTCGGAGGAAGAGCTTTGGGCACACCCAGCTCCTCTCAAAGCACGCTGCCGGTGGGGAAGGATGATCCACCCAAAATTCACCAGGTCCCAGCCTGCTCCTGCTGCACCTCCTGCACCCGGGGTCCTGCAGTGCCCAGAGCTGCCGGACACTCACCCAAGGTCAGGCTGGCAGCCCCACGCCCAGGAGGAGCATCAGGCACAAAACTGCAGCTCACCAGCAAACTCTGACTGTTACCACTTCTTCAATCCCACACCACCACAGGGATCACAGAATCACTGACTCTTGGAACTACAGGATGGTTTTGTTTGGAAGGGACCTTTCAGCTCGTCCAGTTACAACCCCTGCCATGGGCAGGGACACCTTCCACCAGACCAGGTTACTCCAACCCTCATTCAACCTGGCCTTGAACACTTCAGGGATGGGGCAGCCACAGCTTCTCTGGGCAACCTGTGCCAGGGCCTCACCACCCTCACAGGAAAAAATTTCTTAGTGCCTCAGCAGCATCTAAGGGTCACCTCAGACCCCTCTCTTTAGACACTAAGAAAAGATATTTTATATTTAAACTGTCTATTGCTTCTTTTTTGCTGGGAACTGTCCTCACCACACCAACCAGCACCACCTTATTTTATTTACCCCCTCCTCTCTCCTTCCTGCCATGCACACACCATCCATCAGAGCAGTGTCACCTCTGTGCCTGGCCCAGCACACAACCACCCCAGTGTGCAGGTGCTGCCTGCAGCCAACCCAGCCAGCACCCTGCCAGCTCGCTGCCTTTAACCTGAGGCAGCCCAGGTGCTCTCAGAGGCTGCCTACAGAGCACCAGTGCTCCCAGTCCAGCCACTGGGACCACAGCTCCTGCTGCCGGAGCAGAGCGACACCCCAGCGCTGCCGGGGCCAGGAGCCAAGGCAAAACAATGGGAACCATTTACAGGGCAGGAAGCTGCATCTGCTGGATGAAACGCTATCTTCAAACAAGACGTGTTTGGATAACTCCAGTTTCATAACTCGCCTCTTCCGATGTTAGGAAATCAGGGTAATAAAAAGAAAACAAAATGGGGGAGAAGAAATTTGGCACGGGGAGCATCGGGGAGCAGCCTGAGCCTGGGGGAGCCCAGCCTGAGGTACTGGGCTCTGACTGCAGCCAGGATCAAGGTCTGATCAAATATCCCCAGGGATAGAGTTAAATCTGCACTACCCACCCCAGGGGTAGTGAATGTTGATGATCTGGTGCATTACCACCTTGGCCTGTTTGACTTTTCAGTGGCAACCAAAGCCATCCTGGGGGAAGGAAGACACCCTCACCAAGCACAGGATGCGAGGTTCAGCAGCTCTTATCTTCATCATCTTAAAGATAATGGAAGGCACGGCCTGAAATCACCCTCGACACCCCGTGGATGCCAGCTCAGCCTCAGCAGCACTGCGGGGGCACACGAGGGACCCCGAGGGACCCCGCTCCTCGCCCTGCTGTGACAGCCGGCCCGGCCAGCGCCTCCCACAGCTGCCACCTCCATAATTCGGGACAAGGAGCCAAAAGCTGAGGTCACCCAGCTCGGCTGCAGACCCTCCCCAGCACCCACCTCCCCTCCCCACCTTCCCCAGGCCAAATATAAATTTGCTTACAGGAAATGCCTTAAAGAAAAGGCACCTCCCTGTGTCCCGAAGAATGCCCAGAAAATAAACTGTCTCTGGACAAGAAGGAAATGGCTTTTTTTTTTTTTAATCACATTGCAAAGAAGCTTTAACCCCTTCAGTCCCTGCTGCAAATGCAGCCCCGTGTGCCTCAGGGAATCTCAAGGTGTCTGGACTCCGGATTGGTGATATGAGAAACGCTTCTCTGTGGCATCACCAGATCCTGAAAAAAATGCCACAAAATCCAGAATCCAAACACAAACTCTCTCTCTGGCAAGCAAAGCAGGGGACCCCTGAAAGGGGCTCATAGCTGGGGACCCACTCTTGATCTCACAAAAGCGCTGGCTCCATTCCCAGAGCTGCTGGGCAGAATGGGAGCTTGCACAGCTGTTGGCATTGCTGGAGCTCCTGCACTGCAGCCAGGGGGGGCAGGGGGCTGCACCTGTGTCCCCCTCCCCACCCAGACCCTTTCCACAAGAGCCCTGAGTGGGGTGTGTCACTCACCCCCCTTCCGAGGGTCCCTCAGGGGCCCTGCTGGGATCTCCAGCAGATGGAAATGTGGCTCCTGAGCTTCTTGTGGAGGGCAGGGATGGGGTACCCCAGCCCCCTGCAGCCCCCCAGCCCCGTGCCAGCTCTGCAGTGCAGCTGCTCCAGCCCAGCAGGGACACACGTGGAGGCTTAGGAAGCACAAACGCTGCCTTCACACCGACGTCCTGACACAAGGCACAAGAAAGCAAAAGGAGAAGAAATACAGGAAATCCAGGAGGTGGAGAAGCAGCTGCCTCCAGCAGTCAGTCAAGGACAGAGCAAAGCCAACAGCCCCGTGTGGAGAGCAGAGAGCTCGCTCTCCCCAGGCCCTCCACCATGGGACAGCACAATAAATAAAACAATAAATAAGCTCAGTGCCAGGATCTGGCAGGGTTCCCGTGCACTCACAGGTCACTGCCACAGAGAGGGCGATTCCATTCTCTCTGTACAGCAGAGGACACCAAAGCAGGAGCAAGGCCAAGGGCACAGCCAAAGCATTCCCTGTGTCACCAGCACCCCTGAACATCCCCTTAATAGCCAGACACTTGGGGCTTTCAGCCCCAGAGGCCCTGTGTGGTTTGATCCAACTCAGCTGCTGCTGCAGAACGCCTCCAGTGCCTGCTGTGGGTTGGAATTTCTCGGCGCAGCAGCGGCGCTGCAAGAGCTGTGTGGAGGTGTGAGGCCAGGCGTGGGAAAGGGAAGCCTGGGGTCAGCTGCCTCTTGGCTGGGAAGCAAATGTCTGTCCAGAGCAGCAGCCAGGGCTCAGGGTTCAGCAGGAGATCACCTGTCTGGAGAAGAGAGGCGGCTTCTGCCTTGTCCCTGATTTTGCATGTTGTGAACATCCATTATTTTTAGCTGGGAGAGAACCACTGCTTCCTACATCCTTGCTGCTCCCAAGAAAGCAGCACCACAGCTCCCAGGACTTCGTACCAGGAGAAATCACACAGTCACAGTCCCTGTGTGACCCCAGTGTGTCTGTGTCCAGGAGACTCATGCCAGTGGCTCTCTCCATGAAACAGCCATCCTGGGATTTGCTCAGGAAGGTGTCTGGAGGCCATGGGGCAACCCTCTGCCTGGAAAATCAGAGCTGGAACAGCAGCCCTGGCTGCCCAGACATCCTGCTCTTGCCCAATGACACTGATGAAATGAGGTCAAGTGCCCTCTGCGTCACTGCTGTGGGCACTGCCCTGCAGCCTTGTGACACGCCGGCCCAGGGTCAGTTCCAGTTTCAGCAGGAGCAGAGTGGGAACCGGCCAGCAGCCAAGCCTCTGAAACCCCACAGAGCAAACCCCACCTTCAGCCTCAGAACCACCCCTGCCCCCAGCCTAGCCTTCAGCGCTGCCAGCAAAGCCTCACCCTCTTCACTCCTTTTCCTTTTTTCTTCCTTTTTTTCCTCTAAATGCCAGCTTTCTTGTCGTCTCCACCTGCACCTGCAGGGCAGGAAATCTCCCAGCTCACCCAGGCTGGGGCACATGGGACCCCTCGGGTTCAGCACCAGGACACCCTGGGAGAAGCCACCAGCTCCTGCTCTCACTTAAGCAATGGGACCAAGCTTTGGCTGCAGCACCCATGGAAATCCAGATGTTCATCCCAGGATCATGCCAGAAGCCAGATGTCCCAGGACCTATCCTGGATCAGCCTGTCACCCCTGCAGACCCCCAGGCTTTGACACTGCACCCCTGCTGGGATTCCATGTGCCTCCAGTGCAATGGGATAAGAAGTGGCTGAGCCCCTGGGGAAGGTCCCCTGAGCTGCTGAAGTTGTTCCCAGCACGGGCCGTTAACGTTTACTCTGCCCGTAACTGGCACAGGGTGACAAGTGGCCTGTGGTGATAAGGGCTCTGCAAACAGCCAGTCCAGCACCCATGTAGCACGGGGACCTGTCAATGATTAACCCAGCAGCTGCAGGGGACAGCAGCAGGCTGGGGACATGGCCATCCACGGGTGTCACTGCACCCAGAGGCAGGGGACACATGGGGACCCAGAAGGAGCCACATCCCATGGGATCAGGGTCACACAGGCATCATCAGGCAGAGGGTGACGAGCATGGAATGGGCAGAGTGAGGCTGGCACAGCTCCACACTGGCAACAAACCTCCTGCAGGACATGCAGGTGACACACCCAATGAATCAGAAGGCAAACGGATAACAAAATCCAGAATCCCTCACCTTGCGGCACAAAAAAGTATCCTCTTACTGGAAATGTAGGGACAGACCGGGTCTCTTTAAATCCCCACGCCCAGCCCCGCAGCCTGGAAAGGTTCACATGTTGCCAAGGTGCCTGTCCAAATGGCAGGAACCAAAGGGCCACAGCAGCTCAATCATTAACCTGCCGAGACCCCCGGCCTCGCAGGAATGTGCCGCCGCTGCCGGTCCCCTCCGGAGCTCTGCTCAAAGGTTCACAGGTGCTCCTCTGCCCTGGCCACCAGCCCCTGGAGGCTCCAGCCGCTTTCCAGCACAGCTTTCCTCCAGTGCTAAATCCCCCCAAACACCTCTGTCACATGTCCCAGCAGGGGTGGAACACTATGTGCAAGAAGGAAAGTTGAGAAATAGGAAAGCCCAAGTTCCAGGGAGACATTCCCATGCTCAGTAAACCTGTGACGTGGTTTGGGAAGCTGTTATTCCCCGTGGCTCTTCTTGCCTTGGAGTACCACTGGTGCTGCAGCAGAACCAGCATGGGCACGGCGTGGGATGGGAAGACTGGCAGGGCAACAGCATCTCAGCTTTTACAGCCCCCACACCACTTCTAAAGCTTTTTACATGCACAAAAATAGCTCAGCTTTCATCCCTGGGATCTGGTAATCCTTGTCACCAATTCAAATGGGCAGAAGGGACAGAGCAACATTTCTGCTATGGGGCTGGGGGGAGGAAAGGAGATCCCCATGTAAGGGGATGCTCTACTGGCAGGACCCCCCAGGTCCCCATGCATCAGGGCCACAGTGACCACTCCGAAGGCATTCCCCTCCCCACAGCCCTGCTGCCAGCACGCTGCCTGAATTTGGAGATTAAACTCCCACAGACACCAAATGCAAAAGCCCTTCCACAGCCACACTGAGGCCAAAGGCAAATCTCAAACTCTGCAGCAGGCAAACTGTCTCAGGCTTTTCATGGAGTGATCCCTTGAAGGAAGGAGACTTTGTTCTTTTCTCTACCCTTGGCAGCGCCTGCACCCTTCAGTGCCAGCCGACTTCCAGGCTTGGTCCTTCTGCCCAAAGTCACGCAGCAACCTCAGCATGCCCTCGGGGAAAGGGCAACCTTTCATTCCCCCACTCACTTCAATTGACTTTGAGAACTTTCAAATCTTTTTGAAATTAGTACAAAACCAAAGGGAAGTACTGACATGCCCTTGGGCACAACCACATTTTGTTCTCTTATGAAACTGAAGCATTGGCAGCCTGTCCTGTGAACAGAGACCGGGGTTTGGGCATTGGAGGCGATGCAGACAAGGAATTCTCAACGGAAGCACGGCTGGATTTATGCAGTCAGTCTTTTATCAGAAAAAGATTTCTTGGAGGAAGTGCAAGCACATGGCACGAACGTGAGCTGCTCCTCAGAAGGAGCTTTGATACCTGCTCCATGCTGGAACTTCATGTTTTGCCACACACAGAAAATACTGACAAGCTTTCAGGATTAGGGTGGGAGCTGATTTTTCCCTGCAAGAATGGAGGGAGACTGATGGGATGCGAGCTGATCCGTGGCCCCTGCTCCTGTTGGCACACGGGTGCCAAGAGCAGCAAGAGGTGACTGTACAGCCACCTCCTCAGCTGGGCTTCGGTGAGAACACAAACAGAAAAAGGCACAGCCATTGATAACAGTTCACGTATGCAAGTGGAAAAGAGTGTGGATTTCTGCCAAAAATTCACAATATGCACTCCAACACCCAGGGACTGTACAAAGGTCTTTAAGTAGAAGAGGTTTTGCTGCCCTCGGCACACGGAGCTTTTCAGAACACAAAGCACAAATCCAAACGCACAAAGAGCTGGTGTTTGAGCTCGGCACATCAAAGAGCCCCTGAGGAAGCAGCCTCTCACCTCGGCAGCACGCTTCCCCAGAGCACTGCTGGGTCACAACGTGACGAATGACACAGGCACAGCAAACCCACCCATCCTTACCAACGGCAAAGGGCTCCAAAGGAGCCGACCTGCTGCAAACGTGCCCATGGCACTGAAAGCCAGGACAGAGAGCCCAGCATCCCCCACTGCAGTGAGAGGGCCTGATCTGGAGTCCCCTGACAGATGGTAAATCCGTGTTTTCCCAGCCACCAGGCTACCTGCACTAATCCCAGCAAAGGAGGTGAGGAGTAGCCCTGGGAGAAGGCAGGTAGCCCAAACCCCACATCCCTGCTGAGCCCTGCCAGCCGTGTGCGGGTCAGCACGGCCGAGCCGGGAGCCGAACGTGCCCAACCCGAACCCGGCCGCTCCAAAGGCAGCCGCGGATTCTCGCCACACGCGCTGCCGTGGCTCAGCGAGAACAGAGGATCCAGTTACTGCACGAGGCTGTCAGGAGTTGCACGCCAGCTCCAAGCTGCTCATCCTCCCCACCTGCGGCAACAGCCACCTCATCCACGCACCGAGTCTGTCCCGACACGGACACCAGAGCACACACATCCCACCTGGAGGCAGCAGGGCTGAGCAGCATTCTCTGGAGCCACGGCTGAATCACAGAATTTCATTCGGGTCAGAAAAGCCCGCTGTGACCACCGAGCCCAAGTGTTCCCCCAGCACTGCCAAGGGCACCACCAACCCATGTCCCCAAGTGCCACAGCTGCACAGGTGTTAAATCCTTACAGGGACAGTGATTCCACCACTACCTCGGGCAGCCTGTGCCACTGGACAGTCCTTTCCGAGAAAAAATTGTTCCTAATAGCCGACTAAACCTCCCCTGACACAACTTGATGATCTTAGAGGTCTCTTCCAACCTCATTATTCTGCAATTCTGTAAACTTGAGGCCACTGTACCTCCATCACCTCCTGTCTACTTATTCCACTACACACAGAGCTGTGATTTCAGAAGGAGATTTTGCCACGCGTGTGCAACAATCAGAGCACAGCCCAGCCGAGCCAAGGAGCAAAGACAGCAGATTGCTGGGCGCTTTCTCCCAAAACCCGCCTCCCCCTCTGCACTCACTTCCCGCGCCCAGCCGCAGGTTGCCCGTTTACCTTCAGGCTATGCCCCGTGCAGCCGCGCTCTCGGGGCACCTGTCGAGGGAGGAGCGGGGCTCTGGAGGAGCCGGAGGGCGCAGGGGGCTCCCCGGTGGCCGGGCCGCCGCTGCAGCGGGCGGGCTCGGCAGTGCCAGCCAGCGCTGCGGCTGTTGTCGGTGTGAGCAGGTGCGGGGCTGTGCCGCGGAGAGCGCCCGGTCTCCGCCCCACGCCCGAGATCCGCCCCGGGACCGCCCCGCGCCCGCGGCCCCGGTGCCGCATCGGCCGTGCCGGGGAAGGGGCTGCCGCGACAGAGGGGGGACGTGGAGATGCTCCTGGGACCCCTCTGCCAGGGAGCCGGGCTGGGGGAGCTGGGGCTGTTCACCTGGAGAAGGCTCCAGGGAGAGCACAGAGCATTGTCCCAGAGCTTGGGACAAGGCATGGAAGGACAGAACAAGGGAGAATGGCTTCTCGCTGAAAAAGAAAAGGGTTAGGTGGGGTGAAATTCTTCCCTGTGAGGGTGGGGAGGCCCTGGCACAGGCTGCCCAGAGAAGCTGTGGCTGCCCCATCCCTGGAAGTGCCCAAGGCCAGGCTGGATGTGGCTTGGAGAAACCTGGGATAGTGGAAGGTGTCCCTCCGTAGCAGAGGAGGGAATGAGATTAACTTTAAGGTCTGTTCCCACCCAAACCATTCTGTGATTCTATGCCATATGTGAAACCCAGTGGAACCCCAAACCCCAAAAATGTCTTGCAGCACCCCTGGCCCCCGTGTCCCCCCAGCTCAGCCATCTCTCTCCACTCCCAGACTGGCAGCAGCAACTGCAGGGCCTGCAGGATGGGGACACCAACAGCTGCCACCTCCCTGCAGGGCTGCGCACCCACAGGGATCCCTCAGGCTGTTCTCCCCACAAAGAGGAGCCCCAGGACAGCTTCTGGACACACCTGGCTGTCCCCAGCTCTCCCTGTGGGCCAGACCCAGCAGATGAACAGTGGGGTGGAAGCCACAGCCAGGCGTTGAGAGGAGCAGTGGGGCTGCTCGCAGTGTCTCCAAAAATCCCCTTGCACTGCTCTGTAGTTACTATTCCAACAGCACAGAGTGAGGAGAGCCTTCTTCATGGCACACACACCTCACAACCTGGGTCTGGACCACAAATTTCTGTCACACCAGAGGGGCACAGCTACGGGTGATTTGCAAGAAAGAAAAATGGTGAAAAAGGACTTGCAGGATGAAATTTTTGTGAGTAATGAGAGGTGAAAGAGCTGGAAGTCAGGAAGCACCAGCCTGAGCATGGAGGGAGAGGCAGAGGGTGAGATGGAAGCAGACAGCTATCTGGAGTGGGATGACTAGAAAAGCAGGAGAGAGACCAGATAGGTTGCAGGGATGCCAGAAACCACCTTTCCTCTGGAAATCACTGCTTGGAGGGATGCCCAAGCTCCCAACACGGGAGAATCAAGTTAAAAAACAGGATTTTTCCCCATTGTTTTCATAGTCTGAGAGGCACATCTTCCTTCCTTCCTTCCCAAGCTCCTGACTCTCCTCCCACCAACCTCTGCCCTGCCACAGCCCCCCCTGCCCTCTCCCCACGGAGGGAACGGACTCCAGCACAGGCTGCTCAATGCGGCTCTTGTTGGCTACAAAGTCCTCCCGCAGCTTTGTGCGTGAGAGCCCCTTGCCAGCTGGACCCGAGGGGCGGGCAGGAGGTGGCAGGGGGTGGCAGCAGACAGCCGGTGCCCCTCGGGGTCAGCCCCAGCCAAGGCAGAAGCTGTTCATCTGCGGGGGATCACTGGAAGGTCATTTAGGCTGTGAGCACCCGCGGGCGGAGGAGGGGTCAGGGGGATCCGGGTGTCAGGACCCAGCCGAGCCTTGACCCCCACAAATCCCGACCCCACCGCAGTCCGGCTCCCCGGCTCATGGGGAGGGAGCAAAAAGGGACAGAGGGCGAGCAGAGCCTCTGGAAACACGATGGGTGCAGAGCCCTGGAGCACTGAGCGACCCCCAAATCCAGCACCCCAGGGGACAGCCGGGATGGTTGTTTCACCCGGGTGGTCCCAGCACGGTGACTGCCCCTGGAAAAGCGCCGGGCTCAGAGGTTTCAGGCATTTTTTCCGCTCGCTCCTTGCGTGAAGCAGGAACAAGGGAGGGTGTGGAGGCAGAGAGCAGGAAATCTCGCGGAGACGCTGAGCTGGAAAGAGGCGGCGGCGGGGGCAGCGCGGGGCCCGGGGGTCCCAAAGGTCCCAAAGCGCAACCCCCCCACGGCCCCGCGGGACACGGCTCCCTCTGCTGCCCCCGGCACATGAAACCCCCGGAAGAGTCGCAGGAAGGAAACGGCGGAAAGGGACAAAACCCGACTCCGAAACCACGGGAAAAGCACCTTTGCTACAGCTGGGAAGCCCCCGCAGAAGGGGAACCCACGCAACCCCCGGACATATCCTGCACCAGCACGCCACGGCCTTTTCACTGCTGCTCTTTTCCACGAATAACACGTGGAAGCAACACAAATAAATGGGGGAAAAAAAAAGATTACAGTTTTCTTTCATATAAATACAGAGCCCAGAATCACCCATAGGCAATGGGGTCTGGGGCATGTGTGTCACACACAGCTGCCAGGGGATTCCTGCTCTGCTAATGCATTATCCATGGCTCCTGATTTTCCACTGCTGCAGATGGAGAACAGGAGAAACTCGTGTTATTTTCACATGAAGGGTGCCACCCCCTGGCAGAGCTGGCCTGTACTGGCACCCTTGCCCACCTTGGGATGCTCCATTTATTTCTGTCCAGCTGCCCCAGTGCAGAACACTTGTTGGCTTTTCCCAATCGCCAGCCCTAAAAGCATCACCCAGGTGCTTCCACTGTAGCCCTTTCAACCAGAGTACCCAGCAAATGCCAGAAGGTGCCCCAGGCCCACATGGCATCCCTAACACCCCTGAAAACACTGAATCTGCAGCACAGAGAGCCCAGAAACCACCTTTGCCCATCCACCAGGAGCTTCCAGGACCACAGGGATATTTCAGCACTGGCCTCACACCAGCAGGAAGGGAGCAAACCAGCTCCAGCCAAGAGGAGGAGGATGGCTTCAATGTCCTCCATGAGAGGAAAATCAGGGGAAAGAGGACGACTGGCACACCCGAAATGGCAGCTGGAACCGTGCTGCCAGCTGCATGAACACAGCAGGCGGGATCTCAGCAGTGCCGAATTCCCCAGCTTCCAAAGGAGGAGGGAGGAAAAGAGAAGCTCAGAGACACACACAACAGCATCATTCATGGAGCTGGGTTTGTGCAACAAGGGTCCTGTGTCTGGCTTGGAGCTCCAGGCAATTAAAAGAGCAGCCACAGATCTAGGAGAAACAGCAGGAATTTATCCGAGGAATCCGGATTATGTGGCCACTGCTGAAGCTGAGCAGAAAGCCCCCAGCTCCTGGAAGGCAAAACGCTGGCAAGTGATGAGCAACCAGCTCCATTATCCAGCTGTTCCTGCCTCACCCACCCAGTCAGAGCCTCCTCTCGCCACATCGGGGGTGGGGGGATTACTGCTGCTGCTCCTGCGTCCAGACAGTCCCACCAAGGGGAGGGTGAGGACCCCGTCCCCAGCCCACACGTGGGCCTGGCTGCAGCACACAGGAGTATGAGGGGCTCGGTGCTTCAGGGCTGCTCGGGGGACACAGGGCAAGCCAAGTGGTCCCAAAGATAAGGGCAGCACTTTGCAAGTCTAAGAACGTGGTTTTCCATTCTGGTCCATCCTTGGAAGCATCCGCGGGGTTACCAGCACATGGGAAAAGAGACAGGATGCTGAGCAATCTTGTGAAAATCTTCCTGGCAAGACTGGCTCCTGGGAGCAACCACAAACCCTCCAGGAGACCCCAGAGAGGATCTGTGCTCCCTGCTCTCATGTGGATGATCCCAGAACGATCTCCTCTCCCCTACAGGTGATCCTGTCCCCCCTGATCCATGGGGCAAACAGCCCCTGGCTACAACTTGCCACATGTACCAGCTCTGAGCCAGGCAATGTCACTGGCATGGGGTCTGGCAGTGGGAGAACTTTAGAGAACTGCACTTCCCCAGCTACAACAAATTAAGCCTATCTTCTCATTCCTGAGGAACAACCCCTGTCCACTCAGCATGTTTTGGGCCATTCCTGAAGGGATCATTTATCAGCAGAAAGAATGAGTCTCCAGGTGCGAGGTGGAATTGTTCACTAAGCATCACAGCCGATAGAGAAACCAGGCAGCAGCAGTTCCTCCTTCACACAACCCAAAATAAATGGCTTTCAAGATCATTACCCACACCCTGTTATCACAGGCATCTTTACAAGCCACATCAAACCAGCTTTAGCACTGGAGCTCCAAATGAACAATAACTCCTTAAGCATTTTCACAGCCTTGACAAGATGACTGATACAAGAATCATTAAAACATTATCAAATACAAAATAATGCTCTTTCTTTGATGAAAAGTGGAAGCTCTTTTCACCTGACCGATCACCGGGCAGATGATTTGCTTTACCAGCCGGCTCAGAAAAGTCCTCGCTTTGGCTTTGGCACCACTCAGACACGACAGACAGCCGGGCACGGCTCGGAACACCACCAAAATCGTTCAGGTTTGGAGGGAAAGCAGAACCCGAGCCCCTCAGCCGCATCCCGTCAGGCACTCAGCCCTTTGCATCCACCGCACCGACACGCACGGAGCCCACCCTGCGCCAGCCCCGGGGAACAAACGCGACATCCCCGCTGCCGGCGCTGCCCCGCACCGGGCTGGCCCCGCACTCACCTGCCCGCCCGCGCCGTCTCCCCCCGCACGGAGCCGCGGCCGCGGCGCGGCGGAGCCGCAGCCCCAGCGAGCGCCCGGAGCCCCGGCGCGGAGCCGCGACCCCGGCCCCGTCCGGGCGACCCATCGCTGCTCCGGCGGGACGGGCGAGAGCGGCGGCTCCTCCCCCGCCGGGATGCCGGCACGGGACCGGGGCCGCTCCCGGGGAACGCCCGCTCCCCTTCCGCCCGTTCCCCGCAGCCCCGGCGGAGCCTCCCCGGCCGCGCCTCCGGCCGAGGAAGCCGCTCGCCCCGGCGGCCGCTCCCGCCCGGCGGCCCCGCTCTGCCCGCCGGGTCCCGCAGCATCCCCGGGACGCGTCACCTGGGACCCCGCTCAGCCCCTTGCCCCAGGGCCGGGCATCACCAGGGACCAAGGTGAGGGTGATGCCGAGCCACGTGTTCCACCTGCGCCCACCCAAAACTGAGTCACCTCCGCTCCGCTGCCGCCTCCGCTGCCGGGGGCGGACGGATGTTCAAAGCCCTGCAGACGCGCCAGGCAGGGCTCAGGGGCTCTTCATTAAGAAAAGAAGGAATGAACGTGATCAGACTGGCCTGCCAGCACCTCACACTGCTTTTTCCCCATCTGACCTCTTGGGCTTTGAAAACAAACTCCTGTGAGCATCACACAGCCCCAGGAGGCCCCCACAGCCCCATGCCTGCTCCCTTTGCACCAGCTTTGCCCAGAAGGACTGAGAGGCCACTTCAGGCACAAGGATTACCTTCCGGTGCATGTTAAGGCAGTTTGTATGTCAAAGTTCTGACCAAAGAAAAACCATTTCCCAGACAAACCTTACCACCACTTTTCAGTGTATTTTCTCATAATAATTTCAGTGAAATGACCACACTTGGAACTTCGCTCTTGCTCCTTTCAGTCTCATGCAAACCACCCGAAGATGCAGATAGAAATGTACTTTCCTGCCTGCAGTTACTTTTCCAGACAGTCTCAAATGCTCCTTGCTGCCATGGAAAAAACTTGGCGACACTCCGGGCACGAGGTGGCTAAAGGGGCTTTTTCCCAGCTCATTCCCTGCACTTCCCACATGCTCTGAAGCTCACCAACACAGAAAAATCTTCTCTCTAAGCCAGGCTCTTCCTTTCTGGCCTTCAAAGAAAATCCCCCAACCTGTGAGCGGATCCTGCTGTCCAGAGGGGGGAATCTGTATTTTGTTAGCTACAGGAAACGGGAAAACTTCCAGCCCTGGAATTAAAGCCCAGAAGGAAGGAGCTGAGCTGGGGGAGGGGTCTCTCACTGCAGCAGTCATCAGGGGGTCAGAGCTACACAAATTTTGCAGGCAGAAGGACACAAGAATGAGAACTGGTGATTCACCAGCCAAGCCTGAACCCAGGAGGGCAGAGAAGAGGAAGAGGAAGGAGCACAGAATCCCCTCATCACATGTCTCACCAAAACCACAAATAATCACATTCGGTTCAGCTTTTCTACTTCCCAGTGCTCTGACCCACACCCAACCCCATGACTACCTTTTCCACCATGTAAGAGCAGCAGTTTCTCAATGAGTTCCAGAAGTGCCCAGAACGGGTCCCTGCTGCCACATCCAGCATCCCACTCACTCTGTGTGTCCCCTCGATCTCCCTGGCTCTGATGCCACAGCCAGAGCATGGCCCCAGTGCCAAGAGCAGCATGCCCACACATCCCAGGACAGCCCCCTGCCACCCCCCAGCCCCTCTCCCTTCCAACACATTCATGACAAAATCAGATCCCAGTCTCTGCTTCTGCCCCAAACCCAGGGAATCACAGTCATGGGCTCAGGTCAGGTGAGGAACGGGGGCCTCGTGCTCAGGCCACAAACCCACCAAGTCAGCACAGGAGATTTTTGTGCGAGGAGAGAAGAGCAGCTCAGCTGTGACAACACATCAACAACAGCTAAATTTAGCAGGTTATTTTCGGTGATCCAGATGCTGAGTAAATACAACCTTATTATTTCATGCAGGGGCAAAAGTTCAGCCGAGTCCCTTGTGCTGCTTTTCCCTGTTAGTTCACCACATCCAGCTGTAGGAGCCCACCCTGAAATGCTGCAATGTCACCACTGTCTGGCTGTGCTGGCAGGAGCAAACAGCTCCCACCCTGTCCTTTAGCAGCAAGAGGAGCCAGTGCTCCATGACATAGGCAGAGCACCTCCCAATCCCTTTGGGAGGTGCCTGGTGCTGCTGTTGGTAGGAATTTATTCTGAGGATGCAGTTCTCAGGTGCATGGCCAGGCTGCGAGCCTTTCCTTTCTTCAAGCTTTTCCTTTCTGCTCAGTCCAAAACAATACATGGGAAGTGAATGCTGGAGAGGAAACAGAGGGTTAGGAAATCCATGGAAACATGACCTAGCTGGGATTGTTCCAGTGTTTGAGTCTGGGGCTGTGCAGGGGCTCTGTGTCCCACACAGCTGAGGGGACTGCAGGGTGGGCCAGGGAGAGCTTTGATGTGGGGCAGGGCAGCAGGAGGGACAGCAGGGACACAGGAGTCCCCATGTGCCCCACTGCTGAAACATCACCTCCAAGAAGGCAGATGAAATCCAAGTTGTTTTCAGTGCTGCAGGAGCTGCCATGGCATATTTGAATGCTGGGGGGAGCCACAGAGACCTGATCCAGCCGGTGTTGAGGGAAGGGGATGTGGCAGCACAACCACAGATCCAAACAGGGGCTGAGAGTGGGTCTGCCCTTGCCTGGAAAGCAGCTCAGGGAGTTTGCCAGGCAGAGCAGCAGTGATGAAGGAGGAAAGTCAGAGGCAAGCTCTGAGAACTGATGGAAGAGAGACACTTTGCCAAGAGCTGCTGGGATTAAGCAGAACCATCTCCTCTCTGCCTCGTGCCACTGTGTGGGGAGCTGAGGTCCTTGTGCCACCCATCCAAGGAGACTGAAATTCATCATAAGGGAAGAGAATGGTGTCCCCCAAGCCCACAGCCTGAATGCCCCCTTTGTCTGAGCATCTTTTGGGGACAATGAGTGAAGAGGACAGCAGGCACCTGCCCTGGCCCCTTCCCAGTGGAGGGCACAACCCCCCTGCAGGTTTGCTCCTGTCCAGTGTTATCCATGGGAAAAGGAGAACTCCAGCCTGCCCCAGGCACTGTGCTACTGCAGGTCACAGTGACACCAGGAGCAGCTACATCACATCAAGTCACAGATGACAAATCCCACAGTGAGAAACTCTACAGCTGCTCAGGACACGAGGCTCCTGCTCCTCCTGCCCCCAGAGCCCATGGCCACCCAGCATCCCTCCAGCAGCCAGAGCTGGGACAGGGACATGTGACAGGCAGGTGTCAGCCGGGGTTAGGTGAGTGTCATTGAGCCTTCATCAGGAGAGACCTGAATTCTACAGGCAGTTTTAACCAAAGGGGGGGAAAACACCTATAAACATTCTTTACCCCAAAATCCCAGCCACATTTGATCCATAGGAGCCTTCCCTGCCCCGTCCCTTCCACAGGGCTCTTTAACTCTTGACTTTTATGTTCTTAATCTCTCCCGTGCAAGGGCCAGAGACCACCCAAGATACCTCTGGGGCTCTCTCACAAAGCACCTTTTGTTACCCAGAGCTCTCCTGTGCTCTGGGCTCTCACTAGCCAGACTCAGAGCTCACTTCATCCTTACATGCATGAAAACAAGAGGCTCTCAGTGCATCACCCTTCAGGCAGGGAACTGCCTGGAGATCCCCAGGCATATCCCACAGGCTCCCTGCACAGTGGTGTTCCCTTTTCATGGTGCCAGGGCTCCAGCCAGCAGCGTGGGCAGCCCCACTGCCCCCACCTCCAACACCATCCACGGGGCATGTCCTGAGCCCTGTGCCCAAAGCAGCAGAGCCACCCCGGCTCCAGGTCCCTCCACTTCCAGGGCCACCAGAGTCATGGCCATGGGACACACTGTGTAGGATGGGACAGGTTTGACTCTGTGTCACTGCACAAAGACCCTCGTGGGATGATGAAAGGCAGGACCTCTGCCCCCCTGCCACAGCCCCATCCCTTCCCTGCTCCCTGGTCCTGCTGGTACACATACTCCCACCATCCTCCTCCTCCTCCTCTCCCAGAGACCACCACCAGCCTCCCCAGCACCCACAAACCCCTCATGGATGGGCAGCCTCAAGCCCAGGCTGTGCCCCCACCTTGGCAGAGGTCTGATCAGGGCATCAGCAGCCATGCACAATCGCCATGGATCAGCCTGCAGCTGCACTGCCAGTCCCTCCTGCCCCACAGTCATGGCTGAGACACTCCAGTCACACAAAGCTGAGGGGCTCCGAGCCAGGGGTGCCCTTCCTGCCCATGGCACTGCAGTGCCAAGGCTCTGGAGCTCCCCATGGGATTATCTGCTGAGCACAAAGCTGCTCACCACAAAGACAAGAGGACTTGAAAAGGAACCAAGGTCCCTTTGCAAATATATTCTCTTGAAAATAACATTTCTAGGGGAAAATCACACTGATGGTAGAAGAACCCAGCAAGGAGACATTCCTCCTCCCATGATCCCTGCTCACCTGCCCTTCTTTAACAGCAGGGGCACTCCTGCCCCAAAAATTATTGCTGTAGCTTACCTGCATCTTTTTTATCTTCTAACAAGGTGAATTTCTGTGAAAAGAAAGAAAAAAAAACAGAAATATTGAATTTTTTAAATCATTTTGATTCTCACATTTGCAGAATGCTGCCCCTCACATCTGAGCATGGTCCCTGCTCCAGCGTCCCCTGTGCCCAGAAGTGACCCGAGAGCAGCAGTGCTGCTCCAGCCACAGGACAAGCAGGGCCTGGCAAAGGTTTCTCCCAAGGGCATCAGCACCACTGGTTTTAAAACACCATTGCCACTCCAAGGGCCCTGAGCACTGGGCAAAGATGGTGTGCCCAGCTGCCGAGGGAAGCCACGAGAAATGGGATTCACAGCAGCGCTCTGCAGAGGTGCAGGAGCAGCAGAAGGTCCCCGTGCCCGGTTCCAAGGTGCCCAGAGCCCGGGAGGATCCCCAGTCCCTCTCTGGGTGCAGATTGAGCCCCTCCAGCGGCGCCGCCCCGCGAACGGGCCAGAGGTGCCGGCGGGATCACCGCAGGAATGCGCTGCGGAACGAGCCCGGCTTTCCCACGGAGCCCCGGGACCCCTCTTCCTGCCGGGGCAGCAGGGCTGAGGATGGCCCAGGGAAGACAGGCTTAACCATGTCCCTGCTGCTGTGCTTCCCGCAGCACCGCCTGCCCGAGGGGTGCCATCACCAGGGCTGGAGCCATCGCTGGAGCTCACAGCGTGCCCCTGTCCCCGTGGGAGGTCACACAGCTCCTCTGGGAGCCTTTGGCATTGCCCAATCTGCTCCATCACCTTCCTTTTCCCAGGAAATCTTCCACAAGCCATGGATCCACCTCATTTAGCCTGGAAAGCTTTACTCCACAGACAGAGCCCAGCACATTTCTCCCTGTTCAAGAAATTCCTCAGCAAGGAAGGTGAGAATTCCTCGCCTGTTCGGGGTGAGCAGCTGAGCAGCGCTGGCATGGGGAGGAGAGTGGGTCAGGGCTGAAGCAGAAGGCTCAGCCCTACAGGAGGCCACTGGTGTCCACTGAAGGCCATCAGGAGGGTGGTGCCCTGGCCAGCTGGGCCACCAGACCCCACGTGGGGCCAAAGAGATGGGCTGAAGGCCGTGGATTGCTGGGTGCGTCCAAGAAGGCTGAAACCTGTGGGCACCAGAGTCTGTGCAGGCCAGGCTGGAGCTATCCCAAGCTGCAGCTGTGCCAGTGGCCATGCAGGACCCAGTGTCCCTCTCTGTGCCACCACCAGTACGATGGCAATGCCAACACACAGCACACAGGGACAAGCAGAGTTAATGAGGACAGCTAAGCTCTCCAGAGACAGCAGGGACGAGACAGCAGGGACAAGACAGCCACTAATATTACCAATGAATTTCACAAATGTCATTTTTAGACTCAACTATTTTAAGCATTGCACTGAAAGCCTGGGGGGACAGTGTGCATTCCACATTCATTTCTCCACAGCAGATCCACTCACCCAGCACAGCCTGGTGTACAGCACTGTTTGAAAAAGGGATTTTACCACTTTTCCCAACCTGAAACTCCTGAAAGTTACACTAACTATAACTCCACAACCTCCCCAGCTCACCTCCCACCACACTGCATAGGCTGGGACACAATAAACTAACAGTGATCAGGAGCAGGCAGGGAGAGTCGTTTGTTATTAAGGTGACAGACAGAGAATTAAACCCTATAGAAAAATCTCAGATGTCACGCCATGAGAACTGCTGCTGCAGGAAATGAAAAACTGGGGGCCCTTGGCATTGCTGCTCCTTTGTCATCCTGCTCACAGCTGCCCTGACCCTCCAGCTCGGCTGTGGCCCGACAGCCACGCCACGGGTGACCTGAGCCTCTGGGTCGGGAAGGATTTCCCAGGCTGGCCACACCACACAGGCAGGCACGGCAGGACCCTCCTGGCTTGTGCTGACCACCTCGGGGGGCTGAGGGTGTGCACACACACACAAAAACACACAGACACAGAGACAGAGCCCAGCTGGCCGGGCACAGCCCCGCTGCCGGGACACGGTGACCCAGGAAAGGGCAGCGGGCGAGCCCAGGGCACAGGAACCAGCGCACCTATGCATGGCCCAGCCAAAATTAAAACCCCTCACGTGCACGTGGGGTGCGGGCACGACACCCCCCAGAGCAGACACCGACCCCGTCAAGCCGAGCCCCGCCGGGGACGCGTCCCCAGCTCCCCTTGCAGAGCCTTCTCAAACCGGAGCGTGCCAGGGACGGACACCGTGGGGCAGCGCCCGCTTACCTTGGCTCTTTTGAAGCAAGCCCAGAAGAAATCCAGCAATGGCATGGTGTGCCGGGGGGCCGGCAGACCCCCCTAGAGCGCGGCGCTGCCCCCGGCAGCGGGGAGAGCCCCCCGCGGCACCCCCATGGCAGCGCGGCGGAGCCCGGCGCGGGCAGCGGCCGCAGCCGAGAGGAGGGAGGGAGGAGCGGCAGGCAGCGGCGGAGGCGGGCCAGCGTTCAAACCCTGCACCGTTATTCAGTTGGTCGGGAACGGGCTTGGACGCGATTGAAATTCCCTGAAGATTGCGAGTTTTAAACAGCTCCAGGCTTTCCTTCCTGCCTGGAACGCACCGAGCTGCTCCCATTCCCAGGCAGTGGGATGACCGACACTCCAGAGCGGGACAAGGGGGATTTTGGCTGTCAAAGGCACATGTAGGATGTTAGAAACCCAAACCCTAGATGGTTCTGATTGTCACTCCGGTCCTGCCCGAGCTGGCTGGCAGCTCCCGGCGCTCTCCTCTGCAGGCAGAAGTTGTACCAGCCATGGTGCCATCCCTGGGTGCTCAGGTGCTGCTGGCCTCACCACGAGCAAAGCAGAGCAGGGTCACCCAGGGCCAGCCTGCTGGTGGGATCCCAGCAGGGCAAACAACACAGGGGAATCCCCCCAGCCATCAAATATGTCTGAGCCCTTCTCTCCAGCTATTCACAGTTCCTTATCTGCCTTCTGCAAATATCATTGTTCACAAGCCCCACAATGAAAGGTCACAAACATTTGTGCCAGCCTCCCACTCACAGGCCCCCTGGGCCAGGATGCTTCCTGCAGGCACATCAGAACACCCCACAAACTGGTGATTTGTGTCAGCAGTTCAGAAGGAACAGGAGCAAGCAGATCCACAGTGATGCCTGGGCTTGGCCCTGATCCCACAGAACCCTTGGTGGCTGTCACCCACCCTAGACTGGCATTAGGCTTTCCAATGCCATCACTCCTGCCCACTGCCCATCTCAGGCTGGTGTCAGCTCCACTCCAACAGGACCTGCAGGCAGGAACACAGCCAGGGCACAATGGTTCTGCTCAGAATGTGTCTGTACCCAACCCCCAGCAGCTGGTGCCTGTGGCAGCTGTGTCCAGTGCCATGCGTCAGGGCAGGCCAGGACGGGGTGCTGGGACCCCAAAGCATAAAGATAAGGGAGACAAGGCAAGCATAAAAGGCACGGAAGGCCACGGCACAGCAGAGCTGGAGCAGATGTACCTGCGTGGGGAGGATGGCACGAGGCACTGCCTGAGCAGACCTGAGCAGCACCAGGGCCCTGGACTGGCAGCAGTGCCCTGGTGGCACGGGCACAGCTCTGCCATGGCCCCGGCAGCCGCTCACAGGCAGCATCAGTCCCGGCGCCGGCTCCAGCTGCCTCCTTCCATCTCCCCCTCACTCATTCCTCCAAGGGCTCTGGCACCACTCACAGCCTTGGCACCAGCTGCAGCTCCTCACCCTGTCCCCAGCATTGCTGCTGTTACTGGGCCAGTGCAGGGGGGCTGGGGACACCAAGGCAGCACAAGCTTCGTACACCAATCCCTTTTCTCCTCCCTTAAAAACCCAGGGCTGGGAAGACAGTCTCACCTCGATGGCACATTGCCCACCAGGGTCACCCCTCCTAGCAAGGATTTTCCCCATGGGATTTAAAAGCCCAGTGCTGCTGCCCACTCTCCGTAACTCACCCACCACTGCCTCAAAAGCTGCAGCTTTTACCCCAAGGACTTGCAAATCCCCTGCAGGGATGAAGGCAGCTGGGGCACTGCTCACTGCCAGGCATCCCCATTCAGCTCAATGGGCACTGCTGTCCTGGGGCTGAGGCTGCCAGGGGACCACCACCGCAGCCAGGACACGGAAGGGCACTGCCAGCACAGGGTCCTGTGAAAGGCTCTGCCATCGTCATTCTGGGGAGTCCAAGGAGACTTCTCTGTGATTCTACAGGCTCTGAGACATCTGGGCCTGGGCTGAGGCTGAAGGCAGCTCTCACAGGAGGGACTGTCCCTTCAGAGAGGTAGGCACTGCCAGGCTTGGTGGCACTGGGCTCCTCTTCCTGTCCGAGGCTCACCTTTGAGCACTGTGCATTGTTCTGGAGCAGGACAGGCCCTGTTGCTTCAGCCATTACCCTGCCAGGATCCAGAGAATAGCTCCTGCTGGCTCCAGTGGCATTGGGTCCTTCTCCCACTTCCTCCAATAGCCAAAAAAGCCAAGCTAGCACAAATAGATGCAGGCTGTCTCCTTCCCAGGCCTGGGAGACAAACCACAGCAGTTTCTGCATACTTGTGTAGCTTCTTCCTACCCGGTCATCCCAGAAGTATTCCAGTAATGCTACATCTTGAATCCTTCTTCAGCATGCCAGGACACTATCCTCGGCAGGAATAGCTCCTGGGGTCTGGATCCAAGGGGAAGTGGCAGGAGCTATGCACACCAAATGGGTATTTCTGCTGAGTGGCACAGGGATACAGACCCCACTGCTGCATTTGGCTCTTCTCAAAATTCTGCAGAGTGTACCCACTCTGCAGACAAGCTTACAGGACAAGCAAAAACAATATCCATTCATTCTATAAATAAATACATGTGTGTGCACATATACGTGTGTGTGTTGCTATCCTCCTCAGACTCACATGAGAATCCATTTCAAAGTTGAGTTAATTTTAAGAAGCTGATTCTAAGGAAAATGTCACACTGTAGACATTCATTAAGAGCTTCCCACTGCTGCCCACAGTGCCTGGAGCCCCAGGATGTCACCAAGCAGCCCCAGCACCGCCACACACATCCCGCCTTCCCTGAAAGTCACGGGACAGGGCCGGTATTTTGGAGGACAGGTACAGCCTCTTCCCACAACAGATCATTCCCTGAAAGGAGGATCCCGTGTCGCCAGGGCCGGAGCTATTTCTGTGTGCCGATGAGCTATTGCTGTCCGGCTGTTGCCCAGGATCACTGACAGCTCAGGCTGGTGGCGGTCCGGACGTGTCCCCGCAGCCACAGAGGCACCGCTGGCACGGCGGGCAGTGAGCGGGGGCTCCCCTGGGCCAGCGGCACACGGGGATTTTCCACTTTCCGCCGTGCTCAGGCATTTCCCGAGGCTGGGAAGGGCGCAGCTCCCGCCGAGCTGGCGTTTCCCCATTAGCATAGCGGGAACAGGGACCCTTTTCTTCTCCCGACGCCGGACACGGGGCGGGTGCTGGCGGTGCTGGGCTGTGACACCACGGGGGCGGTGAGACAGGGACGGGGGCAGCGAGAACGTGGAAACTGCGGCCCCCGGGAGCAGCAGCGGGGAGGAAGAGAAGGCAAGGACAGGGCTGAACCCCGCTGTGCCCCCGAGCGAGGGCTGCCAGGCTGTGCCCGGGAAGAGCCAGCACACAGGACCCCACGGAGCCCCACAGCTCCCCAGGGCTCCACTGTGGGGCCACCCCTGCTCAGAGGTCGGTGCCCAGCTCCAGCCCAAGAGGCCAAATGTCTCTGCTGCCACCAAAGAGGCACCACCACGACCAGACCACAAGAAGCCAGCTGAGAGATGCCCAAGGGCAGCAGAAGACACTCCCCAGCTCCCCGCAGTCCCACAGCTGCCCCATGCCACCGGTGAGCCCCCTGCCCACTTGCCAGCACTGCTTCTCCATTAAAAAGTTCCTCATTTAAAATAATCGCGATGTGCTCCGGTCTCCAGTGGCTCACGGGTGGGATGTGCCGGGCATGGACACGCTGGGGGTTCAGGACACACGGGGCTCTCTGGATTGCCACGCAAGCCACAGGCTGCACCGGAGCTCCAGCCCTGAGGGAAAGCTTCTCTCTGGGATGGACAATTAGGCAATTACTTAATCGCCACGTGCAGCTCCTGTGGCAGAAGGAAGCGCTCGGGTGAGCAGGGCAGTCCCCCAGAGAGCCTCCCAGCCCAAAGGCATCGATCCCCCCGTCCCACAGGGGTGGAGCAGCCAGCCAGCCCCATGGCATCCCCTCAGAATGCCCCTTCCCCAGGGCTGCGGCAGCACAGTGGGATGTCCCCTCTCCCAGCACTGGCGGCACTTGTGTCCTGCTGAAGTGTCACCTCCAAAGCCAGGGACACTTTTGCATAGCCCAGATGTGCACTGGACTCCCAGAGACAAGCCAAGGGCCTGTGGCCTCAGCCACGGCTGCAGGAAGCCCCCTGCACTCCCTGTCCCCAGAGGGGTCCTGGCACAGACGGGTTGTGCATTTCCCCACACAGGATGCTCCAGTTTGCAAACACCAGCGAGAGAATTCACAAACACCGACTGATTTAGCACACACACACAAAACCAAACAAACTTTGCAGCTGACTAATCCTCACAGACTGGCAAAACCTCCCCAGTTTCACTGAAAAAAACCAGTCCATTATAGCTTTGGGGAATTTCTGCTGCACCAGCTGGGGGGTGCTCCTGCCCCAGTTCCCAGAGCCAGAAAGATTGGGGAGCTCAACAGGAGCCTGGGGCTGTGTTCAGCATGGGGTCATTTAAATGCACTTAAAGGAGCATAACTGAAATGGTGACATTTTTGAGATACTATAGACAAGATCTGCAAATTACAAACAGACACAAGTGATACAGAAGGAAACAGATTTTTTCAGAGCCATATTCCCATTCAATTGTAACTCCATTTGTATTCAAGCACCCAAGATTTAGTCTGGGGGTGTCTACAGAGACTCCCATGCAGGGCAGAATTCCAGCAAAACCCTGCTGCTACTGCTCTCTAGTTCTCTTCAAGATGCCTTTGTGAAAACAAGAACTATAAATTAGGCTGCATTTTTGAGTACAAAAGGGGATGTAAGCAGAATGCTCAGCAGGCAGTTTTTCCTACCCCTGGGAATAGCACTGAGCTGCTGGAGCCTGGCTGGGACATTAATCCTGGGACATTAATCCCCTGCCCCCAAGGCAGGCACCAGAGCAGCCCAAGGAATTGCAGCAGCTCTTATTATTAGCTGGAGCAGGGAGGCTCCTGTGGCAAAACACCCAAGCCTGGCACGGGGCGGGCTGGCAGCACGTGTGTGTACTCACACTCACACTCAGCCCTGGTACCTGCCACTGACAGCACACTCAGCAGCTAAAACACAACCACAGGCGACAGGGACGCCTCCTCCTCTGGCTGGCATGATTACATTCCATTTAATAAACTGCATCTGAGCTACTTGGGTATTTTTGCACATAGTTCTGGTGACAGCTGCTGTCTGGGGAGGATCCCAGCCCTAATTTTGGCCAAGGGTTGGGATTAACTCCCAGGACAGAGGAATCTTGTCAGGTGCAGTGCTGGCTCCCTGTGAGGGCAGGTGTCTGCAAGCTGAATCCCCAGCATGAACTCACATCTTCTCTCACTCATGGACGGTCAGGCCATTCATGTACCAACTTTCCCACACCCAAATCCAGAGGTAAAACATGTCCAGTGCAGCTTCTTGGGCAGAACTGGGGACATGACATCTGGGCTGGGACACAGGATGGGGGATTCAACAGCTCCTGGGTGTCAGCAATTAAATCCCCTGATAGCTCCAAGCATGCAGCCCCAGAGCAGGTGGGAGCATGGAGGTGACAGGACCCAGGGGTTTTTGCAAACCCACCAGTGACCAGTGTGTCACACTCCAGCACTCTGGGGTCTCTGGAGGTTTGCCACCATGACCCACTGCTTGGATCCACCACAGTGCAGAGAACAGTGGTAGGAGACCCTCCCCAGTTGCCCTCAGGAGCCTGGGGTTGCTGTCAAACCCCACCAGAGCCAGGCTGGTCTCGTGGGCGCTCTGAGAGCAGAGCACTGCAAAGATGAGGGGGCTCAGGGCACGGGCAGGCAGCAGCAGTGGGGGCTGGCAGGGACACAGTGCTCCTTCCTCTCAGGAGCATCAGAGCAGGATTTACAGCAAACTGGAACGGGTACATCTTCCCTTGACACCTGGTCAGTCAAAACCACTGCCCAAAAATGTGCTTTCCTTCAGGCATGGACAAGGAGAGACATTCCACGCTCAGGGACACCAAGTGCCCATCCCGTGCCCACCCCATGCTCCAGGGCATCACACCCCAGAATATTTCCAGGCTGGACAGGAGCCACTGCCAGCCTTCTTTGGGGATGCCAGAAAAGGCTCTGAGGCAGCTTCAGAAAACCCTTTATGCCAACCCCCTCCCACACAAAGCCTCATTATGTGACAGTGAATTCCTTTCACCCCCCGCGGCCGCAGGGGCTGCCAGGCTGGTCCTGGAGAGGGATCCTGCTCCCAGCCCTGTGCTTCCCCACCCCAAAGGGAACCAAGAGGTAGAAGAGGCTTTTTGGGGACAGGTCCTGGCTGCAGGCAGGGTGCAGAGCAGGCTGTCCCCACACCCTGTGCTGGGCTGTCTTGGGCTTCTGTTCCTGCTGCTGGGAAGAATTCCAAAGCCCTGAGAAAGAAGAGGCAGCAGCCCCAGCCCAGACCTCAGCCCCATGGGTTTTGCTAAGGGAGGGCTGAGTTATGGGGAGAGGAAGGATTTAAATCAGTGGCAAAGGATAAATAATTGCATGTTCTGTTTATGATCCTGAGACAGTGACACAAAACACCAGAAAAAGACTTGAAAAGAACCAGAAAACACAATCCTGGTGAATTCCAGCAGTTCTTGCTGAGCTCTGAAATTCACCCTTTGCCTTTCTCCTGTAGATATCAATGAGCTTATCAGGCTCCTGCCTTGCAGTAGCAGCAGCTGTGGGAAGCACGAGAACAGAGATAGGGATGGGGAAGGAGAACAGCCATAGGGACAAGGCTGCTCCAATGGCTCCACTGGCCCCCACAGCTACTCTGCTCCAGGGCTCTGGAGCCTGGAGCTCTCTGCAACCCAAATAACCAGGACCAGATGTCTTGAGGGCCCCTAGGCTCACACAAGTTTCTTGTAAGCACAGGGACTCAAAGGGGTACAGAGATGTCATTGGGACCTGACAGAAAAACAGGAGCACAGACACTGCAGTGAGGGAGGCCAGCCAGGAGCCTGTGGGCCCACAGGCAGAGGAGGAGCTGAGAAAAGCCCACAGTGCCCAGACCAAACATAGAGGAAAACAGCCAGTGCCAATTCCCCTGGCTAGGGAGGCTTCTCCTCCCTGCAGGACCTTGGGCGAGCACATTCTGCCCTCAATCCCTGACACACTCCCTGCTCTGCTTGGCCACCACCGCAGGATGAACAGAAATCCAGTTCCTATTTGGGTAGAAACCCCTCAGGGTAGTAAGACCAACTGTTAAAGGATACAAAGGCAACTTAACACACTGGATTTTAACTGCACATCACCAGCCTAAAGCAGGAGTTTAGAGGAAAAGAGAAGACAAAGCATCTGTGTCTGTCAGAGCATCCCAGCCTCAGGACCAGCTGGGCAACTCTAGGGAGCAGGGAATGGGGCACAGGGAACAGGCACCCAGAGCCACCATGTGGAACACTTACCAGGTGTCCAGGACGTCTTCATTTCCCCAGGAGACACAGAGAAGGCATTAACCTCATCTTCCTTGCAATCCAGGACATTGTGAGCTCTCCCTAGGTCTGCCCTGAGCAGCCCCACCTGCTCTGTTTTGTTTGTCCGGGAATGTTCATCAAAGGCCAACACTTCACTGCTGCTGAAAAATTTGTTGTGGCCTGCAGCATCCCCGCTGTGCTCTGCAGGTCCCTCTGGGGGGCTGATAAATTTTGATTGGTGCCTCCTGGTTCTCCTGGGAAAAGATCCCCAGAGGGACAGCAAGGATTTGTCATGGACCAGCTCATAAACAGGCTCATACTCAGGACTGCACTTGCTGCTCCTTGGACAGAGGAAGCCATAGACACCTTCCTCATCTTCAGCTGATGAGGGAGAGTGTGGGCTCAGGGGCTCATCCTGCTGGCCTGGAGATGCTGGTGGCTTTGCTTGGTGCTCAGTGCTCCTTGGCTCCATCATCCCTGGATGGAACCCTCACTGCCACTGGCAAAGCTGGCAATGCAAAACCAAAACTCATTAGCAAGAACAACACAGGAGACGCATTTATTTTGCTTTTCCTCATTTTCCTTTCCATTCTATTTGATTAGAAAGGGGTGTTATGGCCCTCATTCTAGAAACCTCCATGCTCTCCTCACCAGAACATGCAGACCCACAGTTAGAGCTCAAAACAAACAGCTGGGTTTGTATTCCTCATTTCTCTCTTAAAATACTGAACTCCTCCTATACTTTCAGAGGAGGGTGTGCTTCCCATGATGGCCTTTTCACTGTTGGCAAGGCAGCACTGGGGGAAGAGCAGGGATTTGGAGGGGCTCGTTGGGATGGATTTCAGGCTGTCTGAGGTGTGTTTCAGGCTCCTGGGAGGAGCTGGGGCCACGACTTATGCACAGGCAGGGGAAGTTTGGCTGAGGCAGAGAATCACTCCATCTCTTCCCATCAGGGCATAGCTGGGAAGAACAGAGTTCCCAGGTGGGAGGACCCTGCCTACCCACACGCCCACTGTCCCCAGGGCTCTGATGATGCTCCCTTGTTTTCATCAGCAGCACAAGCAGCAGCTGCTCAGACACAGAGGGCTCAGAGCACAGCTATGACGAGGTGCCAGGCACGGGGAAGCCATGGCACTCCAGAAAACTTTCCCTGTTCCCTTCCCTGAAACGTGGGCAGAGAGGACAAGGTTCAGGTAACTGGGTAGAAACTGGGTAACTGGGACAGAAACACCAAACCTGTCCCTCCCACATCAGGAAGTGCATTATTGGTTTTTATTCCAACTAGGATTCTGAATAAATAGAGCAAACCTTCACTCTCACCTCCCAGCGCCCCTGAGCCCACCAGCATAGGCATTGCCCCCTGACAAGGTGAGAGCAGAGCAATGCAGTGACCCTTGTATCTGTCCCAGCAGCTGCCCCCATGCTGGGCTGTCACATCTGCCCTCGGTGATGCTCTCCCCAACATCTCCACTGAGGAACCCTCCATGCTGGACACAGCCTGTCCCATCCCACCTGGCACTGCCCTCGCATTCAGTACCTGCAGTCTGGAGATTCAGCAACCTCCGGCCTGACTTCCAGCTCCTGCAGCCATGTCACCCAGTTGCCCTGCCAGGAAAGCCAAAGGTCAGAAATCAGGTTCAGTCCCAACTGTCAACAGCTGCACTCTATGGGTTACTTCCTGATTTTACTGGCAAAGTCCATCCTTCCACTAGCACCTGCCCCATTCGTTTGCCCTAGGCTACAATTCAGCGTGCAGAATATTTGCCTTTAAAAACTTACTTAGGGGAGAAAGATGCTAAATTTGAGCTTTATGAGAACAAAGTGTAACTACAAAGCCCAGAGCTGAACTTGGGAACACCTCTTTTGAGCAGAACAGGTACATTTCCAGGACTGGTAAATTGTATTAAAAAAAAAAAAAAAAACAAAACAAAGAAAGAGCCCGGCTCTGCTTCCCGGAGCTCCCGGGGATGATGGAAACCACGCAGAGGGGACAACTAAGCTGCAAAAGGCTGCCAGGGACAGCGCGGTCCTGCCGCCCTCTGGTGACCACTGGTCCACGGTGGCCGTCCCCAGCCCCGCGGCCCATGCTCGGCACAGGGGCAGCGTGTCCCTGCTGCCACCAGCTCCGGGCCAAGGCTCGCTGGCCAGGGTCGTGTCATGGATGTCCTCATTGCCAGCGAGAGCATGGACAAAGCCCTGGCCACTGCCTCAAATCCTGCCGTGGCTCGGGCATGGGTTTAATTGCCATTGGTTCATGAGCCAGTCAGGGATGGGTCTTAATGCCATTCACCCTTCCCAGCAGGTTTCTTTTCCCCCATCGCACCTGGTGGTCCCTGGCCAGCACCACTGAGGCACACGCTGGTCCCTTGGGTGGCTCGAGACCTCCCGGACCTGAAGCCACTGGAACCCCGATTTTGGGGTACACCAGCACCACTGCTCCTTTCCTGAGCAGCCTGTGATCCCAGCAGGATCCCAGCCTGGCCAGGGCGATGTCCCAGCTCAGCCTCAGAGGTTCTGGCACATGTGGCACACATGTCCTGCTCTCCGTGTGTGGCCAGGGGACACGAGGATAGGCACTGGGGAGCTTCCCCCCTCCTGCCCCAGCCAGGCCAGGGGAGCTCCTGGCACTGCAGGAGCCACAGGTACAGAGAGCACAGAGCTTCCATCCACACCTCACACTGCCCACGTGACTTTCAGCCCGTTTCATTTTTCAAGTTAAAACAAATACTTTTCCTTTTTATTGGTATTAAATAGATCAAAATTAAACATATGTAACAACTTCTGCTGATCAACAGTATTTAAAAAATCCTAGTAGGAAAGAAAGCCTGGTTTGTGCATTGGAAATCAGCCATTTGTCTGCAGAGCAGTTCAAACACTCCATTATAGGCAACACAGCTGCTTCTCCTTGTCACCCATCCCCAGCAGCTTTAAACAAGAAGGAAAAGCATTTCCCATTAGAAAGCACCACAGTTCTTACCACAGACATTTCCAGGACAAATTAAACCTCTCTGCTGTGGTGACAGGGATCACTCCCCTGCAGGGCCCTTGGGAAGGATGTGCTGCACACCTGGCAGGATGGGATGAGGGACATTTAGGGAGCACTCAGCACTCAAAGGTGACACCAGCACTTTAAAGGACTATTAAATAGTTCTATTAATTCCAGCATCTGCAAATACCAAACAAGCTTGAGGAATTTTGTTTCCCTGAACCAAAATGTTTTGGTTGTGTTTAATGTGCCCATGTGGTTCTGTCACAGCAGGGACTTTGCAGGACCCGCACGGGTGGCTGAGGAACAAGCCCCAGTTTGGGCTTTTTGACTTTCTGAAGTCATGTAAGAAAAATTTCAAAATATTACTGGATCATTAAATGCCACTCCAATTATTCTTCAGATAGAAGAGCAGCTCAAGTCACAAGACCCAGAGAGAATCCAAGGATTTCTTTGAAAGCGTGGTTAAATTCTTGTAGGACAGAAAGATTTGGCTCAAGGAATCCCACCACAGCCATCAACAGCATGACCATCCATTTCCCTTGAATACTTCTTTTCAGCTTCAAAAAGCTGAACTAACATTTAATTGAATGAAAAACTGCACACTTAAAAGAAAAACCACATTCCATACCAGCAATAATTTAATGGAAGCTTAAAAATTCTCCTGTCTGTGGTTCCCAGGTCTGTGAACCACCATCCAGCCCCCTGGTGCCATAGCCAGGCCCTGCTACACACAGCAGCTCATTATCCACAAATGCAAAATTCCACTTTTAATCTGAAATTCAGCAATTTCCATCCCAACTCCCACCCAGTGCCAGTGTTTACAGCACATACTCTTGCACATGTAGCTAGAAATTAGGCACATTCACACCTCAGCAGAACCCACAGACCTCAGTTTCAGTCTGTCTGCACAAATGTAGGAAAAAAGACATTTTACAGCAGCTTTTTAACCCCAGGTATTTCACGGATTGCTGACTGAGAACAACAGACAACAGGAATAATTTCTGTAGTTTCCAAAAGCAAGTCCCAGCTCCCAATGTCTGTGCCAAAATACACCTGACTCTTGCACGCCTGTACCCAGGAGAGGTACACAATGAACCTGCAGTGACTGGTGGAGCCCCCTCCCTTTTATTAAAGTATTAAGCAAAATTAAAACCCCACAAAACAACCCACAGAACAAGTGTCTGACATCTCATGGGAAGTACAAGGGAACAAAATGCACATTTGCACACATTTCTTTGCTGTCCCCATGAAAAACCAAAGGAACAGTCACACAGAGGCAGGTGAGAGCAGAATTCACATCCTGCTTCAGAGCAACCAACACTTCTAGTACCATTTACTTCCCTTCCTTCAAGCTGTTTTAACACTTTGGGGCCCAAGCCCTGGTATGGTTTTTCAGACCCAAACAGCCTGTGCAGCAAAACCTCAACTTTCTGCACAGAACCCATTGTTTTTATCATACATACACATTCATGGTACTTTCCAAGGAATTTTCACTTCCCAAACGCAAAGTGAGAGCCCAGTCTTTGCTACAAAGCAGTCTCAGCACTTCTGCAGGACTCTGAGCTTTGTTCCCTCTGGTCACAGGTCTGCAACTTGCAGTGAGTCCCAAGTCCCCTCACGGAGGCAGTGCTGAAGGCACCAAGCTGGAACCTTTTTCCTGCCACATGAAGGGATGGACACACACAGCACATGGATATGGGCAAAAGCAACTCCCTGCCACCAGCTCCAATTCCCTGCAAAGGGACCCAGCTGGGTTTTGACTGAACTCTCCTTTCCTGGGAAAGCCCCAGTACCACGATGCCCTGGGCGCACATCCCACCACTCTAGAAGGGAATGAAAAGGAGTCAGACACATGTCTCTCCTCTCCACACATCATTGCAGTGAAGTTCTATGGTTTGATAAGGCATTTTTATCTTCAGTGAGGATCCAAGCACGGGCAGGAAATCTGCCAAGTCGTGCAAAAACTTCATCTCCCAGCAGCTTGAAAATCCAGGATTTCCCATTCTCTCCTTGGATGGAACAATCCCTGTCCCAGTGGGCATTGTTTATTTATCACCAGTACAGAACAGGGCTAAATAAACCCCTCAGCAGCTGGACCTTGGTATCTTTCACAAAGAGGGACACACAAATGAGCACTTTTTGCAGCTCTCTGGCTTTATCCCACAACCTGCCTTTTTACAATATCCCTATATATAAATTAGAAAGAGATAAAGCCAAGGATTCACTGCAGCGTCCATGAGAAAGTCCAGTCAGTGTAGCAGTCCCTTGGGATGGTGCTCACTGTGGGGTGAAGGTCAGGATCATCCAGCTGATGACGAAGTAGAAGAGGAAGATGGGGTACACGACGAGGGCCTTGCGGTTGGGGGGCTGGCTGTCCGCCAGGAACGCCGTGGATGCTGCAGAGACACAAAACCTGTGAAGCAGGAGCAGCACAACCCTCACAGCCCCCTCACAGTGAGGATCTGCACTGCAGCTGTGTTGAAAATAAAACTACTGCTCAAACCAACGGGCTGTAATCACCAAGTGCAACTTCCTCTATCATACAGAATCACAAGTCATAGAATCATGGAATCACAGCATGGTTTGGCTTGGAAGGGATATCCAGTTCTACCCCCTGCCATAGGCAGGGACACCTTCCACTAGCCCAGGTTGCTCCAACCCCCAACCAGCCTGGCCATAAATACTGATTAACAATGTACAATTAGAGCCAGACTTACAGATAAAGAACAGGAGAAATCGTGCAAATGTATCTCTATAAAATTGGTATTTTTAATAATATTTCTAACTTAATCATAGAATAAACTGAAGAGTCTCACAGAGTTTAATACTAAATCATCATCCTGCTGCCCAAGGCAATTTGCATATTACCACGGAAATCACCAGAAGAGACAGAGGCTGGACCTCTGCCAGCTCAAGGACTGGAAGAACTATTTCCACAGCCCTTCAGCAGCCCAGGGCCACCTTAGACTAGAGCACCCCTCAGTTCTGCCTCAGGGAATGCACAGGGCACACATCAGGGACTCACCCAAGGTGGACCAGGCAAACATGGCCCCCACCACGATGAGGCGGATGATGAAGCTGACGGTGCCCGCGCCCGCCAGCAGCACCAGCCTGCACACCAGCATGGCCACGGTCAGCGGCATCACGCAGTACCCCAGCACACACAGGCTCTGGAAGAAGGAGCTGCACAGGGAGACAGCAACAGGGAAACAGCAGTCAGGCCAGGCAGGGCAGAGCTCGGTGTGCAGGAGTGGCTGAGCCTCCACGGAACACAGCCGCACTCACATGGTGCCTCCCAGAAGCTTCGAGTTGAGCGTGATGACAACGGCCCCAAACCAGATGATGACAAAGACCTCGGCAAACTGGGGACCTCCGTCATCCTTGCTGTCTGCAGAGCCACCCTGCAGCATCCTGGAGTGGGGAACAGGGAGAAACAGCTGCAGTGGGGAACAGACAGATGGAGGCATCAGCACTGATGGAGTTTTCCCAGACTGGAGTAGGTGCCAGAGCAGGAGCTCCAACACCGATCCCCAGTTATGCTACAGGCCCATAGATTTTCATCCATTTTATGTTTTCATTATATCCTCAGTTTTGCACAGGAAAGGAAAATGGTTGTGGCTCAACTGAGGTGATTTCAGTCACTTTCCCTGTTTTGAGGGCTGTGAAACAACTCAGAAGGAAATCAAGCCATGGACAACAGGCTGAGATGGAAATTAAAGTACCAAAGTTTTGGTACCTCTCAAAGCAGCAGAGTATTGTGTGATTGAACAAACCAGCCTTAGAGAAACCCTGGAATAACTACAGGATGCAGGGACCACAGCTAAACCAGGAGACCTAAGACACCTTCACTAAACCATTCCTGGGCCAAGGGACCAGGAAGAGTTCATCCTTAAAACTTAGGGACAGGAGGTGCTAGTGGGCTTGAAGTGTCACAAACACATTTTATCAGAGAACCCAACCAAGCAGCACTTGCACAAGATAGAGAGGGATCAAATGAAATTGATCTTAACACATTAATTAGTAATTTTTAACATCTCATTTCCCTCATGCACCAGGCTACAAAACTCCAAATTGCCCTGGAATACTCACAGAGCCAGGGAGACACACAGCACCAATGGGCCCCAGAGATCCCCTGCAGGGAGAGGGAAAACACATCACAAAAATCACAGAACCATCTCAGTGCCCCTCTCTGGGGAGTGACAGAGCCCCTTGCCCAACTCCCACGGTGCCACGGTGCTTTACAATTTTCTTATTCAGCATCTTACACCATGATCTATAACAAAATTCATTCAAGCCCCAGCAGTTGCTACAGCTCCCAGTTCCACCCATCCCGGCCCAAACCACCCTGTCGGAGCCCTGGTGACAGCCCAGCTGTCAGCTCTGCTGCTCAGGATGTTCAGCCCTCCTGAATCCCCATCCCCTGGATTCTGCCTCTCCCCTGAAGGTCAGTAAGGCCCCAGCACGTACAGTCCCTGAGGAGGGCACTGCTCTTCCTGGGATACATGACATGGACAAACTTCTTCCCAACAGCTTTCAGGTCCCTCATCTGAAACAAACACAAAACACTTTCATTTATCCCCTCACAAGAATTACAGCTCCCAGCTAAAGCAAAGAGGCAGAAGGAACATCGATGGCAAACCAGGAGAGGATCCAACACAAGTTCTGTAGCACCCTCTGCAGCAAACAATGACTGCTTTTCCTACATTCCCTAACAACCACAGCATCACATCCTTTTCTTTAACAACCACAATACTGTATCTTTTAATAACACCAGAATATAACCAACAACTTGTTTGCTCCTCTAGGAAAAGAGAATAAATGAAAAATACCTTCAGTCACTAGTTTCTCATAAGCTCCCACTGAGGTCTCTGCCCTCACAGATTTCAGGATCACAGGGAAACTTTGGGCCACAATTCAGACACTTTTTGACCCATTTTGTTTAACATGATGAATTCTAAAACAATTCCCGCTGAAGCACAGGTTGAGCAGAGCTGTGTAAAAACACAGGTTTTGCACAACAGCTGCCAAAACCACCAGAAAACCTGAGTTTTACCCCAGCCACAAGCTCAGACTCACAATTGTGTCCTTGACTGACTCATCCAATGTGGAGTAATCCTCATCAGGAGAGTGAGATCCCACAGGGACAGTGATCTCCCCTTCCACTGGAATATCCTGGGATATCGACACATCTGCCAGACCTGGGAACTGAACGGATACAAAGCTTTAGGAAGAAACACAAACATACTCGTGTGCACTTCAGATGGGCTGGGGCTGGACAGAGCTGCTCAGGATTCAGGGATACAAAGGATAAATGTTCTGCAGCAGGGCCAGGCTGTGGCTGTGTCAGCAGGTGTGTGTGAGCCTGTCCCCTGCCACCCCCAGAACCCGCCCTCTGCGCTCTGCTCCGCCAGCACTAACTGAAATAAGTAAAAAAGCCGTGTTTTAAGGGAGGTGGTGCTTGAGGGCTGCACAGCCGCATCACCGGCATTAAGAATTCACATTAACATTTAACATTAACAGCCCCGGGGAGCTGCAGGGACACCCGCAGGCACACAGCGAGGCTGCTCAGGGACCAGGTTTAACAGGGCTGATGCCCTCTGCTCCTGCAGGTGAGGAAAGCTCCCGGGTGCCCGGAGGCGAAGGCAAACAGGGCACAGCCCGACCGGTTCTACAGCAAACGCTGGCCAGGCGGGGCTCGGAGGGCACGGGGGGAGGTCCCCCAGCAGGGACCTGCCAGTACCCCACACTTGATTTCTTCTCCCCAATATTCAATTTTTCTCTCCCCTTCACAGCAGCGTTTCAGAACATCCCATGATTGCCACCACAGTAGTAAGTTTTATTTTCAAATCAAAAAAACCCATCCATGTACACCAAGTTCCTGTATACAATAATCATGGTGCTGGTTTGGCTGAGCAGTGGTGGGAGCTGGTTGTTCATAAGGTCTGTGCCATCACATCTTCCCCACTCATTAATTTCTGAAAGTGCCATCTCTGTGCACCACCACAAAGGAGTCCAGCCTGGGACAGCCCATAGCTGAAATCCCAAATTAGGAAAAGCAGCAATGTAAATCAGAGTCTAACATTCATTTGCTTTTCTTTTTGTCACCTACATCCTACTCTCTGAGGTCAGGCAAGCGCAGCCTCCTTCTGTTAGTATCTCAGGAATTGTTGTAGTTTTGTGCAGGTCAATCCAGTGAGTGTGCTGGCCCTGCTGGCCCTGGATCAGGCTCTGCAGTGGCGTCACTGTCACGTCCCAGGGCCCCTCTGCCCCCCTGCCCTGTGCCCGGCCTTGTCCCCTTTCCTGTCACCCTTCCTCACCCTGTCCTCGGCCCCTTTCGGACGGGCCGCCGCCCGCCCAGGCCTCCCGACCGACTGCGTGGCCCTGCTCACGGAGAGAGGGAGGCGCGCCCGCTGCCCGGCCTCCCCGTGGTTGCGGTTGTGGTTCCGGCCCCCGGTTTCCCCCGGTTTCCCCGGTTTCCCCGCGGTTCCCCCGGTTTCCCCCGGTTCCCCCCGCCGCACTCACCAGGCCGCCCCCGGCGCCGCTCCCCTCCGCCGCCGCCATCTTGGCCGCCGGGGCGACGTGGATTCCGCGCGTCACCGCCGCGCGCCGCCGCGTCACGCGCCGCCGCCGCGTCCATGGCAACGCGCGCCGCCGCCCCGCCGGCAGGGGGCGCGCTGGGAGCGCCC
>QUSF01000018.1:8959216-8994523 GCA_003676055.1 Chloebia gouldiae | reverse complement strand
GCGGGCGGGGCGGGCCCGCGGGATGCCGGCGGCGCGGGGCGCCCGGGGCGGCGGCGGCGGCAGCGGCAGCGGCGCTCCGTAGGCGCAGCGCGGCCGAGCCGCGGCCATGGGGCACCCGCCGCTGGAGTTCAGCGACTGCTACCTGGACAGCCCCGACTTCCGAGAGCGCCTCAAGTGCTACGAGCAGGAGCTGGAGCGCACCAACAAGTTCATCAAGGAGGTGATCAAGGACGGCAACGCGCTCATCGCCGCCATCCGCGGTGAGCGGGCCGGGGCGGGGGTCCGGGCAGGGCTCACCGCGGCGTGTCCCGTTCCCTGGGCATCGCCCGCAGCGCTCCGGGGAGGGCTGGCGTTCCCCGGGCGGCGGCCGCCACCCCCGGCCTCTCCCTGTCCCTCTCCCTTTCCCTCTCCCTGTCCCTGTCCCTCTCCCTTTCCCTCTCCCTGTCCCTCTCCCTTTCCCTCTCCCTCTCCCTGTCCCTGCGCTGCCGCCCCCGGGGCCGCCCGCAGCTGTCCCCGCATCCCCCGTCCCGCTGGGTCGACACCGGCGGCGGGACCGGCCGAGCCTTCCCAGCACCAATCTGCTCCTCTGGGGACGGTGCCCCCCGCTCGGGAAAGGCGCTCCGTTATTCGGCATCTCCCGAGCCGCGGGGAGCGGGGCGGGTTCGTGCTTGGTCCTCCCGTCGCCCTGGGGCAGCACCGTGAGCGTGAGAGGGGCCCCGCAGCGCCCTGCTGGAAGTCCTCCTTTTGTTGTCGGTGTTCTGTCATTCTTCAAATCGCGGTGAGCATTTTTCCCAATGAAATGTCGATTTCAGTGTTGACTTTGTGGGTGTCGCCGGTTGAGAAGTGCTGACAGATCACCAGAGCACCTGGGCCAGGTTGTGTCACCTGAAACCACCAAGTCCCACGTGTTTGACAGAGACCTTCTGACTGCTTAGATTTGTTTTCCCTCCCCACCTTTGTGGATACACCTCCATACACACCTTCCCTGTGTCATCTCCCATGCCTTCCTGGACTCCATGATCCTAAAGGTCTTTTCCAATCGAGATGATTCCATGATTCTCTGCTGCTATCAGTGCAGTAGAATCCAGGACCAGGCCAGCAGAGCATCCGTGGGGACAGTGGAGGGACACAGACAATCCACACTGGTCACACACGGTTTTCCTGCCAGCTGGTTGGTTTCAGTTGGTGTTAATAGGTTTAGCTGCTGCCCTTTTGTTCAGAATAATTCAGAGCTTCCTTGTTATCGAGGCCATGGCTGGAATAGCCCGTGTTTGCCCATCTGGAAGCAGCAGAGACAAAAGCTGGTGTGACTGAAACTGCCGATGTCACAGGGCTGTGAGACCTAACGTGGCTACAAAAATCCACATCTCTGCACAGTCCAGGCAAAAAAAAAAAAACAAACAAAAAACCAAAAACAAAACAAACAACAAAATGGAAGTCAGAGGGATTAAAACAAACCTGCTTGCTAATGGAAATGCTTTTCTTCATCACTTTGTTCAAAACCATTTCCCTTTTCAGTGTTTGTAGTGTACAGGGATGTGAGGGATTTTGCTGGGTCAGCAGACCCAGCCCAGGGAGACTGGCCAGGGAGGAAGGGCAGAAGCAGAAGAAAGCAGAGCACACCCAGACAACACTGAGAACCCCCAGGGCTGAGGATTTTTTTGCCCGAAATGCTGTGGTGTGGTTTTGTAGCTGATCCAGCAGGCTGCCAGGGAGGTGCTGGGGCTAATGCTGCCTAGGCTTCCATCAGCTCCCTGTGTTTAGTTAACAGATAATTTAAAAACATAGATATATCTTTGAATCCTATCCACACAGAGCTGTAGGTGGGAATCTGGGGCACTCACTGGCCATGGCCTCACCATGGCCAGCTGGCAGATCCCAGTGTCCACTTGGACAGCCACGGCTGACAGTCCCTCTGTGCCCCTTGACAGGGTGGGGTGGAGGTGCCCTCAGCTGCTGGGATGCAAAAGTGGTGGTGGTCCCATCAGGAGGGTGAGATCCAACGAGGATAGAGGGTGAAGTACGTGAAGGGGCCACAAGAAAGCTGGAGAGAGACTTTGGACTGGAATGGAGTGACAGGACAATGGAAAGTGGCTTCAAACTGAAAGAGAGCAGAGTTAGGTAGGATAATGTGGAGGAATTCTTCCCTGTGAGTGTGGTGAGGCCCTGGCAGAGAGTGCCCAGAGAAGCTGTGGCTGCCCCATCCCTGGAAGTGTTCGAGGCCAGGTTACCTGAATGAGGGGGGTGCTTTTTGGCCTTTCATGGATTAAGGGAAACTAGTTCCATTCCCTCCACCCAACTGTGTCACCAGCTGGAACAAATAAAATTCCAAGGGTGAAGCTCTTCCAGGGGCCTGCAGCCCACCATATCCTGGGGAGGGTCCTCCTGCAGTCACAGCAGTGCAGCCTTTGAGTGTGGCACTTTCTCTTCTTCACTGACACCCCTCCAACAGCTGAGTAGCCACAACTACGTGGGACAAACAGGGAATTAAACTGACTAAAGCAGAGAATAATACTTCATTCACTTGTAACAGTCTGTGAAAGCCAATAATAGAAAATAATACTTTGAGTCGGAATTGAAATTATTTTTGTTGTAAAGTTGGCTGTGTCCCTTGTTTCTCATGCTAGCAGTATGGAGAGTCACTGTCAGTGCCAAGTGACCATGCTGGTCCCACACGTAGTGGCAGTGCTGAGACCACCATGGCCTGTTCCTGGTCAGGCAGGGAGAAGGACTGGGAGGTGTCTGTCCCTTCATGCCCATCCCCTTGGGCTGGCCAGGATCAGGACCTGATGTGGGCACTGGGGATTTGGCTCCAACAGCAGCTCGGCCATGCCCAGAGCACTGGTGTGACAGGAGCCTTGCTCAGGGCACATGCTCTAGGCCACTGGGGCATCAGAAGTTGTGACTCCATGGCATTACTGTGGCTGTAAGAATGGCTGCTTTACTGCAGTTTCTTTCTGTGCTTCAGCATGGGTTTCTTTAATCTCTCCTGCTCACTCTGCTCTGCTGTGTGTATGATAATGAAAAACCACCTATTTCCCCTGGTCTTTGATCTTCTCTCCCAATTAAATATCAAATGGAATCGGAGAAATATCAGAGGGAGGCTTTTCTTATTAGTACCTGTGAGTGCTGTGATGGTGAAAATTGTCCTTTGAAGCTCAAAGAGCTCTGAGTTCTCATGCAAATGTTGTGTATGTGGTTTGCACTTGATTTCTGTCCAGCATGGAGCTCTGCAGAGTGCCTGGGACTCTGCTGGCAGTTCCCAGCCTCCCCAGGTACTGCGAGCACTTCATCCTGAAGGATGACATGACAAAGGAATGTGTAGGGACTGTGTGAGCTTTTCCCCACAAATGGGGTTCCTTGGACACCCAGGAAAGGTCCCACCATCATCATCATCATTCCCTCAGGTCCTGCAGCGCTGTGTGTGGGAACTGACATGTCTCCTCAGGGAACTCTTGTGTCCCCCAGCATGGCAGACCTGTTCTGCACAGGTTTCTCTGCTGTTGTTGGATGTGTTGCCTGGGGGTTTGATGCTGTGCTGTGTGGGAAGCAGCGTGGCATTGGAACAGGTTATTTTAATGTGATTGAAGCCACCCAGAGTGGCCTGTCTGCCCAGTTCCCCAGAACCCCATGTCCTGGTTCATGGGAAGTCTGTGGGGACAATGGAATCTGTTCCTGCAGTATGTTACACCCAGATCCTGGGGACTGTGTCTAAACAACCCTAAAGCTCCTCTAGAAAATGGGGAAGAAGAAGGAGTCTATCCCACACCAGGAGAGGCTGCAGGTCTCTAGGCAAGCATCAGCTTTGCTGGGAGGCAAAGCTGCAGTGACAATGCCCTGTCCCACAAAGACAGCTTAGCCATGAGACAGAATGGAGCTGGGGGAGAATGACCTGCTGGAAAATGCATCACGGAAAATACATCACTCTTCTCCAGCAATAATGTGATCTCTTGTACTTGTTGGCTCCTTGCTGGTCTTCCCCATCCTTGCTGTGGATTTCAGCTAGTAAGGGCACCAGTTACTGCTGGTAACTTGTAGAATTGTCTGCTGACTTCCCAGCTCTGTCTCAAAAGACATCACAGCCAGAGCCAGAGCCCAGCTCTCCCTGGGAGCATCTGTGCCCTGCAGGGCATCCTCAGCACAGCTGGGCACAGGGGGTCTCTGCAGCAACAGCTGCTGATGAAGCAGCTCCTGGGCTCTGAGCTCTGAGCACAGGACTAGGGCCCCAGTTGGTGCAAATCTAAACCAGACATGCTTTAACCAGACACTAAAACACAATAGCAGAAAAAAACCCAGAAACCCTCCCAAAAGCCAGCTCGCTCCCAGCGCCAGAGCCGTATCCTCAATGCAGGCAGGAGAGATGAGGGGCCAGCACAGGATCTACCAGATCCAGCTGCAAGGGAGATCCCACCCCCTGTTCTGGGGCTTGGGGATGTGTTTGCTGGCTTTTGCTGCCCCTGGAGCAGCTCTCTGGCTGGGCAAGTTGTCGCTGTTGGGTTTGCTTTGCCGGTGGCTGAGGTGCCAGGCTGGGCACAGGATGGTTTGGCCGTGCCGTGATGTCCCCAGGCCTGGCTCCTTGTCCCTCGCTCCCTCCCTGCTGAGGTCCTGAGCTCTCCAGCCTCCCCCTGGGAACCACGGGCTCCTGCTGGTTACAGTGCTCCATCCATGCCCACGTGTGCCCAAGCCTTGGTTTGTTTTAGGAAGCCCAGGGCAGGAATGTGGGCAGGGGTGGCTGGAACAGCAGCAAGCCAGCCCTGTCCCTGCCAGCTCGGGGGCTGGTGGGAGGGCTCTGGACCAGCCTTGGCACAGCTTAAACAAACCAATGTGCAATATTCTGTGATAGCTTTTTCTGGCCCAGATATGCTTCCCGAGAACTCGCCTGCATACAGCAGCACAAGGGGCCAGGAGAAGAGGCAAAATCATTTTCATGTGTTTAAGGATATTTTTTTCTTCTGCTGCACATGAGGCATTCAGGGAGCTTTTCATCCATCTTCTACTGTGTTTTCTGGCTCCTTCCCTGGGAGGATGTGGGTGTTATCCATGTTCTGTGTGTCTCACAGCCCACGGCTCACAGCAGCACTGCTGCTGACCTAAGAGTTTCCTCTTGAGTCACTGTATGAAGACTCAGCTTTTCTGGCTTTTTTACTTGAGGTATTGTTGGAATATTTTATTTCTAATGCTGGTGGTGGCACACTGGTGACTGCAGATGTGGCATCCCATGCTTGCCCCCAGGCTTTCCTGTCCTGCTGGGTGGCAGCCTGGCTCTGTGGAGTGACAGTGCTGTGCCCACTCTGTTCTGCTGCAGCGTGCAGCCAGACACCTGTGGCATATCCTGGCCACGCTGCATCCTCCTGCCCACACAACGTGGCTCTGGCACTGATCCCTGGCTGCCCAGCCATGGGTCTGGGCTGCAGGGAGGGCCTGCAGTGCCAGGTCGGGCCATTCTCCAGGGCCAAAGGGGCAGGTGCTGCTGTGGGGGCTGCGCGGCACTGCCTGGCAGGAACACAGAGGTTTGGAGAACTGTGTGTTCATAGAAAAAAAACTCTGGTGAACAATCAGCACTATTTACAGGTACTGAGCACTAAAATGCAGCAGCTTTGGAACTGCTGGAGAAGTTCAGGAGGCAGCAGTTATTTTTCCTTACTCAGCATTAAATGAATCTTCCAAACACATAAAGCTTCTGTCTGAGGATTTGACACATGTAAATGAGAAAGCTTCTGGAACTCTGTTGTTTCTGTTCTGGGGATGGTGCATTGTCCACACTGGCCTGTGTTGGGTCTCACAGCCTCTTCTGTGCCACTGGCCAAGCTGCTGCACTGGGAGCAGTGATCCCAGGCTGTGCTGGCTGTTTTCTCCTGGGGTACATTCAAACATGGGCTCTCTGCCTTGTGTCCTTTCTTGTCACTGAATTCTCTGTGCAGGTGAACGTGGGGTAATGAGTTCAAGTGATGATAAGAGCAGCAGAATAGCCTGAGATAACGTCTATAAATATAAATACAGCCCAGAATAGAGCTGCTCTCTCAGTTTGATCTCGCTTCTTTTTAGCCTTTTCCCCCAGCCAAGTCTGATTTTGAAGAGCCTGGGGATGTTTAAAACAGGAGTAGATTTATTTATGTTACTAAACCTTGTAGCTGTGAGAATGGAGAACAAGGGACACAATCTGTTCCTGTTCCATCACAGGATGAACTGGAGACTTGCAGAGCATCAGGGGGCCCTTTGATGTGGAAGCACAGACCCCAGGTCCTTGCAGAGCTGCCCAGAGTGGGGGTATCTCTTGGCAAAGCCCCCTGAGTGTGCTCTGCAGTCAGACTGCCCCAGTGCCGGGCAGTTTGATGGTGCCAAGAGTCTCCCAGTGTGCCATGTCCACACTGGCATCATCTCCCAGCCTGGATCCGGAGGGATGCGCGTTCCTCCCCTCACCGAAGCACTTGGGATCGCTGGAGAGCCGGCGGCGATCCCTCCCTGGCGTGCTGCGTGACTCAGCTGGCCCCTGCCCAACCCTTATCGAAGGAAACTCTGAAATCATCGCTGCTTGGAGCTCCCTCGCCCGTCGGAACCTGCCCTGCCTGGGAAGGGGGGCTGCAGATCATGAGACGTCTCCGTGGGGATTGCTCGTGCTCTGCCCCGGATAAGAGTCCGTTGTTTCCATGTTTGTTTTCCCTGTGTCCGTCCTGCCTGTGCGGCGGGATCTTGGAGCACGCCCTCTCCTGCCGCTCACGCCAGAGCACCGTGCCAGGAGCCCGCTGGGCTGCTCAGAGCCCTGCTGAGGGGGCTCTGGGTGGCCCTGAGCGCTGCAGGCATTTCTGCAGCGCTGTCCTCACTCTCCTGATGCCCCTGGGAAAGCTGCCCCTCCCTAACAGCTCACTCCTCCCAAGGGAGGGCAAAATCCATTTGTTTTCCATGGCTCAGCGTTGTGTATTTTTCAAAGAGCCTGTCCTTCGTTCCCCAGCCCGAAGACCTGTTCCCAGGCTGATATTCCGAAGGTGGTGACTACCTTCTGTGGGACAGCGATGCAAACAGATGTATACATAGGTGCAGCAGCCAGAGCCACCTGCCAGCCTCACCCTGCTTCCAGCTGGCCGCCTGCTTGGCTCCCAGCCCCAAAGTGTCACCCGGCTGCCACAGCCACAGCTCACCCGGCACTGCCGTCCCCAGGGCTCAGCTGGCGGCACCATCGACTCACCTGGCCATCCCTGCTGCAGGGCAGGCATCCAGCAGCCCCTGTGCTGGGAAAGCAGCTGAGTGCTGCCGCCCCGGGAGCCTCCCGTGTGGGGTTTGGGAGCCCAGGAGCTGCCCACCACTTCCAGCAGCAGCACCGGTGCCCAGGGAGCCGGGCACTGTCCCCCAGCTGTGGCTGTCCCTCCTATGCCCGGGTTCACTGCGCTCCGAGCAGTGCTGAGCAATTCCCTGCTGTGCTGCCAGGCGGATTGGGACACCAGCTGCTCTGAAATTCCTGCAGGTGTGGCAGCACCAGCCCCGTGGTTGGGCTTGATCTGTGGTGAACCAAAGAACTGATGGCATTTCATCCTTTGTGACTCTTCTCTGCCTCTGCAACCCCAGGAGCATTTGTTTAACAAACAGTTGCATTATTTCTTACTGCTCATTTCACCACTTTTGCTGATTTCTAAGGCAGCTCATCTTTTCTTAACTTCCATTTCAGTTGGCCACGTGTTCTGGGCTGGCTGCCCTGTGTCTCTTTCCAGTTTTGCTGAAGCAACTCCTCCAGCTTTGCAGGGCTGTAAGGTTGATTTGAAAGGCCAGCAAAATGGCAAAGGGGAAAAAACTAATCTCTGAGAAGTTCAGGCTTCCAAAGTGCAGTTTTACCCATGGCTCATCCTGAGGAGCACTAAGGGAAATGCTGATGCCAGCAGGAATTTTGCTGCTGTGGGGAGAGCGGGGCTGCCCTGGCTGAGCTGGGCTAGGCAGGAGGCTGTGCTGCAGCATCCTGTGCTGCCCTTGTCTTGCAGAAGCAAAAATCATTAAAAAAATTAATCCAACACGCTGTCCCTTATAAAAATATTAAACATACAGCCTGAAGTGTGCTTGCTAGGAAACCAGTGCAAGTCAGTGAGTGTCACTGGGAGAATGGTGTGCTCCATGTCCTTGCTTTGAAATGTGGCTCTGCTGCACAATTCTCTTCCTGAGCAATGGATCTCTCACTGTGGAGGTCTTGGGAAGAAGATGCTGGATAACCTAATCCAAAGGAGGGTGAGAATGCATCCTTCTCCCAGAGGCTATATCCCACATCACTCACTCCCAGTTTCCTCCAAAACAGACCAATATACCCCAAAACTTCGTTGTCCTTCCAGTCTTGCTAGGTTGCTTTGTGTTTTGGTTAGGGTTTTGGGCTGATATGTTGCCAAACTTCCAAGCTGTTGATGAGGAGACTCATGATCTTGTGCTCCAGGCATCCAGGAAAGAGCCACTCTGTGTGTTTAACTGCCTTGAGCTTCAGGGTGCAGCCTCGTAACCTTTGCCAGCTCATCTGGAGCACGGCAGGTTTGGCAGAGCCAGTTTCCTTCAGGCAATGAGGGAGATTAAACAGGCGTGAGAATTATATGATGAGTGTAAACCCTTGCTGTCTGGTCCTTGGGTATTTAATTTAATAGTAAATAAGAAAATAAGCCTGTCAAGCTTGTTTGGGCACTTCCCACAAGGCTGGCTGGGCAAGGAGAACAATTAATGAGAATAAAAGATTGAAGTTTAGGACAGGAATCAGAAACTGTGGAGCGTGAGGGGACAGTGGGAGGGGGGTGTGTGAGTGGAGGTGATGGTCGAGAGAGCAGGTAACCAGCTTTCAGAGCAAAAAGTCACTGGTTAGGGAGCGGTACCGAGAAATGTCTTTTTACTGGGAGCACAGCCCTCCTCTTCTGCCTGGAGCCTGGGCTGGACTGGCTGTGAAAGAGAAGCAGCAGCTTATTAACAACTCAGTCAATGAAGGGCTGATTAGGAGAGGTAAATGCGTGACAGAGTGTGAGACATCCAGTAAATTCCTTCACAAGAGATTTGTAAAGCACAGATAAATATAGCAAGTTATTTTTAGGAGTTCATGCTAGCCACTTACTCCTGGCAAGTGGAAAACCCATGTCAGTGTGGGAAAAATGGCCTTTGTCCAATGTGTCAGGATTTCTGAGTCCCCACAGAGCCTTCAGGGGCACTTGCGGACGGCTTGCTCTGGGTCAATGCCAGGCACTGCCTGTCCTGGGCTCTGTAATTTCCTCGTGGTGAGCATCTCTCCTCTGTGCAGCACCAACAGGGCTGCATTCCTTGCAGGATCCTGTGTGGATTTGGGACTACCTAGAAGGCTAACTGGAAGGTTACATTTTTATCCTCATCTGAGAAAATTAACATGTTTCTGTGTTTGAGCAGCTGTAGAGTATTTGGGAGTGTTCCATGAGTCAGGGCTCCTTACTCCTGATCCTGATAGCACACGTGGGCTCATCAGAGGGAGCTCATGGCTTTCCAGGCTGAGGTATTTTTGTGGGACAGAGACTGGGGACTTCATGCAGGTAGTAGCCACCGTGTAGATCCAACACCTTGGAGCAGAGTCTGGCCCCTTGGCCACTTACTTTGTGTGCTGGCTCCCAAAACTCTGCTGCAAGGACAGAGAATTCCTGGGAAGCAGTGGGTTGGGTACTGTGTCCAGAACCTCCTCCTCAGGGTGGTGATGGTGATCAGCTCCATGTCCTTAGTGATGCAACTCCCTGGGGAATTCTTTGCCCAGAGTTGGTAACAATGGGGACATTATTTTCCCCTTAGGAATCACGGCTCTCTCTCTGCATTCTGGGAAAAGTGGAATTTCTCATGCTGAATGTTGTGCACAGCTCTCCAGTAGGGAGGAGAAAATCATCCATTGGTAGGAAATGTAGGTGTGTCCTCAGCTGCTGTGGGTCAGGGTCTTGCAATGTTTCCCTGACAAAAGTGGATTTAAGATCCCGGGTTGAGATCCCAACCCAACAGTCTCCATGTCTTAGAATGCCCTTGTTTAAGGGCAGAGTGATCTTTTATTGTCTTGTGTTTGGTTATTTGAAAGGAGAGTGTGTGGCCAGCTTTGATGGTTCTGTTTTCAAGCTGGAGAAGAAGAAAGCAAAATGCAAAGATGGAGCTCCTGCTTAGCTGTGCTCTGGTTATTTGCACTGCCACAGTCAAACCTGGGCTGTGGTTTCCCTGTTGATTCCTTACGGAAATCTCTGCTGGCTGCATTTCCCCAAGCTGCCCATGCATAGATGCAGGCAGGGAGACCAGTGAAAGTCACTTCCCACCTTCCGTGGTGGGCTGGGACATCCTGTCCCTTCCCAGGAACAGGGCAGGGATGCTGCAGCCCCATCACTGCTCAGCTATTCATGCCTTCAGCTGGATCAGATTAAACTCGGGATTGCCTTTGCACTGAAAGTGTCACTGGCCAATGATTGCAAAGATGATGAGGTCGAGGGGCGGTATTTTTATTTGTTTTTTCCTCTTTAATTTGCTCCCTGGGAGCAGCGTGTGATGGGGATTAGCCAAAGGGCTGCTGAACCCACTGCTTGCTCTGCCCCTTAGCTTCTGGAGGAGCAGCAATTCCCACCTGGCTGTTTCCTAGGAAGAAGCAGGGTGGTGCTGTGTATACCAGCTGCTGCAGAGCCAATGAGTGTCATGTAAACAAGGGCTATATGAGTGTGGATAACGGGGGTGAGGGTGCTGGCAGCCTGGCCCTGGCCAATGTGATGTGTACCTTCCACACCTACTCTCCTGCACACTTGGGGATGTTTTGTTGGTTTTCAAAGTGTTTATTTCTAAAAATCAGGCTGCTTTTTGCACCTGTGTAACACCCGATGTCCCATTGTGTCCCTGTGGTGTTAAATGAGGCAGCCCAGGCAGGGCCCTCCTGTCCTGGCTCAGAGATCCTGCTGGTCCCCATAGCTGTGACCGCTTGGTTGTCACAGCCACTTCTATTTCCCTGTGCTCAGGGGCATGGTTTCCTCTCTTGGGGACAGAGGACCATTGCAGTCACACAGACTGTGACCTCTGGGTTGCAATTAGTGAAGCTAATTAAGGATGTGCACCTGTGACACCTGGAGCATTGCAGACCCTCGAGCAGCACCTCCGTGCCTCATTCTCTGGCTGTGTCTGCTCACCCTGTCCCCCCACAGTTCTCTTCTGTGGTGATGGTTTCCTTCTGGTTTAAATTCTAAGCACTGGAGGAAGAAGCAGCACAGCCTGGTTTGAGGCTCTGCTTGTGTTTGAGTTTTGTCAGAGACCTGTGGCTTTTGCAGTGGTAGCAGCACTTTTATGTTTGTGGTTTTTGGTTACCTGTGGTTGCTGTAAAAGGTTGAAGTGAGAATCATAGGTCCTCACTGAGCAAGCTGTAAGGCACATCCTTCCAGAGCTGCTGGTTCTGGAGATGTGTTTATCTACACATAAATTCAGCCCTGAGATCTCTGTGTGCCTCCTGAGGTTGGCACGGCTGGCACTGGTGCTCCCTGCTCCTGCCCTGCAGCCTGGCTGGGGCAGCTCTGGGCAGGGATGGAATTTCATTTTGACTACTAAATTATTGTAATCACAAATTATGAAATTTGGCATTGCTTCCTGATGTTGGAAGGGAGAGGAGCCCTTCAGGACTCCTGATAAAATTCCTTTTGGTGTGTTTCCATGGAAACAGGCTGAGCAGGCAGGGTTCTTGGTGTAGTGCTGAGCCTTGGTGTGCTGTTCACAGGGATATTCCAGCTTGGAGCATGGCACTATTCCTTGATCCTTGGGTCCTGGTGCTGGGGGAGCAGGACAGGCCCTGAAGCTGCCTCTCCCTCCTGCCAGGCTCTGGGGGTGCAGAGCAGCAGCCTTTGGCAACCGAGTGTTTGTATCGGGGTGGGGGGAACATTTCCGACAGTTAAAACAAGGGAGAGTACAGACTTATCTCTCCCAGCGTGGGATGGAGCCTCGTTTTTCCACAGCAAATCTTTTCCTGCTGCCTCCTTCCTGTGGTCAAGCCTCTTTCCTGTGGCCATGGCTTATCCCTTTCTCCCCAGCCCCCCTGCCCTGCCTGATGGGTTGTCACCACTGTCACTGCTGCCATTTGGGTGCCACCGAGGGAAGGGGCAACATTCCACTGAGTGTCTCTGAGCACTGACACCAATGTCTGCCTCAGGGCCTGGTGCTGGGCCCTGCAGGGACACAGCCCCCGAGTGGGGACATCCTCTGTTCTCAAGGTGCCAGCAGTCACTGGAGCACCATGCTGTGTCCCTGTCACACCCCGGAGTGTCCCACAGTGCCAGCAGTCACTGAGCCCCGTGCTGTGTCCTTGTCACACCCCAGAGTGTCCCACAGTGCCAGCAGTCACTGAGCCCCGTGCTGTGTCCCTGTCACACCCCGGAGTGTCCCACAGTGCCAGCAGTCAGTGAGCCCCATGCTGTGTCCCTGTCACCCCCCGGAGCTGTCCCACAGTGCCAGCAGTCAGTGAGCCCCATGCTGTGTCCCTGTCACACCCCAGAGTGTCCCACAGTGCCAGCAGTCAGTGAGCCCCGTGCTGTGTCCCTGTCACACCCCAGAGCTGTCCCACAGTGCCAGCAGTCAGTGAGCCCCGTGCTGTGTCCCTGTCACACCCCAGGGCTGTCCCATGGTTCCAGCAGTCAGTGAGCCCCGTGCTGTGTCCCTGTCACACCCCAGGGCTGTGGCAGTGCCGCAGCAGCAGCGATGCTGTCCTGTGCATGCACACAGGAGCTCTGTCGGGAGCCGATGTTCAGCCAAGGCTCGCTACGTGTGGGAGTCGAGTTGTGTTGGTCTGGAGAAGCCTGGTTTCCATCAAGAGCTCCTCCAGAGCCCGCCAAGCACGTGTGGTACGGGCTCTCACCCCCTCCCTCTCTCCCTCCTTCTCCTCTGGGCTGACAGGGGCACATGGCACACGGAGACCCTCTGTCCCTGCCAGGTACCACCCGTGGGACCTGCGTGTGCTGCTGTGCTCCCAGCTCACGGGTACACTGGAGCTGTGGTGCCTTGTCACCTGCCCCCAGCCAGCCCCCATGGAGGGGACAGACGGACAGGCAGAGAGATGGAGAGACTGGCTAGGGGTGCTGCTGCTTTCAGAGGGGCTCAAGGACTGGGCTGGGAAGGGTGTTTGGAGGGAGGGATTGAACATCACCTGTGACCAGCACCAGGGGAGGGGCTGGATGGGGCCACAGCAGCATCAGGGACAGTGATGGTAACGGGGATTGCAGGGGATGAACAAAGATTCCCCTGAGCGAGGGCTGAATGAGCCTCCAGCCTGGCCTGAGCAAGCACTGGGGGACTGAGGGGGAATTATTTGCCGAGGTTTTCCATCAAGTCAATGACATCGTTCTGTGCGAGAGTTCACCCATTTACGTGCTCCAGCCCCTGGCAGCTGGGCCTAAATAGCGACATTCAGGCCTGAATCTGCCCATTCAGGAGCAAAGGTTTGACCCATCGGAGGGAGCTGCTGAACGAGGCTTTTCAGGGAGAAGCAGGGACTGCACTCTGAGCCTGCAATGGGGACCCGGCAGTGCCCCCACCCCTGCCTGCCCAGGGACCTTGGGGAGGGTCAGGAGCTCCTGACCTGGGGACAGGAAAAGCAGGATAGTCTGAGGACCTGCCAGTACCCCACACTTGATTTCTTTTCCCCAACATTCAATTTTCTCTCCCCTTCACAGCAGCATTTCAGAACATCCCATGATTGCCACCACAGTAGTAAGTTTTATTTTCAAATCAAAAAAAACCATCCATGTACACCAAGTTCCTGTATACAACAATCATGGTGCTGGTTTGGCTGAGCAGTGGTGGGAGCTGGTTGCTTATAAGGTCTGTGCCATCATATCTTCCCCACTCATTAATTTCTGAAAGTGCCATTTCTGTGCACCACCACAAAGGAGTCCAGCCTGGGACAGCCCATAGCTGGAGTCCCAAATTAGGGAAAGCGGCAATGTAAATCAGAGTCTAACATTCCTTTGCTTTTCTTTTTGTCGCCTCCATCCTACTCTCTGAGGTCTGGCAAGTGCAGTCTCTTTCTTATCTCAGGAATTGTAGTCTTGTGCAGGTCAATCCAGTGAGTGTGCTGGCCCTGCTGGCCCTGGATCAGGCTCTGCAGTGGTGTCACTGTCACGTCCCAGGGCCCCTCTGCCAATGCCAGCAGACGCCATCCAGACACGTCCTGCAGCCACACAGGGTGCAAAGACACAAAGCATCCTTTGGGCCAGAAACGTCTCTGGAAGGTCCAAAAATAATTTGGACTGAGCCACAGGAAACATCAGGCAATTTCTTTGGTTCCAGCCCAGACTGTTCCCCACCAGCAGGAGCAGCAGGTCCCAGGGCCATCTGTGGGTGCCCAGGCAAGCCCAGCTGAGCCCCTGGCTCAGCTGTGTGCTCTGTGGCACTGTCCTTCCCTCAGGGCCTGTCTGCGCCCATGACCCCACAGAGGGACAGTTATTTTTAGTCCTGCCTTTTCCCTCACAATTATTTTCTGACTCTACAGATTTTTCTCCCATATTATGAAACAATTCCTGTGAACAGTGGCCAGCCTGTCTGACAGCCCCCGAGCTCCAAGGAGCTGTGCTGGTGCACACAGAGCCCTGGAGTATCTCCTGAATGTTTTCCTGCAGGGAAGTGTGTCAGTGTCCCTTCCTGTCTGTGGCTGGACACAAGGCTATCGATCAGTTGTTGTACTGTGTGGTGCATCCATTAGTGCTGTAGAAGCTTTTTCAGAGAGAGAAAAAACCCAAATCCAGTGCTCTCTGAAGCCTCTGAGGGTTATTAATGTTGCAGCATTTTCTGCAGCACTGAAATTCCCAATGCCTATGGATTTTCATAACTGCCTTACTATGGCCTTTTTCCATTCAGGATAAATTCCTAGGACATGCAGCCCCTGTAGAACAGTTGCAGAAACCCACAACTGATTGCTCTGTCCTTTTCCAGGATACTCCTCAGCAGTGCAGAAGTTCTCCCAGACTCTGCAGTCCTTCCAGTTTGACTTCATTGGTGACACACTAACAGATGATGAGATCAATATTGGTGAGTTCTCTGCTTTTTGAAGCTGACTTCACTTCCAGTAATTGGAACAGTCTCCCTCTCTAGGAATTAGCCTGCCTGATGGTTTTTAAGCAGCCTCAGGAGCCGGGTTCCAGGCAGCTCTTCCACAGCTTATTTTATGAAGTTGAACAGTCACGGGTCAAGTTTCACATTCCCAATTCAGCGGATAATTTGCAGAGGTTTTCCATGGCTCCGGGCCTGCTCCATGCTGCCAGGTGCTGGGGAGGAGGCGGCGTGGTGCTGACCTCCCAGCCTGCCCCTCTTCCCAGAGCTGCAGTGGAGCCCAGCTCTGGGTGCTGCTCCCAGAGCTGCCTTTGCTGCGCTGGAAAGGTTGGTTATTAGGAAAAAAATTTCACTGAAAGTACTGGAATTGTCTTCCCAGGGAGGTGGTAGAATCACCATCTCTGGATGTGTTTAAAAATGGCACTTGGTGGACATGGCACTTGGTGGACATGGCACTTGGTGCTATAGTCTAGTTGAGGTGTTAGGGCATAGGTTGGACTTGATGATCTTAGAGGTCTCGTCCAACCTCATTATTCTGTGATTCTGTGAAAGGCCTCACAGGAACAAACTGCCCCACGCTGCCCTGCAAAGGCACCAGGCTGCAAACTGCTGGGAAAAAGTGTTGCTGGATGTGTCTCAAATGAAAAACAATGGCCATCTGTGCCCTGGGCAGCCTTGCAGGGCTACTCCCTGCACATCTGCTTGGGGATTAGTGATCCTGGAGCTGTGTTACATCCCTGCCCTCCCCCAGCACAGCTCTGGGACTCACTCAGAATCCACAGCCCGGGGGGGCTTAATTCCCCAAACCCTGCATGTTTCACACAAATCTGCTCTTGGCTTAGCAAGGTGAGTGGACCCTGTGGGGGTGACAGGGAGGGACAACAGGGCATCCTCCACCCCCGAGGTTCTTACCCTGCCCCATCAGACAAAACACTTGGGCCACCTGCCTGGGCTGAGGAGCTGGGGCTGCCCATAGGCTCACAGGGCATTCATGGGCTGGGGCACAAGGCATGGGGTCTTTTCCAGACTGTTCCCGAGGGCTTCACATAGGGGGAAAAAAGAAAACTAGCTTTTGTGAGGCAGTGGCTGGAGAGTGGCAGCAGTGTGACATTGCTGGTGTCAGGTCTCTCAACCACTGTCAGAAGGGGAAGGAAGTAGAGCCTGTTCCTTGGGCTGTTGTATTTAAAGCCACGTGAAGCAGACTGCAGCCTGCCCCTCCAAAGCTTGTTTCCTTTATGGAAAGTCTCTGGGTGAAACCCGCTGGAAATGAGTCAGCCTCCAAATCTAATGGCAGCAGAGGTGCTGAGCTTCCAAACACATGTGGGTCAGGGAGGGGAGAACTCTGCCATGTAAATGCCCCTCCTGGGAGCTGAGGAGTCTGAGGCAAACAGCCATGCAAGGAAAGGAGTGTCCCTCCTCTTGGCTGGAAGGAACAAAGCTCCAACAACCAAGAAAGGCTGCTGGGAATGACAGAGGTTGAATAAAGGGAGTGTGGGATGAGAGAGAGCAAGAGAGCAGCTGTAAAACCCGCCATGGTGAAAGGAGTGTGCTTCCCTTCAGTTTTGCTGGGGAGTATTTGTTTTGCTTTTTCAAGAAGAGGTCCCCAGCTTCCCTGTGAAGAAGCCCGGGTTGTGTTCCTCCTCCCACCCGTGGTGTGCCTGAAGGGGTTGAGGCTTCCTTATTCCTGACACAGCAGTGGGGCGTTGACGTCTCTGTAGCAGCTTCCATCTGCCAGGGTGCCAGGGATCTGCGTGGGAGTGCAGAGCTCATTTGATGTGCAGGATATGGGAGTGAAGCAGAACACTTACAGGCATTTCTTATGTGCTGCAAGAGAACGTGTTTGGGTTGTAAATAGAGCTTCAGTCACACTGCTCTCCCGTTGTGTGGGCACAGAGCAGCCTGGCACCCGAGCGGGTGGCAGTGGGGACACTGCAGGTGGCAGTCAGGACACTGGGTGGATGTTGTCTGTTGTGAGCAGCACTTTCCCTTGGGGAGGTGAAAGGTCATGGATGCACCCGTATTACCCCACAGCTGCAGCCCCTCCTGTGCTCCCTCCTGCAGCTCCTCCACTGTCACCTCACAGGACCCAAATCAGCAGCTCCTGCAGAGATGAAGGGGGCAGTGAAATGGGGTGGCATGTTCCTCCCTCCCAGGCATGGGAACCTGCACTCCTCTGGCTGTAAGGACCTTCCTGGAATGCTTCTGGCTGCCCAGCAGAGTCGCTCTGGCATTTCCAGGGGTCAGTTCCCAGGTGTGGCTGGGCAGGCTGTGGCTGCTGGTGGCCCCCCTGCTCCACACTGCCCTGCATGGGCTGGTAAACTCTGACCCAGGCCAGTAGCACAGATCCAAGATCCCCAGGCACTGCTGAGCCTTGTGTGTGGTGCAGGGTCAAACTCTGGGCTGTTCTGTGACTGGAGCCAGGAAACATGTTCCTGGGCTCTTCCTGTAGAGCAAAGGGAAAAAACTAGGGAACATTTTATGCACTGACATATTCCCTGTAAGTTTGGGACTGGATTCTTTCTCCCTGTGATAAGTCTTTTCCTGGCTCAGGCCCCTGGTGTCCATGCACTCCATCATCCTGGGGAGCCACAGTGACAGCCACGTGTGGCTCTGGGTGTGAGCACCATGAGCAGTAGGGCCATTGCATTGCTGGGTGCTGGAGCCCTCACTGGAGGAGAGCTCAGAAGCTCCTGACTCATCAGGAAGGTCTGTTGTGCCACTGCCAGCTGAGGGCCCATGTCACGAGGCTGCATTTGTTCCCTTCTGTGTGTCTCAGTGGCTGCAGAATGAATCCTTACACTGGATTTTAGGACAGGTAGCTCTTCCAAGGTACTGCTGTGGATGAGGGGAGAGGACTCTCAGCTTGCACAGGGAGCACAGGAGCTCCCTGTCTCTGACCTGTGGGACAAGCTAATCCTGTTCCTGCACTGCTGTATATGTGCTGTGCTCCTTTGTGTGCAGCCCTGCTCTACCTGGCCCAGCAGCCTGAACTGCAGAGCTCTGGGGTCTGACAGAGCCACTCTGGGATGTTCCCACCAGGGCAAGAGGGAGCCTGAGACCCACCAGACCTGTCCCATGCTGTGCTGAGCAGGCTGGAGCTGTGGGAAGCTTTCCCTGGTAACTCCCAGGTAGTTCCCACGTACACTGGGGTGATCAGGTTGTTCCCCCAGGCATCCAGCACACAGCCATGCTACCTGCATGGGCAGGTGTTTGCCCAGCCTTGCCTTGCAGCCCAGAGGGATGGGAGTTTGGCTTGGCACTGTCAATGCTCTGCTGCTGAGAGGTTTCCTCCTCTGGGACAAATTCAGCCCCTTCCCAAGTTCTCCTTCGATGGGCAGGGAGAGGGGCTGTATGTTCCCACTTGGTGTGGTGTCAGCTGCTCCCACCTAGTCTTTTATTTCCCCAGGCTAAATTATTCTTAGTTCAGTTTGTTAAACGAAAGGTTTTGTGCTATTTTTGTTGTAGCTGGACTCCAGCTGCTTATCAATGAGATCTTTATGTTTCACATATTTTGGGGAGTGGTGTCAGTGTCTGTGACCATGTCTACACCTGCTGCCTTTCCTCCTGCACTGGACTTTGTGCCTCCTGCTGCTGCATGTGATCTTTGTCATTCCAGGCCATTTTCATTTGACACACTTGTCCTGGTCCTGGCAAGCACCTGCAGCTCTTCCTGGGACAGAGGTGACAGGCCCATCCTGGTGCTGCTGGCAGCTGTCCAGGCAGGCCAGGCACCTCTGTCCTGCCCATAGTGGCAGGGCCTGGGGATGACAGCTCCCCTTCCCCCTCTCTGGCCTTTCCCTGCATTTGCTCCTTCTCTGTCACCTGTATTACCATCTCTATAACACAATTCCTGATGAAAGGTAATTAACATCCTCTTACTTTCCCAGGGCCTTCACTCCTTCATTGCCTGGGTAGGAGATCCTCCTCTCCCTTGCATAAATAAATACCCCTTAAGGCCAGCCTGCACCTGGCATTGCCTCACGCAGTTTCTGCCAAAAGGAGCCACCTCTTCTCCGTTTTTTTGCCAGCCTTTAGACAGCCATGCTGGGGGTGCAGCCTCATTGGGGTGTCCAGACATGTGTCACACACTACAGTGCCACATCCCAGCTCCACTGACCAGCCTCTTCCTTTCTTACAGCCGAGTCCTTCAAGGAGTTTGCAGAGCTGCTGCATGAAGTGGAGCTGGAGAGGTCCATGATGGTAAGGAGAAGGGAACTGGGCTCTGTCATTCCTGACATGGCTAAATGCCAAATCACAGCCACAACACCATGTGCCTCGATGTCAGGCTTCTCAGCAGAGGGAAGCTGGGAGCACCAGGAATGTGCTCTGCACTCATCTGGTCCATGGTCCCATGGCTGTGGGCCCTGAGCATGGGGCAAGCACAGCAATAGGTGTGGGGTGCTGTGGCTCTCCCAGGCAGCACAGGCAGGCACAGAGCCCCAAGCCCTGCAGCTGGAGGGGCTGCTCACCAGCTGCTTCTGTGGTGAAACCAAGGATTAAAGAATAAGAAGTGTTTTCACTCTGTTTTTGCTGGGGGCAGGAAGGCCGGTGTCCCTGAGCCCATCTGTGCTGCTCCAGCTCCTGCAGTACAATGCACTGCCATCAGCTTCCTACTGCCATGTGCCCTCAGTTCTCCAGGGCTCGTCCATAGCCAGTGCTGGCTTTCCATTTCACTCCTAATTCCAGGAAAAACATGAAGGTTAGGCTCAATGGAGAGCTTACAGCATGCCAGGAATGTGCTGCTTGGCTCTGCCTGCCCCTGCCTCGTGCAGCAGCAGGAGCTCCTGCCAGGCTGGGCCAGAGGGTCCACGGGCAGGCAAGGAACAGCAGGAAACCAGGAAAGCACTGAGATAGTTCTTCATTATGAATTACATCCCAGGTATAGTAGCCCCTTTGGCAGTGGGAGAGCAGTGGAAGGTATTGTTTTAGGAGCTATGGGCAATGTCCAGTTTTCAAAGTTGGGGGTTTTTGCCCGCTACTTGTAGGACCAGTTCTGTTTTACAGCAGCTCCCTCAGGAGGTTTCACACTCACCATGTTCATCAGCCTTAAATTCCCTGAGGGACTGTGCTGTGTGGAGTCCTGTCCCCTTCTCTTCCCCTCTCCCTTCTCTGGAGCGTGGGACAGAGCCTGTCAGGGAAATGGGGATGGCAGGAGACAGCAGGTTGGTCCCAGGGCCAGGCTGGAGCCACAGATACAAACTGGGATGAGCTTTCCTGTGGATTCATGGTAAAGGTGTGCAGAGCACCATCCAGAAAAGCATCTCTCAGACATGAGACAGGAGTGGAAGAGACACAGGCAGGCTTTCCCTTTTCCCTAGCTGTTCCTGTCACAGATTACCTTCTGGCTGAATCTCGATACAAGGGAAGTCCATCCTTTGTTTGAGAGCAGCCTTTTTAGATGGGGATAGGGGGCACTCCCTGTCACCCACAGGATGTCCCCAAAACCTCCTGGGATGTGGTTGGGGTTTATTGTGTGTTACCCATGGGGAAGAGCAGGTACAGATGGTTTAAGTGAATTCACCTACAGACAGAGAAGTTTCCAGTCAAAACCATTAAAATCACAAGTTCTTGGCTTCTAACCCTGTTCAGCCTCTGTTAGAAGAAAATTGATCAGCATCCTGTAATTAAAAAGCATTTGTTTTTCACTCTAGGTGCAGAATGCGAGTGATTTGCTGATCAAACCTTTGGAAAACTTCCGGAAGGAGCAGATAGGGTTCACCAAGGTAAGGCTTCTTTGTTTGTTTTCAGTGTAAACAGATTTGTTTTCTGTTAGTGTGTTTGAATTCAGATTTTTCTCCTGTTGTTTTTAACAAGCTGACAGTTGCTCTACTGCATTCTGACTTCAGGCACTCAGAAACTCTCTGTTCAATGCTGGCTTTCAGCTGCTGGCATAAGGGTTCGTGCTGTGACTTTTAGTCTGATTTTTCAATCTTAAGAGTCTCCAAAATCTTTTCCTGAGTTCTTTGGGTTCTCTCCTGGCCTGATTTCAGCACTGCCACTGCTCTGAGCAAGGAGTGCTTGTTCCAACCAGGAGATCCTCCTTGCTGCTTTATCTCCTCTCCCCTTTGTTCAGAGAATAAAACACTTTCTGCAGAGAAGTGTGTGGTGGAGTGGGAGGGAGGAAGGGAAGGAGGGAAAGCAGGAGAGGCCAGCAGGCAGAACCTGATTATAGTCATAGGGCTTTTGTTATGAAATATTTACATAAAGTGTGTAATGAGTCTTTCAGATGGACCAAACTTTTAAAGAAACAAGCTATAAAAAGCAAATTCTGCACATGTGGAGCACAAAAGATCATTTTTCCCTTGTCTGCTATCAAGAAGTCCAGGTTCCATGTTACTCAGCAGCAGCTTAAAATGGGGCTGGCTCTGACCCAGCTCTGAAATGGAGATGTTTTGGAGAGCACTTGAGGCTTGGATTCAGCCCAGCCCATCTGGAGGCTTTGACGTTTAATAAATACAGGGTTTGAGAAGAGATACTCGATGGACCTCCTGCCCTTTGCCATGCCCTGAGGGCTGGTGTGTGGAACCCTCTGAGGAGCTGCAGCCACGAGCACGGCACAGGTGCTGCCCACAGCCCCTGCTCTCAGCCCTTCAGGCTGTTTTAGTCCCAGAGAGCCCTTAAGGTGTGTAAGGGTCTCTTTGCCCAGAGCCCAGAGCGTGCTGTGCCCCGAGAGCTGAGCTGCCTGCACCCACAGGCCGTGTGCCCGTGTCCTGCTCCCTTCCCTGACGGACAGGCACGGGTCTCAGCAGGGCTGGTGCCACAGCCCCAGCACTGGCATGGATTCACCTGGCAGTCTGCAGCCCTTCCTCAGTCCCTGTGGATGGGCAGGGTGCTCCAGGGTGGTGAAAGTGGCCAGACACAGCTCAGAGCAGCTGGAGAGGTGGCAGAGGGCAGGGGGTGGTTGCAGGTGGCTCAGCCATTGTAGTTTGGTTTGGGATTTTGTTTCTTGTGAGGAACATGAGCTGCAGAGGTGCCAGGGCACTGTGGTGGGAAGAGAGCTGTGCTGTGGCTCAGCACAAGTGCTCCATGCAGGAGCTCACAGGGCAGCACCTTGCACCGTGCCAGGATCCAGGTGTGCCCATGCTGAGGGGGCTGCACAGGGAGATAGGTACCACTGTCCCCAGTGCCACCCCACAAGGACAGGACTGCACAGGGAGGTACCACTGTCCCCAGTGCCACCCCACAAGGACAGGGCTGCACAGGGAGGTACCACTGTCCCCAGTGCCACCCCAAAGCCTTGAGAGGGTGCGAGTTTGGGAGCAAATCCCAGCCACTCCAGCCCTTTGTCCTCAGCTCTGATGCTTCCCTGACAGGAGTCTATGCCACACTGCTGGTGGGCTGCACCCTCAGGTGTCACCTTGGGCACAGAGCCTTCCTTCCTTCACCTGCCAGCTTCCAGAGCATCTCCAGGGCATCCCCAGCCGGCAGCAGGAGGAGTGAAGTACAAATGGGGCTCCTCACAGTGGTGCTCTGTCAGTGTGGGTCCCTCCCATCGTGCTCCATGGACCCTTTCTGGTCTGCACCAGGGCAGAGGCCAGGCTGGGGAACAGCCTGGAGACATGACACAGGGAATTTGTGCCCTCTGCTTGGTTTCCGTATTTTGGCAGCGTCGCCTTCTGTGAGATGTTTTCTGTTCCCTCTGTGAGCTGCTGGAGCCAAATAGGAAGAGCCCTTGAATCGGGGCTTTGTGATGCCTCTGGCTGGAGCACAGCCAGTCTGACCAGCACATCTGAGTCTGCATTCACCCGTTCTCCCAGGAGGAATGGAGTCTCCTGGGGAGGGTGTGCTCCCACCCAGGGCAGCCCTGGCTGTCACCGGGACCCCCTCCAGCCACCCCCTCCCGCCACAGCCCCGTGGGGTCACTGCTCTTCCTGTGACTTGCTATCAGGGTGAGTGACTTGCCAGTTTTATCACAGATAAAAGGGAGGCTCTGGGACCCCCTGAGCTGACCTGTTTCCCGACTCTGGCACTCATGGCAGGGGGTGAGTGTGGGAAGGAGCTGGCTCATATAGAGGCCCCATCCCTCCCTCGCCACGCTGTGGGGCTGGGACCCTTTGGGAAGAAGCTGGCCACACTTACTGAGCTGAGCAGGATTTGAATAGAAAAGTTTAATTCCAGTTTCACTTGGAAGGAGACAGCTTTTTTTTAAAAAAACACAAAGCCAACCAAAAAAAATCAGAGGGAAAAGCTTGTTGGGATGCACTCTAAGGGCATGCTGAATAGCTGCAGTGTTTGTCAAAATTTTTTCCATAGGAGATAACATATTCCTAAATGGTCTTAGTTAATTCTGTTATTAATTTCATTAATTATAATTTTAAAAGAAAGGGAGGTTAATAACTTCTACTTGCTTTCATCTCTGGGGGAGCAGGGCCTAAGGATCTTTTGAGAGAAAGCAGTGGGCGAGGGAAAAACACCAGGATGAACTGAATGTGCTTTAATAGAACTGCTTTTTCTACACCCTTTGACATTTTAGAAATCTGTTTTTGAATTAACTGCTGATTCCTCATAAAAATGAGCTATGATGATCCTGCATCCACTGCTCTTGCACCCAGAGCCCTCAAGTGTGCATGGAGGTGGGAGCTCCCAGCAGGAAAAGTGTGTTTAATTCCTTATGGAGAGGAGAAGTGGCCCGTGAGCTGGGCTTCTCACTTGCCACTCACTCCACCTCCCCAAAAATGGTGATTTCAGAGGATCCTAGTTAGCAACTAATGGTTAAGGGAGAGTTTTGGCAAGTCTGTTTGCCCTTTTCCCCCAGTGAGCTGGACCCAAAGCTGCCGAGGGGCTCCAGTGTCATCCCAGTCTGGTGGCAGTCGGGGAGTGAGCAGGAGCCAGCACACACAGAGCAGCCAGAGCTGCTGCTGCATCCCCTGCCACAGCAGGCAGTGCTGTCCCACGGGCTCCTGCATTCCTGGGCACAGCAGGAATGCCTGTCAGAGCTCCCAGCACGAGGTGTTTGCAGAGCACCTTCCTGCCTGCACTCGGTGGGATCTGCTCAGTTGCTCCCAGTCAGCAATAAGTGGAAAGTGGGTGGTGGCTCTTGGACTTGGCAAACCTTAATGGAAATGTGGTGCTGCCCTTTGCTGAATATTCATGAGGAACTAATTCGTGCTCATGTTTCCAGATTGTGCTTCAGTCTGGCTGATTTTTTTGTGTTGGTTTTTTTTTTTTGTCTTGGCTTGCTGTGGTCAGCAGCCAGCTCAGAAGGATTTGTAGGTCATCCTTCTGCTGTTCAGTTATATGCTAATTAGCCAGAGTGGGAATGATTGGCAAGCTCCCTCTTAGTGGCCCAAAATGCCACGCTGCACTGTGGTCCTGTCACATGTGGGTCCGTCTTGGACATCATTCCAAATCCCTTCAATTTCCAGAAAGAGCTCAGTGCTCCCTGCCCCCGGTGCAGCCGTGTGCCCTGCCTGCCTGGGGTGCTGGCAGAGGAGGGGGCACTCCCCAAAGGAGTTACTGTCTGGCTTCCCAGCTCCTGCTGCAGAAGGGGCTCCACTGCTCTCCCAGGCTCTTCCTTTCTCTTCATCAGTCTTTCCTTGAGCAGAGGTGGCCCCTCTTCCCCAGAGCCCACCATGTCTTCCCACAGGGAGCTGCCCACAAGCTTGTGACAAAGCTGCTGCCTGGTGGTTTGTGGTCTCCCTGTGGCCATCTGTGTGGGCACTCCAGCCACACACGGCTCATGGCCTCCTCCATGGGTTCTTGTTCTTGTGGCCACGTGCACAGACACCACAGCCTCCCACAGCAATGTCCCCTCTCCTGGGGAGGAGCCAGGAGCCATGTGCTCCCAGGCTGCTGCATCCAGAGGCACATCTCCCTGTCCATCCTGTCCTGCTCCCTGCCCGTGGGCTCTGCCATGCCTGGCCATGGGAGCACCAGGCTCTGGTGGGCAGCTCTTCCTTGCCCCGTGCTTTCCCGCAGCTCCTGGTGCAGGTGAGCAGCCTCCCAGCTGGAGAGCAGGAGAGGCTGGTCCCAGCTCTGGCCTGCAGTGTGGCTGTCTTCCCTGGTGGCCTCTCCACAGGATGGGGACAGCTGAGTCACCTACGAGTGCTGCTTGCTGGTGGTGACAGGTGGGGGAGAACTCCTGGCATGGGCTTCAGCCCATTCCTGCTGCTCACCCACAGCTCTGCTGAGGAACAGGGATGGCACCACCCCTGTGCTGCCACCACCACCACCTCTGCACACCACCTTGGTGGAGACAGTGGAGCTCTTGCTTGGGTTTGGAGCTAGCTTTCCATGGCAGCACCTGCTTTTCTATCTCAGGACCTGCTGCTGGCACAGTCATCTCCTCTGAGATGTGAGGGGGTGGCCACAGGAGTTCTGTGCCTGCAGCCCCACAGCTCTGCTTCCCTGCACTTCTGTGTCCTTGGGGCTTGGAGGCTCCTCATTGAGGAAATGGAAATTAGGCAAGTTCCTAGCTTCGTTAGAAGGGCACTAATGGCACAGACAGCCCAGGAGTTTGACCTTACAGGCACAGGAACTGCTGCTCCACAAACGCTTTCACTGCACTGGGTTTGGGTTTGCTGATCAGCGCCGTAGTCACGAGGGTGGTGGTTTGTTTGGATCGTCCTTCCTGGCCTCAGCCCCGCAGTTGCTGTGCTGCTTAAATTAGGATTCACCCTTGGAGGAGTCTCTCTTCCTCTGGATTTGATGTAGATCTCTCTGTTCTGATGTGTGAGGCTGCTAACACAGAGTGCAGGGGGTGATTCCAGCAAATGCGCTTCCCTCCATGTGTCCTGTAATTCCAGGATCTGCAGAGCAGGATATGCAATTGCTGAGATGAAAAGGTTTGCTGGGCTAAGCCTGCCCTGCTCCATCAGTTACACATAAGCAGGGGTAGTCAGGTTGGTGCCACTTCCTCATGGTAATTGTGCTTTCACTACAGCCATGTCAGGACTCTTGTGGGGAGGGAATCCTCTTCCCTGGAAGGCAGCTGGTAGGAAGGCTTGTTGCTATTATTGGGAGCCACCTGTGCAGAGCCCAGGGGTTTGGGGAGCCCCCAGGCATCCTGCTGCAGGGCATCCTGACAGACAGATGGAATAGTCTGTGCAACTGGAACGGGGAAGCAAAACTTCAGCCAGGGGAAGCTGTGGTCACTACTGAATTCATGAGGAAGGTTCCTAATACCCAGCAGTCTGGCAGAGTCCATCTGCTCTGGCTTGTGGTGGCACTGGTGTATGCTTGCTTATCCATGCATTTCTGAGTGGGGGCAAGAGAACAGGATTTCAGGGCATTCAGGAGATAGATGTTAAAAGATGCCAATAATTCCCCAGGAAGCTGGAACTGCTTTCCACTTTCTTGACCTTTCAAAAGCTAGACAGAAGATCTGCGCTGCACTGTGTGTACATCAGCTCTCAATTGCTAGGGCCTGGCACTGAGGCTGCTGCCAGGCTGGAATTTCCTGATTTCAGTAATTTAGTTGCCTCCCAGGAATCCCTGATATGTCAGATACCATCTGAAGTGGGTATTTGTCAACCTGGCCCCTACTGTGGTTGTTTTGTGATTGCCAATGTCACAGTCAGTGCAAGGCAGGAGCCAACAGCCTGGTGCTCACTTCTGCTGCTCCCTGCCTGCTCTTGGGAGTTCCTTCTTGAGTCTCTGTTTGCTGTTCCTGTTCATTCGTGCTCTCTTTGCACCACTGCTGATGGGCAGATGAGGATTTCCTGCCTGCCTGTCGACCTGCCAGGCTTCTGCTTTCCTTCTGGTACACTTCAGAAAGAAATTATAAACTCTTCAGAACAGAGAGTTACCAAAATCTAATGAAGCTTTTCTTGACCTTGACGTGTCTCTGACATTGCAGTGTTTGCTCAGTTGTTTCTGGGCTGTGTAAACAGCATGGCAGGAGATAGTGAACAGGTTTTTGATGTATGAGCACATCTTCAGTTTACTGGATATTGAAGACATTGAGAGAGGGAACAGCACCTCATGGGTGGGGCTTTTGCCATGATGTTGGCATGAAAGAGCACTTCTTGTGCCACAGAGTATTGCTGGACTGGGTCTTGAGGTGTAATTTATCCAAGGCAGGCAAGGGGCTGTGAAAGCAGAGCAAGTGAGAAGTGGCCTTCTGTTCTCTGGGTTGACCAAAATTTGTCCACGGGAATACAGAATTGCACAAAGAATCTTGTTGTTGTTGCATGTTCTTATCTGGAAATTGCCAATAATTGGTTCTGGTTCAACCTCTTGCATCTACAGGAAAGAAAGAAAAAGTTTGAGAAGGATGGTGAGAAGTTTTACTCCATGCTGGATCGCCACTTGCATTTGTCTTCCAAAAAGAAGGAATCTCAGTTACAGGAGGTGTGTATGGAATTTTTCTCAGAGTTAAGTCCAGAAGCAACAGCACCAGCTGCTCTAGGTCTTAAAAAAGGGGAGAGGAATCATCCCTTCCAGTAACCAGTTGAAACTGATAATCAGTTAAATCTACCCAAAGCCTGGGTTCTCTGTGAGACCAGGGAGCTCAAGCTCATAGTTCTCCTGTGTCTGTTGGATGCTGGTAGCGGCTTCAGACGTTGTCATTGCTTGTTGTCACCTTGATGGTGAAGGGCAGTGACCAGTGGCACTGGTACAGCTGGGGACTGGCCATCCTTTCACCTGGGGAAGTGCTCTGGCTGAAAAGTAACCAGTTATTATTCGTTTTGCTGGTCTGGTGTTCTGCCTTGCTGCTGGTGCTGCTGCTGGCATGTTGCAGCAAACCCAGCTGTTCCAGCCCACACCAGAGCAGCTGGATCCAGTCAGATCTGTCAGACCAGTTGTCAGATCAACCTACGAGCATCTCTGCAAGGCAGACTGTGTGTGAGCTCTGGGAGCATCGTGTGCTCCTGCCACTGCTGCAGCTCCAGAATTGCTGGTTCTGGCACACAGATGGAGTCAGGCAAGAGGGTGGTGAGGGTGGCCTTGTCAGGAGAAGAGGTTTGTGTAAAAGTAGTAAATGAGCTTTGGGAAAGTCTGTTCCTTACAGAGTGAGAAGAGGTTTTGGATCCTTGAATGAAATGGAGCCAGCAATGGGGAGACTTAAAAGAATATCCAATGTTCCAGCTCACAGCTGGGCTGGACACCAGGCAGGTTTTCAGTGAGGACAGAACTATGTGTGGGCTGACAGACAAAAGTGAGTCAAATATTTTCAAAATACATTCATGTGATGTATTTTCTTTTTTCACTTTTCCCTTTTTCTTCTAGGCTGACCTTCAGGTGGACAAAGAGAGACACAATTTCTTTGAGTCCTCCCTCGAGTATGTGTACCAGATCCAGGAAGTACAGGAAAGCAAGAAATTCAGTATTGTGGAGCCGGTAGGAGCTTCCTTTTCTCTCAGTCTCATTGATTGGTGCTCAGATGTGCTGGCAGTGGCAGGAAGGGATGAGTTGCCTCAGGATTAGGATTAGATCCTGTGGGGCAGGAACACTGTGAAGTCCCAGCCCTGTTTCTTTTGGCTGTCTGTGGGTCCTGAGGAACAGGTTGGACACTGCACAGAGCTAGAGGTCTTGTTGTGGCTTATCTTGCCCCCCTGGGTTTGGTGAGTACAGAGGGACAGAGGTGTTACCTGCCCTGCTCACCTGTCCCAGCCTGGCCTGCAGGGTCCCTGACTGTGGCTGAGTGCAGAGACCCTGCCCTGGGTGGTGGCTGTGCCCCAGTGCCAGCTGCAGTGGAGTGTGGGATCCTGTGGATCTTGTGGATGGTCTCTGCAGATCTGCTCTGGGTCTCCCTGCAGGGTCTTTCATTCTAGGTGTTTTATTCAGACAGATGTGTGGGTGGTAGCTTGGGCTTTAGGGACACTGTGGTGGATAAGCCATACCAAGGCTGGCATGCCAAAGTTGTGAGGAAAAAATAATTGCATATGTAATTTCTGAACCCCCACACTCTGTCCATCTTCCATTCTAAACACAGAAGTTCAGTGTGTCCCTTCCCTCCATTGCAGGTGCTGGCGTTTCTCCACAGTCTCTTCACTTACAACAACCTGACAGTGGAGCTGACACAGGATTTCCTCCCATACAAGCAGCAGCTCCAGCTCAGCTTGCAGAACGTGAGTCCCTGCCCAGCTGAAGGACTTTTCTGTGTGATTTCTGTTCTCATTTGTATTTACACACCTCTGATGGCAAAGTCTTTCCACCCAAGCAGTCTGACCATGTTTGCACTGTTGCAGATACAGTTATTTCCTTCTCAGTTCACATGGGTTTTCCCCTCTCCTGCATGGGACAGTTTACAGGTCTATGAAATTGTTTTCTCTGGAAGGAGCTACTGCAGTTGCATCATTTTACCTGGTGCATAAACAAGCCTGAGATTTTATTTCAGTTTCACGAGATTTAAATTGTACTCTGAGAAAGCCTCTAACCTTGATCTTGATGGTACTGGCTTCCTGCAGGCTTGCTACGTGCTTTAGTAAGCTCCTCTGTTGGCCAAGTGTGCTCATGGGGTAGAATATCTGAGTCCTGTTTCCTTTATCCTCAGTCTTTCCTGACTGGCCTTCGTTTCTGTGGAACGACAGCCATAAATCCGAGCCAAGATGGTTTTGCTGCTGGCTCATTAATTGGTCCAAGTAGTATTCCATCAAAATACCTGGATTTTGTACCCCCTGTTGATGTGATCTTTTCATGCTAAGCACTGTAGCATGATCCTTTGGGAATCAACACCTTTGGGAGGAGAATTCACCTGTTACCTGAGCAACGGTGTGAAGGGGAGCTCAGGTGCTGCCTCTGCTCCAGCCAGCCTTGAAATGTGCTGAAGTTCCTTAATTAAGGGAATAAGTGGCCTCCCAGCTGTGGCACTCCAGCACCATCTCTGCATATGGTGTGTGTCTTCAGTCATCCCTTAGGGCTCAGTGGTTCTTATAGCCAGTTTCCATGTGGATTTGTAGAGTGGTTTCCATGTTTTGTACTTTGGAAGCCAATTCCTTTCTGCTACAGTACCTCAGATTTATCTAGGAATAAATAACCTGCAGCTCACTTTTTTCTCATGTTCAATTATGCTTCTTTTTGTTTTCTGTTACCAGACGAGGAATCACTTTTCCAGCACACGGGAGGAGCTGGAAGATCTGAAGAAGAGGATGAAGGAAGCACCCCTAACCTGCAAGCTGCCTGGGCAGCCAACCATCGAGGGCTACCTGTACACTCAGGAGAAATGTAATGGCTTTGGGATGCAGCTGGATGCACTAGGGCCCAGGGCTGCCCTGACATAAGCCAGCTGAGGGCTGTACTCAGTGCTGTGCCCAGGCCAGCCCTGCTGCACTCAGTGTCACCTCTGCCAGGGCACAGCATGCCCAGGGTGTCACCTTCTGCCAGTGCCCGAGGTGCCCGGGGTGGCAGTGCCTGGGGAAGCACCAGCAGCCGCAGCTGGCAGCGATGTCAGCAGTGGCACAGAGCTCTGCCCAAGTGACAGCTCTGTGACAGCACAGGGCTAATTGCCCTCGCTCCGATGAGATGGGATTTACGACTCCAGAGCCTGGAGCTCTGGCAGGCTCTGCCTTGGCTGTGTTTTACCAGGATGAATCTGGTGTCTTGCCCAGCCTCCCTCTGGCAGCCTCTGTGAGCAGCTGAGCACAGCCAAGGTGGAACCAGTGCTGAGTTGAGCTGATGAGAGCAAAATTTGTAATTCTGAGCAGAATCAAATCAGACCAAATACAGACTTTTCCAAAACCTGGCTGCAGCTCTTCATGGCTGTGCAGCAGGAATGCTCAGAGAACATAAGTCTGTGCAAAACTATGACCTCTGAGTCTGTTTATATTGCTTTTAAAAGAAAGCACACTCAGTAATTTTAGACCCTAAATGTGGCATGCTCCTGCAGGCCAGTGGCTATTTTCTGCCTCTATTTATGCTTCCCTATAAATCAAGTATGAAAAGTTGTTCTTCCTGACAACTGCAACTTAAAAACAAGTTACAGAAAAGATACCAGTTGAATTATTTCCTGTAAAGGGGTTCAGGTAAAAAAACAGAGAAAAGTTACAATGAATCCAGAAATAGGAACTTTGGAGTATTTTAAAGCTGATGAATATCTCAAATTATTGAGTTTTCACTCACAGGAAAAAGTAGTGGAGTTTGTGAACATTCAGGACATGTAGGATCCTGCCAGTGTGGGTCTTGGCTGGGCTTGGCCAAACCAGCCTGGCTTGTGGTCAGAGTCCCACAAATGCCCTTTCACCAGCTGTGAGCTGGGAGGGTGCTGGAGGCAGCTGCTGCCCTGTGCTCCTGTCCTCTCCCTCTTTCCACCTCCTGTCCTCCAGCCTCTCTCTTCATCCCCTCCCCTTTCTCTCTTCCTCCTCTTCGTCTCCTCCTGACTCTTGCCATTACCTGCAAGGCTGATGTCCCCCAGGGCTGTCAGTGTCCATCCCCAGAGAAGGGAGGACATGTGGGCAGCACTGACCATGCCTTGCTGGCTGCATCCAGCTACAGCCCTGTCTCTGATTCCAGCCTCTCTTGTGCTCTGCAGGGGCCCTGGGCATCTCCTGGGTGAAGTATTACTGCCAGTATGAAAAAGAGGCAAAAACCTTGCGGATGACGCCCACAGACCAGAAGCCTGGAGCTAAGCAGGTGAGCTGGATGTCTGAAAACATTGACCCAACTACTGGGCCCACCTTCCACCCATGTATGGCCTCCTTTCCCGTGACAGCTGGTGCCACAGGGGCTGGGCTCTGTCCCCTCCCTGCCTGCACAGGGCAGTTTGGTGTCACCTGGAAGAGGCACCCTTGTGAGGAGAGGTCTCACTCCACTGTGTCCCTGGGAGCCCAGGCCCTGCAGGGTTTGGCAGCAGACGTGGGTCGTGTGACATGAGAGATACCAGACAGTGCTGGCCCATGAGTTGTCTAGGGTGAAACTTGTGCTTCTCTGGACCAGCTGATGTTGAGCCTTCCCCGTGCACAGGGGCTGGAAGCCACAAGGACTGTGGCAGCCAGTGAAGTGCCTGAATGACTCAAGTTATTACAGGAGTTACTGCTTCCAAATGCAGCATTTCCTCACAGCACTGTGTGCTCACAGCACTCGTTTGTGGTTTGATTTCTTCTCCCAGCACTGGTTCTGGGAGAGTGTGGGGAGAGAAGAGGGCAACAGCACAGCTCCAAACTGCGCTAAGGCAGCAATTTGCTTAATTACTTCTTTTTCACAAAGTGCTTTGTGAAGTCTGGGAGTTCCCTCAGTCCCTCTGCGTGACAGGGGAGGGTGGGAGGATGGAGCACAGCCAGTGCCTCCAGCTGAGTCCCCCGCCCTCCTCTGCCATGGAGCGGGTCCCCAGGGCCTTCCCAGCCAGGCGTGTGTGCTCCAGCGTGTGAGCTCATGGTCTGCTTTTGGCAGGGCTCTGCACGCTGCAGTAGGAAAATAAAATTGATGTTTTGCAACCCCTTGGCAGAGAGCTGGGCAAAGAAATATCCAAACTATTGTATGGAGAGATTTGTTGTCATTTATGCCATAAGCATCTCTAGTAAGGCCCATTACTGCAGATAGGGGCTTGGAAAACTTAATGGCTTTCCCAAACACTGGCAGCCTGGTAGCCTGCACCATCAGGTCACAGCTGACCACAAACCCACAATCAAATTATGAATTAACTCTGCTGCAGAGGTCAGGGACACAAACACCCAGGGGCCAGAGTTGAACCTCTCCAGAGCATGTCTGCTCTGTCTGGGGTGAGGAAATGTGCATCCCTTTACCACACAGTGTTTGTGTAAAGCCACTTGGTTCATTGGTGGTGTGGGTAATTGGTACTGATGACCAGCCCTGGTAAAAATCAGAACCCAGCTATGTCTGAGCACGGGTGAGCGTGGTCCTGGCCTCAGAGACAGGGGTGCCTCTCTGGCTTGGTTGGAACCGTGTTCCAGTGCTGTAGGGGCAGAGTGCTGCTGTGTGGGGTAGTGCTATTGAGTCCAGAACATTCTCTGGCTGAGAGCAAGCCTGGAACTCAGAGCCTCTTGTGTCTGCCTGTGATGATGGTGGGAGGACCACCTGTGCTCCTGGTACTGATGCCACTGGAATGTCAGGGCAGGCGCCATGGGCAGTGCTGTGCTCGGCTGCAGCTGAGGGGCCTGAGGAGCCCAAAATCTCCCATGTTTCTGTCCTCTCACCTTGGCTTTCTTGTTCTCTCCCAGGGCACCTTGGACCTGACCCTGAAATCCTGTGTAAGGAGAAAGACTGACTCCATAGACAAAAGGTTTTGTTTTGACATTGAAACTAATGAAAGGTGAGAGGCTTCGTGTCTAGTGGCCCCAAACCCCATGGGCCTGCAGGAAATCCCTCTTTGCTGTCTATTAAAAACAACTTTTCTTCCTTTCCCTGCCTGTCCCTGGGGAATTCTGCACAGGTCTGGGACCATCACGCTGCAGGCACTCTCAGAAGCCAACCGAAGGCTGTGGATGGAGGCCATGGACGGGAAGGAGCCGGTGAGTGTTCCTGGAGCTGTTCCCAGCTGGAATGTGCTGCCCAGCAGTGTCCTCTGCCGGCGGCTGCTGCTGGGGATCAGTGCTGCAGGATCACCATGGGCTCCCTGCCGTTCCCTCAGCTCCTACTGCGCATTTTGGGTTTCCCCCCTAAATCTCAGGATGTTCCCTGCTGTGCCAGACCCCAGCCTTTCCACAGGTTCACTCCTGCTCCTCACTGCCTGCTGGAGATGATGTTTGGTCTGTCCCTGCTCTTAGGCACCTCTTGAAAGGTGTCACTGCCCACCCTGCACCTGTGTTCTCCCACCTTTCTGTGCCTACTGATGTTCCTTTCCTTCAGTGTGAGCAGAGCTCAGAGCCCCGTGGTTTGCCTACAGAACAGAGAATTTCCCTAGCAATAGGTGCCCCACTGAAATACAGGGAGGCAGCAGAAACTCCTTGATTGTGCAGATAATGGGTTCTTGCCTAATTATAAAATTAGATTTCTATGGGACATTGTCTTTTTGACTGTGATTTTCTCTGGATAACCTAGGGGTGATTTATGGGATGTTGCATTTTCTTTTAGAAATAAGTACCAAATCATGCTGATGATATTTTATTTCTCCCTCCCCCATTCCCGCCTTTTTTTTTTTAGATTTATCACAGTCCCATCACGAAGCAGGAAGAAAGTGAGTCACTTCTGTTGCTGTTCTTTGGGCTCTCACAGCCTCGAGGCCAGGCAGGATTTTCCTTGCAGATACACTCATCCTCAATTCCTGCTGAGTAGCACTGTCCCTGCTCTGTGACAGCAGTGTCACTTCTGTTCTTACACCACAGTGGCTGGCACTGAGCCCAGATAAGAACGAGTTGCACAAAACTGCAGTGAGCAGTTTTTATTTAGCCAGGAGTAGTGGGATGTGAGGTTCAGTTTGCACCTCCAAACCCCAGTGAGAGATTCTGAGGATGTGTCCCTTAACAAAGGTTGTAACAGGGCAATAAAGGTGGCATTGAGTTCCCTGGATCTCCTACCCACCACCATGTCCCGTGTCCCCTGGCTCAGCAGTGGGGTGTGCCCTGCAGAGCCCTGGAACACTGAGACACGCTGCAGAGCCCTGGAGCCCCTCTGGAGCTCTGTTAGCTGGGTGGAACCTGCATTCTGTCCCAGAGCTCACTTCATCAGCACTGTAACGAGCTGGCTCTAATGAGCACGGGGGGAGCATTCCCAGAAGCATGAGCACTAACCTGCTGTGTGGCCGTGCTCACATCACACGCTGGGAGGAATGTGAATTAAGGTTTCACTGAACAAACATTCTCTAATTGTCATAGATTAAAGCTGGTAAGAATTCCAGTGGTATCATAGCCCTCAGTATCAAGCACCGGGTGGGTCTGTGCTTATTCCTGGAGCAGGGCTAAGAGATGTCTGAACATGATGTTGCTGTTGCTGACAGCAGACAGGATCAGTATAAACAACCTGCTGAAAATGCAGGGATCCCACAGGATTCCTCAGCTCAGTGGAGCAAGCCCTTTGCTCAGCTTTCCTCAGCACATCAAGCTGGATTGGTTTTGCTTTTTAATCCTAGTGATGTAGATAAGTAGAAATTACAGAGTCCCATGATGAGCAATAGCTTAACTATAGATTTTGCTCTGGAAATTATTATTTAAGTCTTTATCAGACACAATCCAAATAATTTACACTATTATTATTATTATTAAATACCTTATTATTAAAGACAGAAAGGGGGTAGGGAGCAGTGCTGCAACTCAAAATAAATTTGAGGAAAAATGGGAGAACATGTGGAACTAATGACTCCTTGTCAGGATGTCCAGAACAGCGGTGTTTCCTGAGGGGGTAGGGGATGTGGGTGCAGGTGTGAACACTTTGTGCTGGGGCACTGTGGCTCTGGGTGCCAAGAAAGGCTGGGGCTGGGGTTGGAGGGGGGGCTGGGGGGTCCCAGGGGTCTCCAGGAGTGCT
>QUSF01000018.1:8913166-8959206 GCA_003676055.1 Chloebia gouldiae | reverse complement strand
GGGGTTGGAGGGGGGGCTGGGGGGTCCCAGGGGTCTCCAGGAGTGCTCAGCTAACACAGCTTCCTTGTCCAAAACAGTGGAGCTGAACGAGGTGGGCTTCAAGTTTGTTCGGAAGTGCATCAATGCCGTGGAGACCAAAGGTGAGGAGCTCAGCTGGCATGGCCGTGCTGCCCATGGCCTGGGGTTTCACTGTGCTTCCTGCAGTACAGGGTTAGCCACTGACACTGGACTTCAGCTTTTAGCTGAGCAATGTGTGCTCTTCAGTTAAATGCATGTTCTTCGGGAGCAGAAATCCCACCTGGCTGGGAATGTTGTGCCAAGGTGGTTAGGGTTGAACTTCCACCTTTATGCTGGAAAGGTTTTCACTCAGGGTTTTCTCAGTTTTGACCCTAAGCATACCCAGTGCTGGGCAAAAGAACAGCTCTGGCAGCAGGGGTGGCTACAGGCTGCTTCAGCCCCAGTCTGTGAAGCAGCAAAAGCAGGTGGAAAGGTGGCAGCTCATCCTCTGGGCTGTCACATATCATCCAACCTGCACCAGTGAACATCACCAGTGTGGGACAGAGGCCTGGATTCATCTCCAGGTGTGGGGTTGGGGCTGCTGGGGCTGTGGCAGCCAAGGCCCACTGGAGTGAGGAGCAGCGAGGGCAACAAAGAGCTTGCTGGCAGAGCTAGGAGAGACAGTGATTCTGCCTGTCCCACCACTGGCCAGTGTTTTCAGATTCTACTTCAGTGCCTTTGTCTTCTGTGGGGCTTTGAGCAAATGTGTGAAAAAGAGCACCCCACAGAAATGGGGTGTGAGAGTTGGTGTGTCCCACACCCTGGCCGTGCTCACCTGGCCGTGACATGGTGACCACGGTGGTGCTGGTGGCCTCAGCTGCTGGGGTGAGTGGAGCCCCTACCTGCAGAGCCTGGAGAGTGGGACAGGGTTTGGGATATGGGACAGGACCCAGGTAGTGGGTCAGAACCTGGGATATGGAACAGAACCCGGGATATGGGACAGAACCCGGGGTGTGGGACAGAGCCCAGCAGCAGAACAACTCCACTAGATGGGGCTTGTGGACCACCAGTGGGAAACCTCGGCTAACGCTCTTGGCTGTGTCCTCTTAGGAATCACTACGGAGGGCGTGTACCGGACTGTTGGCAGCAATATCCAGGTGCAGAAGTTACTGAATGCCTTTTTTGGTAAGAATTGATTATTCTGTGCAGTTCTGTTCTTGAATTGTTTGTGAGGGACAGAGAGGATGAGGTTCCACAGTGAGAAATGTCCAGCATGGGTTTTGGTCCCGGTGACCCCTCTGAGGCTCATCTTCCCCTTCTTTCCTGGGATAACGCCATGAGCTGGACTGGGAAGGTGGCCTTTGCAGGGAGCCCTCCACCCTAGTGTAAGGTTTTTCTCTGGAAGGATGGGGGCACCTTGCTGTGTGCAGTGTGTACCATAAGGAGCCAATGTACATGTTAAGAAGTCAATGGATGCATTCCTACTATGAGTCTTCCTGTGGTTGGATCTTCCTTGGCAACTGGGGAAGTGTTTACAGTCTTGGCAGGTTGAGGGGTTCAGCAGAACTGCTTTGTGCCAGGACAGGCCCTTCGGGGCTGGGCCCTGGCTGAGGCCATCATAGCCTCACCTCCTGCTCACCTGTGAGCCTCTCAGGGAACCTCTGGGGTTGATCCCCACCTACCAAGGCCAAGCCTTTCTCCCCAGCCCTGCCTGGGGCCGGAGCACAGGGCAGAGACTGCATTCACCTCTCTGCCTGCGTGCCTCGGGCTCATGCCAGCTCAGACATCTGATATTAATGCAGCATTCAGAGGCTTTGGCTGTTTCCTATTGCTTCTACTCTGGATGTTGTTTATTAAAACCCTGGTTTGTACCGGTGTCTGGCTATGCCCAGTTCTCACAGAGCCATGACTTCGGGCATCTGCCCAGCTCCGCTGGCCTATGACTCATTGCTAAGCCTCAGGTTCTATTGCTGCTTGATTCTCACCCTCCCTGTGAGCAGCTCTGTGGTTTTCTCCTCTGAATCCCACCAGTGAGTGGCTTTTTGTTTTGTTTATCTGCATGGGTCTGAGTAACCACTTGCCACCCCACTGCATATGAAAGCATAATGGAAAGTCCAACACCACAGAAATAACTGCTGCAGCAGGATTTCATCTATAACCACTCAAAGGAGATAATTTAATTTTTTTTAGTCTCTAGTCATATTTATTTTCAAAAATAAATCCTGCTGTTTATTTATGTAGTCCAGTTTCCCCCTGTCCTACAACTACATCCTTCACTTTTTGGCGCCACAAATACGATGTGGTTCATTGAGGGGGTAGGCAAGAGCAAATTGTATTTCCATGCTGCTGGGCCTCCCTTGAGCTCCCTCCTCTCTGTGAAGCAAGAGGGAATGCTTCCATAACAGCCTTCAGGGGAGTAGCTGCAAATAAGAGATTTGAGCTGACATCCAGATTATTTTGGATGTCAGAAAGCTTGTCTTGGACCTGTTGAAATCTGTTGTTTCGGCCAGCCTTGTGAAAAAATAAACTATAGAGAATATGTTCTCAATGACTTCTCAGCACTGCTTAAATTTTGCCTTGTGCTTCCCTCTTTGTCCCTCATTAGCACCACTCCCCAGCCTCTCCAGAACCCTGACACTGATGCTCTTTTTCTGCTTTTCCCAGCCATGGGAATTAGGAGCTCTCGTTGTGTGCTGCTGTGGCTTTGTGTGTCTCAAGGGGAATCCCCCACCCCAAGCAGACTGTTTATTAGCAACCTCTGAATGAACTTTATTCTAAAACCTTTTCATTTTTCTTCCAGATCCAAAATGCCCTGGGGATGTGGATCTCCAGAGTGGGGACTGGGACATCAAGACCATTACCAGCTCACTGAAGTTCTATCTCAGGTAGCACTGCAGGTCACACCTGCCCCAGGGAGGAAAACGGGACTGGGGCTGATCCAGATGAAAGGTGAAATGAGCTGCCAGATATTCACATCTGGGTGTTGAAAAGGGCAAAGTGACAAAGGCTTTGGGAAGAAGAATGATAAATATGGGTGTTGCAGAATCCCTCAGTCCTATGGGGAGGGCTCTTTCACTGATATTGACTGCAGAGGGAAATGCCACTGGGCCTTGGTGGCTCTGAAGGATGAGCCAGTTTGCCCATTGGTCCAACGTGTGACAAGTGGGTCACAATTGCCCTGCAGAGCTGAGTTTTCTTTCTGGTTGTTGCAGGAACCTGTCTGAACCCGTCATGACGTACAAGCTCCACAAAGAGCTGGTCCTGGCTGCCAGTAAGTCCCACAGCTTCTCTGGCCCTGCTCTCCCCAGCCAGGATCCATCAAAATCACTTGGCAGAGCTCTGCCAGCCCAGCTCTGTGGTGTCCAGCTGCTTCACCTATAGAGAGAGCTGAGGCTCCCTTCTCCAAGTGCAGGGGATGTGGTGCTGGGTGTTCCCTTCCCTCCTTTGCTCCTGCAGTGCCCTTCCCTCAGACAGGTTCTTGTGGTCTTGGGGAGTCTGGAGAGCCAGAGGATGTCACTCACTTGAAAGCAGCCACAAGAATTGTTTCCCCGTGGTATTGATATATTTATTTTAAAACCTGTGAGGGAATGGGATGTGCTGTTGCCACCAAGATAAGTAGGTGTTCCCTTTAGGCTGTGACATTTGTCCTGGGATGCTGAAACAGTCCATGGAAGACATTTCTCTGCTGTAGTTGTTGGGATTGAGTCACAGTTGGGACTAACAGAGGTCAGCCAAGAAGCTGCTACCTCATTGTGGCCATTGCAGATAAGCTGTGACAGCTGTGAACCAGTGCCTGAACCAGCTGTGAACCTGTGAGGGAGACAGGGATGCAGAGAGCATGATGAGGGTCATCACCCTCAGTATGGGAGTGCTGGCATTTGGAAATGTGTGGGATTGGAGCATCCCTCATCCCACTGTGCCTCCAGAAGTCACAAGGTGACTGGGAGGGTACCCACTTCTTCTTCATGTGTCCCTCTGGAGAATGAATAGCACCCATTCTTTCTTGGAAAGAGAAATGTTCTACCTCTTGCTGAAGGTGGTCGAGCCCAGGATTTATTGGTTTCAGAGCTGGTTAAGCCCATGATATCTGGGTGTGGGCAGGACATTTACCCCTTCCCTGCTCTCCCTCAGAAACTTGCACCACTGAGCTTCCCAGCCACCCAGACCCCAACTATTCTTTTCACACAGAGTGTTTTATTGTTTCCTGATTATTTATTCTTCTAATGGTGACCTCTTTGGGTCAGGGACTCAGGTTTTTTCCCTGCAGGATATTTATAGATGTTGTTCAGTGTCAGAGCTCTCTGGGCTCAAAGACTCCCAGGTGTGTGGAACAAGGGTGTGAAGGGGAGGACCTGCCCATGCCCAGCCTCTTTAGGAGGGTGTCCTTGGGCTCCCTTTCAAGCTCCATTTCTTCCTCTTTCCACTTCATATTGTTTCTCACAGTGTTCACCCTGTTGCTGTGAAATCTCACTTCCCTCTGCTCCCTTTTGCTCCCATGCTGCACAGGGAATAGCTTCCACAGGTTTCCTTTGGCTTTGTATTTCCCTGGTGTCTTTAATTTGAAAGTGCTGGGTATAAATTCTTCTTTGTGTTGCTGTTTTCCAGAGTCTGAGAACCTGGATTACAGGCTGGGAGCCATTCATGCACTGGTGTATAAACTGCCTGACAAAAACAGGGAGATGTTAGAACTCCTCATCCAGCACCTTGTCAAGTAAGCAGATGTTTTCCTCTAAAACCAAAGAAAGGGGAATAATGGAATCAGCAGGCTGAGCCTTTTTGGGAGGTCGGGTTTGCAAAATTTTACCCACCGTAGTCCCCTTGGGAATTTCTACGTGGATTGCACAAATGGGGTGACTGTCCTTGCTGCCCTCTGCATGAACTGATGCTTTTCTTTCTGGTGGTTCCTTCCATCTCCTTTCAGATATGCACAGAGCAGGAAATTATTTAAAAATGAAAATACTCATTGAGAGCAGGGGCTGTAAATTGTCACCCCTCAGAAATGTATTGGAAACTACCATAGTGTGCTCCCTATATTCAGTTCTCTTCAGAGGGAAAGAAAATTAAAGCCAGAAGTCAGTTCTGGAGAAAAAGGGTATAGGATTTAAAGTATTCCTTTTGTGCATATGTTGTGCAGATAATTTTTGATTGCAGAGTTAAAGAGGAGCTGGGAGTGGGAAGAGATCAAATAAAGATGCTGTCAGCACGTTGCTCTCTCCAGCATCTGTTCAAGCCAAATGTGTTTGTCAGAGCTAGAACTATGTTTGTCACTGCTGGGAAACAAATTCTGAAACACAATGAAGAAAATTGAATTACTGATTCTTAGTGTATCCTGGGTTTTGTTTGTTTTTGTTTTTTTGGTTTTTTTTCCCTTGGAATAAGATCTGTTTGAGAAAAACAAACCAAACTCTGTTCCTCCTTCCCCTGCCTCTGCAGCGTCTGTGAGCACAGCCGGGAGAATCTGATGTCACCGTCCAACATGGGGGTGATCTTCGGGCCCACCCTCATGCGAGCACAGGAGGACACTGTGGCAGCCATGATGAACATCAAGTTCCAAAACATCGTGGTGGAGATCCTGATAGAGCACTTTGGGAAGGTACGGGGCAGCCCCGGAGCTGCTCCTGCAGACTGTTGCTGTGGTAACACGGCAGCGCTCGGGCTCCTTCTGGAGTCTCCTTGGGCTGCCTTTATGTAACACTCTGCTCTGAAAGGCTTCAGGAGGAAGCAAAGGGTAGCACATGTGTTCCTCAGTGTTGCTGTTATCTGGTTCCAGAAGAAACAGTGAGTCTGGGCATTTTTGTCTGTTCTTTTTAAACAAGGGGAAGCTTTATTGGAAAAAACCCTATTGTATGACCAGACATTACAGGGCTTCACTCTTTCCTTTGCAAGACAGCAGCTAGGCCAGAGGAGGATTGGTTTTAATGGGCACAGTTGAAGATAAGACACTGCACAGCTGTTAAATCCGTGGAAAAAACCTAGAGCAGACAAGTGCTGAACGGTTGATAAAAGTAATTCAGCTGTGGTTGCGTTCAGATACAGACACAGGGATGGCGTGGAGATGGTATGGAGAGCCTGTGGGAGGTGCTCCCTGGACTGAGGGGGACTCTGAGGGAGCTGCTGCCTGGGGTGGGGCCTTCAGAGGAGCTGAGGCTGGTGCCCATGTCCCTGGACCACACTCTTATAGGACTGAGAGCCCTGGAGAACCTCCAGTCTCATCTTCCTTCCATGCATCTATGCTGGGTATTCATATTTCAGCCTCAGCATCACCCATGTGCCCAGCCAGGGTCTGCTTGCTGGGGTGGTGCAGAAAATGCATGTGCAGACAGCAGCTTTATCATGTGGAGTTGTGCCTTTGGAGAGCATAATGTTCCACTGTGTCTGTGCTCACACTTGCTCTGATACCCGACACCTCAGGGGTGTCTGGTGGCTGGGGGATGACAAGAGCTGGGTGTTAATATTGAAAGCTGGAGCAGCTTTTGCATCCAGAGCAGCAGATCCCGAGCAGGGAGCAGATTACTGCCCTGGTAACAGCCCTGGGTTCCAAGGAGCAGGCTGGGTCCTCCAGCTTTTTACAGCAGAGCACACAGTGTACACAGTTAATTCAGGGATGCTGTTTGCTGTGAGGGGGCTGGGGCAGCTCCCAGCATACAGGGCAGCACATGGGCAGGGGCAAAGCTCCCTTTGGAAAGGGAAGAGGCAGCCAAAGCTGGATCAGCAAGGTTCTTGCCAACAGGGATGTGGAGCCAGAGCAACCAAGTGGGGACAACATAGGGGTAATGGGACCAGATGAGGGGGTGGGAGTCTGCTGTGATGCCAAGGATTGAAATGGGATGAAAGAGCTCAGAGAGGCTTCTGAGTACCCAGAGCAGAAGCTCATGGAAACACCAGCCAATTCCTTTATAGGTCTCTATGAACGCTTGTAATAAGTTCCCACAGAAAAACAGGGGCTCGTTTGTGCTGGGATCTCACACTCTCGCTCCAGAGATGAGAGTCTGTGCTCCTCTCCTTACAGCCTGCAGCACAGTCTGAATCAACATACCCTGCCACCTCTGAGAGCTTTAATTAAGCCAGATGTCTTTTTGCTTGCTTTTAATTTCTCCAGCAATAAGGTTAAGTTAGTCACATTTATTGGATTGAGTTTTTAAGTTCAGCGTTGGAGCTGAGAGAGTCTGCAGCTCACACATGAGCAAACAACTCAGATGAGATTTGGAGGAAGAGGGGATGTGGGTTATATGGTGCAATCTGAAGACTCTGAGGACAGAGTAACTATTCATGAAGTGTTTGTGGATAATTGCTGTTTCCACAGCTCATGTTTCAATGCCGTGGTTAAATTAAATAGGTTGATTGTTCTGGAAACACCTTCTTCCCTTTACAAACCTCCTTAAGGTGAGGGTCTGTCAATATCTTTGTACCTTTATGTTATTTGACTTGATTTTCAATTAGAAGAAAATCAGAGCCTGCACCCACCTCTTAAACACAGTCAGTTGTGGTTGGTTTAGCTTGGGTTTCAGGTGTTGAAATCAGTATTCTTTGGTACCTGTATAAGTGTCCATGGAGAGCTTAATCTTTCTTTTAAAAGCAGGATTGGATTCTGCTCAGGATAGAGGGCTGAGGCTGATATTTCCAAAAATTTTCCCTCCTACAGGGAATTCTTTACTGTACACGAGCTGCTGCTTTTAATTCATGTGCTGCTGTCACAGCAAGAGAGTACTCCAGTACTCAGACCTTGTGTTTTGGACAGGGGAACATGTCTTGCCCCTGCCCAGGGCAGAGCCCAGCAGGCAGTGAGGCAGTGCCTGCCCTGTGTCACCAAACCCTGAGTGTGGTTTTTTTTTTTTTTTTCCAGAGTGAGTGTGTAATCTTCCCTCACTGGAGATATTCCAGAATTGTCTGGACACAATCCTGGGCCATTTGCTCCTTAGGGAAACCCTGCCTGAGCAGGGAGGATGGACCAGATGACCCACTGTGAGCCCTTTCAGACTGAACCATTCTGTGTTGTTTCTCCTCTCCTCATGCATATTGGCACAGGCTGTTGAGAGCAAAGCCTGGTCCTGACACATGGATTTATCCAAAGCCAGCCCAGGCTGGGCCAGAGCAGCCTGACCGTGGGATGTGGGGAGCTGTCTGCTGCTGCCTACCCTCCCCAGGCACACACTTGGGACCAAGGAGTTTAAACTAGGGGCATATTTTTCTCTCCCATCCCCCATCTTGGTCTCCTAGCCCGTCTCTTTAGCCCAGAGAAGAAGGAATATACTTTTGGTTTGAATTACCAAAATGAGGCACTTAAATCAGAATGTTACATTTCTTCATGGTAAGATTTTTCTGGGTGATGCAATTAAGCTGTTTTTCCATATCGAAGTGTAGTCCAAGGGTGTGGTGACCCAGCATGCCAGTGAGGCTGGCACAGCTCTCCTCCTCTGGGCTGGAGCCAGGAAGGGTCCAGCTCCACATCTCCCAGGACAGGCAGTGCAGCCTCTGGGCTCAGCAGCTCAAGCCACCTCTCCATAGCAAGTCAGGCTTTAAAGTCTGATAAAACTTCAATTAACATCCCTGGGAAGGACACAGGAGCAGCTGCTTTGGGCCTTAATAGGGTGTTTCAGCTCTTCAGATACATTTAGTTTTCAGCTCTTAAAAATATAAATGAGAACGTCTCAATTAATCCCAACTAAATAGGTGCCACATGACCAGTGAGAAAAGGAGATAAAACTTCTCAGTAGCATTGCTTTTATGCCAGTATTTTATCCCAGGTAATTTCCTGGTGTCAAATGTGTCATTGTAAACCAAGAGCTGAAGGGTTTTAGTGTTAGATCTGGAACAATGCAGGATTAGTTTGGGTGATTCAGGGATTGTATCTCTGTGACAGTGGGAATCTTGATGTTTGTCAGGAGCTGTCAGCTCTAAAGTCTCCCTCATCTGCTCCAGGGGAATTTGCTTCTACAAATTGTTTGTGTTTGTGATCTTCCTGCTGAGCTGCAGGGACAGTGTCATTGGTGGGGGAGAGTGTCAGTGGTGGGGACAGTGGCAGTGGTGGGGACGGTGTCAGTGGTGGGGACAGTGTCATTGGTGGGGACGGTGTCATTGGTGGCCACTGTCACCCTCTGTGCTGGACAGAGGCACCTGCAGCAGAAGGTGAGGCAGCAGCCCCTTTGTGTCGGGTCACCTGAATGTGTCTCCCTTTACAGATCTACTCTGGCCCCCCTGAAGACACCACAGCCCCCCCGGTGCCCCCACCCAGGGTGGCTGCCCGGCGGCACAAACCCATCACCATCTCCAAGCGTCCCCTGAGGGAGAGACCTGTCTTCTTTGGTGCCTCTGTGGAGGAGAGTGGAGGTCAGTCTGGTTGTTCCCTGATGCCTTACCTGCTTCTCACCCCTCCTGCTTCCTGTAACACCTTTCCAGGAGCAATGGAGGTAACAGCAGCAGGTCTGCACTTTCCATGTCCTGGACATGGCAGGCAGCAAGGGCTGCTCGGAAAGAATGGAAAGCCAAAAACACTCACACATTGGTTGCATCATGTCACAAGTCAGACTTTCTGGGATTTGGGTTTTTCTGCTACCTGCTGCATTCTCCATTAGCTAAACTAAGGCTGGTTCTTAGCACAGGAGAGGCTCAGAGAGAGTTTTTGTGGCATCAGAGGCAAAAAAACTGCATGGAATATTGATGGGATGGTAGCCAGGGAGGGCTGTGCTGCAGGAGGCCCAAGGAGGTCTCAAGATGGCTCAGCTGCTGGCAGTTCTACATCCAGAGCAAGAACTCCAAAGAACTTTTTCAGGAAGCAGTAAAGGTATTTTCTAGATCAAGTTCTACTCTGACATTATCATTACAGCTTCAGCATTTCCTTACAGTCAGCTGGATTAACAGTAAAGGGCACATCACCTTAAAGTCATTTTTCTGCACCTGATTTGCTCTAGTTGTCAGTGAAGGCTGTGCCCTGATTCCACAGTCACCAAAGAGATGGAAAGTCTCTTTCTCCATTAGTTTTCAGAGCTCTGATGATGTTTAGATATAAAGTGCTCTTTGTAACATGGGCAAAACATGATGGATTCACCTTGCTCTGTAAAACCTGCAGACTGCTAATGGAGTTGGGGCTGGCCTTGCATTTCAATGCTTCCTTGACTTGGGAGCAGAAGCATTTGTTCACTTTGTACCGCCCTGAGGCTGCAGGGAGCAGTAGTGTTCATAGCAGAGCTCCTGCTTGCTCCTAGGTCTGTAGCACAGCAAGAGGGGCGGGATGGGTGGCTTTTGGAGGCACACCAAGTGTGGTACACACCTAACCCCACGGCTCTGTGCCCTCTTGTCTCCACAGCAGAGAGCCTCGGCCAGACCCCCAACGGCGGCGGCGTGGAGGCCCCCAGGCCCCTGCACCGCAGCCGCCCGCCCGCGCCCCGGCCAGGGGGGGACGAGCCGGGGCGTCCCCCGGCTGAGAGCCGGCCCCAGCCGCACGCTGAGCCCCAGCTGGGGAAGCTGGGGAGCAGGCTGCAGGATGGAGGGGCAAAGGCAGCTGCCAGGGCGGCCAACGGGGTGGTGACCAGCCCTGCCCTCAGGACCGCCACGCTGCAGGCCAGGAGACCGGCGCCACGGCCGGGCGTCTGTGGCAGAGAGGGTGAGTGTGTGCCAGGGGCCTGGCCAGAGCCAGGGCAAGCACGAGGTGCCCAAATCAGCTCTCCCTGGGCCTCTCCCCTTAAATCCTCTCAATGTAGTTCAGCAGGAGTGGCTGGGAGACCAGAACAGCCTAAGGTGTGGGCACAGATAAAGTCTGACACTCATTCCTTTTTGACTTGACTCTTAAAAGACTTTGAAGGGTTAAGTGAATAGTAAGGTTGCCTAATCTTGGGGAAGAAAAGAAGCCAAGGAGAGGACAGGTAGTGTCACTGTCCTGGATGAAAGCTCAGCTGCAGGAATCGCTAGTTTGTGCTGTTTCTCTCCCTTTCATAGAGCAGCACCGCACAGGGTTGGGTTAAGAACACTTGTCATTCCCAGGAAGTATCAGCTTCACAGTCAGCAACTGCATTGAGTTTGTCCTTGTAGGTCCAGCTCCAGCCCCTGTTCCCAGTGCCAGGAAAGCTTTTCTGAGACAGGTAGTGTGTCAACTTCCTTTTCCTGGACTCTGTCCCTCTATTCTGTCTATTGGCCACTGTCAGTGCGAGAGTGTTGAGGCAGAGGGACAGAACTAAACCCATGGACCTATTTAGTGCCCCTTCATAAATATCTGGCCTCTGCCAGAGCTTTCTGCTCAGTGTTTGTTATCTCCATCCCTGCAGGTGACTGTGACGGTGTCCCTAAGCCACGTTCCCATGGTGATAAACCTGTGATAACGCGTCCCCCCGTGAGACCTCCGGATCCACCCTGCCGGACTCCCATCCCTCCAAAGCTGGAGCAGAGGCCAGATCTGATAGCAGGCACAGCAGAGGAGATGCCCTCATCTGTGTAAGCCAGCAGCCTGTGACGGATGCTTGGTGCTGGCGGGGACACTTGGGGGCTCAGTGGCTGGAGCCTGTGAATGTCCCCTTGGCACCGGTGCAAGTGCAGGTCTGAGTGTCACTTGCAAAGCTGAGAAGATGGCATGGCCAGGGAGAGGAGTGGGGCCACAGCAAAGGCAAACACAGAGCTTTGGAGCTGCTCAAGCACAGCCCGAGGGCTGAGCCTTGTCCCATCCCCTTTCTTTTTGTTCCTGGGTCAGTGGAGCTGAGCCCCTTCCTGCCTGCCCCCAGCAAACCCCTCAAAAGAGACACTTCCTGGGGCAGGACAAAATCTAGCTTGGATCTCCTTAAGGAAACTGGATGGAGTTCAGCTTCATCTCATCCTCAGATTTCTTTCAGTGAGTCAGAAACCCTGCTGGCTTTAGTGGGAATTCACCTAAAAAAAACCAAAAGGTGCCATAAGGGTCAGTTCTGTGCCAGAACTGCCTTAATTCCTTCTCTGGGATAATTTAATTTCTCTTTCTTGAGCACATAAACACTGAAGGAAAGACCATAAAGGGGATGGATGCACACAGGATTATAGGCAAGAGCATTGAAATAATGACTGGATGTGGCACTTGGTGCTATGTTTTAGTTGATGTGGTGTTGTTTGGTCAAAGGTTAGACTTGATGATCTTGGAGATCTTTCCCAGCCTGAATGATTCCATGATTCCATGGTTCTATAAACAGCCCAGCCAATGTGCTGGCGGGTGATGTGGGGGTGGAGCGAGCACAGAAGGAGCCCGGCTATACCTTGGCACAAGAACTGTCAGTTGAAAGTGATCTCTGCAGTTCTGCCAATGCTGCAGCTCATTCCCCTGACACAGAGCAGATCTCATTAACAAATTGCCAGGTCGAATCGGAAGAGAGACTTCTCTGTTTTCTTTGCAGGGTGGCCTCTAGGACCAAGTTCTTTGAGACGGCATCCCGAAGAACAGGCAGGTAAGGCTGGCTCGGGGAAGGCTGCATGTGGAGAGCAGCAGCCCTGCAGCACAGGATGCTTGCTCCTTCTGAGGCAGAGCCAGCACAGACAGCCCCAGCCCCAGGCCTGCCTTGTCTTGTACTCATGAACAGCAGATGGGGCTCAGCTAAAATGCTGAAACTAAATAAAGAGCACAAAGCTAAAAATGTGAGTCCAGATACAGACTTGATAAGTTAAATGCACCAAGTGAGAAACATCCCTGTGGATCCCTGTTACCATGTGTGTGGGTCTGTGTGATGTAGTGCCTGTTGTACTCAGGCTTTGTGGGAAGATCAGGTCGTGGGTGAGGTGATGAGGGCTGGTTAGGTCGAGCAGCTGCTGAGATAGCATGGCTGGGTCCAGCACAGGGGGTGTGCAGACAGGGAGCTAGGGGACACAGCATGGGCAAAGCCCTCGGCTCTGAGTGGCAGCAGGTGCCATTTGTGATAATATTTGCCCAAATAACTCTCAGCTTCCTGTTCTGAAAAGCTGCCAATTTCTGCCCAAGAGAGAGCAGGTTTGTGTGTAAGTCTGAGAACTGCTGCTGCTGGTAACAAGAGAGAAAACATTTGTGCTATTGCAAAACAGACCCCTCCCTGCCCATTACCCAGCCTCAAGGAGCTTGTGGAGCCGAGTAGGAGCTTGCTTCTTGCACTCATTTTTTCTTTATTCTTGTACTTCCTTTTATCCAGTTCTTCATCACCACAAGGCAGGATCCCAAGTGATGACAGCTGAGGCTAAAGGTACGTGTTTATGACAACAAATCAAATAATAAACTGAAAGCAGACATGTAAGACAAATCAGCATTTATGGGGTTGTGGGGTTCCAGTGGTTCTGCCATTACTGGTGGATTTGCACTGCTGCAAGAACATGGAACTTGTTTTCTTCTTCCAGGCTTTGTAAGCACACCTCAGCCCAGCTGGACCCAGGAGACTTTCTGTGCTTGTGACCCAGGAGTCAGAGCTGAGCCTTGCCAGCCCCAGTGCCCTGGAGAGCAGCTATCTTACCGGACGATGATTTCCGAGCCACAAGTGGGCTCGGAGACCCACGAAGAAATTAAGAGAGGGAGACCACAATGGAGAGCAGGTCCTGCCCACACATCTGTGTTGAACTGTTCCCTGCCCTCCCAGCTCTCCTCTCTCTCCTCTCCCATGTGTGTCCGTGCAGGTGACGGCAGCATGGGCAGGGCTGGGGGACATAGACCACCTGTGGAAGGAACAGTGGAGCCCCCGTTCACCTGCTCACTTTCAGGAAACATGCCTTGAAAAGGGTGTATGGACAGCATGAGGGCTGAGTCCCTGTGTTTGGATGCAAGGGCAAAACAGCTGAAGTCCCCCCTTGCCCTGAGAAGCCCCTTTGTGCTTGTGTCCCCTGCTTGGTGAGTGTCAGTGTGTGGGACAGCTGTCCCTGGTAACACTGCCCATGGTGACACAGGTTGGGCAGGGATGGGGGAATCACTGTGCTCAGCTCTTGGGATGTCTCCTCATCTCCTGGACATCCCTGGCCTGGGTCATTACACTGACAGACAGACTTGGCTGGGGGCTTGTCCTGAGCCATGGCCACAGCCTTGCCTGGGACCAGCTCTCAGGAAGCAGCCTCCAAGGGTGCAGCTGGGGGAAGGGAGCCGCAGGTGCTCCTCCTGTTCCTCTTCCTCCACTGCCTCCTCTTCCATGTGAGCCACACTTCCACCAGATCCGCTTCTCACAGGCCCACCAAGAAGTCTCCATCCTGGGTGATTGCGGTGGCCAGCACAGAGGTGCTGAGGATCTGAAACTCACTGTTTGTGGGTCAAACCCATTGTTTTGTTTGTTGTTTTTGTTTTGTTGGTTTTTTGTTGTTTTTTTTTTTTAAGAACTGCCCAGTTTCTTGTTTGCTTGTTTATTCATTTCCAGTACAAGATGCCCAGCCTGTCCCTCAGCCATGGCCCTGTGGATAATGCCCACTGGCCCGGGAGGTGTCCCTGGCCAGGACCTCTGTAGCAGTAGAGGCTTGTCTGTTGCTCCAGCTGCCACCAGAGCCCAGCTCCAGGGCTGTGCATGGCAGAGAGCTGCTTCCCTGCTTCCTCCACCCACCCAAAGTTGACTCCCTCCTTTTGAATGGTTTTCTTTAGGTGCTGAGAGCATTTGCAAACCAGTGACCAAACATTCCCACAGCTGCTTCCCAGGTGCTCCGTTCCCTCGAGCATGGTGTCCTGCCCGGCGCAGGCCCTTCCCATCTCCTGGCCCTCTGCCTCTGTGTGACCTCGTGTCTCCTATTGCTGAATGGCACACGCTGGAGCTCACGTGTGTCATGTCCATGGTGCTCTCACTCCCTTGGCTTCAGCAGTGCCCCAGCTGCTCCCTCCTTTAGGCCTGGCACATGAAAGTGGCTTTAAAACCAAACCAGCCCTGTGCTGTGGCAGTTGAGGCTGTGCCAGGTGCACTGGTAGCACCTGGGGCTGTGCTGGGCCCCTCCTGCTGCAGCCCCTGACCAGGGCTTCAAGGACAATGCACAGTGGTTCTGATCAGGGATCTCTGAACAGGTAGGATGGAGCTGAAGCTGGAGCCAGCTGCTCTGACCAGCCTGGCACTGGGGCCACGTGCCTGCAGCACATCACCCCCTGGCCCTGTTAGGGTGTTGGGCTTGTGGCTCCTGCACAAAAGGCCAGCATTTCCCTACTGTCTTTCTTGCTTTGGGCTGCTGTTTGGGGACCCCTTGAGCATGTCAGTTTGGGAAGCTCCTTGGGTTGTGCAGATGTGTGTGGCACTGGAGGTGACATTCTGTGGGAGCAGTGGCTTGTCACATCTCCTGCTCATGCCCACTGCCCAGCACAGACCCCCAGGACAGAGCCTGGCTCCATGGGTAGGGAGAATACAAGGGTGGTCAGGTTTCAATCTGATAGTGTGAGCAGTGGGGAGAGGCAGCTTCTTGCAGACTATTTCATGGTGTCCTTTTAAAGTTCTTTGTCACTTGTATGTCTGTGTTGATTTTTCCTGCACCTCTGTGTGCAGCTGAACACTGGGGACCAGCAGCTGGAGCGGTGGGGGATGCTGGTTGTGCTGGCAGGGGGCTGTGGGGTCCAATTCCTGCTGCCATGAGGCACAGTCCCTGCTGCTGTGAGCACAGTCCCTGCTGCCAGTGGCCCAGGAGTGACAGCTGGGAATGTGGGATCGCCCTGTGCAGCATGGCAGCCCCCAGCATCAGCCCTGGAGCCATTGTGATGTGTACAAGCTTAGGTTACTGCGAGTCTTTATAAAGTTTCCATGAAGTGACACAGCCATCTCGGTGTGTTTTGTTCCCTTCACCCCGGGCCCAGGCGCTGCCCCCACTGCCACCCCCTCTGCAGGCAGGCCCTGCTGTGGGGGCCCAGCTCTGTGCCCTGGAAAGGCCACACAGGGCTGTGTCCATGGGATTGGGAGCGCCTTGGGCTCTGCCATATCCCCACTCTGGGTTTGCAGTCCCCAAAGCTGGTTTTCTACATTTTTCTAACTGGAGAAGCTGCCCTGCCAAGGCTGAATATTCCTGTGCTGCCACAATGCCTGGACAGCGTCGTGTGCCATGGGTCACTGAGACTCCAGTTTTCCTGTGAGCACCAGTGGCTTCTTTCCATCTATCCAGCACTCTTTTTCTCTCCTCACATCTGTTCCCCCCCATTTTGACTCTGACATTGTGTACCAGTGTTTGCTTTTCTTTAACAGCGAGCCTCTCCCAGGAGAGAACAACTTCTCTCTCTGACCCAGGAATCTTGCAGCCAGCTTTGGAGCCTGGATTTCTGGAGAAGGCTGACGGAGGTGACTGCTCCAGAAGGTGTTCCTGGGGGCCCAGGGACAGCCAAGCTGCCTCCACAGCCACGAGTGTCCCCATCTGGAGAAGGGGAGTGTTCCCACCCACACCCTGCTCGGGGCTGGTCGGTGTTTTGGGGATCCCCCTGTAATTATTTCGTGCGAGCCCGGCCCCCGTCTGCGGTCTCTTGGTGCAGCACCAGCCAGGTTTGCCAGCTCCGAGAGGTCTGTGCCGTGCCCTGGCCCCGGCCCAGGGCAGGCATGGACACAAAGCACCAGGAGCAGCAGCTGGAGGGTTTTCTGCTTGTTTTTTCTGGCTTCTTGTTTCTTTCAAAAGTTTCCTTGTGGGGCTGTAACTTTTCCAGGGTTGGATGTGTTCAAAACAGCAGCATTTGGGGAACTAAACTGTTTCCCTTGCCTCACTAGGCCTTGTATGAAGTGATTGTGAACTGGACGGAGCATTGAGGCACTGCCTCAACAATCCTTGTCTCCCAACCCACAGGTGCCTGGCTTGCTTTCTTACTGAAAACATTTGGATTCAATATGAGCAAGAAAATTATTTTCCAGCACAAGTAAAAGCTTTCAGTTTTTTATAGAGAGAAGATAACAAAACAAGCAGTTCCAAAGCTTGAGCCTGAGCCTCACTGAGTTCTTCCCAGAGGAAGAATTTGAAGAGGCCAAAGACTGCAGCAGACGCATCTGTGTGATAAATTTAGAATTGAAATATACTTAGTGGAACACTGACATCTGAAATTTATGTGCTACTCAAAGACCCACGAAGGCGCCGGAATCCACCCACGTGGTACTCCTTGGAGGATCAGAGCTGTAGTTTTCAGCTCTGTCATTCTCCCTGACCCATCCCACTACACCATTGCCCATGTGCATGCTCCGAGCTGGGAGCAGCTCCCTGCCCTGGGCGGGTTCCTGGCAGCCCTTAGCAGGTTTCTTGGCCTGTACATATGGCTGTAAATCAGGTCGGGCCTCCAAAAAATCCTGTGATTGGTTTTAACAATCAGGAGACGCCTTGAACCACTAAAGGCCATAATGTTTTCCATTTTCTGTGTTTTCAGAAGTGTAAGAAGTGCTTTAATAGCCTCTGCCAGTGTCTCTAAGAGCTCCTGCAAGGCAGAACTTCTGAGGATTCTTGAAATCCTGCATAAAATGGGCCATGCCCATGAAGGCTCAGAGAAGCAAGTGCCCATGAGTTCCATCCTCCCAGAGCTCCATCCTTCCTCACCTGTGTCCTGCACACCCCTGCTCCCTTCAGTGTCTTGGCCCCACAGGCTCTCCTGGTGGCCACTGTCCCCGTTGAGGCAGGACAGGAACGAAAGAACTCCAGTTCAGAAGGCTAGATGATGTGAACATTAAATTTATTTCAAATACATCGCTCTTTTATAGAGAGCATCGTGCAGACTAATTTCATTGGTCTTAAAGTAAAAACATTTCACACCATTGGTGTGCAGTGAATGATGCACCGTGGCAGACCATATCTATAAACAATGTGAACAAGAGAGATGGAGAATTATTTACATTCCTTTGCAACTCTTTCCCAGGCTCTAGCCTGGTTAGAAACTCTCCTTTCTCTCTGACTGAACTGAGAATACCCATAGGCCACCACACCATACTACCACACCATGTCACTGTGGCCACCCTGCTCCTGTGAGACGTGCCGTGGGGCAAGCCAGGCTGGCCCTGTTTGCCCTCCCCTTGGCACCTGCCCGCCGCTGGCAGAGGGAGGCAGCAGCAGTTTGGGGTAAGGAGCAAACGCCAGCGTTGGCTGATGTCCCTCGTGCCAGGGCTCTGGAGTCAGCGTGACCCCACTGAGGTGTGTGGTTGCCACTGGCTCATCCTGGGGGCACAGGCACAGCCCTGCACCATGGCAGGCACACACAGGGCTGGCTGCCAGCACAGCAGGGTCACAGTGCTGGCACTCCCAGACCCCCAGGGAGGGGAACCACTGCTGAAAGGGCTATTTGACACAACTTATCAGTATTTTAGGAAACAGAACTTCTGTCTGTTTTAAAAATATCCCACTTTCTGCTATGAGGACAAGAACAAATAAATGACCTTAAAGCATGGGGCCATTTTGGGGTTTTCATGATGTTTCCATGTTTTCAGTTGACTTCTTCTTCATGGTAACTGGACTTTTTCCTGTGAGCTGGGTGTGCCATTGTGCTGGGGAGCCAAGGCATCTTAAAGGCCAGCTCTGGAGCCTGCTGGCATGGTGGCTGTCACCCTGCTGCCAGCCCCACAGCTACAGCAGTTGGAATGGCCAGGGAGGTCAGCAGCTTCCCTGTGACCTGTAGATCCCGGTGAGCTGTGCAGGGGGGTTGCAGGGTGTAGGATGTAGGATGCAGAATATGCAGCAGAGGTGGCTGGAGCATAGCAAGGCAGAAGGAGTTGAGTGAGGTGAATTTGTCCTCAGCCTCACAAATTTGTCCTGAATTTGTTCAAGCCACACAAGTTCAGGGGCATCAGAGACCAAGGCCCGTGCAAGCCCAGGATGTGCAGCCACTGAGGGACCAAGTCCAGGATCCCAGGAGGCGCTGGACCAGTGGCTCCTGAATGTCCCTGGGGACACTGGTGTCCAAGTGGCCATTTGGCAGGCGACACTGGGGCTGTCATGCTGGCAGGTACCCAATCTGCCACATCAGCCCCGAAGAGCTGAGGCCTGCTCAGTGTCTATTGAGGGTGAATTTTAAAATAACACAATAATTTTTCACTGTGACTCAGAGCTAGGGATGGAATCAGGTTCCTTGCTGACAAACCCAAGGGTTTTTGTTCTCTTGGCACACTGTTCTTCAGATCACAGGGCATGGTGGACTGCTGCTGTGCAATTACACACCAGGCATTGCCTGCTATTTGTGGCCCAACGAGCTTTTTGGTTTTTTTCCCCAAGCTCTTTGCTTTGTCTCAGTCAATCAAATCTTGGCCCTGGGCAGGATTCACCTCTGTGCCTTGAATTAACAAGTGGCTGATAAGCGTCTTCTTTATTGCTTGGAAAGCATAGGTCAATTTTAATGTTGCAGAAGAATGGATTTACAACTGTTCATAAAGATATCAAAAACAATGACAAGAGCAGGAGGACACTGGCCTTTATTAGCTCCTTGCTTTAAGAAATACAGTAATCGACTGTAATTCAATTTAAAAGTCCCAAAGAAGAATATATGAAAGGATTAGCCAATTGATATGCAATTGAATGACGAGTTCAGATGTGATTAATAGTGAAATCTGAGTGTGAAAAAAAGCCTGCAATGATCCAATGTACAGCCTCATCTACTGGCAAATGACCCACTGATTCCCAGTGCCTTTGCTTGCTGGCAGCCATCACACCCACAGCAATTTCATGCACAAAATCGACACAAAAGCCAAATGCAGGCAGAGGGTAGAGCTCCAGCAAACCAGATTCTGCATTTATTGGACTCAGAACAACAGCGGATTTTCAGGTTACAAAAAAAGGAACTGAACACCAAGCACGAGGGGCCACCCTGTGGCATGGCTGGGCGCTCACGTGGGCCCCAGGCATGGCTGGAAGAGAAAGGAGAATTTTCATTTACCCCCAGCACGGTGTCATCAGTTTCTTTACCTGGGTGCCAGGCAGGCCCCTCTCTTTGGTTATGCAGATTAATGTCCTTCAGTCCCACGTGGGGACTTGAGAGTTGCAGTTGTCCCCAGGGCATCCTGCACTGCATCCCATTGGCCTCAGAGGCATCTGTCATCACAGTCCAGCCCATGGTACCAAAACACTCTGGGGCTCTCTCGTCCTTAGCCAATGCATTCAGTTCCAATTAAAAAACAAAACAAAACCAAAACAAAAACCAAAACCAAAACAAAACAAGCAGAAAAAACAGCTGTGTCAATAATCCATCTAATTCCTTCTCTGGGATAATTTACCCTCAGGCAATGCTATAATTTGGACAAAGCACTGCGATTCCAAACTGGGCCAGACCAGGCTGTGTGTGCTGCACCTGCAGCACATAGTTTGTGGGGTCTCCAGGGTCACAGTTCCATCAAAATGCAGCCAAGACGTGCCCAGTATCATGCTCAGCCCTCCCCTTGGAGCCAGGCCCCTGGAAAGAACCAGCATCATACCCCAAAGTCACTCTGCCATTCCAAGTCTGCTGTCTCTTTTTCTTCTGACAGTGGCATTGGCTTCTCTCTTTCCCTCAGCTCTGGTGGAAGGAGCAGTTGCAGACTGGCCTTTGTTACTCCCAGGAGCACAGCTGTGGGCTGGGAGCACCCCCAGGCAAAAAGGCACCAGCAATGAGCTTTTTGGCTTATTACAAAGAAAGTAAAATATATCAAATAGAGAACTCTTATTATTACAGAGACGTGTTAACAAAGAGAAACAGCATAAATTTGCCACAGAACACCAAATATCCGGCACAGAGAGCAGCTTTTATCCACTTGCTAAGGGTTAATGTGGGCACAGAGATTGACTGTGTGAGTCACAAGCACAGCATCCCTCTGCTGCTGAAGGGAAGGAGCGCAGGGAGGCTCTGACCCACCCCAAGGGGCTGGGACACCCTGCCTGCCCACAGCCACCCCCAGTGCCCACAGCCAGCCCTGGGCCTGCAGACAGTGGGACACAGCCACTCTGTAAGCCCAGCATTCTGCCCAAATGTGCAAGTCAAAGAGGGAAGAAACGAGGGACACGCTGTTATTCCTCAAATGCAAACACTGTCCCTGTGTAACCTCAAGAAGGCACAGGAAGGCTGGAGAAGCTGATGCCAACCCCAGCCTGTGCCAGTGTGTGCTCTGTGCATGCCACAAAAGGGGGCACCTTTGCAAACTGGGCAGCACGAGCCAGAAAAATAATTAAAAGTCTTCATTAAATTGGCACGTTCTGACTCATCTCCTGCAGAGCATCCAGCACCTCAGTGTGCAACCAGAGAGGACTCTTAGAGCACGCCGCTAAATAGATATCTTTAGCTATAGAAAATGGGCCATGCCTTTATTTTATACAGAGATAGATAATTTTAGCATACATTGTGTTATTGAAACATCCAGGGCAAGAGCTCAGCAAGGGGAGGGACACCACAGGGACTGCAGGGCTGGCCAGTGGTGACTGAGGGCAGCAGCTCTTGGGCTGGCAGGGAGGCAGGGGACACCTCAGGTGCCCCTCAGCATTCCCTACAGAGCACAGGGACAGCCCCACGGCCCAGAGCAGGGAGTGGTGCCACAGGGAAGGTCCTGCCCCAGCTTCACCTCCCTTACAGAGCACCCTGTTCCCTGAGCCAAGCACAAAGGGCCTCTTGGACATTATGGCAGTGGCATGTGGATGCTGCTGGTTCTCCAGACTCAACCACAGCCTCTGCAAGCAGAGAGCTGCTCTCTTGGCTCTTGTTCCTGCTGAGCTGAGCTCTCTGCCGAGGCAGGGGGTGCTGGCAGGAGCCTGTCAGGCTCAGGTGGGCACAGGTCGGTGATACCTGCCCTGGGAACGCTGCATGCCATTGCAGCATTTGATCTGTCTCACTGTTCTGGCATGATACAGGGCTGAGGAAGGGTCCCTCCTGCCCTCACTAAAGGCAGCATCCTTTATCCCACGCCCTCTGTTATGGAATGGTGCCCATCCATGCACAAACACTGCCCCCAGGGAGATGCCAACGTCTGTATCCCTCCATCTGCTGCCTTGGGCAGGAGCTGATGGGCTGAGCCATGACCCAGACTGAGCCAGCTCAGAACCCCCCACCCCTCTGAGATGAGCCAGAGCAGAGTCAGGGAATCCACAGGGGAACAGCTCTCAGCTGTGACACCCAGGGAGTCCCAACTGCAGGGCTCAGCCAGCCTGAGGAGAGCCTCAGGGACAGCTTCTTTGGGACTGTGAACATGGTGAAATTCTCCTTGCTTTATTAAAGCAAAAAATAGACAAGAAAAGCATAAAAATAAATGGCAGGAGTTAGACTTTGGTATTTCTTAAAGACTCTTCTTCCCCAGTTCCTGCAGCAGCCCATAAAAATCCACATGGAAACAGCATTAATTGCCCCAGCAAATACACACACAGGTGCTGCAAGTCCTGGCTCCCACATTTCCTGGTAATTACATTGTAGAAACACAGCTTTTGAATTAACAAGTTGCAGAAGTTACTTTGATACTGAAGAGACAGAGAGCATGACCTCAATGCCCCTGACTGCCCCTCTGTCCTGGGCTGGGGGTGCTCCCCATCAGCTCCTGCCCCGCTCAGCACTCGCTGTCCTGAGCAGCTTCACACCAGGTGACACACACGGGGCAGGTGATACATGGGCAGAATCCTTCCCCTGCTCCCCCACTTCTCATTCACAGGAAAGCAGGGTGGGCAAATCCCTGTTAGGCTTGGCCTCTTTCCAGTCTCCCAGCAGATGAGCACCCAGCAGGACACGGCCACGCTCATTAACCAACCACACCTTCACTGACATGAGCCTGTGTGAAGCACAGAGCTCTCCCACATTGATGTTCCAACGGCTTGGACCCATCCTGAGCTGATATCAGGGACTGGGAATCATCACTCATCTGCTCACTGAGCTCTGCTGTGAAGAGCCAGGGAAATTTCCAGAAGACAGGGATGCACCAGCTGGAACTTTTTACTGGTTCATTTGCAGATATCTGTAGCTCACATCAGCACTGAAATTGCCAGCAGCCCTCTGGCATGGGGGAGCCTCTGAGAGCAGCAACCTGCTGGCTGCCAGCCAGAAAGTTCACCTATGGATTCTGTTGCTGCCTGCATGAGAGGATTGCAGAAGGAGGAGCAGGATCAGAGCCATATCTATCAGAGGAAGGAAAACCATTGCAAAGAAAGATCCTCCCCTTACATAGGGGCTTTTCCCCCACTCCTTCTAATAATGAAAATCCCATCCAAAAGTTGGAAAGTATCAGGGAAATTGTTTGTTTTACTCCAAGAGTGTAAAGGAGTAGCGGCACCATGATGGCATTTCCTGGAGAGCTGAGCTGGGCTCTGGGTGGGCACAGGGCTCTGGGTGTGCTCACTGCCCTGGGAGGGTGCAGAGTTTGCTGTTTGTCTGTGCCAGCACAAGAATCCCTCGTAGATGTCTGGGTTGGCAATGCCAGGCCATGTCACAGCCCATGATGTCATGTGTGACCCTGGCACCAGCCTGTGTGTGTGCAGTCACTGACAGCCTGTCCGGGTCTGGGCACGGGGTTTTGATGTACTCAGGATGTGCAGGAGGAGGGGAACTAAAACACCACAGGGCACGTAGGCTTGGCCTCTGTGTGTTTGCTGGGGACAGGCTGGGTGTGTGGGGTGGTGCACATGGGATGGGGTGTGTGGGGTGTGTAAGGGGTGGTGTGTGTGGTGTGTGTAAGGGATGGGGTGTGTAAGGGATGGTGTGTGGGGCAGTGTATGTGGGAAGGTGTGTGTGGGTGGTGTGGTGCATACATGACCATGTACAGGGGACAGTGAGTGCACAATGGTGTCCACCTGGGCTGCAATCAGCCACTGCCATCAGCAGCAGCTCTGTGTGTTGCATCCAAGATCAGGAGGTCTCTTGGTGCTTCCCTTGCAGCCCCCCAAAGCACCGTGGTGGCAGCAGCCAGTTCCCACAGCCACCTCCCCATGGACAGGCTTCAGAGAGGAGTCCCATGGTCCCACAAGTCCCACAGACCCTGGCCTTGGTCTTGGCTCCAGAACGCTCATCTGTTGGCACTGGAAAAAATAGTTGGGACAAAATATTTGGGACAAATGAAGGGAAAGAGCGTAGCTGGAATCCCGTGTCTGCAGAGCCATGACAGGAGCAGAGCAGGTGTGGGGGCAGGGGCTGCAGGTGCCCAGGGGAGCCAGGCAGGTGTGAGGTCCAAGGGCATCAGGCACTTTCAGAGGTGGGTTCAGCTGGCAAGGACAGGAATGTGACTGCTGAGCACCCGGGGGTCTGCGGGGCAGACCAAGACCAAGCTGGACAGGCCATAGGAAGAACATTCCAGGTGGAAAACAGGAGACAGCCGTTGTTGGAGGATTTCCAAGGTGATCTTCTTTGGCAGGCCTTCAGCTGCAGCCTGTCTGCTCCGTCTCTCGTGTCTCAGCAGTGCAGGCAGGTCCCAGGACTGAGCTGACCAGAGCAGATCCCACAGTGGCTGCAGGGCCCGTGAACTCCTCAGCCACAAATGTGCCTTGTCCCCCAGCTCTGCTCTGCTTCTCTTCTGCAATGTTTGAACTTATCTGCTTCCCAGCACCATAATGCAAACAAAACATCCGGAAGGAGGCTGGCAACATAACCCACACCCAAATGCCGAGCTGCAACCTGCTTAGTGCTGTGTTCTTTTTATAAAAATCACCCCCAAACCCACCAACCACTGGCACTTCTTCTGCTGTCCCGTGGTCTTGGGCTGCTGGAGTCACAATGACAAACAGAGGAGAACACTCAGACGCTGCCACTGCCCCACCAGTCCCTGTCCAGCACCGTGAGCAGCTGGAGCCAGGTAGAGGCTGGCACCAGGGGTTCAGTTCAGAGGTACCTCAGGAAAATAGTAATTTCAGGAATCCCAGCAGGTCTGCCACTGCCTGTCCCCTTGGCCACCACTGCAGAGGGATTCCCCAAGGCACTGCAGGACAGTAGTGCAGAAGTAACAGGCAGGAGATGGCTGGAATGGGGTGGCAGCACGGGGGTCCCAAAAGATCACTGTGCGTGGAAGTAGATGGGCTTGACTTTTCCAGACAGGATCTTGGGAACCTGCACAGAGATGATCTCAGCCATCATTTCTGGGTAGTCCACGCTCACCATGTGTGCCTTGATTAGGAGATCAAATGTAAACTGATGCAGGTCCTTGGCAATCTGGGAAAGGAAGAGAGCTGGTTAAACAAGTCCCTAGGCAATGCTTTCTCTGGGAAGATATATGACAGTGGTCCCACCTTCCCTGGGAAAGGGAAACTGGATGAGACTATCCAGTGCTCTCTCCAATTTCATCTGAACTCCTCCCATGATGGGGAGGTTGCTCCAGGGAATGATAATTCTCACTTTGAAAAGTTTCTTTTTTATATTGTTTCTTAGGCATTTAGATGGACATTATGTGTACAGACGGACATTTCCCTGTCCTCTCTTACCGGATGCACGGAGTCCAGGACCTTGGTGAGCTGGTAAAACCTCCGGGAGCAGGAGGTGGGGTTCTTCCTCTTGCAGGCAATGATACGGTCAAGTTCCTTAATGTAATTCATGCGGAGCTCATCAAAGAGCTTCTGGTTCTTCAGGCCATCCACTGGAACTGGGTGGGATGGGAAGGAAATAGTGAGAGGAACCCAGAGAGTGACAACAGGAGAGGAGGAGAAAGGCTGAAGCAGGGGACATCCCCAGCCTCCTCCTGGGAAGTGGACGTCCAGGCACAGGGAAAGCATCAGACACCTCAAGGGTGATGCAGCAGCAGGTGCTGGAGCTCTGTGGAGGGAAGGGTGTGGACACTTACTAATACTGAAGAAGAGGAGAGCCTTCATACAGAGGAACTCCTGGGGTGTGATCTGAAGCCACCCAAATTCCTGGGAGAGGTGCCGCATCCTGATGCACTGGCTGTACATCCTGGATTTGTGCATGCGGTACCTGGCAGGGTGAGAGGGGTACAGATGGCACGGAGCCCAGAGTGCACGTGTGTGATGGGGAGGACACCCCCTGACCCAGCAAACCCCCCTTGCCTGGCACACCCCTCTGCCCAGGGCCCGAGCTCTGTCCCAGGGGTGCCACATGCAGGAGTGGAGCATTTTCCAGAACACCTGTGTGAGGTCCTTGTAGGAATGCGCTTACCTTTTGTCTTTACCTTACACGTTACCGTTTGTCTTTTTAAAAAGGACAAAAGCTTAGAAGTTTCTCTTTTTAATTTGGTTAAAAGACACCTCATAAGACTTCAGAGACTTTAAAGATAGCTAATTGGATAGGAGCTAGAAAGTCTCGCCTAAGCAATTTACTAGAAAAAGAAGAGAACAAAAGAAGTTAATAGCTTTTGTGAAGTGTTTTAATAAGAGCAAGAACCTCTTGCCTTGACTTAGTTTTTCTTTGTAAAGAGCTTTTTTATTTTGCCTTTTACTAAAACTTTTTTGTTTCTAACACTGTTACAGAAGCTATTTTGCTATTTTATGTCACCTAAAGTAGCTATGCAAGCAAAGGTACAATGTTTGTCTATGACAGCTTATAAAACCTAGCTTAAATAGAAAATACATTAGAGCCTCACTGGACACACATGGCTACAAGGGACTTGCAGCATTTGTCTGAAGAGCAACTGCAATTATTTCTCAAATATTTCTGGCTGTAAGGGATGTGAGGCCGAGTTGGAGGTCCCAGGCAGATGGGGCTTTGCCTGCTGCTGTGCTTGGTTATTGGGTTCATGCTCTACTGAGTGCCAGCAAACCCTCCCCAGCTCTAAGCTGATGGTACATCAAGGAGAGCCCACCAAGACCTTACAGTACATTTTGTCTCCGTCTCTTCTCACCCCAGCTGCCCAGCAGAGCTGGAATTCAAACCCCATAGCAGAATAGCAGAAATTTAGGAGTCCCTCACCCCACACCAGCTTCTCCTGCTGCCCTGGTGGGTGTCAGGCAAGGCTGAAGGAGTGGACTGAAGGATCTGGAGAAGCATCAGTGCCCTCACCGCTCCTGGAGGTCACCAGGGGTGGCAGTGGGGAGCAGGCTGGGCACAGCCAGGCTGGGCTGGGCTGGGCTGGGTGGCTCAGTGTAACTGCTAGAAGTGTAGCTTGTCACCTGGGCTGACCCAAAGCCCAGCTTTAGGCTGTTGTTGTTTCACACTTACTCATTGAAGACCAGGTCTGGAGCGAAGTAAAGCATCCTGGAATTGACGTTGGTGAAGGATCTCCACCCCATAGCAAACACCATCAGGCCCATCCAAGAGTACTGGATTATTGACATCTGGTCATCCACATGCAGGTTGCGAAATCCTAATAAACAATGAGGGAGGAATGTTACAAATTACTGCTGGGTTCCTGCAGTTTCCAGGGCTGTTTCCAGGCGGACTCCTGCAGTGCTTCTCTTAGGACAAGGTGGTCAGTCCACAGCCCAAGCTCAGCATGTCCCAGGACATGAGTCATGACATGGAGCTCCCACCTTGACTGGGAATCAAGGATAGACAAGCACAAACTTCCCCCTGGAAGGGAAGAAAGGGGACTTCAGACACAAAGAGGGGAGAAAGTCCCATTAGAACTTAACCAAATTTAAGTAACTGGAATTTAATGTGATGCTCAGAGCCAGCAGGCAGCCCCTAGGCCTCCCACCATGGTTGCAGTTGTTCTGGTTTCTGCTCCATACACATTGCATGGATTACCGACTGTGGGAATGAGCATGGAAACCTCAGCTACATTGCAAGAGAAACAAAAATAGCAGCTAAATTCAAATTACCATTCCCAGATGGCAGCCCAGAGTTAAACCCCAGGCATGCTTACATCACCTCCAACACTGGTTTTTTCAATGTACTTGTAAATAGGAAAACATAACTGAGTTTCAAGGCAATCATACATTATTTCAATCAAATATTAAAGTAATTTAACAGCTCCATTGTATAATTACAACCCATTGAGGCAAGGATCTCTGTGCTTTGGAGAGCTCTTCAAGGCAAACAAGCTGAAGAATGAAAACCTTGCCAAGATGCCACCCTGGCAGAGTCAGCGCTGGCCCTGGGGGCAGCAGGGCAGCAGCTGACACTGCTACACACTGAGGGGTTGGGCATCAGTGAGGAGAGTAAACCCTCTGATAAGGGGTGGTTATGATAGAAAGCATTTTCCAAATCCCTCTCCCTTTCCACGACTGCAGTGGTAAGCCACAGCCCTCGTGGCTTTGGTGGTGTCTCTGTGGATCTTGATGTCTGGTGTAGACATGCCAAAGAGGAAGCAGGATTTGTCCCTGGTTTTATAAGCCAAGTGACTCAAGAATAGCAAAAACAGAATGGGCTACTCTGCTACTATGCAAACCAATATCCCATAGGGATCACCAATATAGGGGGCTGCTAAACTCCTGGGAATGTCAGACACCTGACCACAGTTCATCACCAGGGTTTGGCAGAGAGTGGCAAACTTACTGTGCCTCAGTCTCCTCCTCTGGCTGTACACATGCAGGGAGTGGGGTTCCTCTTTTCCCTGGTGTCCCCTGAGGAGTGGGGCCAGAATGGAGAAGGCAGCAGGAACTGGCCCCATGCCCCAGTCTGCAGGGTGCTGGGAGGTGAGCTGGCTGCTGCTGTGCCCAGACTGAGCTCAGTCCTCTGCAATCCCCCTCACTCAGTTCCAGGATTACAAGGTGGAATAGGCAGCATGTCACCAACCTCGCAGAGACACCTCACCAAGCCAGCTCAGTGAACACATCATTCACCAGGATGCTCCATTTACTGCACCTGCTGACAGCATCTGGGAAATTCCTGACCCCTGTTACCACTCTGAAGGCATCACAAATATACCACACCAGGCTATCACATGGGCAACCTGAGTGACTGCCAGGAAGAGCCCTTTGGGATTCTGCATTGCTCTTCTGCTATGTTGCTATTTACCCTTTTCATCACTTCAGGGGGGTCCTGGGACAGGGCTGATCCTTGTCTAGAGGGCAATTCTGCAGGGTTGGCAGACACAGCCTGGAAGTGGGGCAAAACCTCCATGAAAAGAGGGGGCAAAACCTCCATGAAAAGAGGGGGAGAAGAGCAAGACCCTGAGCCCAGAGCAGCTGCAGCCCTGCCATGGGGTGAAGTGCCCTGTGCCCACATGGTATCGCTGACCAGGGGCTATCTGAACCCAGAGTATAAATTCCAACACATTCCATCACCCCTCAATTGCTTCCCCCATCATCAGCCCCTCTAGAGACAAGTCCCACACTGCTCCAGGCTGCTTCCCAGCAGGGGACACACACAGTGCCCATGGAGATGGTGCCCCAGGAGCTGTGTGATGGGACACAGGCTGCAGACCACCCCCTTTGCACCTGCCCCAGCAGTGCAGATGGGCTTTGAACTGAGAGGGGATTTGTTTGCTTTCCTTCTCACCTGGCAGGGCCTTTGCCCATTTGACCACGTAGACCAGCTGCCGCTCCCCAAGCTCATTCAGGCTGCTCAGGAGGTTGGAGAAGGAGTCAGGCTGGCTGTTGTCGTGGCCAGCACACACCACACCAGGCTCAATGGCCTCCAGGACGTTGAGGAAGATGGGCTGGCACTCGTAGCCATCAATGCGTGTCATCACCAGCTTGGGAGCTTGCTCCTCCGTTGGGCTGGACGAGCTGGCTCCCTCCATGTCATCCTGTGCCTTCAGGTTACCCAGTTTCTTCAGCTTGCGGGCTGTGGGAAAGATACACTTTAGTGTGATATTTAAAAATATATTAAAAAAAAGTCAGGGCTTCTTGGTTCCATCATTGTAGTTACTAGGAAAGGAAAAGTGCCCCAAGCCCTGCAAGCTGACCTGGGAGTCTCTGGGGAACTACTGGACAGATTTGTAAAAAAGCTTAAATTATATATCACAATAAAATATTCACCAGTGCACCCCCAGGAGCACACAGAGCGATGGCCAAAGTGATGCACATTTTAAGCATCCCCCCTACAGGCACTTCTAAAGTTCTGAGGAAGGAGCACTCTGGGCTTCAGCACCATTTTTCATGATGCCAGGACTTAGGGAAGTTATGGAGGTCTGGAAGAAGCTGTTCTCACACTGGATATGGTGGAGAGATCCTGCAGCATACGTCGAGCCAGTGGGACACTGAGGAGCTGAACAGGACTTGATTTATATCCTGCTGCCCTTTGCAGTTTTTATGAACTTCATACCAAGCTTGCCAAAACCTGAACCTGTCAAGCTATCAATTTTGTCTGGCTCAACAATTTCAGTTGATAATAATAACATTACTGGTTATGGTAGACACATTTAAGAGAGCTGAGTCAGTCAGGTCCACATTAATGAAAAGAACTTGAAGAATGTAATAGTAGATAGCGTTGCTGAATGATTGCAAACCCCCTAGTGAGACATCTCAAAGGCAATTATAAGTGTTGAAACAAGACCAGGCAGGTTTGTTTCTTACAAGGGTGGCTCATTGCTACATTCACGCCAAAACCAGACTTAACCATTTTTACTCAACCAGCCCGTATGGCAATGTATGGTTGGAAAAATAGGGATGAACATTAAGGATGATCACTGAATAGAAGAACTGAGGTCAGCAGACAAGGGCTGATAGGTGCTGGCAAACTGCAGAAGCCACGAGGACACTGAAGATTTGACATGTCTTGGAGCAAGGAATGTCACTTGGGTGGCTGTGTAGGAGGTGAAAGGGTTATTGAGTCACAGGTGATAAATACACTGTGGGGACAGAAAATCAATAAAATTAGGGTTTTTAATCAAGCAAACCAAGTTGCAATATAGATCCAATTGCTGTAAGTCAAGGGCAGACCAAATGAAAAATCAGGTACATCCAACATAACATTACTAATTGTAAATACTATAAGGGCTCTGCAAAAATTCTGTCAGATTCCCCCTGGCTGGAATCAATCCCCACAGAGACATGGGCTCTGCTCTGCCCCAGCAGCTGAACTTGAACACACCCAGCCTCAAGCTTGGGCTTCCACAAGCTTTTGGCTGTTACTGCAGGAGATTTCTAGCTCTACTATAAACAAAATGAAAGGAATTATATGTGTTTTGAGATTTTGCTCCAGCCAGGACCCACATGGTTGCAGCTTGAGTGGCTGCCAGCTCTGGCTGTGGGCACAGGAGCTTGGAGTTCCCCACAGGAATAGCCCCTGCACCTCTCATGCTCCCTGGGTTCAGGGCTGGCAGAATCCCTGCAGCTGTGCCCATACCAGGACATTTCCTGGGCTCAGGGCTGGCAGGATCCATGCAGCATCTTCCCCAGCACCAGGCGTAAGTGCAGTGGGACAGTGGGCACAGGACAGCACACCAGTAGGACCCAACACACTAAATAAGCATTATCACTGGTTTTTTGCTCTTTTTTTTTTTCTTTTCCCTCTCTACAGTGTCTTTTCCCTCTCTATAGAGAAAAACCCTGCTTAGTGGATACCAGCTTTCAGGTCACTGTGATCTCAATCAATAATGAAGTGCTTCTACACATTGCCATCCTGTTCCAGAGCAGAGCCTGCAGAAGGCATTCAGTGTGTCACCTCCCCCTTCTCCTTCTTCTCCTCCTCCTCCTCTTCCCCCATGAGAGCTGCAGGGTTGCCAGGGATGTACCCCATCAGTGACTGTAATTAACCACCAGTTAAAAACAACTGGTTGGAGCTTGGGAGTGATTTCAAACGCCCTGCCTCCGCTGTGGGAGAGGTTACTGTGGGCAACCACAAGCTTGCGTGTTTGTAACAATTGCCTTTACACCGACATCCAAACCAAATGTAAAATAGGCAGAACAGGTCAGGGTGACCCAAAGAGCTGAAGAAAAAAAAAGGGAGCAGGGTATCCGTATTAGCATTAATTTTGTCAGTGTGTCCTGCAGAAGAGGGTTACACTGATGTATGTTTTTTCCTACTTATGGAAACTTCACCAGAAAAAAAGCACTTAAAAATAAGCTAAGAAAAGGGAGTGAAGACTGCACTGCATTTGGGACCTTTGGGGAGAAATCAAACTAAACCCTTTGCTCCTTGGTGAGTGACAGATCAGAGCCACTTCAGTAACAAGTCCTTCAAGACAGTGTTGTTGCAGCCCAGCAGCTCTGGAGGCTCAGCCCATCCCAGCAATGGGGTCAGGATTTAACCCAAAATGCTGACATACCCCAGCAGTCTGGGCTGCCTCTGTCCCCCTGTGGTGTGCCAGACATTGCTGGGGCTCCTCTCTGCAGCCCCCTCAATCCAGGGCTTCCCAGCAGAGGCAGGTCTCTCAGCCCCCTTTTCCAGGATATTTTCCTCCTCACTCTAACCTCACAGAATCACAGGGTGGTTTGGGTTGGAAGGAACCTTAAAGGTCACCCAGTTCCACCCCCTGCCATGGGCAGGGACACCTTCCACAGGCTGCTCCAAACCCTGTCCAAGTTTCCAAGGCCTTGGAAACTTCCAGGGATGGGGCAGCCACAGCTTCTCACAGACCCTGTGCCAGGGCCTCATCACACATGGAAGAATTTCATCAAATTAATCAACACTACCTGACAGACTATGAGCAGAAGACCTCAGATTTTGGATATCAGGATACCACCACCCTGTCAGTTTTGGAGGGCTACAGGTTTGGGAACAGAGACAAATTGTAACAAGGACCCTCACCAGTGACACAGGAGCAGCTTCTATCCCACAAAAGAAAACACTGAGGTTGTGATTTCACCAAGAAATTGCTCTTTTCTGCCGTGGAATAATCCCATCAAAAGAGGGGAGTGCTCTGCTCTGAGGCTCCAGGAGCCAGAACCAAACCTCACCCTGCTGTTTATATAATATTTTTTTTTTTTTTTTTTAGATTTCCAAGGTTTGAAATCAGGGAAAAGTCTGTTTCCTGAAACACATGCAAAAGCTATTGAAATTCACCATTTTGGTATTAGAGCCCTGAAAACGTTTCCTGAACATTTGATCACCCTCCTCAGCCTCATTTTCCAGCCACTTACTGACAGTTCATCCAGCAAGTGACATGCAGGGACCCAGGAGGGGACCCCGGCCGTACCTCCGAGAGTCATCCCGGCCTCGTAGCACTTCCGCAGGCGGCACGAGGGGCAGTTTTTCCGTCGGAACTTGTCAATGGTGCAGTCATTCCTGCTGGCACAGAGGTACTTCTGTTTACCTAAAACACCAGAGAAACAGAGCATGGGTGCTGGGTACCAACAGAGACACGGGCTGGGCTCTTTTGGGATCACCAAGGGCAGCCTGGAGGGTTTGGTTCTTGTTTTTTAAGTATCATCCATCTATTGCATGGCTTTTGGTGGTTTTCTCCCAGAACACCAAACCCCACAGTTTGATCCTTCTGCCACAATACTCACCTATCACTCAATACTCACCATGCTGCTGTACAGACCTTTTTGGGACTGAATTATTTTTTGTGCAACCCATTGATACCACTTGGGTCTGTTGTCTCCAGGTTACAGATATGGGAGCTGGGGAGCTGCTGCTCCACAGGTGAGCCTGATGCCACCCTGTCCCTTGGAACGTATCTGCAGTCAGCCAGGAGGGAACTGAGACCAGCAACTCCCTGTGCGGGGGGCCTCGTGCAGCTGTGGGTTTTGGGGAGGTGCAGAAAATTCAGAAGTTACTTATGGTCAGAGACACTCATGCCTCAGACTCAGCCTGCACTCGCTCAGAGAGCAGCTCGTGCAGCTCCAGGCCACAGCTTTTTTTCACTGCCCCATTTGCCAGACAAGCCAAGAATCATCACCTTTCTTGTCAAGTTTGAACACATTTACTGGATCAGGATTTGTCTGATGTTCTTTAGGCTGCTCCAAACCAAACTGGACTCAGCACACAACAGAGAGCTACAGCTTGTAGACCCACATGGGAAACCAGCCCATGGCCTTGATTTATCATCCTGCAAGGGGTTACTTTCTGCATTCCTATAGGAATAACCCTTTGGAGTCACCAGATGTCTATGAACAACCCCTTAAAGTGCCAGTTTTGACATGAGATGCCCCAATTTTGGTGCACAGATTTTACAACTCCCACACCTCCCCCACTGCTGCCCTTGCTGCCACTGCTTGAGGCTTTCACAGTTCCCTCCTGGGTCGCCCCCATCTCGTGCCTGGCCACAGTTTTGGCAGGACCAGCTGCCACTGTCACCCCCACAGATCCCCCTGGCAGGGCTCAGCACCCAGCCCACTCCTCCCACAGTGCCCAGGGGCTGCACAAACACCCCGTGTTTGACCTTCTCAGAACTGTCCTCTTCAAAGTGGATCATCGCCCACCGCTGTGCCTCAGCCATCACCTGCATTACTCACCACATCACACACCTGTTAAATCATCTTAACACGGTCCTCAGAACAGCTCTTCTCACCTTCTCCCTGGCGCATTTCCCATGAGAAGGATACTCATGCAAGCCTTGATGACACCTAAATCCCTAAGGACCCTAAAGGGAGTACAAATACCATCCTCCCTTTCAGCAGCTCATTGAGGAGGAGGATGAGTAAAGAAGAACTTCATCTGAAGTTACTTGGAGTTATTTTTGCACCAGGGGCGCTGAGTGCTGAGGCCACACTCCCTCCACTCAACCTTCTCAGGTACTCACAAATGGGTGCCCTACTTTCTGGGGAATGCAGAGCTGAGGGAGATTTGTCTGCCTGAGCCCCCCGAGGGTGTTCCAGGATCAGGCACAGCTGTGTCAGGAGCAGCACCCCGTAGTCCCAGTCCCCTGCTCATCCCCAGGATCTAGACAGATCCCAACACGTGGGCTCATCCCCACCCTGCTCTGTCCTCATTAGGCACCCACAGGAGGGAGCATGGATTAATTTGGCAGTGGAGTCCAAGCCTTGCTCAATGAGGCCACTGTGCTGGCTCCCATCTGCTCCTCAGCAGCACCTCCCAGCTCCAGAGCTGCAGAGAAGGAGCCTTTCCCATGAGCCAGGAGCAGGTGGAGGGGCCAGAGACAAACAGGGCACGCTGGAGGAGGCTGCAGGATGGCCACAGCACAGGCTGTGAGCTGCAGCCAACAGCTCTCCCCACGGTCACGGTACAGTGGCATTGCTGAGATGGCCAGGCCAGCTTCATGGTTCATGGCCAGGCTCTTTGGGGCAGGAAGCTGTTCTGTGTTGTCTTGGCCTGCACAAGTGAGCCCTGTTTGGTCTTTGCTGTTCACCAGTAACAAGAAGTGACTCAAACAGCCACAGCTGGCCATGGTGCTGCTGCTGCTGGGTGTGAGAATGAGCTGAGCTCACCTCACCCTAATTCCTGGGGATGCAGAGATTTCCCCTTAACCACCAGGAAAGGAACCACCAGCTCTAAAAGGCGGGAGAACAGGGAAGGGTGGCTGGAACGTGCATGAGTTCCTTCCCTCTGAAGTGGAGGAAGTCCCTTCCCTTCTCACACACAAAGACCTGTTTCTGATTTCAGGGTAATTTACTCTCTTCATTTCAGAGCAAGGTGAGACATTTGCAATCAGCTGTTCTTTAAATAAAGATCAGTGTGCTGTTTTTTTCTTCTCTGGACTGAAACGATTTCTTTGTTTTCCTTTTCTCCCCTGCAAACAACAGAGGTGTTTTCTTGTGTCACTCCAAGGCAGAGGCTCTTGCTTTGCAAACCTGTACATACAGATCCAAACCTCACACCCACTCTCAGGTGTTCCCCAGTGGTCCTGCCCTTTGCAAGGCCCATCACCCAGCCTGTCCTTCCCCCATAGACCACTGCCCAGCTGAGGACACTGCAGATGTCACCCAGAGAAGCCCCATTTCCTCCCCTGCCACCCAGGTCCTGTTTGACATGTGCACAGCTGAGGGGGAAGTCACACCCAGCACCTTCTGCTTTCCAGAGCAGCACAGGCAGCCCAAGAGAGCATCTTGGCAGCAGCCCCCACCATGAACACGGGCAGTGCCCGTGTCCCCTCTGCTGGGAACGTCCCCCCACCTTGGGCCCCTCCTGGACCCCTCACACCAGGCAGAAAGGCTCTTCCACCACTTCCGAGCCCTCCCACTCATCTCCTGGGAGCACAGCACACACTGGGAGCCAAGGGGAAGAACTGCTCCCCAGTTCTGCCTGACTGAAAATAGTGATTTATGGAGGTGACTTGCTCAATCCAGAGGAATCATCTAACAGCCTGTTGCCACATGAGCCGCTGTGCCCAGACCAACTTTCTCCTCCAGACAGCAAAGTAATCTCTGCAAACATCTGGAGCAAGATATATGACTGTAAATGTGAAAAAACAGTAAATGCCTTTTGGAAGACAGAGATCCTCGTATTTCAGGGCATAAACTGAATTTTAACAGCTGGGGCATAAGGCCAAGCTTTCTGCGAAAGCAGCTCCCCTGGGTCTCACGTAACCATGCAGGCTCCAGAGCTCCCCTGGGCAGCCTCTGGTCCTTGGGGCTGTCACCAGCAGGGCCATGCCCTGAGCTAAGCCCGTGGGTTTGCTGCTGGCACCCTTCCCATGTGATGCTCTTCTTAATACCTCAAGAGGGCTCAGCCACAAGGCTCTCAGGAGCCAGCACTGAGCCACTGAGGTTTCTGAACAGCCCTCTGTATTTACCAGATTGTTACAGTGAGCACTCAGAGCTTTCCCTATACTCTGCTTGTCCCACCTTTTGCTCTCCTCATGACATTTTAAGGCAAATAACACCCAAAGAGTCATGAGAAATCCACCATCGTGGTGCTGTAGCACCACCAAATCTTCTGCAGACTCAATTTCTTTGTGTGTCACATCACCCTGGGAAGGAGGAGAGAGATTTTGACAAGATGGCAAGGATCTTTGCTAATGCTAATTCTAACTTTAACTTGGTGTCATCTTGAAATCTGGCAAGAAACTGTTGAGTTGGCCCAGAGACATCTCTCTGGTGTAAGGTTAATCCTCAGCAGGTCAGAACATAGACCACTAATCCATATGGAGAATGATGGAGGCACTCAGAGCAGCCTGCACAGCAGCCTGGCTGGGTGCCTGCTAGGAAAATTGCCAAATACTGTGTTTTTTTTCATTTAGCTCTCTGCTATTTAAAGACAGTCCCATCAGGAGCACAGCCCAAAGCATCCCAGTCCTACATTGCCAGGAATGCTGTGTGGAGACAGCTCTGGACTGGCTGAGGTCGCCACCAGATCTCAAGAAGCCTCAGAGGGACAAGGAAGGTCTGCCTCTCTCCAGGGATATGTGCAGAGACACAATGATCTCCCTCCTGGACAGAATGGGAGAGCAGGAACCCCTGGGCTGCTAAATGATGCAGGAGTTGCCTTGTTTGAAGCATTTTTCTTTTTCAGGTACAAGGGTGGCATCACAAGGAGTGACAGCCCATGTCTTCAACCCACCCCAGCCATGCTCACCACACCCAGAGGTGTCCTGTCTGCTCATGTTGGGAAAAACAACATCTGTGCTGAGCTGGATGAGCTTTTTGCTCACCAGATGAGGAGGGGGAACCCTCCTTTGTGGGCAGCAGGGGAGCAGCAGCCCTGTGACAGGGCAGCCACCCAGCCCTCTGGACTCTCCCTGCTGGGACCCTGGGGCAGGTGACTGCAAGGGAGGGCTGGGCTGGGTCACCAGAGGAGGGTGGTGACCCTGCAGGCCTGGCAGCTGTGGGGGTGCTTCAGGGCTGGCCTGGACACAGCCTGGACACCTTGAGAGAGTCTGAATCACTAGAGCTGGCAAAACGAGACAGGACAACATTCCTGTCTTTTCTATTAACTCTTCCAGCAGCTGAACCTGAACTTGTGAAACCCCTCAAATCTGTCAAATATTTCATCAAGGCAGGGGTGGCCTGCTCCTGCCCATAAACCCCTCAGTTTGTCCAAAGGGAAGAAGAATCAGTGTCACAACTTTTTTCTTTTTAATATTTTCTCTTTCTCACCCCTTAGAAGCCAGTGCATGCCTATAAAACCTCCTTAAATATCCCTGACTCCCTGCCAGATAAGTTCACTATTATCTCAGAAGAATATAATAAAAAGGAAATGATGTGCCCAGCCATTTCCCTCTCCTCCAAGATGCTGTTTGTGCTGCTCTAGTCGCAGCCCTCTGCTGCTCCCTCTGCTGAAGGCTGTGGCTTGACACCAGCACCAGGAAGGTAACAGGTTTCTTTTCTCATGGGGAAGCATTTTGATCTACTGCTGTAAAGTCTCCAAGGGCAACCTAAGGTTTTCTGAGAGGCATTTTATGGACCTTAAAACATGAGAACACGCTGAAATATCAGCTTTCAGTAATGCTCCTCGGCTTTAAAAAGGAAGAGATGTGTCTGGAAACTCACCAAAAGTTAGAACAGAAATCACCACCTGCCATCTCTGCATTCAGTACCTATAAAGGAGCACAATTTATTGTCACTTCCCCAAAATAAAGACTTAGCCATGTGCCTCAGGGTAGCATAAGATGAAACCTCACAATTTGGCAGCCCCCCTGCCTCTCCCTGCACACACATATGGCTCCTCAGGAAAGACAAAGAGCTGCTGCCCAATCCCAACACAACCAAACCCTCCCAACCCTCTGCCACACTGCGAGGCTGAAGAAGCAGAAAGAGACATAAATGCCATTTAAATTAATGATACAGCACAACCAGTAGAGGGAACAACTCTGGGCTGCCCCTCTGCCCACGGGCACCTCCAGTCCTGGTCAGCCAGAGGACAGAGCCCACCCTGGTGCCAGGGGAGCACAGCTCCACGCCCAGCAGACACAGGCGCTCCAGCAGCCGTGCATCTGACTGAGAGCCAAGACTCCACTTACTATAAATCAACAATAACTCGCTGACTTAAACAAGCATCTGTTATTTACTCTGGCTGCACAAGCTAACCCACTTGGCTTGACACAGAACTGGTGCTCAGCAGAGAGAGATCTGCAAATGATTTATTTGGGAGAAATATGCAAAATTTGTTAACTATTATTTGACTGCCCTTTCTGGCAACACTGATGCCCCCTGTGGCATGGCTCCTATTCTTCCCTGAACCAGCACTGACAAGTTGGCTCCTGGCACTGAGGAATGAGGGAAACGTGACTCCAAAAAGAGGCAGGATAATGATAATTGATCTAATTGGTGTAGAAGCAGCATTCTGACAATGGCAGGTGAGCACCCCTAGCCTGGGACCTCTGCTCATAGACGGGAGGTGCTGAGCACAGGGGAAGGCCATGGTGAGACAGAAGCTCCATCCCCTTTTTGCTGCCAGCCCTCTCTGGAGGACACCACGGCCAGTGACACCAGCTGCCAACGGTGTGCCCACATCAACTGTGTCAGCAGCAAGGAAAAAGGATGGCTTGGACTGGTTCATCTCTCCTGACAGCAAGCCTGATCAGTGACTACAGGCATGTTACCTTGCTGGACAGTTCATTTTCCACACCAGAGGCTCTCACGGCTGCCCAAGAACCACGGCTCTGAAGTGCAGGTAGAAACCAGCAATTGCTGAGGCACAGCCCAAAGAAACAGCTGGGCTGGGTCCTTCTGCTTCTGCTCATTCCCCGGGAGAGGTGGTACAAAGACCTTGCTGTTGAGAGGGAACATTTGGGCTCACACTTATCCCTGACACTACGGAGCTGGGCATGAAGGAGAAGTTGCTTTCTCATGGGCTGGGGAGAAGGAGCACAGATCCCAAGGTCAGAGCATGGCTCCTGATGGACAGAGGGCTGTGCTGTTTCATGGGCAGTCACAGAAGGGACCCTCTGGAAGCGATGCAGGAGAGGAAAATTTTCCCCTGAACAACAGTTGTGCATCTGAGACAGCAGGTGGGCTGATGGGAGCTTAAAGCACTCTGGAGAGTCGAGAAGCAGGAACTGACTGCTCCAGGTCTCACCAGGTCACTAAGATAATAATGGAATCACAGAAACATTTGGGTTGGAAGGCACCTTAAAGACCATCTTGGTCCACACCCTTGCCATGGCAGAGACACCTTCTAAGGCACGAAGTTGCTTAATGCCACTGGAAAGAATTGTATTTTGGCAAACTGGTTTGGCTACTTTTTGAGAGCAATCTGTAAAATGAAATGACAAACACAGGAGAGAAAAAAAATCAATTTATCCTTGATTTTTCTCCCTTCCTATTTAAGAAATCTTAGAATGCCCCCAAAGTGGGGCAGTGACCTTCTCTCTCCTCTGTCCCCATTACCTTCAGCTGCCCGTTTGAAGAACACTTTGCAGCTCCCACACGTGAGGGCTCCGTAGTGGCACCCGGACGCTTCATCTCCACAGATCAGACAGGTCTTCTGAGGTGGGAAGTAATAGTCAATGGGCAGGACGTGGTCACGGCCAGTCTCCAACCTGCAGCACCAAACAGAGAGAGCAGGAGAGGGGTCAGCACATGTGGTCAGGCCAGGCTGTGGGGAGCACGGTCATGGCAATCCCAGAACTGCAGTGATGGATCAGCCAAGCACTGAGCAGCAAGAGGGCGAGCAACAACAGAGCCAAGGCTGGCCCTGACCATGCAGAGACCCTGCTGGGTGCCCCTCCTGACACTGCCCACTGCGTGCAGTGTGTGACAAAGTGTGACAAAGTACAGTGACAGTGACACACAGTGACAGCACAGCCTGGGGACAGAAGGCGACTGAGACTGGCTGCTGCAGTGCTCATGGAATTTTGGCTTCAATAATGAAGCTCATGCACCAAACAAGGCAGAGCATGGCACTGACACCCACTTGATGCCACGTTAGCCACCATGCCATGATGTCCCAGCACCTGACTCCCCTTCTCCAACACCTCACTGTTCCACATACCACTACAGCACACTCCTCTCTCAGCTGGTACTGTCCCCTCCCCAACCTGATCCGATCTGTTTGATCAGATCCATGGAGAAACTGCTTTTCCAGAGGGGATGGCAGGACAAGAGGGGCTTATCCAAATCAGGAGCAAACATGTCCAGGCAGTTTGGGAAGCACGAGCACTTAATTGAGTGAGTTAATTATCAGAACTCATTTATCTGCAACCACTGGATGAGGCAATTAGCTTTTAACAGTCCACATGTCACTGCAACTTTTGGGTAAAATTAGATCCCCTTTCATTTTTGGCATTGTAAGGTGAGCTCTGAGAAATCAGGTTACATCAACAGTGAGTGTGACAAAGATGGGACTTCTTGAAAAAACCTTTATACCCAGAAAAGCCCCATTGTCCTTGCCTGTCCCTCACCTGGGAGCTCTGCAGATCCCACCTCAGTTTCAGGTCAGTAACTGGAGCAGCAATTTCATCCTCAGTTCTTATGGTGGAAACCTTCTGAGCAATTTCTCATTTCTTTAACAGGAGCAATCAGTGACTGATCTGTAGATGCAGCTCAACAACCCTTCCCCAACCATCTCCATTTCCAAGGCTCTTCTGGAATTACTGATTAAATGGAGGAGACCACAGTTGGCTGCGCCGTGCCTGCCACAGTCAAGTCCTGTTGCTACCAATGTGTTCCTTCCTTGGCTTCCATGGCATCCCACCTGTCCTCCTGGTGTGATCCCACCACCCATCTCAGGGTGCTGCCACATCCCCCCATGTGCTCCAGAGCGCTGGCACTGGGTGAGAGGGGCTGCTGGAGAGCAGACCCTGCTGAGGAATACCAGCAGCACACAGAAAAGCCTGGCTAAAAATGCCTTATTTATCCAGTGTGTTTTAGATGCACACATAGCAGACCTTCCTGCTAATGACCCAACACCTCTTTCTCCTCTCTGTGCAGTCAGAAATCCAGGAGTGCTCATTTCCCTGTTTCCATAAAGCTTCCCCTCTGGAGAGATCTCACAGATGCTCAGCACTGTGTGCCATGAGCAGCAGGGCCTCTCACAGCAAGTGTCGTGACAACAGACACGGGACTCCCAAAGGACCCTGGGTTGTTTCTGAAGATCAATTATCTGAAACTGCAAAGCAGGTTTGCAATTGAGTGGCTCCTGAAACAGCTTTTAAAGAGCTGTTCGTGTATGGAGAGATTTGTGCAAGTACAGAAACACCTTCCAGCAGGTGTGCACCAGGAGTACCCCATACACGTGCCCCTGCCACGGGGCTGGGCAGGGCTCCCCAAACACATGCTCAGCCACCTTTGTCCCCACTGCCACCAACAGATGGAGACTGGAGGACACTGGGTGACATGGAAGGTGATTCCTGGCCATGGGACAGGCTCCTCCTGGGGTAAGGCTTGGCAGGGTGTGCACAGCCCCAGCACCCCAAGGGGCAGGAGATGGTGTTCAGGCAGATGGGGGGTGGTTCTACCACAGGCCCTGCAGCACTAATGTGGTTCCCTGCCAGCAGCCACTGCCCAGAGCCGAAGCATCTGCCCAGGAATACCCTTGACTTTAAAACAATGCCATTTTGCCTTTTTTTTTTTATTTTTAGAGAGAGAATTGCAAGAAAAACATAATGTAAAAATGTTCTAGCAACTCAGAATGAGCTATGCTAATGGTTCCCTTAATGATCCATTTTCCAGCTTCCAAGGGACATTTTACAGGGTGTTCTCAAAACGTGCAGGTAATACATAACACAGGCCAATGATCCAAAGAGATGCCTGGAGAAGCTGAAGGGCTGGCAGCGCTCTGGGCAGAGCCCCAGGTGCCACCTGCCCCGAGGTGCCACTGCCCAGCAGTGCCACAGCTGAGGGCACAGGAGGGACAGGACGGGTGGCACAGCGGGCAGCTCACCCCTGGCAGCTCCAAAGCTTTCCTCTGGCTGGGGGTTTGTGCTCCGTGGGGCTGTGCTGGCCCACAGAGCCGCAGGAGGGCTCGGGTCAGGCCCAAACAACTGCAGGGGGCTCGCAGTTGGTGCAATGTGTGGCAAGTGTCAGCCCCGCGGCAGAGCCCGGAGCAGGGCGATAGCGCCGGGCAGACACAACTGGGGCACGGCGACGGCGGCGCCGATGCCAGACCCGGCGCACGCCCCCAAGGCCAAGGTCGTGGCTGTCACAAAGGAGCTCGGTGGCTTTTGGGGGCAGGGACAAAACAACCTCAGTATCTCTTCTACAGCTCTGGGATGAGTTTTACTCTCGTTGCAGAAGGGTTGTGTAAGGAAATTGAGGGTTTACTGAGCTCCCCTCACACGCAAATATTTCTGGGGATAGAAAGTGTCATGTGATGAAGCATTTGTTTGTCATTAGTTAAATTTCACCAAATATCCACATTTCACAACACCCCCAGAAAGCCAAGAGCAAGCGCTGGTAAAAGAGGAGCCAACCACTTCTCCCCACCCACAAAGTTTCCATCTCAGCAACAGCCGGCACAGGCTGCTCGAAAGGAGCCATGGCACAACTGCCCCTTGCCCATGACTTCCCACCCCTAAGCCAGACCAGGACAAAATGATGGCAGCTGCTCCACACCCCCAGCTCATCCCATACAGGAACCCCAGAGCAGAGTGCCCTGGTCCCATACTCCCTGAGGAAAGGGGGTTTGCACCTTCACCGTGCCAAAACCTGCACATCTGTGATGCTCAGGAGGGTGTTGAGACCAGAACTGAACCAGCACTCACTCGCTCAGGTGCTCAGAAGGATGCTGAGCTCAGAACTGAGCAAGCACTCACACGTGAACTCAGCTGACACAGAACCCTATACAGTCAATTCAAGCACTCTCATTTCTGAGACACTGATGTTATCAGGGGGAATCTCTGCCTTTAAAACAGCATCACCTGTGCATGACAGTCTCTAATGCAATATTAAATTTAATTGGCTTCCCCTCAGTGCAGGTGTGATGCTCCTGCCTGGATGAAGTTCTGTGACTCCCATCCAGAGGACTTCATACTCAGCAAAGGGCACAAATGCTCACTTTGGGCACATCCTCGTGTCCCTTTGCACTGTCATTTGGCTGGTGCTGGCTCCAGCCAGAGCTGAGCCAAGCCTGCATGCACAGCCACCACATCACACTCGTCCAGATAAAAAGGCCTGCACGGAAACTTTGAAGCATTCATCTGTTAAAATGCTTTCAGCCATGTAATCTATAAACATGCAGCTTTGTACACTGAATTCATGTCCTTTCTGCTAAATAGCCTTGAGTATGTTTCCAGTCTGCCCATGCCTTGTTTTTGTGTGCGATGGCAGCAGAGGCACGACAGCATCTGAGAGCAGAGCAGGGGGCAGCATGAGCCCCAGGCCTGGCAAACACACATAGGAACAGGAGCCTCACCGGATTTAAATAAATATTAGCAGATGACAATGGGTTTTCCAAGCATCCCAGCAGCCCAGGCTGCCAGGAGGAGCGCACTTCAGAGAAAGCAAATGCCCCCCCACCAGCAACTCACAGGAGCAGGCTTGGCTCTCCAGCCCTAGCACTGCCTCCCAGCCCAAGAGGCACAAATAGCTTCCACAGGCCCAGCTGCACAAATCCCCAAATTAAACTCTGTTTTTTTGTTTTCAAACAGTCTCTTTACTAATTTTGACTGTTTATTTTTCACACAACGCATCCCCACTGCAGCTGAAGCCCCACCACTCCCAGCCCCTTTCTCTCCTGTACTCCTCTCTGGTGGATGAAGGCTGCTCCAGGCCTGGAGCTGCATGGACCCAGCCACAGTTTGTCCCTGCACTCAGGGGACAGCCCCATCATGCCACCTGACTGGCTGAGGCAGTGCACAAAACCAGCCTGCCAGGGAGTCCCCTCATTTAATGGCCATCCTGGGCTCCTGCCTTCCAATCTTCCATAAGGAAGAAGCAGAAAATGAGCTTAGAAAGGTGAAAGGTGGCAGGTTTGCTACATCTGGAGTGCAAAGCCTGGGAGAAGCCACCCTACAGCCTCTGCACCTCAGCAGTGGCCACAGCAGAGGCTGCTGCCCGCATTTGGTACAGCTCACACCAAAATTTCTGCCTCAGAGCCTGATGTCCCTCCAGAGGCTCAGGGAGCAGCTTAAATAAATCAGCTCACAGAAGATGGAACACTTGATCCCCTAGACGGAGCAGATACCTACAAAAAGAGATGGCACAAGCACATTGCAAGGCCCCTTCAGATGGGAACTCACCTGATTATGAAGCACAAAGGAGACAAAAAAGCAAACAAGGAGCAGCAAGGCTGCAGGCAGGCTGCAGCCCTGAGGAGCACTCCTGAGGTCATCAGAGCCCTACACTGTGTCCTCCTGGTGACTGCAGAGTCACCTGGAGTCACCAAGGACAGGACCTTGGCATCCTTGTTGCATGGAGAACCCTACTTATTTTCCAAGGAAACACTCTGTCCTCACTGATATTTATGCAGTTAGTTTAAGCCACACCATAATCTTCCATTTTCAAATCCATCTCCTCTGCTCACCAAGAGAAAATGTGCCTGTAAAGAAAATCACAAATAATGAGACACTTGATACATATATTTCATGCTCCAAGAGACACTGCCACCATGCCAGATGCAGGTACAGGCTTACAGCTGCCAGGAAGGTATCCAGGGTACAGACTTGTGGTGCCACATACCAACATCTTCACCTGCAGGAGAGATTTTACCTTTCCCTCTTCCAAAATCAAGTGCAGTGCTGCTTACAAAATGCTCTGGACGAGGGGATGAGAGTTCTCAGTGCCTTTTCTCACAGCTGCTGTGCCAGGCGGATCTCCAGAGGAAGAAAACACTGTGCCAAGTGTTCAGCCTGGTCCCCAGCACCCCCAGCTAACCACAGCATCTGGTACAGGGCTACCAAGAGAAACCCCAGGCAGAATGATTCCACTCAGTGTCTCACGGAACTCCAAATGTATTTGGAATTTAATTTGGCAACAAGGATCAAGTTGTGCCGATAGCCAGAGGTCAGTGGTCGGCTCCCAGCTGGGCTGCTGAGGGAGATGCCAGGATTCATTCCCAGACTCAGATATTTAAAACATAAAATATTTCCCCCTCTTCCTTTGGCTGTGGCATTATTGCTAAGGAAACCAATGCTGCAAATTCTGCATTTTTATTTCTCCACTGGAGGATGCACAAATCAAAAACGGTCAGCAACAAGGCTGGAAAAACGAGACCACAAATACCACGAATTTGGCACCCAGCTGGGGCGGCACAGAGCCCGAGCCAGCACCCTGCCCCTGGCACAGCACGGAGCCCTGGGGATGGAGGGGCAGGGGAGCAGAGCCCTCCATCTCCTCCCGCCCCTCTGGCAGTGGGGATCGCTGCAGTGGCCCTGCAGCACTGGTCCCACAGCTCGCCAGCGGAGCTGGGTTATTTTTAGGCACATTTCTATCAAGACCAAACCTTTGCAGAGACCAGCTGCAGGGGCATAAAAATCCTTTGCCTTATTATGTCTGGGAGCGGATACAAGCTCTATCTGCAGAACTTCCTTTCAGCTCTGCTGGCAAAGCACTGAGTTTCTAGAGGAGACTTCACGACTTGTACAACACTATCATCTTCCCGCCGCGTCCTCCAAGCGGATCGTGCTGTGACTCATCCCCGACATAAACACACTAATTATAACGAAGGTTTCACATATTTAGTGCCAGGTCTCCCTGCAACTCTTAGCCCCAGTCTCAGCAGAACAGGCAACATAGAAACAAATTCCCCAGCAACTCAC
>QUSF01000018.1:8854049-8913156 GCA_003676055.1 Chloebia gouldiae | reverse complement strand
TGGATGGATGGATGGATGGATGGATGGATGGATGGATGGATGGATGGCAGCTGCACCAGTACCAACTCCAGTGGCACAACCAGGGTATCACAGACAGACATGAGCTGGGAAAGAGTGCTTTGATGCCAGATTGCACTTTTAGTGACATATGGCAGGGACAGCCAGACCTGCTGTTTTGGGGGCTGAGAGCATTCCCAGGAAAACACAGAGAGGAGAGCCCCACAGCCCTGCACCCAGGGACCTGTGGGCATGGGTGGTCCTCCAGTTATCACAGACCTACACTGGAGCTTTGACTGGCCCTGCTGAGCAGCCGTGTCCAGAGAGAGCCGTGGCACACCGCGGTTCAAAGCCCTGCCCGCTACCCCTTGCCCATGCTCTTCCAAGCAGACGAGGAACGAAAGCAGCCAAGAATCATTTTCTTCCAAGCCCGCCTGCAAACCAAAACACAGATGCTACATCTAATTTTAGGCCTCCCAGCCTTGAGAGTGTTCTCCCGAGCCTCTGTGAGCGAGCAGTGAGATAGTCATCTCAGGATACGCCGCAGCTGCACTGGCTGCGCACCCGCCTTGACCCCAGCTCTGGAAGGAGGGCAAGGGCACAGCAGGAGGGCACAGCGTGGCCAAGAGTTAACAGATCCCTGCTGATCCCAGGGATCCTGCAGGACACACTGAGCCCCCTCCACTAACTGCAATCGAGGGCAGAGGGACTGGCCAGCCACCCTGCTAGCCCCAGACTGCCACCTTCTTCCTGTTGGACATGACAGCTGCTTCAACTCAGGCCATAACCCAAGGTTTTATCACCCACATGGCAAAAGGGAAGGTGAAGTGAACAAGAAGAGAACAGAACCTTAGCTCCCATCTCAGCTCAGCTCTGCCCAACTCTCAGCACAGCCCCAGTGGGATGTTCTGTCCTGCAGGCTTCCCAGCACTGTGCTCTGCTCCCTCCTCAACCACCCCCAACACAGCCCAAAATCAAGGACCCGGCACTTGGCACAGGCTGTGCTGTAAACGAGAAAGGGAAAAAGTCCCTGTCCTGCTATTGTTTTTCTAACCATTTAAAGATGCTCCAGGGTACTGGGGAGCAGACTGGGAAGTAATAGATTTCTTTGTAAGGGGAAGATCCTATTATCAGGGAAAAGACTTTTTGACTACAGGGAACACGTGAAAACAAAGCCAATTACGGAGAGCCAGAAAAACTAAATCCATACGAACAGGCTGAGTTCATCGGGACAATGTCACATGTGCTGCAGCACAGGAGCATGCACAGGGACAAAGCCCAGAGCCAGCCCACGGGGATTACAGCCCACAATGGACCCATGGCTCCAGACACGTGTCCCACAACCCTGCCCTGCTCACAGAGCACTGCCAGACAGCAGGAGAGGGAGCGGGCTGAGTTTGGGGCTGGTTCTCAGTGTCTGAGCAGGGAGAAGCAGCAATGCTGATCCCACACCAGCCCTGTGCTGCCTGCAGAGGCTCACGGAGCTCCAGCCACCTCTCCTCCCTGCGGGCAGCACAAGGCACAGTGCCTGCCCTCCAGGGCCGTGTGTGCAGGGTGAGGGGTGGGATGTTCCTCATACAGCAGGGAACACACACATAATCTGTGTGTGGTGCTCATGGGAAGATGATGAACGTCCACAACGTGCACAGGCACACATACGATTCAGTGGAAACAGTAAATCATCCGTGCTCTCTTTGCAGGGGGATTTCATTTTCCAGTTGACACACCCCATTGCTTCCCAGATGTAAGCTATCAACCCCATCAGCACAAGAATTCCTTCCCCGTATTTCTCTTTCAAGAGGAAAGCGGAGCTGCCGAGATATCCCGTTCCAGCCCTCCCAAGAGCAGGTCGGGAGATGTGCGGACGCTGCTCTGCTGATTGGCGCGAGGGGGAGGAGGCAGGAGCCTTCACGAGGAAATTTGTGATACAGAAACTTGTGCTTGGGCTCTGTTCTCAGCACACAGGCCAAGGTCAAAGCGGTTTTTTTTTTTTTTTCTGCCATTTCTAACCGGCAAAGAAGCAAACACAGCTAAAATGTGTAACAGCAGCCAAAATGCTGAGGGCTGGTAAAAACACCAGAGAAAGAAGTGCCATGTGATTTTGGGAGAGACAAGAAGCCCCCTCCATCCACCCCCAGGCAGAGAGAGCACAAGGGGGAGGAAGCAAAACCCAGGGTTTTCCCACCTCATCCCAGGGACTGAACACATCCTCTGTAAAATGTATTCTGGGGATCTGGAGCCTCGCCTCTGGCGTTTGTAGGGATTCCTCCTGCTGGCAGCAATTCCAGGAGCCCTCAGCAGGATGGGGGTCTGGAAGGTGAAGATGCTGCTGTGACACAGAAGGAATTGCCCCGAGGTTCTTCCCAAAGCCGCTGGCTACAGCCAGCCCTTGTCTAGTCCCTGCTGGAGCACATTGGTGCAGAGGGAGAGAACACCCAGCAGAATGCACCACCCATCCTTAGGTGACAAAGCCAGGCAGGACACGGCTCAGAGCAGCACGGTTAGTGGGAGGTGTCCCTGCCCACAGACGGGAGCGCAGTGAAATGGGCTTTAATGCTCCTTCCAAAAAAACACAAAACATTCCCTGAGTCTATGACCAGGATCTCCAGGCTCCAGCAAGAGCTGGATCAGGCAGCCAGCACCCAGGACTTCCCCCCAGCAGTGCCTGTCACAGACACCTGGCTGCAGACATGAAAGGCAAATCCTCATGACTGCTCCATGCCCAGTGCATGAGGGCTGGCTGGGACTCTGCATGGAGCTCTCAAACAGCTCTCCTGCTCAGCACAGCCCAAGCAGGGCTTTGACAGCTCAGACACACCCCAAAAGTGTCCTAGGAGCACCCAGATCCCAGGGCAGACACACCAAATGGTAAATGTGCCTGCTTGCCCTGGTTAAGGCTGCCCACAGTGCTCCCTCCCCATGCCAAGTGTGTCCAGGGCCAGCACTGACAGTGTCCTAGCATTGGTGGCCCTGCACTGACTCTCCCATCCTGACTTAAGCAATCTCTTTTGCCCCTAGAGCTGTTTGGGAAGTGACAACTGCCTGTCACGAGGCACTCAGCATGGTCCATGCAGCCCCCAGCCAGGCAACACGACAGGCTGGCCCCCTCAGCAGAAACAGGGGCTCCCAGGAATCATTATTTGCTTATGAGGATGGGCTCTCTTCTCCTTTGGATGGCACAGGGAAGCCACCAGGACACCAGTGGAAAGCACAGGTGTAATCCAGCCCTGTGGACACCCGAGCTGCCTGGGGCTGGGTGGCCTGGGAAAAGGGCAGAAGCTATAAATACCTGGGGAACTGGAACTGGAATTGGCATATACTTTTAAGATTATTTCTATTAGTGCAAATCACTTAATCTGAGGTCCGTGTCCCTACAGACCAATCCCACCACTCCTGAGGACGTGTCAGCACCTGACTTTGCTGTCACTATTTGCAGAGGCGTCCCCGGGCCAGGGCTGGAGAGCTCCGAGCCAGGGCGCAGCGGGTGACCTTGCTCCTTCTGGCTTCTGTTCACACTGCGCTAAGTGGGGAGCGAGCAGCACCACGAGAGCAGCCGAGCCAAGGCACACCGAGCCCGCCCTGCCCTCCCGTCCCGCACAGCTCCCCGGGGAGCGGCGGCTCCCGCGATGCCGAGGAGCAACGCCGTATTCCCAAAACCCCTGGCAAACTGTCCCGGCGGCTGGGCCAGGGACAGCCAGGGCTGAGCCACTCACACACCGGGGAGCTGCTGGCAGACCTCAGCCTGCAGCAAAGAGACAATTCCTTTTTCCACAGCTGCCTGGAGGCTGAATGAATCGCTGCTCCCGAGCGCTTCAGCAGTAAAGTACTGCTACTGGTAGTGTCTTTATTACTGTTAGAGGATACTTTGAATCTCACCTAAAAAACGCTGTCAAGAAGAATCTGGGTGGCAATGGCTGGATTTAGAGCAGAACAAGCACAAGCACAAGCCCACGAGAACTGCGCACTGCAGCTACCTGGCCAGGGTGAGCTGGGCTCCCCTCACAAGGAGGTCTCCCCTGGGAGGCTCATCCCTCCCTCTGCCCCTCACTGGAGCAGGCAGGGGGATTAAGTGTGGTTGGACATGGATGAGTGGCACCGGCAGATCAGGGAAGGCAAGCAGCAGTGCACGCAGCGAGCGCATATGGATGGAGAACCTCCGTCACCAGTCTTTGCCATGACAACTGGGCCAGTTCCTTTTCATTTCAACGAGCTCCCTCAGACCGCTGTTAACAAACAGGGCTGGCTCTGGTCCCCACAGTGTGCAGCAACAGTCGATAGCAGGGCCACCAGCCACTGCCAAGGCCACCGCTGGGCAAGCCTGCACTGCCACCCGCTAAGGGCTGCTGTGACTCTATCTGCCTCTTGTTTACCAGGCATAAAAGCTCAGCTACAGCAGGAGATGGGACATCTGCCTCCTGTGCATGCTGCATGCGGGATCTCTGGAGGAAAAGAAAGAGCTGGGAAGGATCCAGTACCCCCACAGGAAGTGTTGCCATTGCTGTTTTCCTATGAGCATGGTGTAAAGCTGGGCTCATCCAAGGTGAGAGCAGATCTCTCTGGTCAATGCTCAATTCTTACCCAATGATGACCCCAACAGGAGGTGCCTGTTCCCACTGTGCCATGTCACTACGTGCACAGGGTGGCACCAAGCCGCCCCCCCCAGCTGGTCCAGGCTGTCCATGACGGCTTTGTGGCACTTGCTTTGCATCAGTCTGAGGTGCAGACGTGCCTTCTGCAGAAAATCTTCCAAAAAGAAAATTAATTTGCACAAAGTAATGAGGCTGAGGAGCTGTGCAAGGAGGAATCTTCACTTTTCCTATATATTTCCAATGTTTCAGAGCCATCCACAGCTGCACAGATCTCCAGAATCTACCAGGACAGCTCTCAGAAACAGTTTTTACTAGAAGTCATAGGAAGTCTCCCACTGAATAGTTTTCTTTCAATAAACACTAATTTGATAAATTTTAAATGTTCAAGAGAATGATAAAATAAATACAATTTCTTTCTTTTGTAATTTTAGTCCACAATCACTAGCAGAAAGTATCCACTGCAAACACCAACCCAGCAGGCTACAGTGAGTGCTCCAAGTCTCGACAGCAACTGAAAATAGAGAACTGGCAAACTGGGACAGCCACCTTCAAGAAAGCAATTTATAAAATATGAATGAAGGTCCGTGCCAAGAGTGGAATTCATGGCAATGACAGAAAAACACAAAGAACTGAGCTACTGCTTTCTACTACAAATTGTTCTTACCCCCGTGTAATGAAACTGTTTTCATCACACCAAAACATGACTACAGGATTTCCAGTATTTTGGGGAATTTTGTGATTTCTTCCTGCAATACAAGGCAGCATTTCCAGCTTTCCTCCCAGCTCGAGCATGCTCCCCTGGCCATGCAGAGGCTGACTTCTGATCTGCTCCAGTTTCCTCTGCCTGTTCCTCCCGCTGCCCATCGCAGTCTGCTGCCATGGGGAGCCGGAGGTGACCCCTGGCACGGACACAGAGCGGGCTCTTGTCTCTGCTGGAGCCCCGCGTGGCCTTGGAGGGTCCTGGCGCGGGGAGCTGGCATCGCCCTGGGACGCTGCTCACGTTGGCTGCCTCGCTACAGTGTTTCTGCTTTCATTCCTCCCAGGACTCTCCCACACCTTCCTCGCTCAGAGAAAGGGGACAGAGGCAGCCACTTCCGATCCCAACTCCAGCACCCTCTGGTGCCCATCCCCAGGGGCTGGGAGGGATCTTGTCCCAGGGGAAAAACCCATCTCAGCCATGGGAATCCTGACCTGGGAGTGACTCCTGTCCCCGGGCTACAAAACACACTCTTTTGTTCCGAATCAATCTTTTGACACGCTCTTCTGTCCTCAGAAACAGCACCAAAGCACTTCCCATTGTTAACTGGCTCTCAGGCTGGAATGAAGTTCTCCTAGGAGGAAAACCAGTGGTTATGCCAGACTGGCTGCAGGGAGTGGTGCTCATCTGTTCCATGGAGAAACACCTGTGCAATAGGGAATCTGTAAACAGCAGGACGAATGTAAAAACTGCATGAGCAGGAGAAGAGCTGCCACGAGCAGATCCTGTGACAGCTTTCAGCCCTGAAGCCTCGGGAAAAGGCACAAAATAGCTGTGTGACTCCGACCCACCAACACTCTGAAAGCTTTTTGTGGATTTCTTCTTTGGCAAAACTTTCCTATTTGCAGCTGCTGCTTCCAATACCAAGTGCCACATAAAACCTGTCTTCCACTGCAACCAGCACTTGAGAGGAGCCAGGGTGGAATACTCACTGCCAATACCAAGCACAAGACTGTGGAAGCAGCTTCCAGAGGGTGTAAGAGCTCAAAAATTCAAGACATTTGGAAAATAGGATGGAAGTGCCTAGAGGAAGATGGGGTAAAGTCTGCCTTTGAGCAGGGAAGAGGCAAGGAGACGCTGTGTACCCTCAGAACAGCTGGGTAGGTCCCACAGGGACACCCCACATGTCTGCCCTCCAACCCCTGCCAGGTGATCCATCACCTCTTCCCAGCGCTAAGGGAGAGCTGGAGCAGAGGAGAGCAGGGAAGAGAGGGAGGGACAGACTGAGGAGTGAGGGGAAAAATGAGGAGACCATTCTATGAGATTTGATATATGCTCAGGAGTGAGGAAAAGGAGACAGCAGTGCCGTGCTCTGGAGTGAGGAAAAGGAGACAGCAGTTCTGTGCTCCAGCGCAGCGCCCACTTGGCTGCTCCCCCAGTCCTGACGGGTTCTCCTTGCTGAGCACAGCTCCAACATCCCTGCAGCTCCAGTTACCCAGCCTCAGTTGTTTCACAACCTCAGCTCCAGCCATGACAGACATGCACCCTGCCACCGCCTGCTATCATGCCAGCTCACATTCAGCCAAGCCCTGAGTTCTCTATTCCAGCTCTAGCTGGATTATCATAGTCATCCTGTGTCTCTGAGCAAGGAAAGGGTGAGAGGTGCTGAGGAAGAAGTTTGTTTATCTTTTCTCTTCTCCATTTATCAGGAACTGACAACAAGCTTTAGCACATCCCCAGCTCCCCTGGCCGCCAGAGGCTCCCTGTCCCTGTGTCCGTAGGGGCTGAAGGGACCGGCTGCCCACACGACGTTCTGGCATGCTCCTCTTGTCTTCAAAGAAATATTTACATCCTATGGCCAATTGCCAGAACAGAAAGGTCACACTGACAACAGCAGACAGGAGGGTCAGCCCCTTCCCAAGGGCTTTGGAGTTCTGCCAGTGCAGCGCTGGGGGTCCCCAGAGCCCTCCTGGGACTGGGATGCCAGAGCAGCTGCTGCTGGGCACAGACTGGGAGTGAGAGCAACCCTGAGAACGACCTCCTGCCTCATTCCATCTCTCGGTGTAACAGCTGCCCTTCACTCCTTCATCTCTTTGTCAGTCTTATCTCCTCTCTCCATAGGAAGGAATTACTGCAGGTTTTATCTGTAAGCCTATCACAATTACAGAGCAGAAACGATTACAGAGCCGAGCCAGGTGATGAATGAACACGTGGCGCTGGCCCCAGCTGACCACAGCCAGACTAGGGAAGGGAACCAAAGGCAGATGTAACCAGCAAACACCAGGATTCCAACCAGTATCAGCACCAGGTAACAGCAGTGATAGCAAATGCCACTTAAAAACATCTGAACTTACATGGACAGCAGATTTTCTTGACCCAAAAGTCCCTTAAATCCTTTTCTCCCCTTTGACTTCATTGCTTCAGTGACAGCTCCTTCTCTGATTCCATTTCATCCTAAACCAGAGGCCACCCCCTGCCATTCTGCCACTGTAATTTGTCTTCTGATGGCAGAAGCTTTGATTTGTTTTGACAATTCTCCATCTTACTCCTGAAACAGGTTATTTTGTTACCTCAAATAGTGCTGGTAGTAATGATGCAACAACCAGAGCACAAAGATAAACAGCTCCAAGTCCAGAGTAACAAAATATCCAATTAATTTGCTAATGACATGCAAGCCTGACTGGCGCAGTCAGGGACACTCTACCAAAAGCTTTAAATTAAACCAAATTGTGTTAATAGTCACAGTGTTTCTGAGATGTGCCAGCACTTCTTAACCATTTCCCCAAATATTAAAAACTGTTAATGCTTTAGTGTCATATGGAAGGTGTATTTAACTCAAAAATATGAAGGGTATTTAACTCGAAAAATACCTACACATACTCCGTCCCAGCTGCAGCATGGTTGGGGCTTGGGAGAACTCCCTCTATGAGGGAAGAGTCATGATCCTGCTGGCAGACAGGAGGACCATGCAGAGAGGAAAGAAAGTAGGAGCAGCACACCTTGAAATGCTCCTTATTCTCCAAAGCAAGGGGGACTGTGTGCCTCTGCTCCCAGCAGCACCTCCAGGGACAGGGCTCTGAGATGCCCATTGCCCCGGGCTTACACAGCCCCAGAAGTGCCCCTCGCTGTCCTCACAGAACACTGAGGATGCATCTTCTGAGGCGACGAGGGGAAAGCTTTATGTGCAAGGTCAAGTAGGGCAGGAGATCAGACCAAGCACCAGACAGCACAGAGGTGCAGGTCCAAAAGCCAGTCATCCTTCCGTCAGGGAATTTTACTACAGAGCCTCTCAGCTCCCACAAACCTTTCTTCCCACCAGCTGCCTGGGATGCTGGTACACAATCCACCGCTCCAGGAGCAGCAGAGGCTGTCCCTGTGCTGGCACCCACAGATCCAGGAGAAAATGCAAAGCTACGGGAACGGGCCAGCAGCATGCTGTAAAGCAAAGGGAGACTTTGCTAGGATGAAATATAAACCTGGCAGCGATTAACACATGTGGTTTGAGCCAGACCACGATGAGTGTTCCGCTTTCCTTACGGTGTTTGGAAATTACATCTGAACACAGAGAGACGATGTCCCTCCCGTTACACCTTTGCAGAGGCACGGTAGTGCTGTAAAAACCTTGGAATCCAAAGGACAAGACACTGGTGGTGTAAAGGTTGTTGTGTCAGCTCCAACCCTGCTGGTCCCACAGAAGTCTCCTAGGGCAAGTAGGCACAGAAAACGCAACAGAGCTGCAAGGAAGAGGAGTATACAGCACTTCCCACGGGAATGAGGGAGATGTCACTCATCTCTAAAGTAAAACCTGGGCAAAATGTACCTGCTGCTGCCTAGTCCAGCCTCCAGGACCACCTGCAGACCTCCATGGGAGCCCACACCTGCTCTCCTCAGTGTGACATTCCCTGTCTGTGTGGGACCCCACTGCACAGCTCCACAGGCAGAACGGCAGCACGGAACAAACCTGCACTGCCATCGGAGGCATCCGAACGCTGAACTTTTCCAACTTGATTCCTCCCTGCCCTGATCTCTGCGCTGATCCCAGCAGAGATTTATCCAGACTCCAGAGACACACCCAGAGCTTGCATAGCTCCTGCCACGTACGAAGCTCACAGCTGGATGATGCTAACAGCTGCACTCTTTCTGACCTGTCATTACTTTTATTCTTTTTTCTTTTGCCAAGCCCTTGACATCTCTGTACAATCCCCCAGTAAATCACTGTGTGAATGGAAATTGCCCCAGTACCCAAATAAAGCTGTGAGCATTTAAAACAGAAACCAGCCCAGAGGCAGTGCACTTGCCTGGTGCTAATTTAAAGGTAAAATCTAATTGCTCATTTCAGCCTTTGCTGCCAGCATCCCAAGCATCACGGGGTGAGTGTGTGGATGCCGGACTCTCCACATACTCCTGGATGGGGCTGCCTCTGAGCCAGCAGAAAATCCCTTGGGCAGCCCTTTCTCCCTCCCATTTCCATCAGCTCAGCCATGTTCTGCTGTGCTACAGGTGAGAATGTAGGTGCACACTGCTTTAAATGCTGTACAGGTATTTCACGGAGATGGCTCATCTCCTTTTTTTTTTAAAATTAATTTACCAGGTAAAATTATTCTTGATTGAATCCTACTTCTCAAAAAAATCTCTCCTTCCCTGATTCATTCCGAAAACCTGTTCTAGCTCTACTTTAAAACACACTTTCTACCTGTACTTAAAACAGCCCCGAAGCACAGGTGATGTTTCTGTCACTACATTCGGGGTTTCCTGCTCTGCACAGTGCATTCCCGGCAGGCAGCTCTCGGCGGGACAAGTTGCTGGGAGGATTTTAACTCGATGTCAGCATCCGTCCGTGCTTCGGGGCTCAGCGTCCCGATCGCGCCCGCTCCCAGCGGCCGGGATAACAGATGCGTGAGGAAACGAGATAACGCAAGGACCTCACAGGACGGCAGGGACACCAGGCGTGCACCGCGGTATTCCTGGCACGATCTCGCCTAGTCAGTCCCAAATGAGAGCATCGCGGCAAAAGGGAAGGTTCGGCAGCGGAGCGGTGCACCAAAGCGGGAACAGCCAGGACAACAGCGGTGAGCGCGGGGCACCGGCGGCAGGCGGCGGGGAGGCTGGGGATGCCGGCAGGATGCCGGTGGGATGCGGGGTGCAGAAGGCGGCATGAGGGATGCGGGCACAGGATGCCCGTACTGGCGGGATGCAGGATGCCGGCGGGAAGCACAGTGCAGGGTGCGCTTGCCGGTGGCCTGCGGGACACGGGTACTCACCGGAGGTCGCCGTAAGCGCCGGCGTAGCCCTCGACCCAGGGCTCCAGCTCGCTCTTGATGCCGGGGGCGGGGGCGGCGAACGGCGCCCGGCCCGGTGGGTACCAGGCATCGGCAGGGCAGTCGGCGGGCCCGGCGGGCGGCTCGGGGCACGGCCCGTAGAGCTGCCCCTCCTCGGCAAAGAAGGTGGGCCAGGGGGGCGCGGGGCCCGGCGGGACCAGCTCGGCCCCGAAGCGACACGGGCCGCCCCAGCCGCCGCCCGTGGCCGGCCCCGCCGCGCTCTCCAGCTTGACGCGGCCGAAGCCGCGGGGCAGCCCCGGCCCGGCGGGCGGCTCGGCGGCCAGGACGGCCTCGAAGGCGGGCGAGGGGTCGCGGGCGGGCGGGCGCGGGGCGCGGGGCGGCCCGGCGGGCACGGCGAACATGCAGTCCTCGCGGGGCAGCTGCTCGGCCGGAGTCTCCAGCGCCTCCAGCGCCAGCCCCATGGAGGCGGACACGGCGCGGCACAGCTGCCGGGCACTGTCGCCCAGCGGATCTTCCTTGTCCGCCGGCTCGGTCTCGGGCGGCGGCAGCATCGGAATCGCAGCCGCCTCGCCCAGCAGCTCCCTCAGCTCTCCGGCGCAGGGGAAGGACGAGCCCATGGCGGGGCCGGCGGCCGGCAGCGCCTTACCGGCGGCGCGGGGCTCGGGGGGCGGCAGGCAGCCCGGCGGGGGCAGCAGGCAGGCGGGGGAGTCCGGCGGCGCTCGGGGGCTCGGCGGGCAGGGCGCGCTCGGCGGCGGCTGCCCGGCACCCGGCTCCTCTCGCGGCGGCTGGAAAGCGTCGCAGACGCTCTGGAAGAAGCTCTGAAAAGCCCCGCGGAAGGTCCTGCCCGCCGGTCGCGGGTAGACGCGACCGACCCCCAGCTGCACCTCCATGCTCGCCGAGCGCGGGGCAGCGATCGCTGCGGCGGCGGCGGCGGAGCGAGGCGAGGGCGGAGAGCCTTGGCAGCGCTCCCGGCCCGACCCCCGCGGGCCGCCTACCCGCGGCGCTGCTCCGCGGCGCCCATGGCAGTGCCCGCCGGGCCCGGCGCTCGGTGCGCGCAACAGGCGGGGAAAGTTGTCGGCGGGGGCGCGGGCAGGTGCGGCGGCGGAGCGAGGGGCGGGCGGGGGCGGCCGCGGGGCGGGAGGCGCGGCGGGGAGACCGCCCCGCGCCGGGGCTCCGCCGCGATTAACTCTGTGACGGCCGCGGCGGCAGCGGCGCCCGGCCGCCCCCGGGCTCGGCGCGGCCCCAGCGGCGACCCTGGAGCAGCCGCAGCCCCGCCGCAGTGTCCGGACTTGGCGCCCCAGCGGGCGGGTCGGAGCAGGAGGAGGCTGCCCGGCCCGGCTCGCTGGGGATATCGCCCGTCACCGAGGCCGCTGGGTGAGCGCCCGACCGGCCCCCGCGGCCCGGCGGGACGGGGCGGGGATGGGGCGGCTGCCCGCGCTCCCAACTGGGCCGCTGATGGAGCGGGTGCGTGCGGGCCACCCGCCCCGGTCCGCCTCGGCTGCTCCCCCGCTCTCCCCGTCTCCCCCCGGCGCAGCTGGGCAGACTTGGTTAGGAGGATGCTCCTTTTCGCTCTGGCGTGTCGGCGCTCAGCAGCTCTTCGCCCCCGACTGGGTCCGAGGCGACCCCTGCAGCTCTTGGTTCGCCTCCTGCCTGAGGACCGGCCGCCCGCTTTCACCTCCCACTGCCCCGCGTCGTGCCACAGCCCCCGCCTGCCAAAGCACGAACCATCCCGTGGGCATCCCCGCCTGGGTCACGCACTGGGATGAAAAGTACCTCGCTAGCAGAGGAAATTAGTGCGGGCCCTACCGTGAGCAAGGTTTGAGCTCCCCTTGCTGGTCCTGGAATAATAATCGTAAAGCAACTTCTGGGAGACACCATCCCCAGGCAACCTGGGGATAGAATCATTTTCATTCGAGGGACCTTAAAACAAGCCCATTACTTTGAGCCTCTTGAAGACAAAGGGAAAAAAGTCATAAATAAGCGGAGCCTGTGGGGAAAACCGAGAGACATATCCCATCTTTTAAAAGCCTTTTTACAAGCTGTAGAAGATAAAAATAAAAATCGAAGTCCAGCCAAGCAAAATTTGGCAATGTCCTCCATCCTGCCTGCGGGATCAGAGCAGCTGCGGGATGGAGGAGGGCTGGTGCTCCGGTGGGGACGGGGTCACTGCCGCTGGCTGCTGCAGCCCAGCACGGCTGCGGGCAGGGCTGCCACCCCCCGGGCCATGGCGGGCCCAGGACTGTGCCCAGTTCTCCCTGGCCACCAGTGGGGAAGAGCACTTGCAGAGAAACTTCATGAGCTCTCTCGCGTGTGGGTGAAACACCAAGTTGAGCTCGAATGCCAAGTCCCACAGCCCCTAAAGCACTGAAGGCAGCTCAGCTAACGCCTGAGATAGTGAAAACCAGGGGAGATGCTGTAAGATATCTGCTGCCAGTGGATGTGGGTTCCAATGTGTTTGCTGTTCCAGCCTCTCGGAGCTGACAGGATTCTGGACTGAAATATACAGACTGTGGAAAACATCTAGGGGAGGATTCTCACGTCAGCCTCAGGAACAGTTTTGAGAAGGGCTGGGGCTGGGGCTGCAGCATGGTGTTGCTGCAGGAGCAAGGGCCTCTGTGCCACTAACGAGACACAGGTTGTGACAAGAGAGCTTTGCTTGACCCCACTGTTCCCACAGGGAGGAAACAACCTCAGCTTGTACACCCTGAAACACCACAACCTGCAAAGACCTCAGCACAGTTCAGACTTTGGGTGTCAAACAACCATCCCATCTGGGATGGGACTTGTTGGGGCCTCAGCTCCTAGCTCTGGAGCTTTGGCTTTGGTGCTGTTCGTGTTGCCTTGCCCTTTCCCCTCTCTGCATTATCAACTGCGCCCTGGATTTTCCCCTGTCTGAATGTTGCTGTGGGGTTTTTGGAATGTTGATCACTGCAGAGGTGCAGAAAGTGAGATTGCAAAATGGTTTGTCTACTTCATCCTGCAGAGCCAACACTTCAGTTCTGATTGATGATCTGTGGTAAAGATGTTTTTAATTTATTTCTTGAACAGGCATCATCCAAGGGTCTTTTTTTAACTTGGTCCTCATGTTTAATTTAAAATTGATGAAATGTTAGTGGATTTTCTGGCTGTATATGTGCATGGCCGCATATGCTAGGCTTAAAGGCTCTGTGAATTTTAATCTTTATACTTGGTTGCTGAAGTCATCACACAGTGTTCTAGAGATGTCGTTTTCTCAACTTGCATTTGATATGGATTTCAATTATACTTTCCCATTTTCCCAGCAACATGTATTCAGGTAATTTATATCTGTAAGTGGTTATCAAAGTGTGAATTTAACATCCCATACAGGTATTTATAAGACTTTCTCCACAGGCTGAGGTCTGAGCTGTGTATGTCACCAAAAGTTTGGTCTTTCAGTTCAAAGTCAATTTAAATGCATGAGGAGTTTAAAAAATTGAAGATGGTGGACTCGACTGTGCATCATAGAACAGGCACATTGCCTGGCCTCATAAAAGCAGAGTGAGCTCCAGTTTGGGCAGGGGGAGGTGCTGAAGAAACCTAATCCAGCAAAACACTTCAACACATCTTCGTCTTGAAGTGTATAAATAGGCCGACTGAAATCTAGGAAATACTCCTGTGCTTAAAGTTAAGGATTCCCTTAAGTGCTTTGTTGGATCAGCACCAAGGTGATTATTTACCAAGCGCTGTCAAGAACATTGGACACCAAGAAAAAACTTCTTCTTATAAAATCCTTTGGCTCAAAATGTCCTGTGTGACTGCTCAGAACTGCAACAAACAACATTTTTCAGAGATAGAGGCCATTCCATGAAAAAATTTCCCTCTAGACCCAAGAGTAACAGGTGCTCCTTTGTTTTGTTGCTTGAAAAAACATGTAAAATCAGGTGATCTCTAAGAGCTCAAATCTACAGCCACAGAGAACTCAAATGTCATCAGGACAGTTCCACAGAACTTGCCAGAAATAGAATCAATCGTTTTTCACCATTAATCTTTAGTAAAATGAGACCAGTAACACAGAGTCTGACAGTTTTTCTTCCATTCCTTGAAGCCAGTTGCAGGCATAACCCATTAGCCATCACTTACTGAATTACTCTGATTACACTCCTCCTTTTGTACCATCCCAGCTGTGAGGAGATGTCAACAGCTGTGAACCTGTCTCTGAGCCTGCCCTGCCAACATCCCCTAAATGGTGAACTCGTGGAGGTTTTTCCGGCTGCATGAGAAAAAGAGGAATCGTTTCTGTGGAGCATTGAAAATGATGGCAGAGATTCAGAAAGAATCACAAGCACAAGTGTTAAATCCCACTCCCCGCCAGGGCAGAGGCAGCTGGATGAGCCAGAGGCACTCTGAGCCTCAGTGGTGCCTGTGCAGGTTGGGATGTGCCTCTGCTCTCACCTAATTGTCACTCAGCAAGGAAGACAAGGTAATTTAGGGGAAAGCAGCACACACACAGGCGAGGGAGACTGGTTTGTACTCTCCTGGATGTTGTGGCCAGGGTGAGAGTCCATTAGGGCTGGAGGAGCAGCCAGCCCAGCCTTTTCACCACCCACACCTGTGGACAGCAAGCAGGCAGGAGCCTGTAGTACACCAGGCTCATTAATGCTGCCTCCCACAGCTTTTCCTCACTATTCTGTGCACTCTGTTATTCTTAGGCTGTCTAGAGCTACACATCAATACAGTTTTATTAAGATTTTAAATATTTTAGCCATTTGTGTCAATCCTGGACTGCTGACTGCCTTGTCTCATCAGACAGGTATGTGAGTTCACATGGGTGGGTTAAGAGTCTTTAAAATTTGCCCTTGCAGGAAGGTGCAGACAATGTTTCCACTTTCATCTATTTTAATTCTGAACATTATTAATGTTTCACATCTCTCATAGCTCGTACCTTTCTGATTTAAGGCACAGGTTGCTTAACTCTTCCTTGCACATCTCCTTAGTGGCCAACACTGATGGTGCTTTTACCCAAGAAAGCCCAAAGCTCAGCTGTCCCTGGAGAAGGAATCATCTGTCCCTCACTGCTGCCCTCAGTGAGTTTTGATCAAGCATTTGGGACAGATCAGTGAGAGGATCCTGCTGTGCTGTGCTCATGTCACCCTGCAAGCCTTCTCTCAGCAAGGTGGGACTGATTGAGCATTGTTACCTCTCAAAAAAACAGAAGCGTTTGACAAAGACCTGGCTCGAAGCAGGACTCCCTGGCTGGACCCTGCCCAGGGGTGGCATCAGCCCAGCAGCATCAGAGGGAGGCAGAGCTGCACAGTGCCTCTCAAATACCTTTATTCACATCTTGGAACAAATCCTGCTTTAAATACAGGGCTAAATGATGTCTTAGGTAATACTTCTGGAACAGTTACAATCACCTGAAGTGTTATTCTTCTCTTTGCCCAAATTCATCATTTGGGCTCCACAGAATCACTAGCATGTTTTCCTTCTCTGACAACTTGGAGGTCAATTTTCAGAACAGTCTGTTCATGCACCTTAGTGAGATGACTGAAGTGCTTGGTCCAGTTGATCAATCATTGCAGTGCTGAGAACAACACAAATCCTCACTCCTGATGAAACAGACATTTGAACCATTTCCCATATCTTACACAATTGCCTTTTGGGCAGAGTTTGGAGTTTCTCAGGAGCCAGGGAGGTGATACACAAGTTTGTGACGAGTTCCAGTATGAAATCTGGTCCAAGGCAACAACACTGGCAGATCCATTTTCCCAGCCTGCAGCTGGGAGAAGACTGGGATAAGCCCACTTCCATTGCTCGGCAGGAATGCCCACCTAAAGTGAGATGCCAGAGGCTGATGAAGGTTCAGTGGCTTCATTGAAGCCTGTGGGCACTTTGGGCTGTCTTCAGCAGGCCAGGACTCACCCAAGCTTCAGTGTGGAGTTGTGTTTGATTATTCCTGTGTGTTTGAATACCCTGAGGACTTCAAGAAGTGTCAGAATGTTTTCCTTTATCTACAGTTTCTAATGCTGCTGTGCTCAGCAGGCACAGCTCGTCCCCAGCACACCTCAGAGGTCACTGTACGCCCCAATTTCCAACACTGCTGTTTAAAGACCCTCTAACACATCTAAAGAATATCAGAGAGGAAAGGTGTGTGTCAGGGCTCAGCTGGGAGTGACTGAGAAGATGAGGTTGTGTTGATCAAATGTAAGAGCTGCTGTGGGAAGAAAATTGCCCATTGGAAACTTCAATAGAACACACCTCTTTCGTGTTGTTACAGCACAGCTCACAAAAACTCTGATGCAATGTCCCAAGAGGTGAAAGACTGCATAATTTACTTCATGGGCATATTTTTACTGGTACTTGGATTCTGGGCTGTCCGTTCTTCCATCAGGAAAACCCTCCATGCCTTTTTAAGTCATTCCTCTTGTACTTTGACTTCTGTCTCCCCACCTGCTGACTCTGAGCTCCGTGCCTCCCTTCACTGAGCATGGAGCTCTTCCTGCATGGGCGGGTGTGAAAAGCACTTTGTTGCCTTTAGAGCCAAGCTTCTGAAGGGGAGAGTTTCCATCTCTCCTGTTCTCCTCTCTGTGTGGTTCCTTTGCTGCATAACACACACTCTGGGCACTCATTTGGAGGCAGGTCCTGAGATGCTGCCCCTGCATTCCACACTGCAGGCTGCACAGCATCCCAGGATAACAGGCAAGGTGGATCAGGGGTGTCCTTGGGCTCACCCCTGGAGAGGTAAATCCAGGCCTGGCTGGTGTTCACTGCTTCTTGCATTTCTGATGCAGTTCCCTGCCCCTCTGGTATAAGGAGGAAATGTGCTTGGTAGTAAATTAAAGGAAAAACTAGAATAGTGCATCCCCAAGGAAGACAGTAGAGATGAAAAGTATTTATCACAGCATGCCTCACTTAGATGACCTGGAAAAAAGTCACAAATATGGGTAGTGTTGTGTCTCCAAGGTGCCTCCAGTGAATCAAAATAAATAAACCTTTAAGCACAGAAGTCTGAAGTCACCAGGACAGCTACAACACAGAGGTGAGAATAATATACAGAGAACCCAAAGAGGCCAAATGGGTTTGTGTTCCCCACATGTTCTCCTGCAGCACAAAAGTAACCTGCTGGTAGAACAGGTTTTCAGTGATTAATCTCCTGCTGCCTTTCAATTAGTATTGAAAATTTTTGACTTACAGTGTAAAAACTTGTTAGTGACATCATTCCAGGGCAGTAAATCCTGGCATAAGGAGCCCAGTCCTCTGCAAGTTGGGCAGAGGTGTAATTTCTGTAATGCTGCTGCTGTGGGCGGTGATTTGGGGTGTTCATTCCTTAGGCTTTGTCTCTGCTGCTCCAATTCTAGCCTCAGCAGCACACACAAGGTGTGCACACACAGACACAGACACCTCAGTCTGGTCCCATACTGGGAACAGAGGTTACACCACTGGTGGCAGCCCTTCTCTGACACTTCAGGGCACTGGCCAGAGACCAGACTGAGTGTTGGTCTGGGCCTTTCTCAACCAATAACTGACATTTATTGACTTTAAAAATTTAATTTGTATCTAGAACCATATTGTCTAAAGTCTCCTTTGTAGAGCTCATTATTATTTTTGATGTGATGCTCTCTGGATATTCCCATAAGCTGTTGTTGCACGTTTGGGAAGTCTCTGTGGTTGTAAACCATCAGCAGATGTCTACTTTTTCTGAAACATCAAGAAACTGGCAGCTTTACTAACAGAAAAATAAGGGACAACATTTTTCTTGTTACGTAGCTGCAGTTCCCGCGTGTATTTGTATTTTGTTGTTGAGTCTTGCCTCCAAGGAATCCATCCCTCTGATATCCAGCCCTATTTTGAAAGAGCCACTAGAAATGCCATTTCTGTGCTGTCAGGTTTTGCAGTCCTGACAGACCCCCAGGCTAGCCTGGTGTCCACTCTGCCCAGAGAGCCGAGCTCATCTCCAGGGTCCCTCATTGCCCCGCTGTGTCCCCGGCTGCTTTGCTGTCCCTCTCCCTGCAGATGCAGAGAGCTGCTGGCTCCTTCCTGCCTGAGGGAGGCCTGAGGGATGGCTGCATGTGCCTCTGCAGCTGGAAGCCAAGCACCACATCTCATTCCTTGTCTCCTCTCCTCCTAAGCCCGAGACCACATCAGCCACAGCTGGCAGGAAGAAGTGGGGAGTTAAGCCATGCCTCAGTTAGTTCCTGCAGAGCTTTACTTTGCTTGTTTTGATGACTTTTGTTGCCTTTTTTTTTTAATTCCATTAAAACACAGTTGCAACCCTGGAAAAACTATCTGGTACAACATCACGTTCTGACCCAGAGCCAGCCCAAAGCACCAATTTTCTGGGCTTATTGGCACCAAACAGGCACTGAGAATATAAACCACTGTTGGATGGTGCTCCTTGCTGCAGCACAGCCCAAGTGTATTAGAACTGGTCCAGCATAATGACACACACACAGCATTTCTTTCATGCTGGCACATTCTGTGATCCCTTAAGGACACACTCTGCAGTGCCCATCACTTCTGCAAAGAGAAGGGGCTTTTGGCTGTATTAAAATGTGAGCCATCTCCCTGGATTTAGAAAGGGGAGGAGGATTTCTCGGGGATGAACCTTGTGTTTGTAAATCTGCAGCAAAACATGGGCAAAACATCTGCATTAGAGAACACGGCCTGAAAGGAAAATGGCATTCCCTTGCATCACAGTTTCTGTGAGGTGGCTGCCAACCCTGTTTATCCTATTTTCTGGCAAGCCAAGAGTTTCAACCAATTATTTAGTGTTTCTTTCCTCTTTACTAGTGCTGCTCACACCAACTCATATCAGCTGAACATTTCTGTGCTGTTAGACAAAGTCCTGTTTCGTGTTACCAAAGCAAAGGGAAACAAAGCATGTGCATTCAAATCCACTGGCACTGCTCAGGTCCTGCATCACAACAGATCTCTGAACACCTTAAATTGTTCTGTATGCTGAACAGGACCTAAACTGAGCTGCTTTTCACCTGAAAAACCACCACCACCACCACCTCCAGCACAACAACCACCCAGCCAAAATGTTTTTAGCATTTTCAGCCCAAGAAAAACAAGTTTAGAAGAAATGCAAAATGTGCATGTCCCAAAGACCACAGTATAGCCAAGAAATAAATTGCCCATTGATATCCATGAATTTACCACAGGGCAAGGGAAAGGCAAAGGCTGTACAATTTTTGGCACTAAAGAACAGTGAGTTAGACCAGCAGGAGAGGCTTCTCTGCCTCTTTCTTTTAGGGGCAGTTGGTCCTTCCTTTCCCTTTTTGGTCTTCCTACAGCACTGCAATAGGACAGGAACCCCTCAATGCCTTTGTGTTTTTTTTAAGCCCAGTGAGTCCTGCAGAGCTCTCCTGGGGCCAGCAGCCCAGCTGCTGTCCCTGTGCTCACACGTGGCAGATGCCTTTGTCCCCAGACACAGACATGCATCATCCCATGCTATGTCCAGTGGGGCTTGGAAGATCCTCCAGTTGTGGAGCTGAGTTGTCATAGAACAACAATGCAATGAGAAAACTGACTTGAACAAACAAGAATGGGTCTGGTTTATGTAGAAATAATTCTGTTAGACTTGGAACACACACACGTTGAGCACTGGGTCAATAAGCCATGAGATAAAGAGCCAGGAAATGTGAATTTGATGTTTCACACCCCAGTGTAACCACTATAAAGAAAGGCCACAGAGGCCAGGGAGGGGATCTGAGAATGGGATTTCTGTATGTCCTTGAGCATCCACAATCTTTTGGGCCCTGATGTTAATGTAGAATCCAAACTATCTGCAGTTTTTGGTGGAATCTAACAAGGCATGAGGAATTCCAGAAGAATCAGGGCCCTGATTCAAAGGAGAGATCAGACTGTGTTGCAGAGCTGCAGAAAAAGATGGAGTCTTATTCGTAATCTTACTAGAAAAAAGATTTAAGAATTTAGAAAAACAGTAACATAAAAGAAATCCGTCATTTTTACCAGTGCAAGAGCAAATATTTAAAGTTCCATTGAAAAGCCCCAGAGAGTGGAGTGGGCCAATTGATTGTATTTCCAATTTGTCCTTTTCTCTGCAGAGAAAGGGTCTTTTCAACAGATTATGTCTCTTGTTCCAATCCTCAGTAATAGCAGCGCAAACCTACACGAGCTGCCCCTTGGGTAACTGGGATGTGCTGCCTCTGTGCTGCCTAATCTGCCTTTCCATCTGCAAGAGGGTGCCAGGTCCTGCCTTGTGTTTACTGAGTCATTGCTGCCTTCATTGTGTTGACTAATTTGGCAAAGTGAACTACAATTCATTGTCCAGCTCTATCTTCTTCTCAGCTGTGAAAGAAGGTTTTGCATGCAATCAGTTTCATGGAATGCTTCCAGCCACTTTAAGGGTGGGACTTTACTGCTTTTGGAAGAAATTGTAAATTTTGAAGGGAAAATGGAGGACAAACAGCTGCACAGGCTACTATATAGTGGTAAATAAAGTAAAAAATGTTGAGGAAAGAATCACCTTTCATGTAAACTCCCTTTCCTTAGGATGGTTACTGGGCAGCTATATTGAGAAAGAAAACTCCATTTCCTCTGTGTAAGGCTACTGTCATGAAAGAGAGATTTCCATCTGTGAATTTGTCTCTCTGAGTGGGCCAACCCTTCTGCCTCTGTGCACAGCCCTTCCTCATGGCTCAGCTTTGTTCAGTGCTGCTTTATATATTTGTTTATTATTTTACTCATCCAATCACTTCTCCTTCTGCTGCTGCTGGAACTGGAGGGCACCCATGGCTTTCCTTGCTCATCCATTTCCCATTCCCCATGTGTGGAAGCAGCTCACAGCCCGTGTGCACCCATGGTGAGGATGAGAGATATACTTTTGCAGATTGTGTTCAATAAAAACACCACAAACACATCTGTTGGGTCCGTTGGGTTCCCTGAAAGAGAGGGTTTGAAAAGCCACATTTGAACTGATCTCACAGGAATGAAGTATTGGGAATGGCAAAGGGGCATATTAAGGTTCATCATAATTAGGAGCTGGGTGTAAAGCAAGAATGATGCTCTTAGGGCACACAGGTAAGGAAAAGGTCCAAGGTAAATCAGTATGGCCTCTGATTCCTTCCAGTGTTTTGGCATAATTACAACTCACCTGTGAGAGGTGCAGAGTCTGCTGGACCCTCTTGTGCTGCTGCAGGGACCCAGCAGAGTTCTTGGTCAGGAGGACTCTCAGCATAGTCCCAGGCAGGTCTGTACCTCTGCACAACCTTGCATTGATGGAGTAAAGGAATCTGAGTGTGATGTACATGGGAAAGGGAAAAGGACAGGACTCCTCTCTTTCCTCCACCCTCTGGTCTCCATCAAGGATCACAACTTAGGAACCTGATAGGATCTGAGCAGCCTCTTGTTTCAGAAGAATTCCAGGAAGGGTTTGCATAAACCAGCTGAGGAGTTCCCCATTCTGTATGTGACTCTGTGACTCCAGGATCTATCCTGTGCCACTGTGTATGAAGTTACTTTTGTTATCCAGTTTGTTTTCTTCTCACACAAGCATCTATTCAGTGACTATTTCCGAGGATCGCTAGAGATTGACGTCAGTCTTATTTCCATCTTTCACTCCTCCCTGAGGCATAATTAAGGTCATTCCCTACTGCTCAGTTCAGTCTAGATTCCAGTATTGGGCAGTGGCTGCTCAGTGTCCTTGAGAGCCCATTTGGTAATTGCCTGTCACCTTTAGGAATTCTCGCTCTCCATGGTGAAAGTGGGTCAAGGATGTCCCTCCTCAACAGCCTCGTGGCCTAAGAGATGGCATTTTGTTGTTTTTTTACAGTATTCCCATTCCTTTCTTTATCTGAACCATTCCTGTTGTTCCCACTGAATTTGTAACAAACGTTTTAAAGCATTCTGTTTATCTGTGGCCATTTGTAAATGTTATCAGGTGTATGTCCTGGCACCTTTCACATGCAGAGCACTAGGAAATACACCCTAATTAACCTGCCAAACCTCCTTGTAAGGTGGGAGAGTTTCTGATCCTCCATCTATCCATGCTCGAGTTCTCTGGTTTCTCCAAGCTCATAAAGCAATGTCAGAACCGAGGTTACACTCAAAAATCCTCAGCTCCTGTTGCTGGGATCTGACCTTGCTGCTCCCACAGAAACCTCCCCATTCGGTTTGGAACTGGCACATTGCACATTGCAATCCATCCCTGCCCACATCAGCACTTCCAGGAGCCTTTAACCCCTTCCTGCCCCACCACATCGGGAAAGGCTGCAGGTATGTGCAGGGATGGGTACAGACAGGTTCTCCTGCCTGAGAACAGCTCAGGGAGTTTTCCCCAAAGGACAGAGGGAGCCTTTCAGCTTAGGGTGAGATGTCCATGTTGAATTTTACATGCCCTGGATTGGGCATCTCTTTTTTGCACTAAAAGTCACAGTAATTATTCTCCCTGTAAACAAAGATTTTAATATGCTATGGGGAATTCACTTAACTGAAGCCATGACAGATTTATAGCTATTAAATGGAATGCCAGGAGGTTGTTAGCACTTTGGGAATCCTGCTTTGTTATTTCATAATCACATATTTATGGTTCCCACAGCGCATTGTTTTTGTCTTGCCATTCATTTATGGCAGGTCTATTAAACTGCCACAGGTCCTCGGGCTGTAACTCTCTCCAGCACTGCTGTGATTCCACTTTCATTCTTCTGGGGCTGGTTTGATGGAGATCAATGCCAGAGCCCTGGAAAATATAGAGAGAGCATGTTCTGCCTTAGGAAGCAGGTACAAAATGAAGCCTGTGAACGATCCATCATCTGAGGAACACAGGAAGGATTTGTCATCTGCAAGCCCAGGTGTTGGCTCTTGGAGTGAGTGTGGATAAACGGAGCCCACAGCCTCCAGACTGGAGAGCTGAACACGGGGTGTGCCCTGAGGGGAGGGAGCAGCCCTTCAGCCCAGCCACAGCTGCCCCCTCCCACAGAAACCCCACAGGCTCTCCAGGCCAGCGCTGCCAGCACGTGTCCACACCCATGCTTCTACCTTCTCCAGGCCTTTATAGGTTTTTCAGTAAACTTGCAAGCCTCAGTTGCTCTCATTTTTTCTGCTGTTAATTTATCTCTGTCTGATCTGCTCTTCTCCTCCCTCTCCATTTCCATCAAGGCCTGGGGTGTTTGTGAAGCTTTGCCAGAACACCCAACCCCATGACAATTGCCACATTTATGGAGGAGAAGGACTAGAGGCCAACAGTGCTACTCAGAAGTTAAGAAATCAGGTGAATTTCAGCAAGATTTTTTTCACAGAAAGGGTTGGAAAGTATTGGGAAGGTTCCCATCCCTGGAGGTGTCCAAGGAATGCTTGGGCATGGCACTCTGAGCTGGTGACAATGTGGGGATGGGTCACAGGTTGGACTTGATGGTCTTGGAGTTTTTTTCCAGCCTTGGGGATTCTGTGATTCTGTGAAGTGAGATGCATTTGTAAAGAGCTGGAATTTTAAGGGGCCTTAGATAGACAGTCTTATCACAAAGACAATTCTCGTTCTGGAATTCTCTCAAATTCAGGCCACCAATGTGCCCATCAGTGAGGACAGTCTTTAGGGCAGAGCTTGAATCCACTGAAACACAAAGAATTCATCCTCCCAACAGGGTTTTTTTCTTCACTTTTCTTTTTCTTTTGTAGCAATCAATCCAGATGATGCACTGAAAATACTTGTCCACATATCAATTTATTTAGTTGGCTCATTCTCACACAGGGAATAATCTGGAGAGTGCTCTTTTGTTTCCCTCCATCATACCTCTGCCTCTTCTTTACAAAAACATAAATTTAAATTAATGGATAATCTAGAATGCTACAGCTTTTCAGTCAAGTTTAAAAAGCACATATCAAAATAAACCCAAAGTTTCCACTTTGTACCCAAAACAGTGAAGAAAAAAAAAAGAAAAAGGCAAAGCAGTGCATGAGGGTTTTAATTCAGCAGCCAAATCACTGACTGCATATTCCCAAGGACAAACAGGCATCGCTGAGCCTGTGGGAGCTGTGGGAGCAGCTCCCAGGGACCCCCGGGCTCAGGGAATCTGTGGCAATAAAAGAACATAACTGTGGCAAAGTAAAATACCAAAAGGCATATAATGAAACTTGGGAGTCATTTGGATAATTTAAAAAATGGAGAATTAGCCAAAGTAGCAGAAAATAGAGCAAGGAGGAGTCTGAGGTTTGTTCAATTGTTAATGAAGAGAATTCCTGAAGAGCAGTGGAACCAGGGCCAGAATCCTGGGCCCTGTGAACTCAGCTATGCTCCTGTCCTTGAGACTATCAACAAAGTTTGTTTTCTCTCCAAATCTTGTATTCATTTCTAGGCAAAGAAGCCAGCAGAAACAGTGGGAGCTGTTCCCTTTTGCGTATAACCAGCAAGGTTTATACCTAAGCACTGCTCTGGTGCTCTCTTCCAGTCTTGATGCCCCCAGGTTGGGAAATAATTAAAGTACATCAGTCATAAGGGCAGTAATAGTGGAATAAGAGCCGTCAGTGTCCTGCCTGGAGCACACACCTGCACTGGGTGAGCTGTCAGTCAGCAGGAGCAGCAGCACTGGCAGCAGCTCAGACATCGCCCCGACGCTCTTTGACTGCCAGTTCTGCGGTGCCTCCTCGGGCTGGGTCACTTAATCCTGCCCAGAACCAAACTCACACACTTTCAGAGGAACTCTCTGGTCAAATGAGGATTCATCCTGGTTAGAAGGTAACAGAGAGGTGGAACTTTGCCCTCGTTAGGCTGCAGGATGTGCACGAAGCATCTCTGCCTGCCCGTATTTTGGCTGGGGCTGGGGTGGGTGACCCTGCTGGACAGGGGGAGCTCGGGCAGCTCAGCCTCCCCTGCTCTGCTGCAGCACAACATTCTCATACTCACACTCTGTGCTGGGTAGCTTTGGCTTTTTTGGCCGGCATCCAGCAGACAGCAAGGATATCAGCTCTTGTTATTCCAGCTTGTTTCCCTGTCTGCCTTCTGGTTGCTTTGTGGTGTGAATGCTGAAACTGCTGTGTATGTGTGTAAAACACAGCAGTCCACTCAGACACTTACAAAAAGGTTTAAAACTTTTTTTTTTTTTTTTTGGTGCTTAAAAAACTAGCAGATGCAACTGAAATTTTAAGGAAGCAATGAGTATTGTATTTGTATGGAGGGAGGGTAACAAATAACAGAGTGGTTAGCAATTATTTGTTTCCGTTTTCAATATTCTTAGGTTTTACCCATTCTGGAAGTTTCTCTGTCAGACCTGGATATTCTAAAGAGACTTTTCTGTGCAACAAATCAGCATTACCAGTGCTGCCCACTGCATCTGTCCCTTACCATGGTCTGATTGGGATATTTTCTGTCTGACAGCACCAGATGGGAAGTTTTTCATAGGGGTTCTAGCATCAAGCACAGCATTTCCTACTGATGCTGGTCAGTTCTAGGCTTTCATTAGACTGGCTTGACCTTGTCCCAGCTCTCCTCTAGTGCCTAGGCCAGCCCCAGGCTCTGTCAGTGTGTGCTGGGATGGCTGCAGTGCTCCTGACTCACCCTGGCCAGCCCCATCTCAGACTGAATGCACTTCAGCTCCTTCCTAAACCCAAAAACCACCCTTGCCAAGGCCTTTCACAAAGCTGCCCCTCACCAAACCCAAAGGGAGCTCCCACAACCCCTGCTCACCTCTGCATTCTTGTCAGCCAGCTCAAGCAGCTTGGTGCCGAGGTCAGGGCTGTGTTGGAATGTGCAGCTGATGGATTTGTTACTTCAGCCAGCTCACACACTGCTGGCACCCAGACACCTCATCCCTGTCCTCAGCAGTCTCACCTGTCACAGGGATGTGCCCAGTATGATCCAGTCAGCACTGAAGATCAGAGTAAGGAAAGCAGCTGGAATGCAGAGATACAAGGGCACCTGGGACAGAGTGCTTCTCATTAGCAGGAAATGTCCTCCAACCATCCTGCCAGGGCACAGGGGCTCCTCTCCCTCCCTGCACACTGACAGGCTCACAGCTGTGCAGGCTCTTTGTACTGAATCCAGCTGCATGGAATTCGCTGGACTGAACTGCTAACAAATTCATTAGGAATCATTTCTTGCACAGCTATCACCAAATGTAGTCCTAGATTTAGAAGAGCATTTTTGAGGTCCAGTAACCACAGTGTGTTTGGAAACAGGGCACACTGAAATCAGTGTTTTTAGAACCCAGAATCGACAATTTCACACAGAATCACAAAATCATGGAATCATTCAGGCCGGAAAAGGTCTTTAAGGTCATGAAGCCCAGCCATCAACCCAGCATCACCACCATGTTCTCCAGTAAATCCTCAAGTGCCACATCCACAGGGATGAATCAGGATGCTGAATGCAAACTTCATCTTTCAGCAGAGCTTACAGCTGAATCTATGCTATAGGATAAAATATAAATGTGAAGTGTTCCAATTATTTAGACATTCAAATATTTCAAGTTTTTGAACTGGTCCACAGGTTCACACTGAGTGGGGTCAGTTCTGAAGTAGAATAAGAGATAAGGAGACACTGAGTCATATGCCAAAGTGTAGTCAGCCCTCAGTAAATAACCACCCAGCATGTCACATGCCTCAGTTTAGGAGCATTTAAAAGCAAAAATCATGTGCATAATCAGTCCAAACACTAAGTCACAGCAAAGCTAAGGGTAAAAACAGTTCTTGTACTTTGACTTTTGCATGCAGTTGAGAAAATTGTCTATTCAGGGGAGTCCCAGCTCTGTGATGTGTTGTGAATGTACAAATGCAACTTTGTCCCTCAGTGATGTGTGCATTCATGTTTATGAATTACCTGGGATGAATTCGTGTCTCATCAGTCCCACCAGCACAGCAGGAAGGCTGATTTTGCCAGGGATATTTACAAATTCCAGCTCAGGCAAGGTGTGAGGGTGCAGACATTTCACCAGGGAGGTTGGAAGTGGTGATGCAACATTTCTACCCCATTATTCAGAGTTAGGAATTACTTGTCTACTGCAAAATATCTCTCTTGAGCACATAAAAATCTGAAATAGGCAGCATCATCAGCAATATTAGCTGGCTGATTTAAATCCTTTTCTGACCAAATCCATCTCTTCTCTCTGAGGCTGCCATTTCCCACCTCCCTGAAAGGGAAAGGTTTGGTGAACCATAGAGGACTGTCACAGCACCCAAACAAGAGCAATACCCGATTTTATCTGGTTTAAAGCCCATGAAATCTACATTACTCTAAGTAGATGTTGACTTCTTTTACAATAACTGGTATTTTTAAACATCCATATTTGTCAAGACCTTTCTGAACTGATGAAATATTCATCCAAATCCCTCTGCATGGAGAAGTGAACTCGATACCTGTGCTCAGACCCTTCTCCTGCCCTGGCTTATCAGCTTGCATAGCCCACACTGAGGGGCAGGATCACAATTCTAAATTCTATTTCTAGCTAAAATAAATTTGTTCTGTTGTGCACACTTCATATCTCAGCTCCTTGTGATAGGCTTGACACCCAGCATGAAAATGTTACCAATATGTACAGAATTTGCTTATATTAAATCCTGGTCAATATATTATGCCTGATTAATATAAATTTAAGAAAGGCTGTTAGCTTGACAGAAGTCAGAGCTCTGTTCCAGGCTTTGTCACTGACCTGGGAAAATCTGCTTTCTGTTGCTTTCTAATCTCCAGCTCATGGCCTTTCCTGTGCTTGGGTGCCAGCTCTTTTGGATAAATGCTGTCTGCAGGTACAGTGCCTGGGGGGGCTGACCTGGGTGAGGGTCTCCTCGAGCACTAACACTCTGCTCAGTGCCTCTGTACCTGTGTTGCAGCCTCCTGTGTTCTGGTGAAGGGAGGAAAAACCCTGCCCACACTTTCTTTGCAACTGCTCAGGGAAGGAGTGCCTTGGGATTTCTATGACAGCCACTGCCCTGACTATCTTGATAGCAGGAATTGTCCCCACTGGCTGACATGATTATATTCAAAGCAGAAAAATCCTTTTTGTCTGCTACGCAGCTAAATTATTCACAAGTTCCCGTTTTCCCTGTAAAAAGCTGTGAGAAGACGCTGAACAAGGTACGAGTATCAACGGTCCTTTCCCCTGAACATCCTCTGTGGGGTGCAGCAGTTGTTTTATGATCCCTCCATTCCCACAAGAGAATTCAGAAAGCAGAAACCTTGTCTAAATAAAGACAACCTTGGCAAAGCACATAATTCCAGCCAGAGATTTCTGTCAAGGCAGCGCGCGGTCACCGCAAGGCCATGAGGCAGGAACGGGGAGCGGAGGAACAGGAGAGACATTTTTGTGGAAATAAACAAGAGAAGGAGCTGATGGCGAGAGATGCTTGTGAGTGCAGGGGCTGCCTCACTGCTGCCCAAGGGAGCACTCCAAGAATGGTTATTTCCTGACAGATTCTCTCCAGAGCAGGGATCCCAGCCTTTACACCCTTCCTAAATCCCATGGAAGCAGGAGCAAAGCTGCACAAGTGCTTGTAAACAGAATACACACATCACAGAGCTTAATATATCACATGTGTGTGTAAACCCTAGCTCTATCTATATGTTAACTTATTACAGGATCTGAATTTCCCTTAAAAAATGGTATTCCTTCAGGAACTCACAAGAAGTGGGATTTCATCTTCATGGAGCTCAGGGAGAACAGAGAGTGAGACAGACAGGGATTACCTCCAGGGATGGTCTGCTTCAGCAGCAGCTTCTCACAATGTTAATTCTGTCAATGATGATAGACTCAGGCACAGGAGCTTCTCCCTGATCCAGCCAGGTGGTTGCACACAGACCTGGGACTAATTTAATTCTCCAAGTCAGGACCCTGGAACATAGAACCCCTATGCAGAAATGTCCCTGCTGTTTAATACAGTCCATTTAATACAGTAAATATAGTCTTAGATCAACTATAACTGCCATTCAATCAGCTGGGGAACTTAGGATAGTTGGGATGAAAATGAGATTGGCAAGGAAATGTTCTGAGATACCCTCAGCAGAAACTGGAAATAAAAGAGTGAAGAGCTGAGCAGGTCCTTTCACACTTTGGCAGGAGCTGACAGGAGTAGGCACCAGGAGTAGGCAGAAAAGTTTATCAGATATTTGGATGTTCATTCTTCTCCTGACACATGGTTTCTCCTACCTACATCAAGGGAGCAGAAGTGTAAATGAGGTGGTCCCAGCTGGCCCCACCAGTCCCTGCAGGAGACAGAACCCTGTGAAAACTCCTGTCCTGTCTTTCATGCTACACAAAAATGTGATTATGGAATTCTTTTTCTCCATCCTCTGTTGTCTTTTTGCTTAAGAAATTAAGTTAATGCAACTTTAAAATTAAGTTAATACAACCTTTTTTGCAGAGGTTGTATGTTGCAAAGTCCTCCTGACTTTGGAGCATTTCTAAAACTCTCTGCTGTCCAGCAGTTTTCCTAATCTCAGAGCTGGTGACACACTCATGAATTCTAGAAGCCACACGTGACAAACCAACAATACAGTGTGGATCAAACAAGCCTTCTACTCCCTCCACCAGTGCAGCATCATTACTTCTGTATCACACAGTTTCTCTGAAGAAAAAAACATCAGGATTTTGATCTTCAGATGCCTGACCCAGCACTGGAATTAAAATGCAAGGTACCAAGGTCATGTACTCCATGCTTTCCTGTCAGGAGTCAGAACACTGTTCCCCAGGGTCCTGTGAGGTACAGGCAATTAGAGGGAAACAGAAGCCCTTTCTGCTCAGACAGGGTTTGTGGTTGCTGTCCTTAAATGAAAAATACCAGTGTGGTGAGGAAAATGACGTACATGGAATCCAGTTTCTAATTTTGTAGTGGATTCCCAACTAAACTTCTGAAAGAAACAGCAGACAATATCCATCCCAAGATCAGAAGTGAAGACAAATAAATAAATATGTAAATACTGTCATTTGTCCGGGTTGCAGTCACTGCAAAATGGCCACTAAATTCAACAGGGTGATTAAAACTTTACAGTTCGGTTGTTAAGTTGGAACACTGACAATTGATATCATCTTGCAAAGAAGAGTGATTCATCCAAGTGCTTAGAGGATGGGAGCCCAGGACAGGTTCTGAGGCTGATGACCAACATAAACAGGCTGTAAATTCAGGAGGTAATAGTGCAAGTCAAAGGAAAAGAGGGAGAAAAAGGAAAACATATGGCCAGAGTCAGAGAAGTAGATCAAAGTTTGAACAGTGAAAACAAATCCAGAAATTCTGACAAGGAAATATTTGCTCCTGCCTAAGCACATAGAGCAAATCCTGCTGAGGAGATTGCGTGGGACATGGTTCACAGAGCCTCAAATGGAAACTGAGCTCAGACACCTCTGAACTAATGGAATCTGCAAACCCTCAGGAAGGCCCTTGACTTGAACTCTGGAGGAGTCCCATTACAAGTTCTGTGGCTCTGACCCTCTCTAACAAACACCTCCTCCAGGCTGCTCTGCAGCAGCTCCACTGCCTGGTGACGGCTGACACAGCTCAGTGATTGCACACAGATTTTAAAATGGGAACCGAAGGATTTTGTTCAAGAGCTTGACCAACACTGAGGCGTAAAAGAGGTTGTAAAGCAATGTAGAGACGTGAGTGGTGTTCCCCTAGAGCTGACAGTGGCTGGTACTGTGCACAGGTGGCTCCATGGCTTCACCTCTGCCAGGTAGGCAGCAGGTTATTGAAACCATTTTATTATTTGCATGCTACATGGTGAGCTGCGACTTCCCTGCAGAGGAGTTTGCACATCAACATAATTTATTTCTGGCCTTGACAACTCTTAACTTCTGTGGTGAGTGAGAGCACTTGTCAAAACCCACTCAGATGTAAGTAAAGATATCACTCTTAATGGCTGAACATATCCGGCACTGGTAACTAATCTCAGTTATCTTTGAGATCTCATGACAAAAATAATTATGTACAGGAGTGGATTATTGCCACAGACCTCAATTACACAGGACAGGTTGTGCACAATGACACAGAATTCTCTGTGCAAAAGACACAGCATTATGAACTGCTTCCTCTCAGGGAAGAAGTTAGTGAAGAAATTGAAGTGGACTGAGGTGGAGTACCGATCCTGCACAGCAAGGATGTATCTTGTGCATCATCACACCTCCAGTTTGTGTCCCTTGCCTTTCAGGAGTGATATTGGAGACTCCCTCCAACCAGGCCATGCCCAGCACTCATTGCAAACAAGGAGGGGCTGGGGCTTCTGTGACCAGAAGCAAGAGGCGTGCTGCATTCCTTCACATGTTGTCCCAGCTCTGGCTCCTCAGGCACAGTGAAACCTCCCAGTGATGCTGAAAGGAAGGAACCACTCTGGGTCTGCAAACCCAGCCTGGACTTGGAGGTAAAGAAGGGTTGAATGCACCACAGGGATGTACAAACAGCTAAACCCCAGGTGGGCAGAGGCGCAGAAGAGCTTGGAATTTGGGAGAGAACTGATGCTGGCAGAAGATAAGAGGTATCAGAGTAGTGAATTCATCTTGGAGTAAGTTTTTCTTGGGAAGAACTATGTGTGTTTGCCAGCACAGTGTGTATTGACAGTGTGCAGCTGTGGACAACAGCTAAGTGTGGATCTACCTCCTGCCTGAGCAGAAATCATGGCTTGGAAAGTACTTGTTCTGGCAAGCAAGTGTAGAGCTCTTACGTTGGAGAGCTGGGTGACACAGGCACAAACACAACCCAGAACCCACAGTTAATTGTTGGTGAAGATTTACCCTTTGTCCTTATTAGCTTGCCTTTAAACAGACATGATAAATGCTGTTCATTACTCAAATGTATTCTGAAGGAGGCTAAATTTCCCCAGCTCACCCTTTAATCATCCCCTGGCTTACACATTTGTCTTTCCTTCCAGGATGCTGGTAATAAATAAATGCTGTTTAAATGGTCACAGTGCTGTGGCAAGCCTGCAAGTCCATACATCTTGTCTTTGGGTTGTTGGTGGTTTTTAACAGCCTCTATATTTCTTAATTCAAACCCTTGAGAAGTTCAGCACTTGTTTCCTGCCTCAAGATGTCTGGTGAAATGTCTGCTGACATCTTGTCTCTAGTGTTAGTGCCAATGGCAGGTGAATAAGCAAAACCAGAGAGCAGCTGCCAGGAGCCTGGGCCACAGCACAGGGATAAGGGAGAAGTGCTGCTCATTTGTCTCCTTCTTGTCCTCCATGACTGGACATGAAGACAAGGTGTGAGCTTATATCTGATGTACATTTATACCTAAGTTAAAGCTTTTTTACTCTAAGGTAAAACTTAGACATGACAGGCTGTGGACGCTCCATCCTTGGAGATATTATAGTCTTTATAATATAAAGAGAATCAACAAGACTGAATATTCTCTCTGCTGCAAAGCAAGAAACAGTGCTGGCATCAAAACCACCTCAGTGCTGGAGTGCAAGAGGAGCTGATGTCTCAGCAGCAACAGAAGATAACAACACCCATCTATCACCAAGATTTTTGCCAGTTGGGAAAACTGGAGGCTGGAAACATGGCCAGAATCCCCTAGGATAATCTCAAGCAAAGTACAGAACAAATTAATTAATAACCTGTTTCTGGAACCTCTGGAATGATGGATCTGTGGCTGATTAATTGTGGTGGTGTGTTCTCCAGAGTCTGATCATGTCAGCTGTACTGCTTTCCATGGAGAGAGCTCAATCACTGGCTTGGGAAAGTGTTGGTAGAGAAGTTCTATGATTAAAGGGAATTTGAGCTTTTAAGATATTTGGATCATTAAGAAAGAGTTATTATGTGTAGCATTGATTCATCAACTTGTGCTTTTAAGTTAACAAGCTCTGTTTGGCAATTGCAATCTCTCCTTTTTCTGGACTACAAGCAGTAATCAATCAAAGCCCAGCTCTGAAGTGACTGGAGAAGTACCAACAGCAAACTGTGCCCTTGGCAAGGATCTGGATATTCACTGGAACCTGCAGAAAGCTATGGCTGTGTAAAGGAACTTCCCATCTTACATGCTGCTGAATCACCAGCCTGGGGTTGTTCTGGGATAGACAAGAAGAATGGAGAGAATATTACCTGTCAGTGAGCTGTCAAGCACTGAAGATGCTTGACAGGAATTCCTTTGTTGGGATTTTTCTGGTAAAAATCTCAAAGCTCAAGGTGCTCACCAAGTATTGGAAAAGTCTTCACATGAATTGCAAATCCAAAAGCCAGAGAAATGCAAGGTCCCAGTACATTAATTATTTTCCAAGTACTCACCAGAGTTAAAACTTTCCATGCAATTTCTCCAGTCTCCTTGGTCAAGCTGTAAATCAGGGATAAAATTTACTCAATGACTCCTAAACAAATGAATGGAAGCATCACAGCTATTCTACATTACTGCAGTTCTGGAGCTGAGTTCCAGTGGTCTGTTCCTACCTGGCAGTATGTTTCCATGAGCACTCAAAGATGCACTCAGACATCATTTATATATCAAGTCAGAAAATACTTTAATATTTGAAAGAAAAATACCAAACTAGCACCACCCCAAGGTCTCGTAGGAGAACTTCCTGGAATTCCTTATGGATGGAAAGAAGCCTCAACAAATAACATTTGTTGATTTCTTCTTGAGGCTGGGAAAAGAGAATATTAAATGAAGGAAAATGTTAGCTTGGCTGAAAACAAAAGCAAAACTTGTTCTAAAGCCAGGACTGAGATGTAATTTCTTTCTAGTGTTTGCAAAGGATAATAAAATGAAGCACCAGGAAAATATCACATTTCACAATGATGAATGTGATTACTAAACACAGCTTGATGAATATGTGCAATAAATACAGAAAAAAAACACAAGAAAAAAAAAATCAGAAGTCATTTGACTTTAGGTAGTACAACTCTAAAAACCATCTGTGTTGTGCACCAACTCTTCTGCAGGGTTTTTCCAACCAGAATTACAAAGTACTTCACAAACTTGGACCAGCTCTTTATCCTTTAAATTATTTGGGGAAATATTTCCCTTTGAATGTGGGAGATAATTGAGTCATGGAAATGAGCAGAGGTGATCCAGTGGCATGGGTAGGGAAAGCCTCCTCTCCTTCCCTCTCAGGATGAAGGTGCTTTGGCATCAAACAACAGCACAGCAGCCATGAGGCAGTGCTTGGATCTGCTGCAGCCACCAGCAGCCACTGACCAACCTGATAAACCACTTTTGCCTTAGTAAAAAGGTAAAGCATTAGTAATATGCTAATAAATTTAGCATTAGTAAAATGCTTTATTCAGGTCAGCACCATTGCTTAGGAAAGATACACAGCAGAGGTGTGAGAACCTGTGAATGTGAATCTCAGGTTCACTGACATGTTTTAGGATGCTGTGAGCACTCTGCCTCCTGTGGAAGGGATGCTGGGTCTTCCCCCACAAAGCAGTAAGGGCTGAAATCCTCAGTTCAGAAAGGAATTCCTGGAAGCATCCCCAGTTTGACTCACCTGGACTCCTGCAAACATTCCTCATTTTCTGGGAAGGACACAGAAATCATGTACACATTTAGAGCTCATGCTGAATTCACTCTGTCTTTACCCCTGTGGTTTGGTTTGAAAATAAAACCAGTGAGAGACTTCAAGTCAGAAATACAATTTATTAGGAATAGTGGAGGGAAAAAAAAATACATGCAATAATACAAAAGAAAAACCACTGACAGAGTCAGAATACAACCTGACACCCTTTTTGGTCAGGGTGTTGGTAATGGCTGGAGTCCTCCTGGAAATCCAGCCGAAAAGCTGAGTCTGGTGTCCCAAAAATCCAGATTATATCCAGTCAGGAATGCTTGGCTCCTCCCTCTGGGCAGAGCATCTCACAATGGGATGCTGTAACTTTTATCAGTCATGCAGTGAGTGACATTCAATATCCCATTATCAGCAGACATCTCCACAGAGGGAGAATTGGTTGTGGAAGAGATAAGGAAAACTGCCCACTTAACAGAAGACAACTGCCATACAGATGGCAAATGGAATACATCTTGTCTTGCAGTCTGGGACACCCTGTCATGGCTGAGGAAGTGCTTTCTAACACATTTTCCAGAGGATAATGTTGTTAGCAACTCTATGGCATTGTTTAATTTGATTTTACTCTGCTAATAAGCCACAAAGCAACATCAAAGACCCCCTGACACTACTCATAGCTGACCTCCTTTCTGTGAGATGTGCAAATATCCATCCACATCACCCCAAAACAACAAGGCCTGCTGCACTTGACTGCAATACCTGTCCCAGGTTATCTGGCTTCTGCTGCTTTTGGCTCTGCCTGCCTCTCTCTGTTGATCTCTGCAGCTGTTCTGGAGCATTTTTAGTTATCAAAAGACAGTTCAAGTTCCAAGAACACAACATAAATAAACCATTAATGGTGCCTGTACCAAATTAAAACCTCTCTAATCTATGTACTTCTATCTTTATTTATTCTACTAATTTCATGGCTGGAACAAGTCTAAATATAAACAAAACGTTCTCCACTATCCATCCACACAGCCCAGAGTGTTGGCTCCAAGGAAATGTGCTGACACAGTGAAAGGAAACCCACAGTAGCAAAATCCAGCAGTTTTCAACCTTTCCTAAATGACCACTCAAATGCTGTGAACTTGGATGAAATCAGAAATCTTCAGCCCATTAAATAACATGGAAAATTGAGCGTGTTCATAATTTTCTGACAAGTCTTCCCACCTCTGAGGGCTCTCAGAGGGCTTCTCAGAGGCTCTCTCGGGGCAAGAACACAGGCAATCAGATCTGTGTCTTGGCCACTGTGCACTGAAATTACCCAGTGGATGGAAGATGAAATTCTTCTTTTCTAGACAAGACTGTCAAGATGGAATATCTCAAAACTCTTCATAGCAATGTGCTTTTAAGACAGTGGAGTTATCTCTTATTGAAAGTGATTGACAAATCCATCCATCAACCTTTCAGAAGTGAGCACTGTGTGCATACACAATAATGTGTGCAACACATTATTGTTTATGCACAGGCAGATGGAGGAATGGATGATTTCATGGGTTCTTTTTTTTCCAAATTCTGTAACTCTGCTGCCTTCCCTTCCCCTGTCCAACATCAGCCAGCCCACACTCCGAACACAACCACAGAAGTTCTTAATCATTGCTAAAAAATGAGTTCTAGAAATGGATAAATGCTTGCAGTGATCTAGACAGTAATATACTTTGAAATACATTTTTTTTTCTGCTTGTACCAAACAGTATTTGAGAATGACTAATACACAATTTCCACTGGCTCCAAAACATGCAGGTACAAATTATTGCTTGAGAAAAGGGAAATATCTGCTCTTCCCCAGCCTATTGCCTTAAGACTGTGAGGTTTGAAATCCCCAATTTCTAAATGTTGAAGACCCATGTATGGGGTTGGTTGACCAACCATGCGTGGCCACAGAGAGGAGAGTTTCTGTTGAGAAGTTTCTTTCTTCTAACACAGCATGAAGAAATTTAAGCCACCTGGGTCATCATGGTCCTCTGAGGCTCCTCTGAGAGTCATCAAATTCAGTCTCCTTAGCAAACAGTAAAACACAAGGTAAGTGTCATTAAAATGATGGGGCTTGTACAAAAAGCATTGTGGGAAGGAATATTTAAATATCCTGCCATTGTAATTTTCTGTGTCTGTGACACTGTAAGCTGCTTCTACACTGCCTAATTAACACAGTCATTAATATTCTGTTACAGGAACCAGAATGTGTTGAGAGTGTTCCATGGGGTTTCGCTGACTGGCTTTATTTATTCACACAGCTATGGTGAATTCATTATCACATTCCCTGAATATGCCCCATGATGGTGGTGAAAATCTGTTTGTGGTAAGAGGATGGTCCCTGACTAAACAAGCAGCCCTTTGCATCTTGCCTCTCTCACACCCCTCCTGCATCCTTCAAGGCTCAGGGAGGCCACTGCCAGGTTCTAGTTTGATCACAAACCATGGCAATTTTGCCCAGTAACACCTGCACTGAACGATATTAGGATACAGGCTGCCTTGCTGTGCAAATAAACTCTCTTCAAGTTTGACAACTGCTCATGGAAGTAGAAATCTTTCATAAAATCTTCCAGTCCTAATTAACTTATCTGAAGTGCTGAAAAATTTACAGCCTTTCTCTTGAGAGCCCGTTGCATTGGCTGCCTACCCCACCTTTAAAAACCTGTGTTATGTTCCTTGATTACAGTTTTGTAACTCGAGGCTTCAGCCCTGGCATTTCATTATGCCTCCACTGGGCATCAGGGATGGAACAAGCTGTCCTCCCAGGATTCTCTCTAGCAGTGTAGCTCTGAGACAGGAGTTTGGTTGCTTCAAGCCAAGCTGCAGCTCAGTCCCCCTTTGCCTGCCATGGCCGATTCATCAGAAGAATTCAGAAGTCCCTCCTCGCTGCCTCCTTGTGCCATTGCAAACATGTTTACCTTTTACAGCTGCAGTCCCCTCCCAAACTTGCAGTGCATCTCTGCCCCTCCTCTGCCTGTGCTTTCATACCGACCCTCGGGGCAGAGCTGACAGCCTTGGTGACTCAGTGCTTCCACTTCTTTTGCATTACAGTCGTTGGGCTTTGACTGTCCGACCTCACCAGGGATCAGGAGCTGCTCCCTAAATTCATTGTACTGCAGAAAGCGTTCCCTGTTGTCAGCCAGCAAATCTCTCCTTTCATCAGGGTAGTGCATGTCTCTGCCACACACACACACAGGTTCATACCTCCACCTGCACAGTATTCCGTATTTATTCTTTCTCTCTATTTTCTCTCCCCATATTAGAAGACAAAAATACACCATCTCACTTCTGGGTGTGAATACACTCAGACATTAAGCCAGAATGTCAGAGAGCTCTGTTTCCTGACATGCTCATAGGGTCACAAGGCTATCTGAGAGCAAGAACTATTGTTTTCCCTGCCACATTCACTCAGATATTCCCTTCCCCCACACAATTCTTGCTAGTTTAAAATTTTTTGCAATGGCACAAGGAGGTGACAATGAGGGACTACTGAATTCTTCTGGCAAGTTGGACATAGTGATCTGTGGGGAATCCCATTGGCAAGTTTTTATTAATAAAAAGCAAAAATACAAATGAAAACTCCCAGCACACCAGAATCAGAGTCAGATATTCCTGTTTCTCTTCCTGAAGAGCCCCCACTCCTGCCCACCAGGTATGTACTAGAACAGAAAGTCCAGCATTATCATAGTTCTGTGGGACTGGCTCAATTAATTTATGCCTTTTTAAAGGTGAACAGTCCTTGCTCCAAGGCTTTCCAGTCTAGAATAAAAGCACAGACTGCTTCCCCAAATTCTCAGGAAGAGAAAATGCAAGAGATATCACAAGTCATTAGGAACAGTTCTTTGCATTTCCACCACTATTTCACATAAGCCCAATGAAAACCATCACAGAAAAGAATTGGGTTGTTTTCTCCCTTCCTTTATATTCCTACTGGAAGAGGCACAGGGGACATTTCTAAACAAAGAAGGTTTTTGCTTTCAGCCCTCAAACCACTGAGTGTAAAGACAACTCAGATACCTCTGGCCCATGTGGCAGCCTATTATTTGGGCACAGCTCTGTTGTCTGACCTCCCTGACGTTCCAAGATTCTTTCTCAACACCTGCTCCAGTTTGAATTTAATTCCTGAATCTACTTTGAAGATGAACATGTTGGAACCATGACCTGAGACAGAGCTGTGACACCATTTAATGCCATTTCTAATCTTGCATCTTATACAAGTCAGTATTGCTTAACACCCACTGAGTTCTCATATGGGACATACAAAAGTCAAATCTCCCCATTTTAAGAAAAAACCACTGTGGGGAAAATCCCCAAAAGCAGAACCCAGATAAGCCATCTACCTTTTCCTTCTTGGCCTCTAGGGCTGCAAAATTATCAGTTCCCATCAGACCTCACCAAACAAACCCATCCAGTCTGAGGCTGTAACATTGCTTTCTGCTGAGACCATAGGGGCAAGAAAAGCTTTGATCAACTAACCACTGCAAACTTTTATTTATTTTTAATTTCCTTTTTACGTAGCAGACATGGTTTGCAACAAAAGGTCATTCAAAAAGCGATTTGGCCTGTGCACAGAGCAGCAATGTTTTCCACAGCACACTCAGCTTGGCTGTGTCGGGGCTAGGAGGGCCTGTCCTAGGTTATGGTCATTACTGTCATCCAGATTTTTGGCTATGCTAATTTTTATTCAGCTTTTGGAATGGGATGGGATGGGTTGACACGGAATAAACCTCTGCCTGGGAAGTCTTGTAGATGCCTTTGGGATGTTTCCTTGGTGCCTCTTTCACTGGCCACACAACTATGGGGTTTGTTCTGTCCCATTTCTTACATAACTGGTAAATTTTCAATTTCAAATCCATGAGTAACCAAGTGATACAAATTCCTAGGGACAGTGGAAGGCAACAGGCCCAGTGGTGCAGCTGTGATTGGAGGCAGGTCTGGCACAGGTTTCTATCCAAGCCAGTACCATAGCACCTGGATTAACCCCGTGGCCTGAGAGAAGAACAGTTTCTTTTCCTCTTTTCTTTTTCTTTTGTTCTTCCACCTTTCAACAGTGCTCTGTTTTGCACCTCCATTCTTGTGCTCTGCCTCACTGGCTCCTTTGAAGGGAAATAAGGACGTGACTTTCCTCTGTGCTGGTCAGCAAACCCAAGGGATCAGAGATTAAGGTGAGCTGTCCCTGGGTGTGCACATCACTCAGTACTGCAACCAAGAGACTGAGGCAAAACCAGCTAGTTATTTCCCCAAAAACAGCTCTCATCTGTTGAGAATGAATATTGCATCTTCATCAGGAAGAAACCTTACAGGGTGCAGCCAGTCTGACTGCATCACACAACAGCCCCTGACAAACTTAATCAGGGTGACCCTAAGAAATGGATAACGACCAGGAAGAGCACAGAAGTGCTCTGCCAGCACTGCTGCACAGAGGGAGTGGGATTTAGGACACATCAGGATTTCAAAGGAGATGGAAACCCTGACAAGACCATCCAAGATTATGAATAATGACTTTTTCCAGCAATTGCAGATAAAGGAAAAATCACACACAGTTTTGAAGTTTCATACAAATATCAATGGTAACCTATTTCTGTTGGGTCTGGAACACCTTACACATGACACCCTTGATGACTTCATTGGAAATTCCTCAGACTCCATTCTCAGAGAGTTTGCAAGCAATGAAAATTCACCCTTGGCAGCATTTGTTACACCACAGTGATTTGAGGAGTGAGTTCACACTCTTTGCTGAGCCTCCTCCAGCACACCAAGAGCAAAGGACACAGGACTGCAGTCCTGGAAGATAAACAACAGCTCCACAGAAACCAGAAGGGACCTCCGAGAACAGATAATCCATCTTTTTACCATGAACCAAGTCTAATCAAAGCCAAGCACTCCTGACCTGCTCTTAAAGACCTTCAGGAACAGACCTCACCACATCCCCAGACAATCTATTCCAAGGCTTTCATTGTCCTTTGCCAATACTTCTTTTTATTTTATGTCTCCCTTTAGTCATTCTCACTGCAGTTTACACACATTATTTCTTGTTTTACCCAGTATGAGCTCATAGAACAGATTATTCCCTTCTGTGCAGCAGCATTGCATGGATTTGCCACAATTCTCTGTCCTTGTAGATTATGAAAGCAAATTAAAGGATCTCTGATGATTTCTGTTTCTGATGATTTCTCCAGCCAGTTTGCATTTCCCTTGAAGAGCAGCCCCTCTAAGCAATGGGATTTGAGGCTTTACCCAAACTTAGTTGAACTATAAGGACATCACTGACAAGACTCTCCATCCTGGGTTACAGAGGCAAACAAAATACAGGGAACCATGCAAGATGAAAATGATCAGCAAGTGGCTCAAGCCACTCAGGGACTCATTGGAAGACTAAAATGTGATGGAGCTCTCATTGATCTCATCCAGGTATGTGCTAGGACCAAACTGTTCAGATTTTTGAATGTGAAATGGAATCTACAGCCTAATTCTTTTTGGCAAGGAAAAAGACCTGAAGTCTCTAGGAATCAGCAAATGAACTCCTGAATTTAATTGCATGACTACTCCATGCCATCTTTCACATGATGAAACAAATGTATCATGATTGCATTGTCCTAAATCAAGATAATGTTCTTTTTCTCTCATGTCTTTTTTTTAAAGTCTGAATTGATACTTGGCTTGAGATCACATGCTGCTCATATTGAGCAGACAAAAATTGTCAGAAAGTTCAAAGACTTATTTTGGAATTCCTGCTACTGAACTATCCAAAGTGTGTTGGGGAAACTTTTCCCTTAGGGTGTTATTGGGATCTCAGTTTCCAAGACTTCCAGACTTGTTTAGCTTCAGCCAAGCTAATAATCTCCCCCTGTGGCATTTGGTTCTTTTCTTTCTATTCCTTATCAGGAATTTTAAGATACATGTGAGAATAGAGAAAGCAGAAAGTGACTAAATATAGTCAGCAGCAGGCTGGACGTCTCCAAAATCTTCAGCAAACAGCTAATTTTGACTGGAGGATAATTTTCTGGTTGGGGACTTGTCTTTGGTCAGTGGCTGACTCAGGAAATCTGCAGAAAAAAAAATCTGTTCTTTCATTTGGGATTTAACCCAAAGATTGAATAAACCTGCCATGAGCAAACTGGTCAGGGAGCATCAGTGCCACTGAGTCTAATGCTGCTGTGGCTGAGCTGTAACTGTGCCTCTCACTGAGCTGTGCTGACCACCTAACTTACAAACTTACAAACTTACATTGAGAGTTCTTCTGTAACGCCTAAATCACTGACTCTGCCTGGGAAACAGAGGCGTGTTCCTTTTAGCCTAAACAACTGGTGAATTTTCTTTGGGAAAGGTTAAAAGCAAAGTAATAAGGGGGAAAAAAAGTCACAGAATGCAGCACTGCTCTCTTTCTTGCTGAACTATGGTGGACACCTTTGAGTATCTGCTTAAAAAAGAGATGGAAAAATAAATTTCAAAAAACCACAACCATTTCTACTGTTAGGAATGCTTTCAGCAACTCTTCAATGGTCCTAATTTTAGACCATTTTTCAGCTAAACTTAGCAATTTCTAAAGTTTAATTGCAGAGTTATTTTGTTCAGCCTGACAGCAAATTATTTCTTTGAGATTTCATTTTGGATGTACATTTGAACATCTTTCTGGAAATGCTGCTCTTGATTTGAACATCCCTCCAAGGGAGATGTGCACAGATTGCTGCAGTAGGAAAAAAATCCACATCCAGCAGTCACATAAGTAGTGTGTGCCTAATTAGTATGGCTAAAACTAAAGATCAGAAATGTTGTAGATGAACATTATGGCCACACACTGTCTTGTGTTTTCCTTTTGGGAGCAATGAAGGAAGCATTTAGCTAAAGCATTTGCATAGGTAATGTTGCCATCTTGCTTTCATTCCGAGTTGACAACTGTCTGCAATTTTTGCATGAAATATGGAACATAAATACTGCTCCACCGAGGGAAAACAGGTTATGGTGAGGTAGAATTCAAAAAAAGAAGTGGGGACTAAAGGGCCATTAAGTTTTTGGTTTAGCACTACCTCACAAATATTCCTGCATGCTGATGGACTTCTCTCACCACAAACTCTCAGTGCAGACTCTAGGGCTGCCCAAGGGGGATAGAGCAGGACGCCAATATTTGGAAAGACTAGAGAAAATTAGACAGAAATGGAAAAAAAAAAAAAGAGTTAAACTTTAGGACTGTTTGTTCCACTCTCAACAAAGGAGGCATCTCAGAGGCAGGCACAAGCTTAACTTCAAACTGTCATGAAGGACTTGAGAATTAGTGAAGATCTGGCATGTGAGAAGTTCTGGTCACTTTGCTCACTGCTTCCTCTTTCTTCCCTGAGTATTCCACACAGATCACACAGGATTAACATAAAGCACTGGGTGATCACCTTAACTTGTCTCAACTTCCACCCTCCCAATCTGTCACCCTACTATTCCCACAGCTCTCATGCCCCCACACCTGTGTGCATGACAGCAAACTCTTAAAATGGTTAAATGAGTTCCAGTGTGCCTGAGCTGGGGTGAAGGGGGAGGTTGGGGTGAACTTGTGAATCTGAGAACAGTTCAGCTCTTCTCATCTCAAAATACCTTGCAAAAGTGCTTAAAATATCTTCAGTTCTCCTTGAATTAAATACTTCTTCAATATTTTCTTTCTTTTTTTGTTGTTTTTCCATTTTTTTGCTATTTCTGCAACAAAGCAAAGAGTAGTAGAGCCCTCCAAATTTCTTTGCTTCTATTTTTTGAGAACCTTCTCACAAAGCCACATCATTGATCCCATTTCCTACATTCCCTTCACAGTGGAAGTGCTGTGCTTTCATTATTATGAAATAATATTATTGTGACATCCTATTTCCCTGCTTTAAATCCTCTGCAACTCTGTGAAAGCTGAAGTGACAATTAAAGCTAGACACTACTTGAGGAAATGATGGTTTGTTTTGTGGTGCTGTCAGAAGATCATGGCTCTGGGGACTGGAAGTTCCACAGGATTTCATAATCCTACACAGCATCTTTGTCACCAGTGTCTCCCTGCCCATCCTGTGCTGGAACAATTCCTTATCTTCTGTTCAATTCACACACCCTCATCCTTCTAAGCTCCTTAGGCAGTCTTACATCCTCCCATCATTTTTTTCACTGCACAGATGCCTTTCTAGAACAAAAAGATGCCTTTTCCCAAAGAGGCCATGATGCCTTTTCCATGACACCAGCATCTGTCTGCCACTTTGCACATTCAGTGCCCCAGGCTTCCAAACTCTCCTCAGGAGTGATCAGGAATTCACACAATCCTCTGGGTTTGCTTTAGTTTCCTTTCTTTGGTGTCCTTCCCAGAGGCTGAGGGTTCCTTCAGGCTCCATCCTGAGCCTGTCACGATGCCTCAGCACAGTGGATGCTGCAGGCTCCCCTGGCTGCCTCCCTGATGTGCCTGGCCCTGCCCATGTCCCAGCACCTTCTGAGCAGAGCAGCCCAGGCTTTGTTTGGCCCACCTGAGCACCCCTCTGGACAGCCTCAGCAGGAATCTGCCTGTCTTCCAAAACCTCCTCTCCTGCCTCAGGCAGGATTTAACTGACCACTTATAGGATTCAGCACACAAAGCAGGAACTAGAGAAGACAGGCACAGAGCTACTCACCTCTGCTCCTTGCAGAACTCCCTCTCCCTGTGGTGGAGCTGAGCCACTTCCAGAGGAGTCAGAGGAGTCAGTGCAGCTGTTGTGGTTTGAAAGCAAAACCAGTGAGAGACTCCAAGTCAGAAATACAATTTATTAGGAGAAGGGAAAAAAACAAAAATACCTGCAATAATACAAAGGAAAACCACTGACAGAGTCAGAATACCACCTGACACCCTTTTGGTCAGGGTGTTGGTAGCAGTCCAAATTGGAATGGCTGCCATCCTCCTGGAGCGGCAGATGTGGCTCTGTCAGAGCAGTGATCCTGTAGAAGGGTGGAGTCTTCCTCTGAAGGTCCAGTGGAAAACCCCAGCTGTTCCTCTTGGGAACCAATGAAAAAGCTGAGTCTGGTGTCCCAAAAAACCCAGATTATATCCAGTTAGGAATGCTTGACTCCTCCCTCTGGGCAGAGCATCTCACAATGGGATGCTGCAACTTTTATCAGTCATGCAGTGAGTGACATTCAATATCCCATTATCAGCAGACATCTCCACAGAGGGAGAATTGGTTGTGGAAGAGATAAGGAAAACTGCCCACTTAACAGAAGACAAGTACCATAAGATGGAAAATGGAATGCATCTTGCTTTTCAATCTGGGACAGCAGCACATCCAGCAGCCCCCAGTCCACACCAGTTCCAAGAGCTTCAGGCTTTTCCCATCCCTGCTGCAAGTTCAGAAGTGAAGCAGCAAGCCCCAGGCATAAATACACAGTGATTTATGTGCCACTGGCAGGCTGTTGGTTTAATCTGTACAAGTTCAGGTGTATGAGATCTATATGAAGGCTTCAACTACAAGAAAATTGCCATGTTATGTTCCATGTCCCTGATTGCCTTGGCATGTGCTGGAGTTTGCTTAGAACATCGAGAAGGAAATCAGTAGAAAGTCCTGCTGCCTCCAGGTCCTCAGATCTGGTTCTTCTCCTTCCCCATGTCCATAACACAACCCTCTGCTACCCTCTGTTACCTTCTGCTCTTCTGCCACTGACAGATGCTTTTCCTCATTGGGTTTTAATCTCTACTGGGTTTATATTTGAGCTTTATTTTGTCCTGAATTCTTCTCTAAAGTCAGGATATCTATTACCTATGACTTGTGTGCATGTTCCAACATGTAATTCACCTACAGGGCAAGGTAAAGATCTTTTTTGGAAAATAAGTCCTTTTCTAACTACATGTTTCTCCAGCTGTGTAACTGTGATGAGTGTCTCCCACTGAACAATGAACCTCTTTCATGCAACTCCTTAGGAATGGTGGAACTCACAATATAAGTCTGGAAAAGGAGGTATGTGACCAAACAATAGTAATGATGGTTAATCAACACCCATGAGGTGCTGGGAACCAAAGATCCTGCTCAGGCTTATAGGAAAGCTGGTACCTGACCAACCAAAGGCACCTCTGAACTCTCCTGTGACATCAGTACAAACAGAAAACCTGTTGCCTGAGGTGAAATGTTGTTTTACAAGAACTAAACAAGAAATAACTGCCAAACCCAGATATTTTCCTAAGAAACTGGCTGCCAGTGCTTGTGGGGCATTACGGTTTTATCTGAGTTCATGGAAGAAGGCAGCTGGACAGCCTCAAAACTCACTGGAGGAGAGAACAAAAAGGGCTTCAGGGCACAGAACTAGCTAGGGAAGTGTGTTTGAAAACTGCCAGCATAGAAACTACTAGCTATTACTGACCTTTCCCATGTTTACAGAAGCAGAACTTTCAACACCTGTAACTGGGAGGGAATGAGCTGAAGAAAGATCCGACTCACAAAATCATTTTCACCTCCTAAGAGAAACAATTCTGTAAGGCTTCAAGCACTCACCATGCAAGCCACAAGGCAGTGTCCCTGGAGAACGAGCTGTCTCTGAGCTCTGCCACCCGATTTCATTACTGGTGTTCATTCCACATCCCTCCTCATGCTCCCAGCAGCATCCTCACACCACACTCGTTGTCTGTTCGCTGCTGCTGCTCCATCCCCCTGCCTCCCTCCCTGCCAGGCTGGCTGTGGCCAGGATAGATCCTGCCTGAGCTCACGCTGGAGCTGCTGCAGCCAGGATAGATCCTGCCTGAGCTCACACTGGAGCTGCTGCAGCCAGGACAGATCCTGCCTGAGCTCACGCTGGAGCTGCTGCAGCCAGGACAGATCCTGCCTGAGCTCACGCTGGAGCTGCTGCAGCCAGGACAGATCCTGCCTGAGCTCACACTGGAGCTGCTGCAGCCAGGATAGATCCTGCCTGAGCTCACACTGGAGCTGCTGCAGCCAGGACAGATCCTGCCTGAGCTCACACTGGAGCTCTGCTGTCCGTGAGGGGGTTACATGAGGTCTCTCTCATCTCTCATGGCCCCACTGGCTGTGCAGGGCTCGGTCACGCCGGGTTCCTGGCAGACCTTTCTCGCTGTCCGGGCTCAGGAGGGGCTGAGGAGCTGCTCACACACGGCTGGACAGAGCAGCACCATGGGGGTCAGGCCTCCCTCGCTTGGGATGAGGGTGAGAAAGGGACACTGTTGATGTAGGCACTGCTGGGATGTCCTTGCAGGGAGAATAAACAGTGAAGCTGCTGCCCAGCCTATCAGAGTCCTCAGGAAGACACTGAAATGACGGAAGACAGGACAGGGCTTGAGTATTGTTCATTACTCAGATTTCTGAAAAAAGCTCAGCGGAGAAAAACCAATTCACAGGTGTTGAGCTGTTGGATCATTTTTTGGTTATCCTGTGCAACCAGGGCAGATTTACATTTCTGCTCTCCAAAAAACAAACCAATGAGACAGAGGTTTGGATGTGGTCATCCAGCACCCATGGCTGAGACTAAAATCTGCACACTGCATGATTGGAGATGAAATTCCATGTGTTGGCAATGTCAGTGACAATCCAGCTGCAGCACAAGGCTCATGCTGTTGTCTCCATGTGCTTCACTTGTTTCTTAAGGAACTCAGTATTTCATCTTCCTGCAAAGTATTTAACAAATCCCTTTCTCTGTACAAGGCAATTTGTGACATGGAATCAGGAGAAAGTTCATTGGAAATAACCTTGGGGGATTTTTATTAATATCACACTGCTACCAGAATGTGGGCTTGGGTTCTTTCCCCTTCTTTAAAGTTTATTTTATAGAAAGTTTATAACTGTGACTGCATTATCTTTCCTGCCTATAAAATACCAAGAAAACAGAACTAAAATCTGTAGAATGGCAATCATGTATTCTTTTTTTTTTTTTTTACTCTGAGGTAAGTTTATTGATCTTTATTAATGCTAGACAGGGATATTTCATAGATTCGTGGCTGGATCCATGTAAAGCCAGGTACAGGGAGAAATATGGGCACAGTATTTTTTTGCTAGTGCAGTTTTAATGAGCAAAAGAAAAAGAGCAATCCTTTTCCATGCTCTACTCCTGCAAGAGCAATTCCATGATTATTGATTGTTACTAGAAATAACTGTCTAATATTGAAATAGCTGTTTGTGGTCCAGGATGCACAATGTTCAAGCTGCTTGAGCTTTTCATTTCAAAGTGTTACCAGTATTCATAAATCAGAGTTAAACCAAATTTCCTTCCATAAGACGAGATTTAATTACAAGCTTCAATTATTTCTGAATTCAAGACTGATTTCTGGAGAAAGAAGTGATAGAGAAGAGGGACACAGAAGGGTGATGCAGAACCAATCCCAGTTACACAAGCATCCCCAGACCTACAAGCCAAGACATTCCTGTTTCATCATTCACAGCAAAAATTATCTCAGCAATGTGAACGTTGCTAATTATTTTCTTGGGTATTTAAATGATGTTAACAAATTTTAGCTCATTATCCAATCCTGTGGTGTTCTCATATAGGGCTTTAATCTGACTTGATCCAGCTGTTGGGGTCATGGTCCCAGTTCCCCCAGACCACAGATGTGGAGGGAATGGGACAGACCTGAGAACTGCAGCAATGCCAAAACTGGAAGAGGAAAGTCTCATTTTCCATCACAGCTTTACAGCATGCCCAGACAGGCTCTTTTAAATTAAATGCACATAGATAGGTGTGGGAAATCTCCCTCACTGATATTTTTAATGTTTTTTTTCTTCATCATGCAGTGCCTAGGTTAACCCTTATGGTACATAGCGACTGTCCTTATGAAGAATAATTTCCTCAGCCAGGCTTTCTAGATAAGGCCCTTCTCTGCCCCGGTGCTGTCTTGTGGAACAGGCTGAGGGAGGGAGCCCTGCTGAAGGTGGAGGAGAGGCAGGGGGAGGCAGACCCAGCCCTGCAGATGTGCCAGGGCCATGGATGATGCCAGTTTCCCTCTCACCGTCTGCTTGGCACGACTTTCAGCCCAAGTCAGTTTTGCCTTTATGACCCCTGGAAGCTCTGAGTGCTCAGAGCTTGGGGTGGGCAGGGCTGGGATCCCAGCTCCAGGGGAGTCACGGGGGCAGAGGTACAACCTCAGTCCCTTTGATCAGTGTGGCTGGCAGGAGCTCTGGCACAGGGTGTGCAGTGGCATCCTGTGCTCAGTCTACTGTCAGCTCTGAGTGTGACATTCCCTGAACACCTACGAGTTACCCTCCAGCTTTGATCATCTCAGTTTATTGGGAAACAGAGATTATGTGATACCACTGGGCTGAGTTTCTTGGAATCACAGATATCCAGCAGTTAAATCTGCAAGCAAAGGTTTGGCCAACAGAAAGTATTTTCTGTGGGATAATAATCACCGAAGTGTCTTTTACTGCTCTCAGGAAAACACACACTTGGTTTGGTGTGCATCTTGAACAAAACAAAGAGAACCTTCTCACACTGCTCCTTAGCCCTCCTCTGCTCTGGAAGACACTCACTGCTGCACCTCTAGCAGTGGGGAAGCTGGCAGTGTGCAATGCTGCCTTTTAAGAATGTTCCCTATTCCACTGGGATGGAGAAGCACCACAAAAAGCACAGAAATTATTTTGTAATCAGACCTGATTTACTGCACGTGTGTTTCCCTGGGTCAGCTGCCAGGATGCAGGTCTGGTGCACAAGTTCTGGCAGTGCTTGGTAATAAAGAATGGCAGGGCCATGCCCAGCCTGCTCCAGCAACCCCAGCGATCCTGGAAGCACAGTCACAGTAATTAACACATTTGCACCTGGTGCTGACTGTGACAGGCTCAGCACTGTGGGGACCTTTTGCTCACCACAGGCAGCTCTGCAGCACCTCCACATCTTCAGAGAATCGTTCCTTCAGTGAGTCAGTTATTTGCACATTGTCTGACCCTTTGCACAGGGAAAAAAATGTGATAGAAGCATAGAAGGGTTTGGGTTGGAAGGAGCCTGAAGGATCACCTTGTTCCAACCCTCTGGCACAAGCAGGGACAGCTTCCACCAGACCTGGTTGCTCCTAGTCCCATCCAACCTGGCCCTGGACACTTGGAGCCCGATTCTCTCACTGCACTGGTACAGTTCTGTCCCAAACACTCCTCCTGACTCTTGGCTGGTGAGAGCACATGTCCCAGAGTGTGTGGGCTGGGCGTGTTTGTGATTTGCTTTGATGTATCTGTGCACACACACACACAGATGAAGTTTCAGGGGGAGCCAGTTCTGGGGTTTTACTGGCATCAAGTGTCTCCTCTGTTGTGCTGTTTTCTTTGCAGATTTGTACCATCTTCACATCACTGCCCTTGTCAGTGACTGCCACAGGAACTGTTGGTGCAGGTGTTAATTCATCCTGTGATGGGATGAGTGAAAATCCCTGCTACTTGTCCCTCCCTGGGCATGTCCCTTTACAGGCCCTGTTAGGCTGTTTGGATGCACAAATTCCCTTTCCTAAGGAACCTCCAGGAGCCTGTTCCCAGAGGAGGGGGCTGTGTGTGAGCACATGCTGCTCCCAGCTGGGTCACAGATACATGCAGGCAGGTTTCCTTGCAATGGTTTGGAACTTGTATTTCTCATTGGGCCAGAAACACTGAGAAGAAAAATATTTAACTATTACAATTTGTCAAAGTTCCAGTGAAGCTTGAAGTTAGACAAAAAGGAAAACAGAGCTAGGGTACACAATCATTTTTTATCAGTGACTCAAGATAAAAGATTCCATGAGAGGCACCCTCTGAAGTGCTAAACTGATGATGAGTTCTAAAGACACATATCTCTGTTCTGACAGGACCTAATACTACATAAAAGATATTTTTCAAGAAGCAGTGCTTTAAACATTTACTGGTCAGAGACGAGACTCTTACTGTGTGCATTTATGCAAAATATAAACCACAACATTAACCTTCACTGAGAGCAGATAAACATGCTGTACATTGCTTGGAAGGTATTAGAAATGTCATTTCAAGCATCCTAATTTTCTTCTGCCTCTTCTTTTTTATCATAGAGTGGGAAAAGTGTGCAAGATCATCCCAGATTGTGCAAGACTGCAGCTTGCACATGCTGCATATGATATCAAGGCACTCAGCTCCCATGGTTTGGCAAGGAGAGTCACAGCTCTGAGCAAGCTCAGGGCATTCCAGAATTCTGCTGCTCTGGTCATCCACGCAGCACTGTGGGCATCAGGGTGCTGTTCCCGAGCTGCTGGAGCCTGGGCAGTAGGCTCACACTTCTCCTTGTGCTATGGCTCAGGAGCAGTCCCACTCCATCCTGCAGCTCCTGCCTGCATCAGCCTGCCCTCTTGCTCCAAGCTAGGCTGGCATCTGTACCAGGAGAGAATAGGAATTGGCAACTGAGGGCTGTTCTGAGGAAGCTGAAGGCATTTTCTGGAAGCCAAGGGGTTTATCAATTGCTTTAGTTACGAGTAAGACACACCCAGTCCAGTGAGAACCCACATTCCACATCCTGTCTTAGAAAGGGCCAGCAGCATGCCTCAGTGCCCTGGCCCACAGGAATTAGCCTGTGCTTTACCTGGACAATGAGAGCCTTTGTTCCATGGGAAGAAGGCACCTGACTGAAGCAGGTGACACTCATTTGATTTTGAGACTTGGGGAGGTTAAAACTCCCTGAAACTTTGTCATCCAGTGCCTGTGGAGGAATGGTCCCCTCCAAGATATCCTGCTCCGGTTGGTTGGGCTGTTTGCTGATGTTGTTATCATTCTGCTATCAGTGGTGTTATCAACTCCTCTCCATGCTTGGTGAGTTTCCCTTTGTTGTCATCCAGGCCACAAGGTGATCCCTCAGCTGTGGTCCCCATGATGAGCTCCACTGAAGCCCGACTTTGTTTGCTTCCCTGGGATTTCACAGGTGCAGCCAGTCATGGAGCTCAGGCACATGTTCCTCTGAAATGATAAAAACAAAATTCCTGATGAACCTAGAAATGTTGATGTGAAACATTTTCTGTGGAAAATCAGACAAGTTAGTGAGGGAACAGGGAGGAAGAGCACAGCTCTGATGGGGAGTGTCTGAGGGCGCTGGGGGTGCTCAGCCTGGAGAAAAGGGGGCAAAGGAGCTCCCTGACAGGAGGCTGTAGCCAGGTAAGGGTCAGTCTCTTTTTCCAGGTAACAGGTGTCAGGACAAGGGGAAACAGCCTCAAATTGCACCAGGGAAAGTTTAGGTTGGATATTGGGAAAATTTCTTTCCAGAAAGGACTCTCCAGCCCTGGCACAGCTGCCCAGGGCAGTGGCAGAGTCCCCATCCCTGGAGGGATTTAGGCTTGTGGATGTGGCACCTGGGGACATGGGACAGTGGTGGCCCTGTCAGTGCTGGGGAGCAGCTGGACTGGACAATCCCAGAGTGCTGCTCCAACCTCAGTGCTGCTGTGGTTCTGTGTCTAAGGAGGAGGAAGTGGAGAAGAAGAAAAAGGGATAGAAACTCCTGTGGAAGTTTGTTGGCTCGGTCCAGCAGGAGTGCATTCTGTGCCAATCATTCACATGAACATGCTGAGATATGATTAGCTTTGACTTCTCTGATACTTATCTGCATAATTTGTTCTATGTTTTCACTTATCTCTTCTTCAATAAGCAAACATGCCAATAACTGAATGGGTGGGTCAAGTTCTATTTATCAATTTAATTTGTTTTGGCTACAAGGTGAAGATTAAAACATGCAAGTGAGAGGGAAAAAGACTGGATATGAAAGCAGGTGATCTGAATGCACAGCCAGAAACCTGGGCTTAGACCATCCACTGCAAACCCCCTACTTGGGTCAAGTAAGGTCAAACCCCCCTACTTTCCTGTTAAAGGGAACTGATGTAGTCAGGTTCAAACTTGCCTCTGATGAGCCAAAAGGATCTGTTCATTAAATATGAACCACAAATATCTCAGACTCCACAAACTGGATTATCCTAAACAAGATTGATTTGTTTTTAATTGGCCAGTAAATGCAGCTGAAAATCACTTTTCTTTTTGTAACTGTTGGTATTGTACAGATGTCACATGGACAGAGCATTTTGGGAAGAGGATTTAAGGGAATGTGCTTTCTGCTCAGCTGAAGAACAGAAATTCAAAGGAGAGGCAGACCTTCCCTGGCATTCACAGTATCTTGCCCCTGAGTGGAAAGGGCAATGGGTGTTGAACACCTCCATGGGTGTCAGAGTAAGGGACTTTTACAGAGAGCAGTTCATCCTGCAGACCATCCAGGTACACCCCCCGAGCAAAGAGATTTTTCCTACAAGAAAATCAGTAGTGGAAAGGGAATGTAAGAAAGAGTGATATTTAATGAGTGATGTGTGAGAGACAATTATTCATGGCAGATGATGGTGACAGCTGGGGAATCACAGTGTCAAACTCAACAGAGTGATAGAGAGGAGGTACTAGTTGTACACACAGGGAAATGTTCCTTTCCCCCTGAATAAGACATATTTTGCTTTCACATGTACTCACTTGTGTGGCAGTGCAAAGGATAAAGGATACTTTCACCTAAGGCCTTCTAGGAGAGAAATCTTGTTTTGTTGGGTTTCTTATTTTGCAGAAGAACCTCGTGTTTGACTCCAATTCTCCCTGCTCCCAGTTCAGCTGGAACTGAACCCTCACACAATCTAGAGTAATATTGTGTGTGCGAGCACTGGGGTAATGGTTAGACTTGATGATCTTAAAGGTCTTTTCCTACCTAAATGGTTCTGTGATTCAATGGAAATCCTAACTAGCTAGGGTTACAGCTAGGACAGACCTGAAAGGACTGTCTGCTTTTCCTTGACTCAAAAGACAAACTATGATACCTGGGAATGCTTCTCTTTAGACAGGAGCCTGATCAGGGGTGGGTGGCTCTTCTTGCCAGGGGATTTTACAGAGAGGGCTGAGGAGTATCCATTGCCAGAGCAGGCATCACATGTGATTCCCTGCTGTGACTCACTTGTTGCCCAGGCTCAAACCAAGCTGGAAAATCTTGAGTTGGAGCTGAGCCAGACCCAAGGGACATTCACCAGCTGCCTGAAGGTGGTGAATGAAACCCCTGTTGGCCTCTGGAGGGGTTCTGGCAGCCCAGCCCACGTCACCCCTCTGTTGCCAGCAGTGACAGGATGAGGGATCTCTTCCCAGACCAGAGGGGGTCACCTATCAGGAGAGCAATTCTGTGGTTTTTACCTGCTTCCACCTCCTCCCTGGAGCCAGGAATGTTGCAAGTGAGCGAGCAGCTACAAAAGAACTATCTAATTATAACCTGAAGTCATAAATCTGTGATAGTTTGTTTTCACTGTGGCTTTATTTGCTACTTGCCTCAAAAAGATCAAGAGAGACGAGGGCAAAGCAGGCTGTAAGGAACGGAGTGATGGCTTTGTCCTCTGTTTCCTCCTGCACCAGCAGGGCCCAGTGTGGCACAAGCAGATGTGCACAGCCCTCCCTTCCACCCTGAGGACACAAGCCAGGCACCAGGGGCTCTGTGGGCTCATCAGTCACACCTCACACTCCTCACACACCCACAGGGCTCTGCTCAGCTGGGCCTCGCAAGTCTCTCTGTTCTGGGAAATCTTGGGCTTGTACTCATGGACATACCTCACCCTCTGGAGAAAACAGGCAATTTGGAAAAGCTGAGGTGAGTGAAGCAAGAACACTTCTGTCCAAAGTGTTCAGATCAAAGTCAGACAGGGAAGATGCTGGAGGCAGGAGGAAATAAAGTCATCTGATTTGCTTTTGTCTTCCAAAAGAAAAACAGCTTAGGAGGAAACATACCAAAGAGTGACATTTTCTGGATTTCTGAGCAACTTTCCTGGACACTCCAAGAACTTGGGCCAAGAAATATTTGAAGCTGTGAATACACTGGGTCCTTCAGAGCAGTCTTACACAATGATGGCTTCCTCCATGGTGTGCACCAAGAGAAATTACAGCCTGGGGCCCTCTTTAAGCAGTTTCTATCTTTGCAGCCCCACATCCCAACCTGGCAGTGCTGGAGCTGCCTGTCCCACAGCACAGCAGCCTGCCCTGTGCCCGTGATCAGCGTGCTGTGAAAATGACCTGGAACAGCCTCACGGACAGGGCTGCTCATTTATAATACAACAGAAAAAGTCATTGTCACTGCCAAGAAAAGACTAAAGGCCACCAAACAATAACCCAGCTGTAAATGAAGGCTATAAATATGGAGATAGGTGGGAAGTAACAACAGGCTTCCTCTCACACCAGATTGGAAAGCGTCCTTCAGGTCAAGATGTTGTGTGTGCCATGAGCAGCCTTTTCTGATCAGAAATTTTCAGTGGGGGAAAAAAAAAATCTGCTTTTCTTACTTTCCATAGGTCAACATTAGGATGCAAGGTCAGAGCTCAACTCTGAGTGGAAAACAGAGATAAGTGCTGCCTGTGGCCCCTGGACGCCCCGTGTCTCATATAGAAGGAGCTCCTACAAGGATTTGAAAGTAAGTTTGAAAAATCAATTCAAAAATATGATCAATTGCACAGAACAAAGCTGTGGGGACAAGTGAGAGCAAAAGGTTGCACAACAATCATGGTTCATTGAAAAATAGCACTGACTGCAGCTGCTTTCATGCTGTGACTGCCCTCCTGAAACAGTTCTCTGCAAGATTCATTAGGCAAAGGCTGAAATGTTATTTAGTTGTGCAATAACACCATAACTGTGCCACAGCCATAGTGGTTGCCAGGTGGGTAAGAACAGTTGGTTTGCATTAAATCCTGAGGACATACTTCAGGCAGCAATTTGCTCCTGCCACTGCTGGATTTCAGCCCAGTTCCTGATCCCAGATGTCTGGCAGAGGATGTACACACACATTTAGGGCTGGATTATTTTCAGCTGTGGATGGACTGTGTGCTGGCCACATCACAGGAGCTACATCTCTCCTAAGAGTCCGATGGATTCAGTGGCAGCAAGTGAAACCAGAAAATCTCTCTGAGGAGAGGAGAGGACGAATGAAACGGGGTCTAACAACAGAAAAGGACAAGGCACAACCGAATCTGTGACCTTCGCGCACGAAGCTTGGGAAGCTCCCGATGTTCCTCGGCTGGGCAGGCTCCCGGCGATCACCCACTGCCCTCTGCTGACTCCAGACCGGAGCAGCCTCTGCAGAAGCCCGAGCGGCATCAACCGAGTTGCTCAACAGAGATCCCGAGCTCTTAATTCCTCTGGCAGCACAAACCCACAACAATTCCCCTCTGGGAAAATGCTGGAGCAGCGCCGGCCTGTCCCTTCCCGCAGCTCCTGCGGGGATGCCCCGTGTCCTGCCCGTGCCTGCCTGCCCGAGTGCGCCCGTGGAAACACCCGTGATTCAGCCTCGCAGGATGCTGTGGAAAAACACTCCTAGGAGTGACTGACTTCTGCACCACATCGTGTGTTAAGGGCACGATCCTCCTGCCAATGGAGGGTATTTCTACGTCCGTGTGTCCGCGTGTGCGGGGGTTGCTCTCAAACTGCTTCGCCTCCCCAGTTGATTCCTGCCTGGTCTCGGTGCCCTCTAGTGTTGTGAACGCTCCAGTATGTAAAAAACCTGTAAAACTGATCTCTGCTTCAGAGTTCCTGGTTTTGCTAACTCTTAATATGCAAATTCCGTTAATTATGCAGCACGGTTACAACTGAACAGACAGCGTGACTCTGAGCATATCATATGCTCACAGCACAACACCAGGCACCCGAGAACACAGTTCTGTAAACTGAGGCTAACATCTCTAGCACCTCAGCCTGCACACCATACCCAAATCTGCTGGCTGTACAGCACTCTACCTGACACAGCCATCCCTGCATCTGGGATTATCAGCTCTCCCAGATGTTCTCCTGGCTGTGGCTGTGAGGTGCTGGTTGAGCTGGGAAATAATCCACCTCAGTACATCCAGCCCAACAGACAGGAACTGGGATTAGGCAGGACTGTCTGGTGTGGTCTCAGACTCAGAGTTGGTGGGCTCAGGCTCGTCGGAGCAGCGTGGCTTCCCAGGACCTCAGTGAGGACTACCACAAACCACCACAAACTATCACTAACCAACCACAAACCACCACAAACTACCACTAACCACCATTAACCAACCACAAACCACCACAAACCATCACTAACCACCACTAACTAACCACAAACCACTACAAATTATCACTAACCACCACTAACCAACCACAAACCACCACAAACTACCACTAACCAACCACAAACCACCACTAACTAACCGCAAACCACCACCCAGCACCGCAAACAGCCACCAAGAGCCCGGTCCGGGGCAGCTCTGCCCATGCCCACCCAGCAGCTGGACGCTCTGCCGGCGAATCCTTCACTCTGATGCAATTGGCTTCTAGCAGAAATCCTGCCGGCGGCCTCTGCTGACTCAGAGGGGGCTGTGCTCGGCGGATCCGCTCTGGTGCCAGGCTCCCGCAGGGCAGCCGCGGGTGTTTCTGTCCCCCGGGTCCCACCACGGGAGCCCCCCCGGCCCGCCGCCGTGGGTGATGCAATGGGGCGATTGCATCAGACGCGGCCCCGCTGAGCCCGTGTGAGCGGTGAAATCATCATCCTCACCGCCCAGAGCGGCTCCTCCGAGCTCCCCTCGCTGCCGGCTCGCCTCAGTGACCGGCTGAAGCACTGGGCTGAGAAATCCCCCCAGGTAGTGAGGGAACAGGGAGACAGAGCGCAGGGCCCATGGGGAGCGGCTCGGGGGACTCAGCCTGGAGAAAAAGAGGCTCAGGGGGGACCTTGTGGCTCTGCACAGCTCCTGACAGGAGGGGACAGCCAGGGGAGGCTCTGCTCCCAGGGATCCACAACAGGATGAGAGGAAAAGGCCCAAATTTGCACCAGGGGAGGTTCAGATTGGATATGAGGGCAAACTTCTTCCCTGAAAAGTGGCCAGGAAGAGGTTGCCCAAGGCGCTGATGGAATTACCTTCCCTGGAGGTGTTCAAAAGGAGTGTGGGGTGGCACCTGGGGACATTGTTTAGTGGTGAACATTTGGACTCTATGTTCTTAAAGGCCTTTTCCAATCATGATAAATTTTATGAAGTTGACTGCTCAACAGAATTTTATTAAATCCTTTCAGTTATTTAATTATTGAATTTAATTTATTAAATCCTTGACAGTCTGGCTTCTGTTGAAGTTGCTCCACAGTGACAGTGGACAGCTGAGGAGAGTTCTCAAAAGGCATTGGCTGGAATGAGAGCCCTTGAAGTTTGAAAGGAAATAGAGAAATGGGGACCATTCCCCAAAATAACAGGTTTAAACCCAAACACAGTTCAGGTACTCATCCTGGTACAGCAACCAGTATGGCCCAGGGCACAGAAATGAGCAGCACTGACTGCCCATCCTGCCCCTTGCAGAGGATGGGAAGGCAGCAGGGTCCTGTCATGGGTCTGTGTCAGGACTGAGAGGGGACAGCACACTGCAGGGGGAGCACTAAGGGCTGTCACTGGGAAATTTAACTGCCCCCGCACAGGAGGTTCAGTTCCACACACCAGTTTGGTTCAGACGGTGGTCCAGTAAGTCATTGCACGCCAATCTTGGGATAACTCTGCGGCTCCCCAGAACTACCCAGAGACTGCGGGTAAGTCACGGCAAGTGCTGGGAGACGTTAATGCTGATCCTGGGAGAAGCCTGTGTTCTTGGGCAGGTGTGTGCTGCCCACACAAACCATACACGCTCTCGACACCCACAGTACACAGCATACACACACTGTGCGTGGCACTCGGAACCCGCGAGTTTATTCCTTCCTGCTGCGTGTTCCCGCACGGCAGGCCCGGGGCTCCTCCAGCCTCCAGCCCGCACCCGAGCTCCCGGCTCTTCGGGAACAAGGTCCCGCAGACCCGGGGGTTCCCTAGTGTCACACCCCGGCCGGGGGCAGCGGGGCGCCCTGGCACTGCTGCGCCCGGACTCCCCTCGGCGCGGAGCCGCGGTCCCGGTGCCGGTGCCCGCCGCCCCCGCCGGCGCCGCTCCCGGCCGCGCCCCGCCCCGGCGGCGCCGCCGCCAATGGGGCTGCGGGGCGGGGCGCGGGGCACTCCCGGCGCCCGGCTCGGGACGGGTTCCGACCCGTTCCGCTCCACGCGGGGCCGCCGAGTCGCTGGTGGCGCGGTGCCGGCCCGGCTCCGCGTCCGCGCCGTCTCTGCCGGGCCCGCCGCCCTGCCGGTCCCGCCGGTCCCGGTCCGTTCCGTGCTGCTAGCCCCGAGACAGGTAATCCGCGGGGGTCGGGCACCTGCCCGCCCGCCCGCTCGCGGCGGTCCCGGCCCTCCCCGGTGCCGGTGTCACCGCCGGGAGGAGGCGGTTCTGGGGTCGGGGGCACCGGCGGGACC
>QUSF01000018.1:8834665-8853649 GCA_003676055.1 Chloebia gouldiae | reverse complement strand
GCGGGGGCGGTGGGCGAGCCGGGCCGGCGCTCGCCGGGCGCGCCCACGGCCGGCACCCGCGTGGGCGCTGCCCCCGCACCCGTCCCGCCGCCAGCCTCGGCCGTCTGTCCAGAAACGAGCAGCTGCCAGCTGCGGGGGTCGGTAGGCTTAGGTTTTATATTAGGAACAAGTTTTTCCCCAACAAATTTCTTGCCCCGCCACAGGCAGTGGTGAAGTCACCGTTTGGGGAGATTTAATGGACGCGTGGATGTGGCACTTGGGGATGTGGATTAGTGGCGGCCTGAGCAGTGCTGGGGGAGCAGTTGGACTCCGTGGTCTCGGAGAGCTTTTAGGCTACAGTGGTTCTCTCTGATTACTGCAGGAAGATAGTGAAAGTTACTAAGAATGAGGTGTGGGGCAAAAGCAAACGGAAATCCAAAGTTTTATGCAAATTGTAGGCACTTTGGAGGTGTTACTTGAGATACCTGGTAAGGCAAAGTGTGGGTTTCCAAGGTAGGGCAGTCCTAACTTGGCAAAAATCACGGGAAAGTGGGCATTGTGCCCTGGGGACTCCTGCTGTGTGCTAAAGAGGGGTGACAGCAGCCCGGAGCACTTCCTCTCCCACCCGAGCATCAAGCAGATACAAGTCCCCACATAAAACAACGGTGGGCAGTTGTGTGCATAGAATCTCATTTGGGAAATCTGCTGATTTCCAAGCCATGTGGAAAGCCTCAGATTCCACTTTTTTTGCTTCTGTGAGAAGCCCTTTGCCCACAGGAGTCCCACTGCTGCAAAGATTCTCCCAGCATAGTTTGTAGCACAAGGAGATGAGGAGACACTGCCTGGACCAGAGTGAGGGAATGGCTGAGCAGGAGACTGGAGCTGACTGTGGCCAACCATGAGGCATGCGCTCATATTTTCCAGATAGCATTTTTCCCCTGCTTTTCACTTGCAGCTCTAATTTAGGATTTCAGCTCTTTGTTCTTAGGTTCCAATATATACAAGTGTCTCATCTTGAGGCATGGTGGTGCCTGGCTGTGCCGGTCAGTCCTGCAGCACAGCAGAAGTCCCCTGTAGTGTGTGTGCTGGCTCATGTGGTGACAGGGAAGGGCCACTGCTGGGGTGTGGTTGCCTGAGCCCCTGAGGGTGGGTCTGGGCACCTCCTGCCCCAGGCAAGCAGAGACCCGTGGCTGGAGGGGACAGGGTCGTGGCTGAGATGGGAAGCAGCCCCCACCCCATCTCCTCCTGACCTGCCTGCATCCCTGCCAGTCCCCTCTGCCCCACTACCTGCTGGGCAGAGGAGAGAAACAGCAGCACTGAAGGTTTCACTGATTGTTTTCATTTTGTACCTTTTCACTTACTATTTTCCTCACCTTTGTTTTCCTCCCAGAATCCTTTAGCTGCACACAAAAGAAATAGATTGTATTCAATACAGTCTAATTTTTTTTATTACACTTTCACAGAGAAAATACAATGGCTGAGCTGCAGTGTTGTCACAGGGTGGATGAACTGCAGCTCATGCTGTGGCTCTGCTGGAACCATTTCATCTCATGCAGTGAAACTCATTCACCAGCTCATGGCTTTGGTATCTTAAGGGCTGATGCAGTGCAGAGAGCCCATTCTGCTCTCTTGCTGAGGCAGGATGTCTCTTTAAGGCAATAAAAGAGTTCTTAAACAAATCAGAGATGTTTTTAAGTTAGATCTCATACATCTGGGACTGGTGCCAGGAGGTTCTTCCTCCCCTCAACCTCTAAGTACATTGATACTGTGCCCCATGTATACTCATTGTTACTGTGTCACCTTTATATTCTCCTGTGGCAGATAAAATGTGCAGCCCTGGAAGTATCAGGGAGACACTATGTGGTTCCCAAAGAGGTGGGAGTTGTTGGTTTTGGATTTTGCTTCAGCCTCAGTAAGAGAAGTTGTTTCAGGTAAAAATTAGGTGATCCAAGGTTGCTGCCATACCAGGGCAGTGCCAGGTGGTTTAGATGTGTCCTCCATGTACAAATCAAATGTCTTGGGTCTGGTGGTGTTGAAATAAGAAGTACAAAGATCCCCCAGCTTTGAATTTCATGCCTGATATTCAACCAAATGTTGGTTCCCTGTATTGTTACACTTGAGCAGCAGCAGACCTGCCCTGTGCCCAGTATCCTGCTGGCACTTTGGGTATGGCTGTCTCCCCATCTTGAGTGATTCCATCATCCTGGCAGATGTCCTTGTGCTTGGAGCAGCTCTGACACAGGATTCCTTTGGTCTGTGTAACTTTCTGTATTTGGCAAACTGCTTTAAGCCGGGTTCTTATGGTGTGGGGGATTTGAGGGCATTGTCTCAGCTGCAGGCCCTTTGAAAGGCTGGGAAATTCTGTAAATATATGAGGAAAAAGTGGCAAAGTTGTGTTCACAGAACAGTGTCACCAAAAACTCTGCTGGTTTGGGGTTTTTGGTTTTGTTGAGGTTTTTTTCACCTGTGCTTTTTTCCTTGCATTACAGCACTTTGAAGAGCGGGTAAAAATCAGCCCTTTCCATACTCTGGTATCTGGATTCCTTTCCTGTTGCCTGCAATTCTGTTTCATTCATCTTGTACTGTTATTAGGGGCAAAAGCCTGAACCAAACTCCAGGCTCCTGGCCTGCTGGCCCTTCTGGAGCAGTTGGGTGACACCTGCCCAGTGTGCCAGCCCCCCAAAGCAATTGTGTTTCATTCATCTGGGACCTGGCTCTGTGCTTTTTGTTTTCCCTCCTGCTCTCAACCTGTAGCTGAACCCTGACACCAAACCTGGTGCATCTCCTGGGACAGAGACACTGGGATCACCAGCTTCTGAGATGGTGCCAAATCTTCTTTTATTCACTGGTGTCAGGAACCTTCAGGCTAGGTCTAAGCTGTGCCCGTGCCCCTCCCGAGGTGCTTGCAAGACGGATTTAGTCCCTTCAGCTCGTGCTGGCCTGTCCCCACGGGCTTGGCTGCTGATGCTGTATCAGGCCATGTGCTGCGAGCAGGAGCTGCGTGAGGGAGGGTGACTCATGCGCTGTGCTCGCCTGGGCAGACCTCATCTCCCATGAATCTCGGCCCTCCGGAGCCGGGGGAGCCCAGCCAAGTGTCCGCTTCCAAAAGGCACCGGCGAGGGAGTGGTGGGATTAGGCAGAGGAGGCAGCAAAAGCCTGCAGAGGAATGCTGCTGTGGGAGGGGAAGGAGTTGTACAGGAGGTGTTGGGGGCCCTATAGATTATCCCCCCACTGCTGCAAGAGCCTTGCAGGGGCCAGACATCTGGCCAAGCTTCCCTTCCAGGGGACAGCTCTGGTTCTCCTGGGCAGTTCAGGCTGTTTCCTTCAAAAGCTGTTCACTATTCCTCATGGGTGTTGAGAACTTGGTCTCAAGGCAGGTTGAACAGTTTCTCTCCTGATTTGCTGCTCAAGATAGTAGGAAGGGCAAAGTGGAGACTGGTCTAGTGAAAGTGGATTTTATTCCCTGTCATCATGGGAAGAACCCATCTAGAGTCTGCAGAGATAATCAGGCAGCCCCAAAACTCCAAATAAGTTGCTCAGTTTTGCAGCTTCAGTCTCAATTGCTTGCTCTGATTGAGATGCTGGCCCTATGCTGCCCTTTGAGCCACCCTTACTAACAGTGTGGCCCTGTGGCTCCTGGGCTGGTTCTGTTGTCACCTTCTGCTGAGCCATTAATGCACCTCAGGAAGGCTCTGGAGGGCATTTCAGAGGGAGGTGGGAACTTGTTCTGCTGGCACACAGCAGACCACAGCTGTGTGGGTGTGTGTGTCCCTTTCTCTTGGGGGTGTAGAGTGTGTGTGGGCCAGTGTGTCCTGTTCTGCCAGGGACACATCAGCCACCAGCATTTCCTGCTGTCACACCAATGCAGCCTCGTTGGCCAGAGCTGGGCTGCTGGATCCTGAAGCTGGGGTTTTGCTGAGCCTTTTCTGGGGCTTTGTTGAGCCTTTGCTGGGACCAAGCTCTCTACTGATTGTCTCTGGTACCCAGCGCCATGGCTGGTGACCTGAGCAGTTAGTGGTCAGTACTTCAGTACTGTGACTAAATTTCATTTGCTGCATTGTGAGGCTGTGAGATGACAACAGAATGGGGCAGCTCATCACCAGCCTTGCTGGGAAGCCTGGGACTAATGGAGCCATGTGGAAAGAGCCAGGAATTAACCTCCTGCCCAAGTCCCACCCACAGTGCTCAGCAGTGTTGGCTGCTGTCCTGGCCAGGTGGAGATGTCTACCCAGAGATGGGCACTCTGCTCATCCCAAATGTGTTAGGGCTGGCTTTGATCCCTCTGCCTTCTCTTCCTCTTGTCTCCAAGCTCCCCTCTCCTCTTCAGCACAATGGCCTGCCAAGAGAGTGAGTACCTGGATGACCAGAAGAAATGTGTCCCCTGCAGAAAGTGCATGCCCGGGCAGGAGCTTTCCAAGGTAAATTGACTTCTCTGTAAAGAGTAGAAATCATCATGGGTGGCACAGCTGGGTTAATCCTCTGCCAGCCTCTCTTCAGAAAGATGATCTTTGGTCCCAGCATGTTGGGAAGAGCTGAGGCTTGGTAGAATGGGATGGTGGATTGTTTCATTTACCCTGACAGCATGATGAGACAATGGAAGCAGGAGGTAGTGAGAGATTTAAGGCAGCACAAGGAGCAACTTAATTTCCTTTTTTGCTGGTGGAAGTCTAAATTTCCTCTGCTCTATAGTCCCAAGCAAGGTCACACTGCATGGCTGGGCTGCGCATGGATGGGTGCCAGCAGGACACTGCTGCAGGAGGTCCCAGTCTGACCTCGGTGGTGGGGGGCTTGGATTAATGGGAGGCAGCAGGGTTCCCCTGGTGGTGCCTCCTGGGCCGTGGGGCTGTTGGAGTTCTCCAGCACCCAGAGTGCCCCGGGGGCCTCAGCTGGGCAGCAGACGGGGTCACCGAGTGTCTCCTGGGAGCTGCACTGCTGGTGGCTGCTCTCAGCTGGGTTCTGAGCACCCCACATGAACAGTGGCCCTTTGCCCCCAAAGAAGGGACACTTTCCCTCAGTACCATTTGGAACCCGTGGTGGCCCCTCACCACAGCCGTGCCCCCAACCTCGTGCCTTGCAGGACTGCGGCGACGGCAGCGGGGGGGACGCGCAGTGCGTGGCCTGCCCTCCCAGGAAGTTCAAGGACCGCTGGGGACATCACGGCTGCAAGCCCTGCCTGTCCTGCGCCCTCATCAACCGCCTCCAGAAGTCCAACTGCACGGCCACGGCCGACGCGGTCTGCGGGGAGTGCCTGCCGGGGTGAGCGGGGCCGGCCGAGCACAGCCACACCTGGGGGCAGGCAGGGAGGGGCTGGGCACAGGGGGCTTTACCTGAGGCCACCCGTGGTCCCTCATGGGACCTAAGAGGAGCCTGGTGACCCAGTGATGTCTCTGCGAGGACACTGCTAATGACATGGAAGTCAGACCCATCTGGTGGGTCCTGCTGTAGCTCCAGAGGAGGAAACATGAAGGCTTACGTAAATGAGCTGTGAAAGAAAACTTCCAGACTCGCTGTTGTGTGGACACCAGGGTGGCTGAGCCCTGGAAGATGAAGTGTTGTAGACCACTATGATTAGTAGTCCCCAAAGAGGGGTTTAAGGGGTTACTGAAATGAAACGGCTGCATACAGACAGCCCGTGCCAAGCCCAGGTGCTGCAGACACCGCTGGCCAGCAGTGGGCTCCGGTGTATGAGTCTCTTCTCAGACTGAGCTGTAGCTGGGGTGTTCCCAGCCCTGTAGGGAGTTATTAACCATTAAAATTCACTTCAGCAGATGTGGGGGCGGAGGGGAGGGGAGGGGGGGGCTGTTGGAAAGATGTTGCTTCTTAACAAATGTCTAGACATGAACAAGTAGGTGTGGCGTGGCTCCAGCCTGTTGCTCCTGTTGCCAGCCAGGCAGGAGTGCAGGGTCAGCTGTGCCCCTCTGCTGCGGGGTGGGTGGCACAGCTGGCTGCACAGCTGGCTGCACAGGGTGCTGGGCCAGGCTGTGCTGAGCCTGCGTGCTCTGTTGGCAGGTTTTACCGGAAGGCGCGGCTCAGCGGGCAGCTGGAGTGGGAGTGCATCCCCTGCACCAAGCAGACGCCATCCTCCGAGCCACAGTGTAGGTGTCCCCACGCTGCTGGGGTCAGGGCAGGTGACAGGGGCACAGGGGAGCCACAGCCCTGCTGGAGGAGGCACGGTCATGGCATGTGATGAGGGATGGGCAGGGAAGGTGTGGTCCAAGCCTCGGAGTTTGGCTGCAGCGCTTTGTGGATGATGTTTGCAGGTCGGTCCAGAACAAACCTGGTGAGGGTCGCTGTCCCTACTGTACCACCACAGGACACAGCCCTTCTTGCACTGACCAGCAGTGCCCTGGTCATCATTGTCCTGGTGCTTCTGGCACTTTCCATCATCTACTGCAAGCGATTCTGGAAAAGCCAATGTCAGAGAGGTGAGTTGGTGCTCTCTTCCCTGCTGTGCCATTCACCTGTGCCTGTGGGCCCTTCTTGCTGTGTAGAGCATTGCTGAATTCACAGCACAGTGACCCAGCTGTTCCTCAGCTCAGAACAGACACCTCATCCTGCTTCTCATGCCTGCAGGACCTCTCATGTGCTTTACCTGCTCAGTGACACAGAGGAGCCTCCCTCCTCCTTAGGACCATGAGGGGGAGGAGGAGGAGGAGGCCATTTCACAGTTAGAGCTGGCAATCCCCCCTTCTGAGGCTTTTCTGGTTGAGTGGCTCTTTGCTGCAGAATGAAGAGGGCTGTAGGAGTGGTGGCCAGGGTTGGGGCAGGACGGCATCCAGCAGCATGCCAGGGAGCTGCTGGGCTCCCAGCTCCTCGCTGGCATGCATACCACAGGGCTGAGGACATGCTAGGGAAATGAGCCAAACCTTTGCTCAGGCTGTTCCTTCTCTATCCTCAAGTCTTCCTGAGGACTCAGAACTTCTCAGGCCAGCGAGCAACGTTCCCAACTGCAGCAGCACCTGGCAGGTTCCTGTGTGAGGAGCAGATGTCTGGACCCTGCTGCCTGGGTGTGAAGAATTTGAGCCCTTGCTACAGGCAGGCAGAAGGTACCTGCTCTTGCTGCCTTCCCTGGGGAAGGGAGGGTGGTGCTGGGCTCCAGCTCACATGGTGCCAGGATGAGAGGCAGGAAGGATGGAGCTGGAGGGTGAGCTTCACTGATGTGTGCTGGTTTCTGGTTCCAGGCCCCGTGGAAGCGGTGCAGTTCATTTCCGACGGGGAAGCCGTGGGTCTGCAGCTCCCGTCTCTCCAGCCTGAGATGGACTTGCCACCAGCCATGACAGCCAGCACTGCCTCCAAGGCCCAGCTGGGCAGGAGCCTCCTGGAAAGCCAGCCCCTCATCCGGGCCTCAGGCCATGGTGACTGCCTGGACGGGGTCCTGCCGCCCCCCACCCCCAGGCAGGGCCGGCCGGGCACGGTGGAGGCCCTGGCCCCCCTCTCCTCCTGTGCCTCCGAGATGCAGCACAAGTGGCCGCATGCACCCGTGGAGTGCACCGAGCTGGACCTCCAAAAGTTCTCCACCCAGGCGGAGTTTGTGGGTGGTGAGCGGCTGGAGGACGCGGCAAGCCGGGCTGTGAAGAGGATTCCAGCAGAGAGCGGTGGTGGGGTGCAGGAGGGGGCTCATCACTTGCCCACAGCCGAAATCCCACCTGGGGAGCAGCCGGTAAGTTCCTCCTGCCTTATCACTCCTCAGAACTACTGCCAGTTGCCCAAGGCTCAGGCACAGAGGGTGGGCTCAACACAGGGGTAGGAACATGGACTATGTTAATAAGGGGTGGTAAGGCTGGGGAAGAAGTGCCATTCCCTGAGCCCCTGTGAAGGCCCTGGGAGCAGAGCCAGGCGATGCTGTTCTCAGCAGACTGCCACCAACCTTGAGGTCTTTGTCTCACCAGGTGGATGATGCCCAGAGCCTGGTGACTCAGATCAGCAGCACGGCCAATGGTAAGTGGCCTTCCAGTCTCACCTTTGGACTCCAAGTACGGGCATATCAGAGGCAGGTTCTTGGAAGGGAGCTCCTCCAGAAGCCCACCATGTCCCACCAGGGACTTACCTGACTTGTGGCCTTTGGTGCTGGTCCACAGGGTATATTTTCTGTGATGCTGCCTTGAGTAGCCTGTGGGCAGGTCACCAGTTACCAGCTTCCCCAGGACTGAGCCAGCTTCGTGTTGCTGAGCTCTAAAAGTGATGTTGGAGGAGATACCTGCCCTGGCAAGGTGGCCTTTCACCTGTTCAGCATGGGCTGAGGCTGGAGACTGTCTGTTCTCTTGACCTTTTCCTGTTTGGCTAGGATGGATACTAACCCAGCTCTGCTGTGTTGCTGCCCCCAGGTCTCCCAATAGCAGAGCTGCCTCATTCCTTGGTGCAGTCTCTTGCCTTCTTGTTGGACCCTTCCTTGAACGGTGTGAAGAACTTCAGCCACGTGGCACTGGAGCTGGGGCTGATGCCCCAGCTGCTGGGGCGGATTTCGGGGTTTGAGCAGCTGGTGGCACACTTCACCTACGCGGGAGCCGCGGTCACTGTCCCGCTGCTGGCGCAGGCGCTGCAGCGGCTCCAGCGCTTTGACGCCTTGCTCCTGCTCTGCGACCACTTCACGCTCAGCCCCGCGCCCGACCGCCAGCGCTAGGGCACACGGAGGGACCCAGGAAGCTCCATGCACTGTTACTCCTGTGAGAGAGGACCCAGTGGCCTGCAGTCACACAGCCTCCCTGGTGTGCGTGGCAGGAGCACACAGAGTTGATCTTTGTATCATGGAATGGACATGACATCTCTGCACAGGGCTTCAGGAAGCACAGCTGTGCCTTTTCCCTGCTCCATGGGGGAAGGCCTGCTCAGGCCCTTCCAGAGGCTGTTTTTTCTCTAGCTGTGACACCTTTCCCTGTCATTGTTGTGCTGCCTGTGCTGTGGTGCCCTGGCTCTGCACTGAGCCCTGTCCTGCCCCACTGCTGCCATGGGGTTCCTCAGCCATGGGGCTCAGTGTCCATGGGCAGCACCCTCCTATGAGCCCAGCCATCTCCTCCCTTCCATTCCAGCTTTCCCATCCTTCCTCTGGCCCATGCTCTGCTTTCCCAGGTGCCAGTTGCCACTTTCTCAGTTCACTTTTCAGTTGCTTCTCTCCCTCTGTGCTGCGATTTCCTTGGCAGAGGACCTGGCCATGGCTGATGTGCCGGGCTCCGGCCTTTGTACCTCTGTGCCACCCTGGCACCATCCTCTCGTGCCCATTTGTGGTGCAGTGTAGCATCCTGGCACGAATTTCAGACTTGACTCCCAGGATGAGCTGACTTAAGCCCTCCCTGGGCTGTGGCTGTTGACCATGGGCAGGTGCTGGCTCACCGCAGCCCCATGGCTGTTCATTGCCCATCGCCTCCAAGGCTTCACAAACTGCCTGTGGTGGCACAGGGTGTCAGGGGCAGGGACACTGCACCACGGGTGGCAGCTGAGGGCTGAAGCTGTGGCTGTGGTCACAGGCAGCAGTGACATTCCTGTGCCAGCCACAGCAGGAGCTCCTCCAGAAGCTCCTCCTCTTTTAAAATAATATTTTTCTTTTTTTTTTTCCTGCCTAAAAACTGCCTGATTTCTCATTCCTGGGAGTTGCTACTGGGAAGGGGGAAGCACCCTTCTGCTTGGCATTTCATCGTGGGGGATTTGTCATAACTTGCCATGGTCTTGCTGTCACCAGTCGCCCCGATTTCAGTGTTGTGCCTGAGCCTGGGGGCTGCAGGCAGCTGGGCTGTTCTCTGTGCCCTGGCCACTGGGGCTCTGCTGGTGGCCCTGGACAGGACCACGTTCCTGAGCGGGGCACAGCGGCGGGCAGGCCCGCGGGGTCACGGCAGAGCAGCTGCCGGCGGGGCTGCGGCGCTGGCAGAGCGTGGTGCTCGTAACGCCGGGGCTGCGGCTTCCATCCCTCTGCGGGCCATTCCCTGAAGAGTTAGACTCCGTGATCTTTGTGGTCCCTTCCAACTCAGGATGTTCTGTGATGTGCTGTCACCCTGGCTGTCCCGAGACTCGCAGACGGCATCGTGGGGCTGAGCTGGTGGCGCTTGCTTTGTCCCTCGCTGCCGAGGCTGGGTCTGCTGTGCTGGCTGTCACCGGGGTCTCAGCCCAAGCCGGCGGTGTGGTGGTCACCAGCAAGTGGCACTGTTACCCCACGGCCTGCTGGCCCCACCCAGGCCCCCTCGGCTGAGCCCACAGAATTCTGTATCTGACCACAGGACCTCAAAGAAGCAGATGCCCTTCTAGGAAGGCAGACTTCCCCCACATCTCGAGGAGTAATAGCTCCTGGTGTTTTCTTTCCCTGTTTAAAGATGCTGGGGCTTGAACACACCCAGGATGTGCTCAGATAAACAAAGGCATGGGCAGTTTGAGCTGGACCTGGCACTTTCCCTCACTGCTTGTTTCTTTCACAGTCAAGGTCGTTTTATTGCTCTTTGCTCTTCAAGACCTACAGCATTGAACTTTGAGCCATCATGGGGCCAGGATTAGTCAGACTCTTGCTGCACTCTTGGGCTGTTAGGGAGTGTTGCTATAGCACACACAGCCTGGGGCCAGGGATTTCCTGTTTGAGGCTTTTCTGTGGCAGGGAGAGTGCTGGGTTTAATCACCTCACAAAATCCAATAAATATTTAATCCCTCTGTGGACATAGTCACTTCCAGTGGGAAGGAAAATAACTTCACCCACTGCCTCTGAGTAAGAGCCTCCCTAGAGCTCAGCTTGCTGTCCCTGGCTTTGAAGTTGGAGCTGGACTGGGCCACTTGCTCTGTGTGTTCCTGTGTCACCAGTGCCACCAGTGTGTGGTCACTTGGAGTGCACAGAGCAGTGGCAGGATGGCAGAGCCAGCCCACCCCTGTCACATGGCAGTGTCAGGAGCAAGAGATGGGCAGGAAGAGTTGTTAAATTAGAGCTGTGGATGATGGGGACAGGTCACAGGCATGTGCTGCAAATCTCTTCACATGCTGGGCCAGCTCCATAGGTGTGCCAGGGTGGGGCTCTGGGCCAAGCAAATGAAGTGAGACTTTAGTTCATTTGTCTGGGGGCTTTTCTCACTTTTTATGAAGAAATCAACCTCATTTTCTTGATAGCTTTTAAGATAAACTTATTTTTCAATTGTTTGATGTCTGAGCAATATTACTTATGGTCAAAACACCCCGTGCCTTGAGGGTGCAGCGCATCGGGTGTGTGCTGTGCGGGGTGTGGGTATGGGCCATGCCATACAGGGTCTGTAGGGTGGTGTGTGCCATGCCACAGCTCCTGCCCCTCTGGTGCTGCCCCTCAGGCCCAGGCTGCGCTGCCCAGCACTGGCTGGCAGGGACTGTTTTATGTGTTTGACCTGTTCTGGTTTCCCCCTCCAAGCCTCACACGTGGTGTCAGTGCAAGTCACACTGGCTGGTGCTCCAGCAGGGCTGGGCACTGCACAAGAGCGTTGCAGGACGTGGCTCTTCAGCAGTGAGGCTCCCCCAGCTCCCAGCCAAAGGCTGCTTCCCACTTGCTGTGCTCACGGCAGGCACCTTCCTTCAGCTGTGGTGACAAAACCAGCTGTGTTTACAAGGGCCAAAAGTTCAACAGGTAGCCTTTAGCCCACCCTAAGACCCCTTGGCCAGGCTGCCTCCAGCCCAGCCAGAGCCCTCAGGAAACCATGAGAGCCTCGAAAACAGGGATAATGCTGTGACTCAGACATCAGAACAACAGTGATCTCTGAGCAGGGAACTGCTTCACTGGGGAGCCAATGGACTTGATACTTGACTTTTGCTTTTTAATAGTATTTTCAACATAGTACTTAGAATGTAAGGTAGGGAAATTCCTGTAGTGCTGGACCTCGTGTCACAGCCTCAGGAAGCCATTTGTGCCAAGCTGGCATGGCTCACAGAGAGGTGAAAGAAATGAAATAACTCTAAAATCTGTGCAAACTTGAGCTAGTACTGAACAGTGGAAACACTCCAGTGCAGTGGGGTTCTTTTTAAACAAGTGATTGGTTTCCACACCAGTCTTGCCTGGAAGTCTGATTTGCAGAGGAATTTATATGATAAGTTTAAATCCAGCCCTGTTCTGGGAAGCTCTTAAGCATAGACTTAAAATAGGCACATACTTCACTGTTGTTAAAGTGTTTATTCTGGTGAACAATTGGTGAATATCCCTCGGGTGCTGTTCCTGAATAGGGGGCTTGTGAGAGCTGTCCCTCCAATGTGCTTTTACAGAAATAGGCAATACTAAAGAAAACTTAGTGTTACTGATCTGGGCACACTTCTTGGAAGAGTCTACAAGTGTTGGGGGAAGGTACCCCCTCTGTGTTGGATTATTTAATACTTCAGACTCTGGTGCTTTAAAAAAAAAAAATCACTACATTTCTGCAGCCATGGTTTACCCAAGGGACTACATGTTGTTTTTTATGGTAGATGTTATTTTTCTTTAAGGTTACGAATAGGTTATTTATATTTTTGTAAATTCTGTGCCATTATCATTGTAATTCTGCTGTAGCATTGTTTCTATTGGGTTTGGGGTGTTGTCTGTGTTCAAATCAAGCAGAAGCTGAAGCTCCTGCCCCCTGTTAATGGCAGGGGGTTGGTCCCTCACATTCCTCCAGACCTGGTGCTCTTGAGTGATGTGTGTTTGTAGTTCAATAAATTTTGGAGCCAGACACGGTGACGTTTGGTGAGTTTTGATTCCCCTCAGCATTGCTGCGGGCCCCCTGCCTGTGGGGGCTGATGCTGCAGGGGCCAGGGGGCTGGAAGGCCCTGTCTGGGAGGGCAGGCAGTGCTGCTCAGAGAGATGCTGCAGCAGCCCAGGCCATCAGCCTCATCCCAGTGTGGGAACGGGCAGGAGGGGCTGGAGCGGGTGGTGCTGGATGGGGTGGCCGAGCTCCTGGGCCTGTCCTCTCAGGGCCCCCCCAGGGTCCCTGCCCCCACCACAGGCACCAGCTTTAGGTTTGACATGGGTTTAACATTCTCCAGAGTGGCCAAATCTCAGGTGTGGTTCGCTGCATGGCCATGGGACACAGGGGGAGGCAGAGACCCCTCAACAATGCCCAAGGAACTCCCATTCCCGAAGCTTTGCTGAGGAACAGCTGCTGTTTAAGCTCAGTCATTACAGGCTCGTTAAGCCTATTCATGCCCTTATACTGGTATGTTTAAAATAATTATTAGCATGAATGGTGCTTTCTGTTCTAATTAAAGCTATGATACTTGTCCAAATTCTGGCAGGCTCTATGAGTGTTTGCAGTGCTGCAGCTCATCCTGCCTGAGGATCCCCATGCAGTGTGGTGTCTGCAGCCCTGGCTGCCTCTGTCACACCCCAGGGCAGCAGCTATGGACAGACAGCCTCTGGAGTCAGAAAAGTCACTCATCCACCACCAAACACAAAGCCATGGCAGTGGTGGAGATACTCTGCATCCACAATTTCCAAAGAAGCCTTTTCTGTGGAGTGTGTGGGTGCCTGGAGCCTGTTGTCACAGGTGCTGTACATGGTGCAGCCCAGGTGTTCCCAGAGCGCCCAATCTCACCACAGTCTGCAAGGGGTGGTGATCCCAGTGTCCCTGCCTGCACCAGCCCTCTGTGGGTGACCTGAGCCCAAAGCTCTGCCTGTGCCTGTCACTTGGCTGAGGCCACTGTTACTGCAGAAGGAGAGGGCCAGAAGTGTCTGTTGGGAGAGCAGCTTCCTGCACGCTTGTGGGATGGGAATTGAACATATGCCATGCCTTACCTTTGAGTGATTGCTGGCCCTGGGGTTGTAACCATCCAGACTCTGCATTCTCAGCTGACTGGACATGCTGCAGTAGGCAAAAGGGGGGTGGGTTTGGTCACACCTTGGGTCTGTTCTGGAAGAACAGGGGTGCCCCTCCCATGCAAAGCAGATGCTCCCACCCAAGGCAGGAACTCCCAGTGATCAAGAGGTTCACACCCCCTCTGCTCCTCACCTCAGACCTCTTGTGTTGTCTGGTCTTGCCTTGATTTTGGCTGAAGCCCAAGGAGCGATGATAAATCAATCTTGTTCCCCTCAAAGTACTTGGGATTCTCGTACTTCATGCTGGGATAAGGGGAAGCTCCCGTGAAGCAGAGCTGGCAGAGAAACACACGTGCTCCATGTGAGCAGGCAAGTGTGTGGTTGAGGTGTGACTTCTTGGTGGTCAGAACAAGGCTGGCTCCCACCTCTGGTCCTGGTGCCACCTCAGCCACTCTTCACAGAGAGGCTGACAGCAGGTCAGGGTGCTGAGCTCTACCTGGTCCTTACCTCAGCTGCCTCCAGCAGGAACATCTCCAGCTGGGATGCAGAGCTGTGCAAAGGCACTCACAGCTTGGCGAGCCTCCAGCTGCAGAGTGCCAGGGAATGCTGCTTGGCCCACACCAGGCACACGCACTGGGCCTTCTCCTGAGCTGTCTTTGGAGCAGGAAGGCAGATGTCTGTCCTGCTGCTCCCAGCAGCCACACACCACGGCCAGCAGTCCTGCTGAGACACGTGCTCTGACCTATGGGGTTTTGCTCAGAATAACCCCAGTGAAATGTGTGGGGTGTGGGTACCACACCTGCATGCTCTGAAATGCACCTGCAGAGCTGGGGACTGTGGCCCTGTCCTTGTGTGGACAGGGACCTCTGAGCAGAGCTTATCTCAGACCTGCTGAGGTGAGCCTGCAGGTACAGGAGGTCTTTGCATCCTTCTCACAGGAGACCCCACTCTGTCCCCACTCATGTCCTCCCCATGAGCACTGAGTGGCAAAGGGGAGCTGCTGGAGGGGGCTGGCCAGGGTGAGGAGGTGTTCCCACTGATGGAGTGTTCCAGGTGGGATCCTGCTTGGAGCCAGATTAATTAACGAGCCCTGTGTTAACAAGGACTGCATGGTCTGTGGCAGTCAGAGGAGCTGTCTAACATCTCCCTCGTGTGCAGGTTCTGGAGGCACAGAGCAAGAGCTTTCACAGCTGCACTTTTTACTAAAGCCCTTCGTTGGCTTTGGGCTGAGATGACCTGGATTAAGAACTGTGTTTTGTTAAAACACTGATTGAAATTCTGTAGTGGCAGGGAGGGGATGGCTGCCCTTTTCTGTGCAGGAGAGGGTAAGCACACAGTCCTCAGGGGAGTCTCAGCTGCAGCATTAAGTGAGAAAAGGGCAGGAATGAGACCGACAGCTCTGGAGTGCCTTGGTAAACAGCCTTCCAGCTTCCAGCCTTCATTTCCTTGCCTAACCCCAGCCAGGAGGCTCACCAGTAAAGAAACCTTAAACACCTGCCCTCCATGTGCCCCTGGCCCCTTCACAGGGGCCAGGGGGACAGGCAGATAAATTTCCATTGCTAAAATTGAAGACTGAAATCTGTTAGAGAGACATAAATTTCCATACCCAAGTTCCTTTCCTTCTCCACTTTCTTTCCCTACAGGTGGTGTTTTTATTGTTTCTTCTCTGATTTTCTCATTCTGTATTTCCCCCAGGCTTCCCCTGCACACTCAGTTCTTGCCCTCTCTCTGCAGGACATGAGGGCAATCACAAGCAAAGGAAAACACACATTTCACAGCACATTATTGAATTGGATGTGATTGCCAGGAGGCAGAAATCTATTGTTCTTCTGTCTTTCACACTCACCTTCCCAACCTGTCAGTTCATTCACAGGGACTTCCAAAAAGCAGCTGAAAAGCTCCACAGTGCATGTTAGGGGCACGGAGTCCAAGACTGCTTTGCTGGGTGCCTGTGCAGGGAGTGCCACCATCACCCACAGCCTCGGAGGGCAAAAAGAGCCACCAAACTCTGAAGAACTGGGCAGAATGCCTGGGGGAGCATTAATGAGAGCAAACCATCTCATCTAAGATCAAACTGTGAGCAACATCCACCACCGCAAAAAAAAAAAAAAATCCTTATTCTTTTTATTGGCAGCAGATGTTCATTTTTAAGGGGAAACAAATCCAGCTCCAATGCCAGAGCTGTGCTGGAGGCAAAAAAGCACTGTCTTTGGGGACAACCTGATGCCAATAATTATTATTATCCTTCAAAAATACATTATTATCACAAATGAAATTGCTATACTCCTGCCCTGAGCCTGGTGGTAAATGGGTTTTTGAGCCTGGCCAAGCTATTTCTCTGTGACAATTCATGGGAGATCATAACCTGGGTACTGGGCTGGTTTGCCTTCCAATGCAGCAGCATTAGAGATGGAATTTTAGCAAAAGAATAGTGTGTTTACAACCCCTTAAATACCTCCTCACACTCCCCCTCATTCTCCTCTGAGCTGGCCTGAAGGAATTACAGGATTACAAATAAATACCCCAATCAAGTACAATAACAACAGAGCCAATGTTCATCATTTCTTACCTCCTGCAGTTCATATTAACATGCTGGATCAAGGAGCACACAATGCCCCAGGTCTGTGCCTTGGCCAGCTCCAAAGTCAGCCAGACATGAGCCTGGGCTGGGGTCCCATCCTGCCCCCATCCTGTGCCACCTGTGCCATGGAAAGGCAGCTTGGCATGCAGAGTGTGTGTGTGGACACAAGCACATCAGTACAGACAGAAATGAAATGGGGGAAAGGCTCCTGTCCCCACTTTGTACAGGGAGGGAGAGCAGAGAACGGGTTAGCAATGCTCAACACTGCAGATAAGAAAACAGCAACTTGTCCTACCTTCCCCCCCAATCCCTCCTTCCTTCACAATGAGCAGGAGAAACAAAGGCAAAACAAACAATTTGACAACTTGGCTTCACAAAGAAGCTGAGAATTAGTCAAGTGGTGAAGATATTCCCATTTATAGCTGAAATGCCTGAATATATTGCTAAATAATCATGGTCTTTATTAGCTCTGTTAATCATAACAGTTCCCCTGGAGAATGAATCCTGCCCTGCAAGCTGTGCAAGACAGCAAAATACTTATATTCTCCTGAATGAAAGGCAAAGTAAGGCAAGTTAGTGCAATTCTGTTAAATAGAACACAGGGTGTGTCAAATTTAATAATGGGGGATAAATTCATATCCTGCCCTAGAAACATGAACATAAAGAGGAAAGGGACACTGTATTAAAGACTTTATTTGGAGTGCAGCCATTGCCATCTCCATGAGGGAACAGTTAGCATCACTCACTGTTCCTCAGCATGAGCAACTGGTGGGTTTAATTCCAGAACAGGGTGGGAAATGGAGACAGTTAAATAACTGAACTGTGAAAAGGAGTTCAGGAATGACAATGCACTGTGAAAGAAGAATTGTAATGGTAAAAACTAAAACTCAATTCCTTTCCAGCCATTAGGAGAGACTTGGTTTATTAACCTGAATGTGAAAAGTCCAAGCAGTGTATCACAGTTTAGAAGCAAATTGAACTGTCCAAAACAGCCCAGAGCCAGCCAGCCTACTGCAACTCCCCACTGATGGAACTGTGGTAAATCCATCATGGAAGTGATCCAGGCACTCCTTGTATTCTGAATCCTGCCATGTTTGGCATGTATCACCAGCAAAAGGTCAAAATAAGCTGTGGAAGGAGAAGGAAGCTGCAAAATGTTAAGGCCATTGATTAATTGATTGCTTAATTCCCATGGAAAACTGCCTGAGGCAGGATGTGGCTGCAAAAAAACATTGTCTGTCTCAAAAATAGGAACAAAATCTGCTGCTCTGAAACTTACTGCCATAATTTTTGTTAGGTACCATAAATTATCTCCTAACAGTACACACAGTCTGGGCACCCAGAATCACACCAATGGTGGTGCTCAGCTTGGCTCCAAGTGTGGGTTTGAAATGGAAATTACTTGTGCCGTGCTGTAGGAACAGCAAGAAATGGTCAAAATGAGGCTTTGAGAAATCCCTGTTGTTGCTGCCAGCTACACCAACTGCAGGTCCCTGCAGAGTGGAAATCCTGGAGACAGGAGACCACCAAGGTCCCACAGCCTGCAGGACACAGCAGGGATGGGATGCAGATGTATGCAATGAAAGCATGTGGGAATGATATAGAGGATATAAACCTTTGTGCTCTGAAATACTATTAATTGTGAAGTAATAAGCAAGAATTCCATTAATGGGGACACTCCTTGTACTTGCCCCTTACAGTGTCCCATAAAGCAATTGGGTTTGTCTCCAGCAGATGCATTAGATGGCCCAATCATCTGATTTTATAAAGCAATTAGTCTGTTCTCATCTGCCAAGGAGACTTTTATGGGCCTGTCATGGAGAAGTCTCTTCAAGTGACAGACTATTGTGTTGTACAACCAGACCTGGTTCCTGCTGAGCTCAGCCTGTGGCTTTTGAGGGGGTTTATTACTATTTTTGCCCTCTCATGTCTGGTTAAGTGACAGCTGCTCTCCACTTCTACAGTTTGGCACTACTGAACTGAGCAGCATCAGCCAGTGTGGGCTGCTGAGGGAGTGAAACATCAAACAAGGACCAAGTGCATTAATTCAGCCCTTATTACCAGGGCAAATAACAAAACACCAGTGATGGGGAGCAGGGCAAGAGGTGCTTTTGATCTGCTGCCTGTGGAGGCTCCATGTGCCTCCCGAGGGAGGGCTGGCCCCAGCACAGCCCCAGGCACAGCACCCACACCTCTGCCTGCTCTGGCTGGTCCCTCCCGGCTCTCACAGCACAGCTCAGAGCAGCCTTTGGTCCCTGCTGCTGTCCCCTGCCCCATCCTGTCAGGGACCCAAAAAACATTAGTCCTGCTGCAGTGCAAAAACCCGACATCTGCAGCACATCTGGGCAAGGAGACGCCTCCAACCTACCTGCTCAGCTCAGACTGGGAAGAGCCAAGCACGGGGAGTGCTCTGGCATCACCTCAGGGGAGCAGTTTGGGAACACACCCTGGAACTGGGGAGGGGACCTCTACTGAGCACTGGTGGGATAGGGCAGCCCATGAAACGCCATTAGTCTTCAAAAGAAGCGCTGACTGCACCCCGTGCCTGGTGCTAAACCTGTCCTCACTTGCCGGTATTCCTGCCTGGGCTCCATCCAAAGTCTGGGAGATCAGACGCGTTCCTTTCTTTGCCCACCGCAGTGCAGGAGTGGTGGTGAGAGGAGGCAGCGGGGGAGAGCAGGTGGGGTCTGTGGAGACAGGTGAGTTCTTTGTGGGG
>QUSF01000018.1:8764806-8834655 GCA_003676055.1 Chloebia gouldiae | reverse complement strand
CCTCCATACTGTTTTCCACTTGAAGAGCTAAGTGATGATAATTGTATTCTGTTTCTCCTTCCTGAGCTAATTTTCTGACTCATTGTGGGGTTTTTTCTGCTAGCTTTTTGTTAATCTAGTTGGCATGTTGTGGTTTCTTTGTTCATTATGTGGTGGGGCTATATAAGAGGATTTGTCTCTGGAATTCAGGTATCCCCTGCACTGCGTTCCCTGTTATCGTCTTCATCAGCAACTCTGCTAAAGGCACTCTGCTGCACTTGGCATGAGCTAACCTTAATAAATCGGGCTGTTAATCACTCAGACATGTCTCGCTGGATCTTTGCACACTGATTTGTGTGTGCTCAAATAGTTTCCCGGGAGCAGACTTGTGGTGACTCAGTGTTTCAATAATTTGCCCTCCAAACTCTGCCTCGCGGTTCTGCCTGCCGGGGGGCTTTGCCTGCCGAGAGAGCCGCGGGCACCGGGTGAGCGCTCGGTGACAGGCAGGACAGGAACAGGGAGGGGTCTCCTCATGGCAGAGGCTTCCCGGCGTGTTCTCCTCCCACCCCACACTCCTGTCGGGTCCCAGCCTCGGGTGTGCAGGGAGCAAACTGCGCTGCTGCTGCCGCACCAGCACCGGCCAGCCGGCAGCGGAGCGCAGCCTTGCTCCAGTCCCTGGGAGCTCTCCCTCGGATCCCGGCGCCGCTCATTTCCACAGGTGCCCGGCGGGACTGGAGACAGATTGAGGAATGTTTATAAGGAATGTTTAAGCATCATTATTTACGTGTTGACTCAGACCCAGCAGAAGCAGAATTTCACAGATTCCCTTTTGCAGAGCCTGGCTTGGAGTCCAGCAGAGATGCAGCCTCCTGCCCCCCAGGCACTGTCCATGCCCTGGTCAAACGATGCTCAGGTTATAGGTTATATATTTATATATATATAGTGCATTCTATGTTTGCCTGAGAGCTGCTGGGAGTTAGGGCATCCTCAAGTGATACAGGAGCCTTGAGGCTCTGAATCTCACTCAGGCATTGATAATTATCAGTCAGATAGCTGAGCCATTACGGAGATTCGATACAGTCAGCTCTTACATCCTGCCCATTTAGGGGAGAAAAATCCAGCAACGAGGAGATGCTGCGATTGACAGATCCAAGGAAAACCAGCCAGGTTATTTCTGACAGCAAGAGATAGCTAACTACAGGGATTAGCAGAAGATCAAGGGAGTGTGGAGAGACCCCTTCTTTGGAGTAAGGGCTTGGACTCCTCCAGAAAAAGGTTATTCAGCCACTTAAAAAAAGAAAGGAAGGAAAACAAACCTAATAAAGATCAAAGACAATACATGGCAGTTTGAGAGCTGCTCACCAAAAGCTAGTGAGGAGTGAGGAACACTAAAAAAAAAAGATAGCTTCTTTTACTATTTAAATGAGGTGATGTTTATTAATTAGATATTATTTTAACATTTTGAGAAATTCACAGTGATGTTTTTTCACTGAAAATAAACCCTTCTGTACACTGAGGGAGGACAGTACTGGCAACCAACACAGAGAGCTTTGAATTCCCATGTTCAATAACCGTGAGCTCCAAGCGAAGTGCCTCAGGGATGAAGTATTCACCCATTTCTGCTGCCACTCCTTGTGTTCTGCTGTTTTCTTCTGGTGCAGGCACTGCAGTGCACACCCAAGGTACCCAGCTGGGGTCAAATGGCCTGAAGCAAGGACCCCCCTCCTTTCTTTTTCCTTCCCACTGCACAAATAGAAAACAAAAACAAACAAACAAAAAAATATCAGTCCTTAGTTTCCCTTCTTTGGTCTGGCTTATTCTCCCCTGGGAAGGTGGTGGGAATATGTCCTTATTTCCTCAAGCCACCCAGCCCCCCTACTGCCTCTCTGGGCAGAAGATCTGTCTGGGCTATGAGCAGGGCAGACCAGGAGCCCCCCAGCTGACATGGCTGCCCTTGGGCTGCTGAAATCCATCACTTGGTTTGCACCAACTAGACAGCCCCAGAGTCCTTGGTTGCTCCTCACAGGACATTCCTTCCAGCCCTTTCCTGCCCTCCTGTTGTTTAAGTGAGACTTTTACAGCAACTAGTAACAATGCAGAACGATTCCATTCTTTAGTAAGTGAATGCTACATCCCTGATGAAATATTTTGTGGCCTTTTATAAAGTGCCAGTGTAGCTCTTTTTACTGAATTAATATATTTATAATAAAAAGAACTTCTCAGTGGACTACATTAATCTGTCATTGCACCATCTGAGCCTACAGCCATGGATCCTGGGGTGCATCCCTGCTCCCCTTGTCTGGGGCTGGCTTCCAGCTGCTGTGGGTGGGACAGAGATAGGGCAGGAGGAGCAGCCAAATCTGAGAGGAAAATCACCATCAACAATCCTTACCTCTGTTGGAGGCTTTGCTATACACTAGCTGGTGAGGCTGCCTGTGGATGGAGTTCATCTGCATGTCCAAGTCCCTCCTTCAAACACCTGTCTTCATGGATTTGTTTCTCCTGCTGTGCACAGCCCCACGTTATGGCACGTGTTACAGGCCAGTGACAGAAACCTGGGTCTGCTTCCTCTGATAGCAATAAATGGGAAAACCTGAAAGCAGATCACGATGTCTCAGAAGCTCCATGTCCCCTGTACATATTCCTGCCCCCTGGGCCAGCTGCAGCGTGGGTTTTACTGGTAGTGCTGGAGAAGCTGTGTGCCCACTATGCCAAGCAGAGGAGGGGCTACAGTAAGACAAGCCAAAAATCAGCAGTAAAACAACAGAGCAGCAATGCTGGCTCCTGAGGAGAGACTGGGAGATGCCCTTTGATGCCTCCCACAGCCAGGTAGCTCCCCTTAGCCCCGTGGCTCACAGGTCTGTGTTGGCTGTTGGGAGGTTCCTGGTGCAGCAGCTGGCCGGGGAGGCAGGTCCCTTCCTGCACTTGGCCTGCTCCAGCCACGCCTCGTGGCAGGACATGGCCCTGGGTGGCAGCGCCCGGTGCCGAGGCTGTGGCACCTTCTGGCAGATGCAGAGCAGGGAGCGGAGCCCCGCACGGAAGCTCTCGTTCAGCCAGCAGTAGATGAAGGGGTTGTAGCAGGTGCTGCTCATGGCGAACCAGTGCAAGGTGAAATAGAGCGAGTTCTTTGTCTTGATGCCCAGACTGGAGATGAGCACCACGTAGCAGTTCAGGGGAAACCAGCAGACTGCAAAGACCACCACCACCAGCATCAGCATCTTGATGCTCTTCTTCTTGTTCCTGTGGTGGGTGACGTACTGCTGCGTGGTGACGTCCCCGATGGCATTGCGGAGCCACAGCTTCTTGGCCAGACGCAGGTAGGTGACGGTGATGATCAGCAGAGGCAGGAGGTAAAGAAGGAGAAAGGTAGACAGGTCCAGATACTTCCAGACCAGCTCTGCGGGCTCGGGGAAGTCAGGGAGGCACAGACTCCGGACAGTGGCTTCCCTTGAAAACAGGAAATACAGATATGGCATGTGGCCATTGATGTCCCATGGGTGCTGCTGGCTCAGCAAACCACACTGGGGGTCTCACACTGCCCACAGGCACCTGCTCAGAGGTGTAGTGTGGACAGAGGGAGGACACAGAGCCACAGCTCTGCCATGTCTCTCTCAGGCTGGACCTGTAGCCCCTGCCTTCCATGGGAGCACCCACCCTGCTGTGTCCCCCAGCAGGGTGACACCATTCCACCTTCCCTACCCACCATTCCCTTGCCATCAGCTCCTACAACTTTCCTGCTGCCTCTCAAAACTGGTGTGATGATGATTCACTTGGCTCCAGTTGAACCACTGACAATTAACTAACAAAAGAACTGAGTGTAACCATACACAACAGCTCATTTTAACAACCCCTTACACCTGTTCCATCCCATCCAGCCCCAGGATCCGGGTGTGTTCCCACTGCCTGGCCAGCAGTGGCTCTCATTCCCTCACCCTTCACTGCACTCATGTCCCCTCCACACCCTGCAGCTGGTGTAATGGAATTTATTTACAGTGGATGTTTTCTCCTTTTCTTTCCTTTCCCCTCTCTTTTTCTTTCTCTTATTGCATTTTACTCTTCTCTTTTCATCCCTTGTCCTCACTTCTCCTCTATTCAGCCAGATTTTAGCTCCCATCAAGCTGTACTATTCACTGCAGTATTGATTTGTATCTTTAATATCCTGTTTTTCAACTGCTGGAGCTGCCTTTTGTGCCACAAATAGGAGATTGCTGAGAACAGGCAGCTGGAGCAGGGGATGAGGCCAGGAGTGACAATAGGTCACTGAGTGCAGAGGACCCAGAGATGACGCTCGAGACGGGAACTCAGGCAGAAGGGAGAATCACCTTTTTTGAACTGCAGTCTTGACTTTGCCTCCCCTAGATCTGAGGGACCTCACCACTGGCACAGGGGACCTGACAGGACAGTGTTTGGTGAATTCTGATATGAACAGGGACTCAGATGGCTGCTGTGTAGTGCAGCCAGAGATGGATGTTGGTGGAGCCCTTGTTTCCCATCCCAGAACCCTAACCACTCCCTGGTAGCAATCTCAGGAGCCCCGGCCCTGCAGGAGCTATTACAAGCAATATTACAACTGTGATTTTTTTTTGTCAATGGAAAGCAGGGACAGGAATAGCATGTCCTGGAAGTCCTTATATCGCTGAGCTGCCTCGTGCCAACACAGGGCTCGGTTTCCTCTGGCCATGCCAAAGGATGAGCAGAGACAGGTGCCCCGAAACAGATCGTAGGGTTCGTTCATTCATGAGCAATTTGTTCCCTAATCCCCAAGCACAGCTGCAGAGCGACGCAAGCACGGAGTAACCCTGCCCTGTGTTTACAGTCTGCACAGTTAGAGGTATGCTATCCCCTGGCTATGGCAGGCACAGCAGGCACAAGCACAGGCAGGGGAGGGCTGTGAAGCCCCCATCCCACTTCCAGCTCTTGCAGCCCCTTGGGCACCAAAAGCAGTGACACGCTCATGCTCTCCTGCCTCATCAACAGGAGGGGATCTGGCTGGGCTGCAGGAAATTAGATTTGTCCTTTATACAGAAGGTCAATGTCTACAATAGAAATCTCATTCCTGCTGCCTGTCAGTGTCTCCTTGCCCCACTCCCTGGGATGCTGATCTCAGCCTGAAAATACAGGTCATGGTAAGATTATCCCCTTGGCCTCAAGGCTGGCATTCCTGCGAAGGGCAGCACCAGCAGCATGACACCTGCCACAAAAATCCCACTTGGGTACTGTTACAGACTGTTTTCTAGACAAGAGAGGTCACAGCAATGCCACAGGCTGGTGGGGACAGGAGGGACAGAACAGGCTGGGTACCACAGAGGAAAGGACTGTAAGGTGAAAGAACACCAGAGTTTGGGTTTTGTATTTCTCCCGGGCAGAGGGTGACAGCAGAGACAAGTGCTATTGCTGGGCTTTTTGTGGGGAGATAAGCTTCTGCTTTTAATTTTTTTTCTTTCCCTCTGCATTAGAACCTTCTTTTTTTTCCTGGTATTTCAGTCCTTACGCTGATGTGAAATTTCACTTCATCTGCTGTCATTATGTTTAGCCAAGCAAAGAGTTAGTTTCCTGAGGAGAGGCACCATGCCACACCAGGACAGCTCCACTTCCTGCCAAAGCACTGGTCCCCCACAGCCCTGCTTCATGAAGAATATATGTTCTCTATGTTTTTCTCATTAGTGTAACATTGGACAGAGGAACCTCAAGCTTCAGGGAAGATTAGTCCTGCTTAGTAAATCCACATGGATGGAATACAGGGAAGCCAAAACCTGAGACTCGAAGTATGAAATCCTGGGGAAGAGAGACTGACAGCCCTGCTGACAAACCAGGGTGGTCCCCTGCTCCTGCTCCCTGCAGAGCCTTGGTGATGTCAGCACAGGTATTCCCAACAGGAAGTTTATTTTCTTTCTTTTTGAAACTGCAGTTTGACTCTCTCTCCTCCCTGCCTGGACGAGTTGGATGGGCTTGGTCTTGCTGGGTCTGGGAACGTGAGCAGGTAAAAGGAGGGAAGAGGAAAGTCCCTCAGGAGAAAATTACCTTCTCAGGACAGAGCTCACCTGGAAAGGCCATGGCACTTGAGGAGGTGTGTGTTGCCAAGAGCTGTGCTCCAGCCAGGCTGTGCCTGGGACTGGGACCCAGAGCCTCGTCTGGGCACGCAGGAGGTGGCAAGAGCAAACCCTGGACAGCAGGCCAGGCAGAGCACAGGCCAGGCAGCTCTTCCACAGCCCCAGCCTCTGCTGGGAGAATTGGGATGTCACCCATGCACCACCTCCCTCTCATCCCACATCACCCATCCCGTGCCTGGGACGCTCAGGTGCCCTCCCTGCTGAGCAAGTGGCACTGCACAAAGGCTGCCAGAGCTCCACACGCTCACTGGGAAGGGGAGATCACTCACCTGTAGTTATACTGGAAAAGCTTTTGATAGACAGCATGGGGCAGGGAGAAACAGGTTGCCATCAGCCAGATAACAGAGATGCTCAGAGCTCCCTTTGTCAGGGACATCCTCTGCTTCAGCGGGTTCAGGATGACCTGCAATAGATTCCACCATGACTCTTCTCCCACAGGAAGCAAAAGCCCTCACAGTCCACAACAGGAGTGGGCAGTTTGTGACATAACCTAACACATCTAATGGTAGGAAAATGACAGCTATGATTAGGGAAATGACCTGTTCATTAGAGTGACATGGAAAATGGGAAATATTTTAATTCTCAGTCTTCTCAGAAGAGCTTTCAAACTTTATCCTCAACCTTGTTATTTGAGAACCATTTTCCTTAAGCAGGAGGTTACATTAGGTCAAAAAAAAAAAGAAAAAAAAAATTATGTACCCAAGTGTCTTCCCTCAAGGGTATGTTTTTTTATTCTATATGAACTATGTAAGAAATGTCTCTTGTTCTAGCTGGGCCTGTGAAGCTGAGACTTCCTCCCCTCTGCTGAGGCAGAAATTCACCTTTCATGAAATTTCCTTTGTTAGATCTTTAAGCTGATAAAATCTGATAGTCTGGAACTTGCTATTTGGCAATAGCACATGAAAGGGGAGTGATTGCTAGGGACAAGCACATGGCCTGGGCTGTCCTTGCTGCCCTGCACTGGTCATAGAGCCAGCATTTGTCATGGCCATGATCAAACATGGGTAAAAACTTATCATAGCTGAAGTCTCGTCCCAGAGCCTTGGAAGGAAGAGGGGCAGGCAGTGTCACCTGGTGCCTGTCGAGAGCGATGGCCGTGAGGGTCAGCGTGGAGACGTGGAGGGAGCAGTACTGCACAAAGCGGCTGATGTGGCACATGGCCTTTCCAAAAATCCACGTGCTGTTCACAAACCGGACCTGAGGGGAAACAACGGCTCATCAGCCAGAAAATGTGCTGAAAACAAATGCATGGAGATTTGTTTTGTTTTCCAAAAAGTCCCATGGCTGGAACCTGAGCAGGGTCAGGGGCTCTGGCTGGTTGGGCAGCTTCACCTGAAATTTATAGAAAGATCAGCTATCCTGGTCTCTGAAACAGCTTTACAGAAGAGTTTATAGGGTCAAACCCCACTGATTATGAAGTGGTAATGCCACAGTCCTCCTGGCCTGTTCTGCAGAGACTGTGAACAGTGGGAAAAACTTTTTATTACACTAACAACTATATCTGGAAAAAGTGGACCAAGATTTCATATCAACCCCACTGTCAGATTCAGAGAACTATCACTGAAACCTTTATCCAGCTGTCATCTCTGAAAAGCTTGACTACTTTCTTCCAGTCACCCAGTATGACTGGCATTCAGGCTGTTCTGACCCACTAAGGGACTCTCTAATGCTCTCCTGCATGAACATTAAAAACACAGGAACTTGTTCTCATTTGCCAAGAGGCTCTTGGTGGGGTTTGGTAGCACACATTGTGATAGACTTTGGAGTTTTTGGACTCTCTGTGTCTAACAGAGCAACAGAGAGCCCGCAGGTTACTGAACAGTGTTTTACTCGCCTGGTAGAGTTATCAGTTAGACTTGGTGGTGTTGGGTTCCCACCTCAGCCCTAGGAGAGAGTGCACAGAAAGCCTCTGACCACCAGGCAGAGTTCTGGTGGGTAGGAGACTCCTGTCCTGGTTGAAGACGACCAGCTACTTACCAAGGTGAAAGGTGTGTTGAGCAGTGTGATCATGATGTCTGACACTGCCAGGTTGACGATGAAGAGGCTGGTGGCTGAGTGCATCCTCTTGTTCTTCAGCACCACGTGGCACACCAGCATGTTCCCGAAGAGAGACATGACAATAATGACCGAGTACGCCACGATTAGAAGAGCTTTCACTGTTGGTTTCTGGGATTCTGGCTCATATTTAGCCAGCTCAGCAAATTTTTCCCACTCAACAATGCGGCTCTCTGTCCAGTTGAAGATGCTCCTATTAGTTGCGTGGTAGATGGACATGAGTTTGGCCAGGGAAGAGTAATGGTCAAACTCCTCAAGAAACCCTGTCACCTGTGACCTGTACGGCTGAAGCAGCGAGTGAGGCATGGTAGGTCGACCCCAGTCTTCCCTGCTGGGTGTCAGAAAGTGGCAGGTTTGGGACCACACACTCACATAGCAAGAAGAGCAAGAACTTCACAGGTGAGCTCTGGGCTCAAGCAGGCTGCCTGACCATCCTGTGGTGCTGTCGCAGGAATTTCTCCCAATGCATAAACGTTCACCTTCCTCTCTAAACAAATCCAAAGACCTCTTCCCAGCGACGATCTGAATTCTGAATAGCACCCAACGCTTCACTTCCTGGATCAGATAGGTCTCTATGTGACACTGAATACATTGCAGCATGATTACACCCCAGTTCCCTGCACACCCCAACCACAAAGAGAAACCAACTCCCCACCCTTACCCCTCTCACTCATCTCGCACTGCCCAGCCGGTTTTGTTCCTCACGGTCCCAAGGGGCAGCAGCGGCTCCTCCGGCTGCTGCGCTGGACACCCCGCACCGCACACCCGCCACTCTCAACACACCCCGCACCGCACACTGCCCGCACCGCACGCTGTGCACTCACCGCCGCACACCTCCCGCACCGCGCCCCTGCACCGCACACACCCGGCGTACCTTGCACACCCCTCTCACCGCGCACCCCTCTCACCCCGCACCCCTCTCACCCCGCACCCCTCTTACCCCGCACCCCGCGCTCCGCTCACCGCGCTCCCCCGGTCCGCCCGCACGTGCGGCCGCCGGGGCCGGGGCCGCCGCTCGGGGCGGGGCTCGGGGCTGCTCCATTCATAAATCGGCGCGGGCGGGGCCCGGGAGTCGTTACCGGCGTTCATCAGTGCCGCGGCGCCGGTGCCTCGGTACCCAGAGCGGCCGCGACGCTGCGGGGCCGGGGCGGAGGGCAGCGCCCACCACGGTGGCGAGCGGGCACGGAGCATCCGTGCTTGCGGAGTTCCCGGCACTGCCTTAACGGGAAAAAGGGAAAACCACCCACACAAACCTCTCCTGGCCCGAAGCTTTGCGGAAAGGCTCCTGGTGGAGTTTCAGCGCTTGTTTTTTGATGTGTTTCTCTCACGGCTGGGTGCCTCCTGACAGATGCTGACATAGAAGTGAGTTTAGGTTTCAAAGACTTCAGGCAACATATTTTTAAACTAGATAGTACAATCTTTTTCATTTTGTATTCCATATGTGTCACGTATTCCTTATATATATATATATATATATATATATATATTTCTAGTCACCTGCATGATCTCCTTCCCCTGTCCATGGCTCTGCTCTCCCTGTCCATGTCCATGCTGTGGCCAGGCCATGCAAGGACTAAGGCAGGGGAGTAGCTACAGGATGGGGAACACATGGGAGGGACATGGGATACGGGACATAGAGAATGTGCCTCTTGCCAGACTCCAAATTCTGCTTCTGAGTGAAAAGGTCCCATGCTGACATGAGGAGCCAAGAATTCATTTTCATTGTCAGTCCAGGATTTAACAGCCCAGTGCAGTTCAATAAACACCTACAGTCATCCTGTGTGTTCCAATAAGAACACTTATATTTTCCAAATTATCTATTTTTTCCTAATTCAAATGAATAATGCATTTTAAAATGTTGTTTGCAAGTGCCCTAATGCCTGTCCTGGTACCTGGCATTGGTAACCTCTATCAGGGCATATAAACCATGATGACAACTAAAACATTCGATTTTTCCTAGTTTGGGGCTCTTTGCCATGGAGCAAACTGGGCATCCCAGCTAGCACTATGTCAGCCATAGGCTTTTGGACAGACTAATGAAGATCTTCCTGGCAAATAGTAGAAAAAGAGTCCAGATTAAGACAGGAGGAAAGGTTTGTATATTTGCTGTGTATTTCCAAGGAACTGCTTCTTTGCTCAGAATTTTGTATTTATGGATTCACAGGTCTAAGAGATGCACCAGTTCCTGACTGTGGCAGAACTCCAGTTGCTTTCAGCAGAAGCAGAATGAGCTTTGCATTTGCTCTCTGGAGTTTCTTGCCTGAGTGCTGCAGAAAAGACACACTGGATGTTTATTGCCACAATAGCAAGATGATCTGGAAGGTTTCTGCTATTTTTTAGGCCCCCTGATGCCATTCTCACTGTGGCTGTGAGATCCTTGTGCATCCAAAGAGCCGCTTCAGTATCCTCCCATGCTGTTCTTGCTGGCATACATTATCACTGGCTTACAGCTGCAAGCTCAGAAGAGGAGAGCTATGAGTTTAGTCTAATCATATTTCCAGCAAAATCCCAGGCATGTTAGCTTTCTCCAGGTGCAAATTGTCGAACTATGGTATGTGCTAGAACTTCCTGAAACACTCAGGCCCTCACTGGCTAAGGAACTAAGACTTGATCCATTACACAGCAATAATCACAACCAGCCTCTCCTCCCCTCAGACCCTTGATGCCAGCCCCATGTGTTCCATGTCATTAGACAAGTCTCCGATTGATGCTCGTCTGGTTTTATTTGTCAGAAACACTTCAGAAGCAGGAATGGTTGTGTTGTGGAATAAAATTGTTAGAGTTTTCTCCCTGCCCTTCTTGAGCAAAATTCCAGTTACCTGCCTGTCTCTGAGGAGACTGCATGCTGGAGGGTGTCACCCTGTTCTTTTAAAAGTTTTAAAGTTCTTTAAAAATTTTTCTATACCTTCTAATATTTACATATTTCTACTAGAGTTCTCACACACTGTTCATGTAAATAATGATTGTTTTAAATTCTTCTTTGTAAGAGGCGAAATTTGATAGACTATTAGTTTATCCAGTGTAGTTAGAGAGGTAGCAATTTTATCCTCCAATCCACTGTCACTTTTAGAATTCTATATATTGCAAGGTCAGAAATAAAAGTAACTTCCTTTTACTTTTTTGATATTAGTGTGAGTGTGTGAGTTATTTCATGTCGTAGTGCCACAGCAGGGATTAAAGGTATTCAGTGTCTTTCTTGTGTTACTCTTAAATGTCAGAAGGTCCTTTTGTTTCCTGGAGTGCTGGCTTCCCTCTGGACAGAAGAATTAATAAAAGTGCAGATACACAGGTACCAGAGGCACTGGAACTGAGGAGCTGCAGAACTCCTTGTTTTGCTCTCAGACATTGGTGTCTGTTAGATTTTAAGGCACAGAAAGTATAGCTGAGCCCCTGAAATAGTAATTACCAAGCTCTACATTGCATGTACTACCAATGTGCACAGCCCAGACATGTGTTGCAACCCAGCTCGGGTTTGCCTGAGGTGCAGCAGGGTGAGAGCTTTGGCACCAGGTGCTTCCACCTGGGCCTGGCTCTCTGAGTGCTTCTGGAACCTTCCTCCCACCCAAGCTTTCAGCAGCCCCATGGAGGCTTTCAGGCTCCTCTCACCTGGCATGGATACACCAGATTTCTAAACAATGGGCATTGCACATCTAAAACAGAAAATACAGCCCAATTTTAAACTCATCTTCCAACTTAAATTAAAATTCAGGGGGCAGGAACTGGGAAGTGCAAATAGTTGTCCATGATAATCAAAGCTCAATTTCCCCTGGGTCACAATATGATCTGGCATCAGTTGCCACTGACATGGGAACAGTGCTTTCATGTGCATTAGTTCAGAGCCTGCCTTTATCATATGCTCTGACTGGCTCTGAGATTCAGCACAGGCGAGTGGGTGGAGGGGCACTTGTACAAAATGGGATTCAAAAGGAGAAATAAGAAAAGAGCAAGAATGCCATAGCAATTGAAATTGATGTCCTGTGAACAGTTACAATTCAGACTTCATAATTCAAAATACAAATGGCAATTACATAATAACTACTAATAATGCAACTTCAGGGTAGTTGGAAAAGAAAGGCTTTATAATGGATTTGATAGTCCTTAAGGTTCAGCTGTAAGGTTTGAGTGACAGAACAAAGAGAACTATCATTGTATATATGTATTACAATCTCCCATTGTAACTGTGCCCTCTCCCCGCTCTGATGGGCTTTGTCTAGTGACCCACCGGGGCTGGATCTTCAGGCTGCTTTTTTTTTTTTCTTCTCCTTGGAAAAAAGTCATACAGAATGACTGACAGTGCACCCGATTCCTGTCTGATTGCTGGCCCCCTGATTTTCACTGGGATGTGAAAGCCTAGCAAGTAACAGTAACAGCCCGCTCCTACCTGTGCTGTCCTGCCAGCTCTGAGTGCTGCAGCCTGGCCATGGCTTGGGCCATCAAAGTCTGCCCTTTTGTTTGGTGCAGCCCATCTTCGTGGGAATTCAACCCATCAATGTGCATTGTCCTTTGCTGGGGTGAACTCTCAGCTTCAGAAGCCTCTGAGCCTTGAACACTCCTTATGGTGTGTTTTCTTTTTAGGAGGTTCTTCTCCCCCTTCTGTGTGGTAGTCAAGACAGAAAAACAAACAAACAAACAAAACCAAAAAAATCCTGTTTTGTCTTCGCTAATGAAAGGGTCTTGACAAAGAGTGGAAAGGGTAAGTCATTTTCTGTGTGTGGTGTGCATGGGGGATGTTATAGGGGATATTAATTCCCTCATCCCTGCTTGCAGCTCACTCTGCAGGGGCACCAGCCAGGGCTTCTTTGAGTCCTCCTGCACAGGTACAGGAACAGTGAGCAGGGACACCCCCACATCCCGGTGGGACTACGTGCCACCCACACTCACACCCCCACCACACTGAGCTCACAAGGAGCCTTCTCCCCTCTGTCGAACAGTTCAAAACTCCAACACTTCTCCCAGTGCCTGAACTCAGCCCCTGTGCGAGCACATCGCTGGTTTGAGGCCAGAGAGCTGCAGCTCTGCAAGCAGGACTTTGTCAGAGGAGCTTCCCCTCAGAGGTGTCTGGAGTGGAGGCCAGCAGCTGACAGACATTGCACAGACCCTGTCACAAGCTCAGGAAAGGGCTGGATGGGTTTGACAAGGTGAGGAAGACTCAGGCAGCACCCTCCCCTGTGCTGTACATTCCCCGGCTTTTAAGAAATGCCATCCTGGAAAGGCTCATTATCTCTGTTCCCTTCCAAGACCAAATTAATTTAAAGCATGATAGGTTTGCTGGAATGACTCACATACCAAAGGAAGGGAGGAATTAAGACAAAACTTGAAAAGTATTGGTACAATATACATTTACTTCAAACCTCTGTCCTTTGTGCAGCTCTGACCAAAGGAAGAGATGTGACCATGGCTGAAGTTGCCTGAGCCAGCAAGGGACATTCATGCAGAGGCTGATGGCAGCTGTAGCATCCTGCTGAGTTCTATCTGGGGACAAGTCACCCACCAGGACCCTGATTCAGGGACCTCACTGTGTGGCAAACATCTCTGTGTAGCTGTCAAGGGATATGTCAGCTCAGAAAGCCCCTGAGCTGTGGAGCTCTGGTGAGAGCTTGCTCCCTCAGCTGGAAGGATCCCTCATAGATCCCAGGAAGGATCCCCCAGGATCTATGTGTTTGCCCAGTTTCTGGATTTGGGAGGCATGGTTCAGCCACCAGACAGGTACCTTCAGTGGCAGTGATCCCTGGCCCTGGGGTGCCCCAGCCAGGGGTGCAGCTCTGCTGCACAGCCCAGGGCAGGCAGCACTCAGGAGCAGCTCGGCTGGAGGATGGAGGGTGCTGAGGCTCTGCCAGATTCCTGATCAGCACAACAACCACAGGCACCAGCAGCTGATGGTGAGGGGCACAGGGGGCAGGAGCCCCTGCAAAGCTGAACTGCAGCAAGTGCTGCAAGGTCCCAGCAGGGCGCCAAAGTCCATAGTTCTGGGTTTGCAAACGCGTGGAAGCAGGAGCACAATCAGCCAGGAAAGGAGGGGCAGTTCTGGCAGACACTTGTGCTGAAGCATTTAAAACTTAATTTTCAGCTCATTCAGTCAAAAGAGGTTGTGAAATTACAGCAATAAAACCTGAAGAGCATAATGCAATTGGCACTTTCCTGGGAGGTCTAAAGAGCTCAAACACAGAAGTACTGATTATCTTGCTCTTAAATTATAAGTTAAACTACTTTACCACCAAAGGAGGAAAAGATGGCTAGTAGGGGATCCTTCTGAAAGGGGCTCCAGGGGCAATCCTGGTTATTTTACATCCAAATTCAGTCCATGCAGCCTGAAAAAAGGTTTAATACACACTGGAGAAATGTGATTTATTGGAGCATGCAGACACATGCGTCTCAGAGAAATGACCCCCTTGCTGGAAGGAGGCACCATGGATAAGGAGAAGCCTTCCCTTTGGATCCCTAGGAGGATTTCCACTGGTTTCCCCTGCAAAAGCTCTTGAAGAGGATGATCTGGGTGGGCACAGGGCAGACTTGAGGATGGACAGACCTGGCAGAGAGTGACTGGCTGCTTCTCTGCCTGCCTGGGACACACAGATGGCCACCGGACAACTTCAGGGAACTGCAACAAAGAGGAATGGCTGGACAGGTTTAGAATGAAAGGGGCATTTCTCACTGCTGGAGAGTGCTGGGATTGCTCAGGCACGTTCCTATGCAGCCCCACGCTGCCCCTGGAGCAGCCAGACAGCACTGGGGGGACTCACCAAAGTCTAGTACTGGAGACAACTGGAACCTCAAAACCTCAGTGTCAAAACCTCAGAGCTAAACAAGAGCACTGAGGAGTGAGCTCTGGCCCTGGCATCAAGCAGCACAAAGATTTCCAAGGCCACTTGGAGACTTAGATTTCTGTAACAACTGTAGACAAGGCAGTAATTTTCCATTTCTTTACTTACTGGTGCAGAATTCTAAACAACCCAGGCAAGAAATCAACATACAAACCACCCAGCCAACATATGGCTGCGGAACACTGCCAGCCAGAATCCTCTGCTCCCAGCTGCAATTATCCGGCAAAACACGTTACCTGTGCCAGCTCTGGCTGGTTTGTCTGCAGAATTTTGATCAATTTAAATGGAAACAGGCCCACAGTGTGAAGCCAAGGTCTATCAATGTATATTTCACTGCTGGGTAAAGTTGAGGCAGGTTTTTTCCTCTTCACAATAGGAATACACTATTTCTATCAAAAATTTTGTACTTAAATCTGGAACTGTGACTGCAGAACAAGTTCAGGAATCTGCAAAACCAGAAAGGACATACCTGAAGGTATGTGTCTTCCTCTTACTAGTTCCTTTGGTCTCCAGTCATCAGCATCACTTGGCCCTTAGCCACTGGAACCTCTCCTGCAGCAAAGTGACTGGTGGGCATCTGCAGGGAGCCAGCTCAGCTCAGAGGAAAAACATGCCATTTAATTAAACGAGAAGATTAAGTTTTCACAAAAATAAACCACAAACAAACAAACAAACAAACAAACACAAAAGTAACTAACTTACTATCAGAGAGCTCAGCTAACAAAGCCTCCCAGGCTGTCACACTGGCAGCAAGGTCACATCTGAGCCCCTCAACTGGTGCTGGGCAGGAGCTGCTTGCTGCAGCCCAGTTACTGCCCCTTGGATTTGGGTTCTGCAGGGGCTGGGCCCCTCCCCAGTCATGGTGAGAAATATTCTCCTTGTCAAAATGAAGCTTGGCTACATTTTGAAATTCCTGGGTTTCTCCTGGATTCAGGGAGCTCTGCTCAGGGTTCAGGACCTGTCAAAACAGAGAAGGGATTGTTCCTCTGCTCAGCTAAGGCACCTCAGGTACCAGGAGAGGTTTCAGAAATGCTGATTTCTTGTTTCTGCTCAGCTTTCTTGCTCCAGGGACTGATCTAAATCAGTCTTGTGGGGCTCCTCCCTTTCCAGCTGCAAGAGGAAAAATTACAAAACCTCTTTTTGCTTTTGAGATATTCAGCAAGGATAGGAAGCCCAAACCCCTCTGGGCTGTTGCTGGGGCAGGGACCACTGGGCCAGGGCTGGAAGGAGCAGGGATGGAGAGAGAATGCTGGCAGGGTCTGCCCGTGCTTCCAATCTGCCCTCCCCAACACCTTCACAGTGCCCAGCATGTCTCCAAATTCCTGAAACCCTGAAACTCTGACCATGAGGCTGCAGAGCCTTTGGTAGCACAAAGAGACCCACACATGGCAGGGGGCTCTTGCTGAGCAAAAATGTGGAGACTAAGGGCAATGTTGTTGCTGCTGCTGCTGAGGCTTTCCCAGGAGGAAACACTGAGAAGGATTTCAAAGCCTTTGTTTGGTTCAATGCCATCTCCCTTAGTGCTGGGACCTCCAGCCAGCCTGCCCAGATCATCCCTGGATTTCTCCAGCTCATAATGCTTAATTACACTGGATAATTGATTGATTTCTGTATTTGGGGCTTATCCAATCTGGGACTCAGGTCCTCTCCTTTTTCTTCCAGTTTTTTCCTGCCCTAGATGATAACTCATTCAGGAAACTTCACCTCAAAGAAGCCCCTTCTGTTAGATTTTCCCAGATGAGGCCCTCAAGGCCATGGGCATCAGGTGGATGTATCATCTGCCAAATATTTTTTCTATTTTCTTGAGACTTTAGAGTGCCTGGGATTTAAATGCACTAATGTTCTGTGTTTTCTGTTTCCTTGACTAGCCTGGCAAGCACAGAAGCTAAACCTTTCCCAGAGGCACATGAATGGGGGCAAAGAAGGAGAACCAGGAGTCTGTCTTTGTTCACTTAAGAATTTGTGAACAAAAAACTGAAAAGAAACTCAGGAGACAGGCATTTCCTTTTTGTATAGAGAATTCAATGCCAAGTGCTGGGCTCAAAGAGGCATTTTCGATTTTCTATTCAGCTCATTTGTGCTAATTAGCAGGGATGTATAATCTAAGTGAAACAAGTAAGTGCAGGTCAGTGGCACTGATGTGGCTTGCTGGGATGGAAGGACAGCTGGCTTAGACCAGCATAAACTGATTTGTAGACCCAAACCCTAAAATACTCCTGTGAAGAAAACAACCTGTTGTCAGCACTGAAGAGCTCATTTGAGAGCAGAGGTACTCCACAGGTCTTGGGCTGGCTCCTTATTTTGGCTGTCTAAGTTGTCCCATTGTGACTCAGGAGAAAATCCTGAATTCCCTGGGAAGAGAGAAAGTACAGAACTCAGTATTGCAGTTGTGTGGCAGCTGTGAACAAAGATGAGCTGATACAATTCTGCTTTGCTTGCAGCTCAGTGATAATAAAATGACAGATTGCCCACGTACCAGAAGCTCATTGATGTGGTAAAACTCAGTGTGGCTTTGCAGGCAGCTCCAATCCCACATCCCTGACCACCAGCCTGTGTTTTGTACTCCAGTCAATCAGCACTGACACAGAGCACTGGAAGGTCCCAGGGCCTTGGTTGCTGTGACAAGGAGGGACCTTCAGCAGTGAGGTTCTTTTCCAGGCTGCTCAGTGAGCAATCTTCTCTCTTCCCTCCTTAGCATATGATTGGGTTCAAGCACACCAACAGCTTAAAGAAAGGCTTGAAACAGAAAACTCTGTTGTGTGTATGTGTGGGGAAATAGGAACAGCAAAATAATAGTACCCTGTAACATAAACCATGCCCCAGGTCTGGGGGTTCCAGCTGTAGGTGTTGCAGGATCAGGGGCAGCTCAGGCTCCTGCAGCACAGCAGACAGGTACCACAGGTTCTGAGCATCCTGTCCCAGCTGAAGATTGTTCCAGACTCACCTGCAATTGCAGCCATGGGCAGGTGCCTCAGCAGAGCCCTCACTAAGGCTCAGAGCCAGAGCAGCACTAATTGACATTACCAGAGTGAAGTTCTCTTGAGCAACATGAACCCTGACTGATCACATGCATGTTTGATGACAATCTGTTTTTGCAGTTCTCCTTCAGGACTTCTGTTTCTTCTCCAGGAACAAATAATTCTTATTCTATGGGCATTTCATCAATATGCAGCTACATTCTGAAGATGAGCTGTCAGGACATGACAGACACTTTCTGCTGGATGATATTCAAATTTCTTACATAAACATTTTGATTCAAATGAATCTAATTCTCTAATAAAAGCATTGAATCAACCTGTAGCTCTCATACTTGAAACACTGGAGTGGTCTGGAGATAAACAATGAATATTCAGAACTCCAAATCTAGATACAACAATGTTTTTTTTTTTTCCTCCACATTTGCTCACATCTTCTTTCTAGGGGTCAGTGCATTAAAGGAAAAGATGTGAAGTGCAATTGTCCTCCTAGTGTCTCCCTCTGTGCTGTCCATCACCTGCTGGGGCTGCCAGGGGTCACCAGTCAAGCAGGTTCATGCTCTCCAGTAGTGTAATGGCCTTCAGCAATCTGCTCCCTCTCTCAAAAGCTGCCTGTTACTCCAGGAGAGCACAACAGGGGCTTTGATGCTGTTATCTGCCTTTGTTCCCCTGTTTATCAAACACTTTGAAATATGTGACCCTCCTTTTACAGGCACTCCAAACCATCCAAGCACTCCCTTTCCACGGGGCTCAGCAATTAACACTAATCTCTGGCAATAACAACAGAAGAGGAACCAGAACACAAGGGGCAGCTCTTCACTGGCTGGGAGAGTGCCTTTAGAGATGCTGCAAGAAAACTCTTCCTGGATACTCAGGCAGTTTATCCCTGGGTGAGGACAGAGATTTCCTAGAACCCCTTCAGACAGCTTGTAGGATTTGCTTCATTAGGATGCCAGGAAAGAGCATCCCCATTCCTATGCTTTTTTGCCCTGTGTTTCTTCCCCAACCAGGAAAACAGAGAAAAGTTTTCTTGCGAAATTTATAAAGATGCAAAACTTTGCAAGGGTGGCCAGAGGGGACAGCTCCTGGTGCCGACCTCCTGAGCAGAGGGAGAGAGGAGGCACCTCTCTGAGGATGGCTGTGCTGCTCCTTCCGTCCCCTCTGCCCAGCACAGCCTCATTCTCTTTGTGATCTTTAACACCCCCTGGCCTCCGTGGGTTTGTTTTTCCATATCTGAGCACATGCTTGTCTTAATGCTCCCTCAGCATGAAAAACTGCACACAGACAGGGATGACCACGATCTCAGAAACAAAAAGTAGAGGTAACTGCAGCTGAGCTAATGCTTCATCAAGATGCTGTTCAAAGTGCAAAAAGACTGGGGGGGTAAACCTTGAGGAGTTCTGAACTGGCATTTCCAAGCATCACAAAATAGTGTCTTTCCTGCATCTTTCCTCCAGATCATTTGGGCTATGAGAGGCAAAATGGGCAGAATAACCTGATGCCATTGAACCCTCACAGGACTGCAGTGACACTCAGGGAAGGGAGAGCTGTGGAGCAGCCTGACCAGCAACAGAGGAGAGAGATATAGAAGGATTCCCTGGAGGGAGAAACGACTCTACAACTCTGAAAAGTAGACAAGAATAGGCAATTATACTGCTATGGCAGCAAATCAGGCTTTTAGGTGCAAAGTGAAGCAAAAACTTCTCCTGAAATCCCTAAGTACTTCAAGATCTGGGAACTGGAAATTCAACCACATCCCTGTGAGGAGCAGAGCCACTGCCCAGTGTGCGTACCAAGCTGGAGGAGGCCAGAAACACAGAGCAGACACAACCAGACCCCCTGTGCCCCCCAGCTCCCCACAGCCCAGAGGAATCAGCCCTGGCCACAGATCCACCAGACCCCTCCACTCACAGAGCCAGGACTTTCACAAACCTCCTGGGCCTCAGCCCTTCACAAACAAACTGGGCTTGGGTGCCAAAACCACCACTCCAAGGGTAATTCTGCAGGTTTATTAAATACACAACTGTTCATGCACAAGGCCCAGTACAGCCAGTGCAGCCAGGAGCACAAAAGGATTCGCTGCCCCTCAGATATCCTTTTCCAGTGGTAGAAATAAGACCCACTGACCTCCAGGCTTTTTCATTTATGCTCCTCCTGAAGCTGGAGCTTTCTGAAGATGTGTATGGATCTCTAGTCTACACCATATCATGCAGCACAAACCTGCTCACAGATTCTAAGGTGGTGAGGAAATATCTGACCCTCAAAAAATGCTGTACAATCTGTCCTATCCTGATTTTCTTGCTCCTCCAGCAAATCACTCTGCAATTTCCTGCTGCACAGTGCTAAAATAGAAGGGAAATTGTTTCCTTATGAATCAGCACAACCAGCATTTTTTTCTTGTTTTATCTGGCTGAGTAATTTTCTCTTAGGAGAGAGAAAATAGTGCCCACAATCCTGTGAAACATCCATGGTAGAACACCTGTATATCCAAGGGAAAGTGAATGACTCTGGACATGGAAGCCAATTATTGAGAGGCAATATTTATTTTGGGTTTTTTTCATCTGCCATTGAGGGGACCCAGTGGGCTCTGCTGAGGTGCACAGGCAGCACCTCCCTGGTCCCAGGGGAGTGAAGCAGAGAGCATCACTGAGGCAGCACAGTGCCAGTTTGCCACCCACGCTGCTCTTCATGCTCCCACTCTGGGAAGGGGGCCAGTGGGTGACACAGCCAGGATAGCCCAAGAGTTCATGCACTGCAGACAGACCATCACTGCTCTGCTCCGTGTTTGGGAAGTTTGGAGTTGCTGTGGAGACACAGAACAGGATATGACATGACAACTCCTCTGCCTACGACCTTAAAGAAACTTATTTTTATTAACAAGGAAAGCATGCAGACAAATATTCCTCTGCTGCTGGCAGTCTGTGTGGCTTGGCAGGAGTCACATCACAGGGAGTGGGAGGGCAGGGGGATGGACAGACCTCAGCTGGGTCACAGCTCCCCCTGATACAGGGCACAGACACCCTGCCTCCCTGTGCCAGCTGGAGGCTGGTGGAGCTGCCTTGGCAGGGAGCCCCAAGGCGACACTCCTTTGTGGGGCCAGGTGCCCTCCTGGTGTCAGAGCCAGGTTCTCCAAAAGAGTCCTCAGACAGAGAGTGATGGAGGATCCCACGGATCTCTGCTTGGGACAAAGCTTTTCCTCTCATCCTCTGCACAGCAGCTCGGTGTTACAAAGCCCCTGACATGGAGCATCATCAGCCCTGACGAGGTCCCACCTGCATTTGTCCCTTCAGAGCCAAGTTTGGAGTTGTGGCCAGTCTCACATGGGGCACTTGGCCACTGAAATTGAGTCTCTTGCAGTTGCAGCAATCCACAAGGAGTCATGAGTTCCATAGGAGTGATTGATAACTCCTCTTTCTGAGCAAACACAACCTGACACAAGCTTAAAGGGCTTTTAAAAAGCTGGTCAAGAAGAAGCTGTAATTCATTACTGGAAGCTGGAATTAATTACTGCTGATAATCACATTAACCAGAGAACGCACATTCTTTGCAGGCAGTGATCAGGAGTGCTGACAGGTGAAACAGTTAAGCTCAAGAGTGTGGAATTACCCTTTTCTTCAGGAAGACCAGAGACAATGAAGTAGAAACATATTCACCTGAAGCTCCTCAACCCCTTTAGTTTTCTGTTCCCCCTCCAGGATACCCCCAGTTTCTTCCTTCTCTCCAAAGCTGGCCATGCTGAACCATCCTGTCACTCTCACCTGGAGCCCTGGGATCCCATCCAAATGAGCTCAGGCTCTCTGCAGTGCTATTCGAAAGGTCAGGATCTGAGTCATGACTCCAGTATGGTGATATTTTCGGCACTGCTTTAATCATTTTCTCCTGTATGTCTCATGCACTGCCTGCCAGAACCCCTTGTCCTCCCAATTATGGTGAAAATAGATAATTAGTAATAGCCTAATTCAGGAACTACTTGGAATTATTGACGAACAGACTCTAGCCCAACAATATGAATTCTTCATTTATCTTTTCCACTCCAGTGTTGGCACAGGGATAAATGCTGAACCAGGCTTTCGAGGGGAAATGCTTGCCAGCTGCTGGGAATGTTTATGCTAGAATCCTGATGTGTAATGCTAACATGCACAAGGGGAGATGAAGCCCGTCATTAGGATCCCTGTTGTTCCCTTGGGGTGTCCTCTCAACTCCCAGTGACAGAACTCTTTTCTGTGCTCTGCAGAAAACCAGTACCCTGCTCCCCAAACCTTGTGCTCTCGACCACACCAGCCACAGGCATTCCAGATCACATGAACTCACAAATATTTCTGACATTAATTTGTGTTCCTCAGTCTAGACTCATCATGTCCAGCTATTTCATTCCTGAGATCCCAAAAATTTCAAAACTGCATTTCCTCTGCTGAAGTTTCATTCCATACAAATACTGTTTTTAATGTCTCATATTACTTGACAAATATTAATTCATACCCAGCCCTCCTATGAAGCAGAGAAAATGCTATCATTAACCTCACTTTATGGAAAGGAAAGAGAAGAGAAATTATTTGCTGAGGGCAAAGAGGGAAAACTGGTATTAATGTGGGAGTGAGAGTTCAAAGGCTCTATCTCTGAGCCATCCCTCTCCTCAGCAGAAAAGTACCAGGCATCCTTTTTTGGGTGGCCAGCAGAGACATAATGGCACTTCACTCACATCTGCTCTTCTGTTTCATTCCACACAACCGGTGCAATAAACACCAGGGTTGCCCAGGCACTAGAACAACAAGAGAAGCCACCCTGCTTTCCCTCCCTTGTCTGCCCTGCAGCAACATCCCTTCAGAGTCCCTGCACCCTGTGCCCCTTTTCCTCAGCCTGAAGAGGCCCTGCAGAGGGAGAACACCCCTGGCCCTCACTTGGGGCCACTCACTGGGCTTTGTCCTCACTGGCCGCCACTGCAGGGGCAGCTGGGGCAGGTTTGACAGCCACACACCTGGACACCACTGCTGTGTGCCATGGGCATCCTGGACAGCCCATGGGCATTCCCAGTGTCTCTGGGAACACACTGCACAAACCCTGCTCATCACACCAGGGTGAAACTCTAACGCTGCCCCCACAGCATCCTGGCTGTGACAGGGGAACAGACCTTGCTGTGCCCTGAAGGCAGGGCTTTCTCAGCTGCTTTTATTTTTTACCGAGGGAGGGAGGCATCTGACCCGCAGAGGGTGACCTAGTCCCAGCTGTTGCATGGCTGAGCCACAACAAACATGCCAACAGCACTTGACACTGGCACAAAACAGATCTCCCCCTGTTTAATGGTACACATACTGGAAACTCCTATCTCGGCTAGCAGAATCCCAGACTGCCCAACACTCCATCTCAGCATGGGGAGGTGTTAGGAAAGATATATTTGAACTTCTGGACAAGCTCAGTCAGTGAAGTGCAATTACTATGAAAAGCTCTTTGTGTAGAAGATAAATTTTGCTGTGTACACAGGATCCTGCACTCCCCAGACAGAACCGAGATATAAAGGAGGGCACGCATTCAGGGGACAGGCTTTCCTGATACTAATTCCTCAGATATTTACTGAGGCTTGGGAGAAGGGACAGTTATCTGACTGACACTGTATTTTCCTTTTCTCTTTCTCTTCCGTGTAAAATGCATGTGGGTTTTATGGACAAACAGGAAACTAAGATTATTAGAAGTCAACATAGAGGCACCTTTGATGGTTAGAGATTTTTATTTTGGAGGAGACTATTTCTCTACTGCAGTTTTCCTGGTCTTCTGTATACATGTTGAATTTTACAGTAAATGTGTCCATTAAAAGAATTATTTTGTCTGTAGCCCAAAGTATGAATTTATCACAAAAAAATTCCTCTGCCAAAAGCCCTTGTCAGCTGCCTGACTGATTGCTGAAGGGTAAGCACAATTAATGAGACTCCCAATATTCAGGATTCCTGCATGACCAGGGCAAGAGGAAGTATTCAAGACATAAAATCCTTGTTCCACCCAAGAGGTGAAAGTTAAAATAGCATTAATAATAGCAGAATGGTGTTGCAACAGCCTTCCATTCCTGGGCTACCAAGAAACCCAAACATATAATTCATAGCAGTTTTGTGATCATTTTAAAACACTTTAATTTGTACTGAGCAATTTGCAGAAAACTGGGTAAGAGTCCAAGAAAGAGAAGCTTTCCTGATCATTCTTTGTTTGCTTTATGATTTTTCCCTGTTTGAACAGCAGCACACAGAAGCACTCAGGCTGTTGGTGGTCCTGGGGACACCTGGCTGGAGCACAGTGAGGGGACACAGGACAGGGTGCCAGCAGGGCTGAGGAGCATGGCCCTGCATGGGAACCCTGCTCCTCCATCAGTTTTCCCTGCAGGTGGCTCTGCCTAGAGACAGCAAAGGCTGAACACTGGATGCAGAGCAGAGTCCAGGCTCCCATTTAACCAAACATAAATGCTTATCACTGCCAAACCTGCGAGATTTCCCTCTCCTTGGATAAGTGCCTATGAAGCTGGGACAAGCAGGAGAGGAACTCTGGAGCTGGGCTTAGAAAAGCAAGTTTTGATCCTTGCCAAGGTCTCAGACATGTGGTACCACGCACATTCCTGTGAAAGACTGCATTTCTCAGTGCTTCCTGTGCCCTTCAGTGCCTCCTGTGTGGTTGTGAGTGCCTGCTCAGCCCCACTTGCACATGATGCATCTCCCCCTTGGTGAGATGCATCACCACTTTGGTGATGGTGGTGAAGAGAGCTGAGCAGTTCCCTACTGAACTGCAGAGGAACTACTTCTTGGTTTAGATTATTTTTAACTTACACACACCACTGAAGTAGAACAGCTTCTGCAGGAAGGCCTGTGCTTCAAACAGCCTTTCCATGTGGGTGGCTGCTGGAAGCAAGGGTATTCTTGGAGGAGGGAGATACACTGGCCAAAGCCCCCCAGCTCAGGAGGAGCTTTTCCCACCAAGGAGGAAGCCTTCCACTTGCTGGTCAAGGATTTAATTGCATGGTTTCAAGACATGCATAGCTGTGAGGATCATGCCAGTTCTGTGTCTGGCATTACCTCTAAGAGTCTGCCTGACCAAGTCCCTCAAACACACTGGTGGGAGAATCTATTTTCTGTGCCCTATCCAGTTACTGGCTTCCCAAGCACATTGCCTCTTTGCAAAGCACATGGGGTTATTGGGAACAGTTGGAGAGGCAGCTTTTGATGGCTGGAGCCTTTAGAGATTGCTCCTGTGGTTGTAATGCTCCCTCAAACTGGATGGTGACACATACCTAAGGGTGTCAGCTAGCCCCACTCCTGGCCCTTTAAGCCCTGGTCTGAAATGCAACCCTTTAGAAATATGATGGTTTAGACAACTTTAGTCAGTGAGTCAGTTCTGGATTATCAGCCCACAGAGGGAGGATACTGACTATCCCTCAAAAATTAGCAACCAGCAAGCTCTTTCCTTTGATGAATGTTATTTTAAAGAGTCAGCTCACTTCTTTGCTCCAAGAACACTTCCCATTAATCACTGCACAGGAACATCGTGACCTCCTCCCCCAATGGCTTTATGCCCAGGATGACTAGTTCAGCATCATCAGAAAAGAAGAAAGAGGGAGAGGAGCTGCAGAAGATTTGGTCCCACCAAAAATGTGGGGAAGTAGATGCCACTATGGGAAAATCACTTCAAGGGATGGGATAGGTGGGAAGCAAGTGCTCACAAGACTTCCAGACTTAAAAGTATTCAGAAACAACTAAACCTTTGCCTGCTTCAGGGGCAAAAAAAAAAAAAAAATAGAGAGTGGGAAAGGTCCTGTGCCAAGACATGAGCTGTTCAGAGTCTGGGCTGAGCAGGCTCCTGTTGCCTCATCTGACAGATCTCCCTGACTGCCACACACCCTCCAATTCCCAATGAGCTGTGCTTATTGCTATGACCACTGCCATCTCACCAGTACCTAACCCCTGCAGTGCTGCAGAGAATGCCTCAGCTCAGTGTCTCTGCTGTTCTCCACCAGCTGGGATTGACCCAGGATAAGCACCAGTTAAGCAAATCACGACAGTAGATAAAGCTGCTGAGGAACAAGTTCCTTCATATGGCCTGGACTTCACGTCTCAGTTTCTAGAAACTGGGAGAATATGTGATTACTCTTAATATAAAGCTAGTGATACCAGAGAAGAGCCTCTGGGTATGACTGAGCAGGGGAAAATGCCCAGAAGCATCAATTCAGTGAATATTTACCCCAATTTGCAATCCCCCATGAAAAGGTGGTACCTGTAAGCCCTGACCAGCCCAGAGCTGATTGCAATTTGCTCCAACAGACTTCAAAACCACAGGACATAGAATCAAGTAGTAAAAGGCTGAGGGGACCCTCCCACTGAACTTCCAGGTCTAGCAAAACTCCACCATTAGTTTTAAAATTCTTTCTTCCCATTGTACACATGGGAAGAAAGAATTGAAGAAAGAAAGAAAATGTGAAAATACATTCCACATTCCAGACCTTTCTGTGGCTTACACTGTATTACCAAGTGCTCCGTGAGAAATTAAGAGGAGATTCACTCACACTCTTACAGGTTGTCAGGATCATTAGTGAAGGCATTAAAACCAAGCTTGAAAGTCTTAAAACGACTAAAGCTCCATTGTGGTACATCCAACACTTTTAACACTGTTCAAGCTATGGGAAGTGGATGGGGCAAGCCCCAGCCAGGGTGCTCAGGCAGTCTTGGGGAAGCAGCTTCCCAGGGGACAGCTCTTTTGAGCAGAAAAATAATCTAAAACAATCTAATCTAAAATGGTCTGGTCAGCACCAGGCACAGGGAAGGGTCTTTCTTCAGGGACTCATTAACTTAATGAGGAAACCTTTGAACCAAGTTCAGAGGGGTTGGTGATGTGAGCCTGCAGGTGGGTCCAAAGCAGAGCAGCATCCTGAGCACACACAGTTGGAATGGAAACAAGAAAGAAAATAGTGGCTCATTTTTGTTCCCCTGCTTTAGTGTCCATGTCCCAGTGACAGAAATGCACCAGCCAGCCCTGTGCCAGCAACAGGAGGAGATTTCTATACAAAAACATGCAAACACAAAGTTGTCTCCCATAGGAAAATATTGCAAAATACATACTTCGTAATTTGCTACTGGAAAATATTTTTCACCCAAGATTTTTCCAATTTCAGATTGATAGTGCTAGCTTGTGTTTTAAGCTAAAACATTTTGATATTCCAATAGCAATTGCTCCCTGGATCTCCTCTGAAACTGTTTTTTTTCATAAAACAATTTGGAGGTCTTGTGTGACTGACAGCTGTCATTCTGGCATCACAGACTCTCTTCTTTTATCCTTGTCATCTCCTTCCTTTGTCTGAATTATCTCAGGGATTTTGGGAAACTGGTTAAAAGCTCCCAGCAGAGGAGCAGAAGAACCCCTGGGATCCCTTCCTTCATCCCACACAGTGTTTTTAGATCACGATCATCTCCAGCAGACAGTGCTGAAATAACAGTCTGCTGAAGGGAGCAGGTTCTCCTTTTCAACCAGGACCTCTGAGCGTGTTTTCTTGGTTTTCAGGCAGGTGAAGAATTCACAAAAAATTTACAGTTGGAATCTTTCTTTATCCAGAGGCAGAAGTTTATGTTTTCTACTTAATGTTTCTAGAAATAGCAGGAACAGCTGCTAAAGAAAACTGCCTGTATTCAGAAAAAGAGAGGAACTCTTAATTTCAGATTTGAAGTGATTTTTGCATTGTTTAAACACACCTGCCAAGTTCTAGCTTTCCTTACTTTTCAACTTCATTTTAAAAAATTGTCATACAGGGAACAAAAAGCAGAGCTCTTTCCATTTTGTATGCCAGACTTTTGAAGTCTCCAGCAGTTCAGTGTGAAAATTGCCAAGGAAAAGAGGGCAAAAAAATGTTTTAACAGCCAGATATTTGCTATCATAGGAAATGATGTGGTAATTTAGTTCATCTATAACACCTAGATCACCAAGAAAATTGCAGAGACATTTATACAGACACACTAATTACCAGAGACATGAGCACATCAGAGGAGTTCCCTAGGCTGAAGATGTCACAAATTGCATGTCCTGGGTACCTGACTTTGGGCGGTGCTGCCCAAGAGATCCACTAAAGAAAAGCTGTGTTTCAGCATAAGGGTGGCTGAGGGCACAGCCAGCACTCAAATAGCAAAGGCTAAAACAGACTGAAAATTAACTCACAGGAAATAACAAACATTCTGGGGCAAGACTGAAGGGGGATTCTGCTCAAAAGAAGTACGACAATTTGACAATTTAAGCAAAATTATCAGGTTACCATCCCACCAGCAGGCCTTGGGATGGCAGCCAGCTCTCCTCAGCTGGAAGCAAATCACCAAAGCACATTCCTAATCCCAGGAAGAGGCTCCCAGAACACGGCCAAGACTGGTTTTGAGGACATGGGGAAAGGCAAATGGTCCTTGAATTTCACTTAGCCAGTTGTTGCTGGACTCACACTTTGCAGTGTCTGCTGCAGGCAGTAACACAGCCAATAAATAACCTTTAGTTCACGGCCGGGGGTACTCAGCGTGTAACGCTCTAAAGGATTAGGTTAAAACTGCTCAGACTGAGGGACACCTGCTGGTCTGTCTGGGTCCTCACGTGCCTGATCCAGCAGGCTGACCTGCTGTGCGAGGCTCTGGGGCATCTCCAGAAAACGTGTGCTTGGCTGCAGGACCACTGGCTCGATGAACTCAGTTACACAGCCAAGGAAAGTTTTATTGCTTCCCTGAATGCCATGGGAGCAAGCAATGATTTATAGTGGTTTATTGATGGTCTGATTCTGCTGTCTCAGGAGACTCAGGAGAAGAGGGAACAAAAGACAGGATGCTGACTCATGAGCAGAAATTAAGAAGAGAGATGACATGTTGCTCAAACTAGCCTTGAGAGCAGTGATGATATTCTGGGAGACATAAATGACTGGGAGAAATATCTCTGGGATTCATCTGTTTGTTATAACTTTCCAGGGCAAGTGTTTTTTAGCTGTGGGCTTTCATGTATATTAGGTGCAATATTATTACTTACAAATCATCAGCTGGAAAGGACAGACATTATGTCAGAGGAGGAAAACTGACATCCCCTGGTTCAGCCTCAGTGGAAATCTGTCACCTCCCTGGTCTTTTTTGGAAGAGTCTGAAGATTTAAGTTCAATGTACCAGAGGTATTTGGCTACTCTGCTCTGGCTGACCACTGCCGTCAAGACCTATTTTTAGACACGTGAATAATGAAGGATTTTGGAGCGGATCCTGAAATGTCCTGAGCCTCAACAGGAATGTGGCAGTGGCACTCAAAGGGGCTTGTTTGCAAGTGTTTGATTTGTTCATTAGCTCTGAGCTCTCCATCCCAGTGTGAGCTGTGAGTCACATCCCTCTGCCTCTCCTCGTGGAAGTGGTTCCATCTTCCACGAGGGGGGGGGGGGTCTGTGCTTACTTGGGGCTAAGCAGGGTCCGGGCAGTTCCACCCTCTACTGATGTGGCTTTGAGGGTCACAGCCATGGCACAGCCCCCCTGCAGCCCCCCCAGCCCCCTGCAGGCTGGCAGCTCGGCTCTGTCAGGGAGGCACTGGGGACACAACTTCTTCCCTTCCTTGGCTGGTCTGTGCTGCCACTTTCAGCAGACCAGGGCTCAGGACAGTGACTGGAGCTCCAGCTCTGGCTTGGCTTGTTTGCTTGTGTTCTGTCAGCTGAGACACCAAACTCCACTGCTGTGTCCGAGGCTCAAGGCATCAGCACAACTCCAGACCACCAGCACAAGCAGTGTCACCGTGGCACATCCCAAACGAGCAGGATGCAGTGCCACTGTGCCACGTCCTGCAGTGTCACTGTGCCACATCCCAAATAAGCAGGATGTTGATTTATTGGCGCCTGGGGCCTCTGGAATAGCAGGTGAACCCCCAGGCGGGCACATGCCCACACTTTTTATCACATATCACATTCTTCTCTCCTGAAGCAGATGAGCGAGAAGCTCAGACCGGTGCCCACGACTGAGCGGTGTTTCTCAAACCCTGGATTCCATTTTGATATGATTTTTTTAATTTTCCGAGAACCCCCCCCTCACTCGGAGCACGCCAGCACTGCCGAGCTCGGCAGTCAGTGAGGCGTGGGAGCTCACGGGGTGGGCGGCTGAGGACCAACCCGGCGGCCGCCCCGGGTCACGGGCGCCCCTCACGGGGCTTTTCCCGCTCGGGGCCCTCAGGGCCCCGCGGCCGGGCAGGGCGGGAACCGCGGCCCGCCAGGGGGCGCTGCGGCACCGTGTGCGCCCTGACGGCGGGGCGGTGGCACAGCGCCCCCTGCTGGCTCCCGCCGCCGTTCCCGCTCCCCCCGGGCCCTCTCCCGGCTCTTTCCAATCTCCCGGTGCCCTCTCCCGGCTCTTTCCGATCTCCCGGTGCCCTCTCCCGGCTCTCTCCGCCGTCCCCGCTCCCCCCGTGCCCTCTCCCGGGTCATTTTCCCCGTTTAGCGACACTGCTGTGGCCCTTCCCGGTGGCTCTCTGTGGGCAGCGGTCATTACACACCGGCACCTCAGCCCCGGGCTCCCCCTGGAGCGATGGGACCCGTGCGTGTTTTCCTGCTCGTTGAACTCAAACCTTCCTTTGGCACAGCCGAGCGAGCTGGGCTATGCAGGGGAAACCCACAGCACACAACCCGGCTGCGATGTTTGAGTGGGCAGAAGTGAGGACCAACTTTTTTCCTGTAAGAAGTCAGCTCCACACCTCACATTTTAGAACCTCCAGGAATAAAGAAACCACTGGTGACATCGATCCCTGCATTTTGTAGACAGGCAGAGGTGAAAGAGCTGAGCCAGCACAGGTGTATAAAGTACCTGTATAAAGTCCTGTTGGCAATGCACGTCTTATAAAGAATCATAAGACCCTCAGCAATGACAAGACCTCAGTGTGACACATTCCAGCTGAAAAATACTCTGCCCTTTCTGGCCTTTGGATTTACAGTGGGTGAGAGATGGGACAGAACACAACCTGTGTCATGTGCCACCCTCTGTGTCCTCATCCTTCCCAAAAGCTGCCAGCAGCTCAGTCCCCTCTGGCTCCATCCTCCCCTGGCAGTGTCTCTGTGCTTGGAGGCTCTCTCTTCCATCTCTTTGTGACAGCCACCCATGCCCAGCCCCTTGCCCACACACATCCTGGGAGATAATTTATGCCAGGTTTCTGTGAGGTGAATGTCCAGACAAACCCCCTTACTCTTGTCCACATAGTGACAGAGGAATATTAAAAATGAAAATTAATTCAGGATGATTTACGGGTCAGTGCAGATGCCACAGAACAGAATTTTCCACATGAGAAAGCTGAGTTTTGTCCTCCTGTGAAAAAAAAAAAGTGCCTTCTCATTTTGATGAGTAGGAGACCAAGCCCATTCTTCTCCACCTGAGGTACCAGCCTCTGTGCAAACAATTGCACTGTGTGAGTTAACACTTCTCTTGTATGGAAAAATCTTCAACTAGAAGCAATTCCTGTACCTGAGTCAGGGATAAAAAATTTTTAAATGACCAAAGTCCACAGTAGCAGTAAAGTGTCAGACCAAGTAACTTGGTTTTACCAGCTTAATAGTTATTCAGTTAGCTAATAATTACTTCAGTGGCAAGCTTAACCCCTGTGCAATGAGCACTGGGCTCTTTGATAACAGCAGCAATCCCAAGCCGAGTATTAGTTCAGGTGACCCCTCTGGTGTGTTCAACACTGTGTGTTGTGGGGCAGAGCACCCTATGAGCAAACCCTCAGGTGTCTTCTTACCACAGTTAAAGCCAAAACAAGAGGAACCCTCCATGGAGGAATGTCTTTCCCATTCCTCTGACTTACACTTTCCTATTTCTACATCTCCCCATTTTCCAAACTAAATTCATTTTGTCTGGGTTTGGAGGGTGCCACATTGCTATGGGCAATGCTGAAGTGAATCCAGTTAACATCTTCCTTTTTAATCACTCAGAAGTGACTCAAAAAACCTGTGAGCCCTCTGCACAAAGGAGCTGCACAAAGCTCATCAGGGCTGGTTAAATGATTCACAGCTGCAGGTTCATTATTCTGCTTGGAAAGTTTCTTCAAAAGAAGAGATAAACAGGTCTTCTGAGAGGGCAATAAAATATTCTTTTCTTTTGGTGTAGTCACCTGATTTTAACACTTTGAATGCTAAAGGGTTATTTTAATGTAGCTGCAGGTGTATTTGGCATATTGCTGGATTTCAGTACAGCTGGAAACTGATGTATCATCTTTGGTGACCAGTCACCTGCCTGAGCTCTTGCTGCCCTATTGCAGCTTTGCCCAGCAAGTCTGTCTGGCACAGTCACAGCACACGTGTTGTTACTGAGCATTTCCAAACAAATCTGATTTCAATGACCAGTTTTCACGTGTGGCAGAGCTGGGACAGACTTGATGTGCATGGTTCCTGCCCCATTTGCTTGCAGCCACATGAGGAAGAGCACAAGTTGCCCAGCAAGGGGAAGGGAGCCAGGGGATGACTGAACATCCCAGCAGGAGCACCGGGGAGAAATGCACAAGGAATCAATCAGGCTGTGCTTCTCTTCATGGAAGGGTTTATTGGAGAATAACAATTAAATTCAAGGAGACCTCAAAGTATCCCATGCTCCTGCCTGGGCCGAGGTGCCAGGCAAAAAGTGCTGCTAGGACCAGCCACTGACTGCATGAGCTGCAGGGAAGCACATGGCAATGAAACAGCTTTTGCAGTTGGGGCACATCCATGGCTGACCCCTCACCTGGGTAACCGCAGTACTTCTTTGTGCAAAGGGCTCTTCATGCTGAAAGAAGTCAAGACACATGGAGACAACAGTTTTGGTTTATGTCTGCCAGGATCAGCAGTCTATGCTTTTTTGCTAATCCTCTTGTAAGAGGGTGTATTATCTCCTTTTCATAACTCAAAAATTACACAAAACCCAGAGGAGAGAGAGGGTGCTGAACCAGTATTTTATTTGACTGTTAGACCCCAAAGAACATAGGTGGATCAAATCTTACTGTATTACAACCACACAAATATTTTAACAGAGCGCATATTAAAGCAAGAGCATCCAGTGTGAGGTTGTGTGTAATCAGGAGGAAGTTTGCCAAACTCTTACAAAAATAATCACCTCAATGAAACAATGTTTTGTAAGGCAGCTCAACATTGCCAGACTGTACACTCCTACTGAGGAAAGCGCTGCTGTGCAAGAATCAGCACGGGATGTGCTCCGAGGAAACAATGTCAGCTTTTCATCTGGGAGCAAACTGTCCCTTGGAGAGCTGTTGGCAGGTGAGGGGTGATGTCTGCCTACTGCCATGGTCAGATGGGCAGCCTGTGGGTTTGACCTTGGCCTGCACCATCCTTCCATTCACACAAGGCTGAGGGATGCTGAGCCAGCATGCTGTCCTGCTGAAGGATGAGAGGCAAGAACAGACTCTGATTTATTCAGCCCAGAGTGAGGAGTTTGACAGTTCTCTGGGAGTGGGTTGGGATACACATACAAATTGCGTTATTTATTCTCATTTATTTTTTTCCAATGTAAAGAGAAGAGCATTTGAATAAGTTTTACTAAGTTACATGTTTATTCACATTTGTGATTGGTTTGGTTTTTTTTAAGAAGAGACATTTTGTTTATGGAAACCTCCAGATAGTAACAGTAGGGAAATGTCATTTGCAATGTCGTGGATTCACCGTTTTCCAGACAGTAAAACACCCAGCTTAGGAGTAATGTCTGGTTAATTCTGTAATTTACTTGTAACACAGAATTAAAGGTTTTGATACTGCCTCTGTGGTGCCAGCTCCAGGCAGGACTCCACTCCAGTGGAACCACATAGAAGATTCACCTGGTCAGAGCTGATACCTGAGCCTTGGGTATTTGCTCTCTGAGGGGATGTTTCTAATTCCATTTCCTCCCCATAGCATATCCTCTGCAAAGTAATTCCTGCAGATGTGAAGGACAATAGATCACTGTGCCTCAGATGGGAGCACAGACCTGAAGCCTTAGTACTGTCAATGCCACTGGGATTTGCAGTGTCCCAAGCCATGCCAGGTCTCTGTCCCAGCTGTAGTTGTCTTCCTCTTCCCCACAATAACTTAGGAAAAAAACAAATTAGTGTTACTCTTACTCTTTCCTCCCCTTCACAGTTTCTTTTTGAAATAAAAATACATTATTGTGTCACATATTTTTGTACCCATCAAAGCATCTTGATTTCCAAATTGAGGCAGCCTTTCACGCTGGTCTGCAGCTGTGACATGCTGCCAGTCTGGGTGGAAATGCTCAGCTGCAGAGGTGTAATTTAAAGTATTTTGCATGGGAAGAATGAAGCTCATTTCCTTTTCACTGCCTTTTGAAGCTCAACCTTTTACCAGCACAAGGGCTGAGCCAGCTCAGAATGGACACAAAGAAACTGGTTATTCTTTCTGAGAAAGACGAGAACACAACTTTGGTGGCTTGTCATAGCCATAGGCTGAAGTTGGCCATGTGCTCCCATTGGGTATCTCTCTCTAGTGACCCAAACCCAGCTCTGAAATGTGGTGTCTGACTCCCCTGTGAGCCCCCAGAGCAGCAGCTGCCTGTGCCAGCTGTCAGGCACACACATGCCCAGGAATCCCAACCATCTCTTGAATTCCAGAGACATCATTTGGACCAGGACCAGCACTGCTGGTGCACTCTGCCACCAGCAATGTAGCTGGAACACAAGGATCATTGCTTGAGGCGAATGCCGTGGCACATTGTCAGATGCTCAATTTAACTGAGCAGGAATACATGACTGTTTACATGTTACAGGTTAAACTTCTTCCATCTCCTGCCTTTTGGGCTGAAAACCTGCAGGTCTGGTTTGTTCCATTGTGATGGAACCAACACAATGCTGGTTCCATCTCAGACAAAGGCGGAACCCCCAGTTCCATAGCTGTTTAGAGGTTGCTGCTGCTGCTGCTGCCACCCAAGGGATAACTACAGGACAGGGAGACAGACTGACCCAATGGGGAAAGGCTGCCAGGCTGTCAGGGAAGCCACAAAGAATACAGTTCTTGAGGACTGGTAAAAAATAAAGTATTATTGAAAGTGAAAATAATTTAGATTTTATGCCAAAGAAATGTCAATTCATGAAGTTAAAGCCCTAAGAGCTTTACATCAAGCCACAGTGGGCAGCTGGTGTGTGTATAACCAGTGTAGCTTCCCCATGTTTGCTTAGAATATGAAAGGCTTTGTGTGCTGTTAAATAATTATTTTCATTTTTGCTGACTGTTCCAATTAAAAATTTACTCAACATCCCCCGTTCTGGAGCTCACAAGTGGGCAATTCATCCCTAGAGAATTTTGATACCTGAGAGAACAAGGTCCTGAATGACCCAGTCAAAGGTTGAAGTTTGCATGCTGTGGGCAGAACGTTAACCTGATGGTCTCCAGAGGCCTTTCCAAGCCCATTTTGCCCATGATGTTGCAATCCCCATGTGAAGCTGCCCAGCTGTCAGACGAAAGGTTCAGCTTTCTGCCACAATCGGCTGCACGCCGGATATGTCCGTCCTTGCAGAGTTCCTCTGGGAGGGTGTCTGTGCCTTCTGGCACGTGCTGCTTCTCTTGCAGCGGCAGCTCTCAGCCTTGGCATGCTGGAAGAGGGGGGAGACGGGCTGCAGAGCGTGGCCCTGAGCCGTGCTCCTGCGCCGGCACACGCACAGCAGGGACCGCAGCTCCGCGCGGAAGCTCTCGTTCAGCCAGCAGTAGATGAAGGGGTTGTAGCAGGTGCTGCTCATGGCGAACCAGTGAAAAGCAAAGTACAGAGCGTTGCTGCTGTGGATGGCCCTGCAGGAGATCAGCACCACGTAGCAGTTCAGGGGAAACCAGCACACGGCAAACACAACCACCACCACCATCAGCATCTTCAGCGTCATCTTCTTCTTCCGCTGATGGGCGTAGTATTGCTCCATGGTGAGGTCCCCAATGGCGTTTCTCAGCCAGAGCTTTTTGGCCACTATAGCATATGTGATGGAGATCACAAGCAACGGCAGAACATACAAGAGAACAAACGTAGTCAGGTCCAAATACTTCCAGAATAGATCAGCAGGAGGAGGGAAGCTGGGGAGGCAGACCATTCGGATGGTTCTGTTTCTGAAGATCAAAGAGAAAGAGCTCTCAATTCCACTACCAGCTGCACACATCTGAGGACAAACAGCTCAGACATTCAGACAAGTTTCAGTACAGCTACAGGTAGCAGAATTCATTTGGTGTCATGGGCAGGTGCCACTTTCAATAGAAAATTTTATTTAGGTTTGACTTTTGGCTCCAAGGAAGGTTATCTTAAACACATCCCCAGGAAAAGAAAGAAATCATCCATATTGGCATCTGTGTCCTCTGCGTATGAGGAAGCCCTCTCCACTGTGCCTGCCCCAAACCTCTGAGCCCAAAACAGCTAATGAACCAGCCTGGAAGCAATTCCATCAATTGTCATTGTTCCTTTGTGACAGACACAGCACCCATGCAAAGGGAACGAAAACTTCTCTGTTTCACCACCCTTTCTGCTCTAATAACATGGATGAAGGAGTGTGGTCTTGGCTTCTCTGGGGCTTTGCAAATGTCATACAACAAAAAATATGTAAATGTCTTACCCAATATAAAACCTCGTCAGAGTCTGATAAATGGCGTGTGGCAGAGAGAAGCAGCTGGCCATAACCCAGATGATGATGATGCAAATCCCTCCTTTCACCATGGACATGCGTGGCTTGAGAGGGTGCATGATCACCTGCAGAGAACGACTTCTGAGGATTTACAGTGCCTTGGTCACTCCTTAAGCCCCCTGTTGCATGTGACATGCAGCAGCAGCTCCACATCTCTTCAGTGTGAAAAGGCAGAGAGACTCAACTTTACAGGACTTCAGGGAGCACAAGGGCTGGGAAATGCATGGAGCTGTGCACATATTGGATGTTACTGCTGGCCCAGAGCCTGAGCAGAGAAACACATTCTGTGTGACCCATCAGCAGGACTCTAGATACCAGGGTAATGAGATCTCTGTTGAGCTATATGCACTGTGGAGGATTACCTTAGGCAGCGAAACAGTAATTAAAAATAGACCTATCATGTCATTCAGATGATCTCTTGGCTGATGAAGTCTTTGGTATTTTATGCATGTCGCTTCTAGTCCCATTATAAATACCTACTTAATCAAGTTGTACAGCTCTCCCTGAGTATCTGTCTGCTGTAGTATTTCTCAGGATAAGCAGTATTTATAGAGGCAAGTGTTGGATCCTCTTTTGTCCGGGACATCTCCTCACTTCTGTCTTTATCTCCTTGGGCTGTCTTAGTTCATTCCAGCCCTGAGGAACCCACTCTCCTGAATTTAGGGGTGTGTATTTTTTGCCCTTAATTAAACAAACACTTCTTGATACCTAGCCATGCTTTGCAATCAACCCAGAATCTACTGATTAAAATGAATCACCGTCAAAGTGCTTTGATTTCAGGAGCTGTAATATTACACATGAAATGGGCAGACTGTCAAACTCTTTGTGATAAAGAGGACAGAAGTGGCTGACTTTTGCTCCGGCAGTCCCCGTGATTCTCCGACACCAGGTGGAGCCAGTTCTTGTTTTGAAGTTCACCAGCCATGGTATTTATCACGTGAAGTTGTTTTTCTGCAGCAACTGTTTCAGTGACTCCAGCTCTGCAAGAAATGCAGTCTGCCAGAGAGCTCACCTTGCTGGATCTGGCCTCCCAGCACACAGCACTGATCAGCTAAACAAATTACAAACTGTTTCACTTAAGGAAACCCTTCAATCTGTACTGATTGCTTGACTTGAAAGGTTTTCCTGGCTAGTAAGTATCAGGGCTGGAGGAGAGAATTTCTTACTTTGAACTGGATGAGTTAACGTAGTTCTTAATGTTTCCAGCCTTAGGCAAGGAATGGGGCAAGTGTCAGAACAGACAGACTCTCATAAATCAGTGTGGAGAGATCGTGTGGGCTGCCTGGTGTTTGCATTCAGCACTCATCCCCACCCTGTCGGTGTGGCTGTGCTCTGAGGCAGGGCTGGAAGCCCACGAGCCCAATGGCCTAGGCAGAGCAGGGCTGGATCAGGATGTCTGACACTGATCTGAGGTTTTCAGTATCGCCAAGGACAGAGACTCCCACTAACCACAACCTCTCTGGACAGCCTGTTGCAGAATTTCATCACCCTCACTGTAAAAAACATTTACAGTTTTGCCCACTGCCATGAAAGCTGGAGCTCTCCCCTCTAATCCCTGAGTCTCAATGCAGTGCAGAATTCCAGGCACTGGGATTTGAGGAGGAAACAACTATTTATTTAGCAGATTACTTCCTAGCAAACACGGGGATGGTGTCTTCAACATACCTGGTGCCGGTCCAGTGCAATGGCAGCGAGGGTCAGCACAGACACATGGACAGAGCAGTACTGAACAAACCGGCTGACGTGACACATCAACTTTCCAAAAACCCAGGTGCTGCTCACAAACCTCACCTGAAGAACAGACAACATCACATTAAGAGGAGCAGTACCTGAAGAGAAGCAGATAGGCTTCCCAGGCACACAGGATGGAGCAAATGCTTTAATAGAGCTTCCTGAGGCTTTGGAGGTGCTTTATCCTCCGTTTTTCCTAGGGAAACAGTGATTTTGCAAGAGGGTCTCAAAGTGAGGTGAGATTTACTCCACTATGCAAACCAATGGCTTGAGCGGTGCTCTGTGTATGTTGAGTACATGAGTACACTTTTACATTTACCATGGCCCTTCTGGAACATATAAAGAAATCTTAGCTGTGCTCCTCAAGGCTCTGCAGGGCACACTAGGTGCCTCCCAGAAAACATTACACCTTTGGACATGTGGATGCTGAAAGCTGCATGCTCCAAACTTAGTGAAAGAAATCCATGGAATCTATCTCACCTGTTCCCAAAGGTCTTAGTGATGATGGCTTTTCTGCAGAGGAGAATGTGCCAAATTGCCTCATTCCCTTGTTATTCCTGACTGTGTAACATTAATTACAATTTAATGTCACTCATTTTGCTGCAGATTAAGCTAATTTGAAGTAAAGTACATTTACAAAGCATGTGTCCACAGAAAATTAGTCAAGACTAGCTAATCTGTTTTCAATTAGTCTAAGTAATTTCCCTGTAGGGGTGACTCTTACAGCACTGACTGTGACTGAGCTAGAGCAGTGTGCTGGATCTCTGGAGCTGGTGTAAAACTTGTTCCTGAGAGAGCTGATAAAAAATTATTTACATGTGCCCAGTGTGTGGTTGTTTGTTTGTGAACACACAAGAGGGCACCAGGCCCTCCCTGAACAAATTACAGGATGCAAATCCCATCAGAGCAAGGCAGGGAAGTCCCACTAAAGAAATAGTATCTGTTTAAGAAAGGGTGAATTCCAATTGCTAATTCAAGACCTGCTTTTGAAAGGCTGAAGAGCGCTCTGGGCAGGGATGAAGCAGGACTTTGAACAGGAGTGCTGGGTCAAATCCAGGAGCAGAGTCCTGTGTACATGGCATGCATAGTCTGTGACACTGGGGCAAGAAATTAATCTTTAATTTTTCCTGCATCATTTATTTAATATTCTTTTATATAATATATTTTTTAGTCACTGAAAATAAAAAAAAGGACTACTAGCCCCAGGAAGTACCATCTGTAGTGGCCAAGGGAGGGACATGCCACCACACTGTTCAGTGCAGCCTGAGCACTTCCCTGAGATGTTACACAGAGACTGACCTGATTCATGTTGTTTCCATAGGAAACCAGCCATTAGTTGGATTTTCTCATGTCAAACTTGTCCCCACTTCCTTCCCCATCTACAGGTAAAAAGGGCTCCCAGATCTGTGCCTTGCCCAGGCAGAGGGGGAAAGCTGCAGCAGAGTGACCCCTGCAATGGACTGCGGCGTGGGGACATGAGCCTCCAGCTCCTCTTGCTCAGGGGGTGCTTGGGATGGGGCCATGGGGACCTCTCCAGAAGGCAGAAAGGGAAGGGGGGCAAAAGTAAGTCAGGATACCAGCCCAGTCCCAGCCCTTCAATCCTAGTGCACACAGCTGACAGGCACACACAGACACCGGCAGGCACGGCTGGACGGGCTCACCAGTGTGAAGGGGGTGTTCAGGGTGGTGATCATCACATCAGCAATGGCCAGATTTACGATGAAGAGGTTGGTGGCAGAGTGCATCCTCTTGTTCTTGATGACCACGTGGCACACCAGGATGTTGCCGAAGAGAGAGATGCAGATGATCACAGAGTAGGCGACAATCAGCAGCGCCTTCACTGTCCGGCTCTGGGACTCGCCCTCATACTTGGCTCCGCTATCAAAGTCCCCCAGGTCCTCCAGGTTCAAGTCACTGTGGAAGAAGGACTGGTTAGGGAAGCCGTACAGTGCAGAGAAGAAGCTGGTCGTGTTGTGGTTCTCCGCTCTCCAGAAGGGCTTGGGCATGTACTGCAAGGGGAACCAGGTGTGCTGTCTCATGGCTGGGGCAGCAGAACCCTGCAGCCACACTCGTCAGCACCTTCTCCCAGTTCAGCTGCTAAAGTCGGTGGTTGCAGGAGGGAACACACACACTTGCCTTTTAAAAATCTGCCCCATGGTTGCACACTAGAGAAAAGAGTTGATAAATGGGTCCTTCTGCCTGTGCTGGGGATACATCAGCTTCACCTCAGAGGCTCCCTGACAGCTGTCCTTCTTAAAGTCCCATATATCCCCCACAGAGAAGCTGATTCAGAGGCTGAAATATCAGAGATCCCCAAACACTTCCTCTCTGCACCAAGGAAGAAATCTTAGTGAATAATTCCTTTTGGGCACTGTTCTTCAATCTGCAATTTATCCTTGGAAATCTGTTTTACTGGTTCTCCACACAGTCCTTAATCCATCAGGTTTTTGTTTCCCAAGACTTTTCAGAGCTTGACAGAAAAAAAAAGCAAGGGTTGCCTTTCGCTTTGCTTTTCCCTCTCCAAGTATCTCTGGCTACTCAGTGAAGCAGCTTTGCTGAGCAGCAGAATGGTCCCTGTGTTCCCTGTGATATACACAGCTGCCAGATGACACACTGCACAGGAAGGAGCCAATGGCAGATCTCTTCCCAGTTTTTCCTGAGGTGTATCACAACCCACACGTGGGCAACAGCACAGCCTGACATGTGCAGATCCAGAGAGCAGCAAAACACAGATGGAGGGTGGATGTGACATGACCTCCCCCGTCTGCTCTCTGCTCTTCTCTGGACACCCAGCACAACAGCTACATGGGGGTGAAGCACCTTCACTACTTTGTGGGACCTCTCTTTCTCTTCACCCCAGAGTTTTAGCAGAGAACATCTGAGGGCCTTGTGCTTGGCCCCAGCCCCTTCCTGCTCTCATGTGGTGCAGAGGATAGAGTGAAAAGTGAAATGCAATCTGACAATAAGAGCAGCAGCCCAGCATGCACGGGGGGCACCCAGGATGGCCAGCTGCACTCTCTGCATCCCAGCTGGGCTGGGGTCTGCGCTGAGCCCCGGGGCATTCAGGCACTGCTGGCATCTGTGCAGCAGCCTGGCAGAGGCTGCAGGAACACACAGGGCTCCATCCCTGGGCCATGGTCCCTGCCATTTCCCTGCTGTGCATCAGGAGGGTGAGGAGGCAGAGCAGCACTGGCTGTACATGCACAAACCCAACAGCAGTGAGATGTCCCAGGTGCCGGAGGGTGGCTCTCATCCCATATTCCTGCAGAATAGATTTATTCTCTTGCAGGTACAAACACTTCAGTAATCACATGCTGGTTTGCTGTGGTTATTATTCACTTGCAAACATTCTGAGCTGCTCAAAGCAGGCTATACTGGTGCTAGCTCCTCTCAGTCAGACAGACAAAACAAGGGAGAAATGTACTTTTGCCAAGCCATCCAGGTGAATTGTGCCACCTTTTGTTTCTGTAGAAGATTTTTGGCTTTCACATGTTGACACATGTTGTGTCTCACTACTTGAGACACAAATTATTGGAAATGTTCATTTTTGTGAGATTATTTAGTATTTTCTTTGTTAGTACTCTCTTGAAAATAAATGTCAGATTGATGAAATGTCAGTTGAGATACATATCCATCTTCTGAGCAGACCTAATGTGATCTAATGTAATCTCATCAGCAGATCAATGTTGATGAGGGCCAGAGAAATCAGAGCTATACTATAAAAATTCAGATCCTTGGGAATATGAAAACACCAGATTTCAAGCATTTTCACAGGTCATTACCATGTTTCATTGCCTTTGCTCATGAAGATCAAGGGGACTGTTGGGAACAAGTCCCTGTGCTCGGAGGGGTTCATGGAATCTTTTCTATACTTCCCTCCAGGGACTTTTTCCTGCCTGAAAGAGAGAAGTGAGATAATTCAGCAGTCATACTCATTATACAGCATGTAAAAGCATCCAGGGTTGAGGCTGCTTGCACTTGCACCTGAATTTAAGCTAATTTTAAGGAAATGAGTTCTAAAGACATGATTCATCTCCACTACTGGACAAAATTTAATGATGAGGCAAATCATAATAGCAATGGAGATTTTCTCCACTGGCTGTTACTATAGGCTCAGTGGGTACATGCATTCAAATGCTTGTCCCTGCCTGCTCCCATGAAGATGTACAGAAAATGCTTTCATGACTGGAGTACTGAGCTCAAAAACTGAATTAAATTGTCCCCACTAGTCCCTGCAGATTGTTATATTTCATATTTATGAGGTATCTAAAGACTTCACAAGAGGGCAGATGAGAAATCCTGTGAACCTGAGACCACTGCATTAAAGCATTTCCTAATGCAGGTATTCCCATCGTGCTCCAACTGTGGATGTTTTGGTTTCTTGCCTTGGTCTTCTCCATCCATCCTTCCCTGAGCTCCACTCCTGATGCGGAGTGTGGGCTTCCCATGTCATCAGGAAAGGAGGTGAGAGCTGCTGGAGATAAAGTGCTACTCCACTTTGGGTCTGCCCTCAGGACACACAGAGCTGATGCCCAGAGCACCCCCCAGGAGTGTCCAGCCTCTGAGAGAATCCCCTCTCCTACCAGCTGGGAGCTGGGCCACAGGAAGCAGGGATCCTGGCAAAGCCTAAACCAAGCTCTGCTGGTGCAAGAATCAGATTTCTGGATGGAAAAAGAAAGTGTCTCTGCTCTGCCATTCAGAGCTGAAGGCAGCTGGAAGCAGACAGGACGTTTCAGTGTCTGAGCCTCATCCAAAGGGAGAAAATTCAACAGCTGAAATTGTCAAGTCAAAATGAGAAAAATCCAATTCAATGTGTTTGTTGCACCATGCAGCTTCTTGCAAGATTCCTCTGCCCTAGAGAGTTTCATAGTTTACTCTTTTCTATGTTAAATAAAAGTTTGATAAAGAACAGAAACAACAAGAGCTATAGAACTACCCCTGAAGTTTTATTTCACTCAAAAGGTGTGTTAGAAGTAAGGGTCTGGACATTCCTCATATACCATGAATCTGCAATATTTTCTTTTTCCATATTTGCTTTTAATGCACTCAGGATACCATATTATTCTTCATTTGCAAGATTAGTCCTGCTTTTGTGACTTAGAAGATGTGGGACAAACAGGCACAGGAATTTTCCAGGACATTTCATGGACTTGACCATAATAAATAATCCACATTTGGTGATAACAGAGAGAATACCCCAGTAATACATTAAATAAAGCAGTTCTGTAATTCAGACAGGTGTTAACTATTCAAAACCACACTATACATGATGTCTTTCTGTGCAGGTGAGTCAAGGTTTGGCTCCTGGAGAGGGAAAGATGTGCTGAGCTCACAGCAACATGAGGATCACGTATGTGCTCCTCCATCCCCCTCACATCATTCACTGAGTGCTCCCTCTTGATATGTGAGAGCCATTGCAGCTATAATCTAGCTTTTACTAAATATTTTTACTTACTATGGGCAGACTTTTGGGCAAAATCATAAGATTTACCACTCTTAATGTGGTAAATTCACCAGTCTCAATGGCTTTTGTTTTTTTCCCTGAGAAAAATCCCTCTTTGTGAGGAAAAATGTGGAAGGAAGGCACTAGGCACAAACTGTCTGCCAGAGACAGAGTTACATCCCCTTGAAAGAGTACTTGAGCTTTTATTTTCAGAGCTTCCTTGGAAGCAGTGTAATTGGATTCTCCTGCTTCAGACAGACAGAAGGAACAAACAATGGAGGACACGTGCAGGGCACCAGGGTGCTGATGCTTGATGTAGGAGCTGGAAATAACTTCTTCAAATATGCTAGACCAGCCTTTCTGCAGTGAAGCCTGACATCTAAATTATTCACTGTGAGCTGGAACGCTGGGGAGGAGCTGCATGGCCTTGGAGCCAACTACTGAACTGCAATGGAGCACATCCTTTCCTAGAGAGCAGCCTGAGTTAGCTGAGTGTCCCTCAGCTGGCAAGGAAGAACTGCCCAGAGCCAGAGGAAGAATCAGCTCTTGCTCAATACAAGGTACCTGACAGGTTTACCATGACTTCTCTACTGTAGCTCCAATTATTTCTAATTCCATGTGCCAGAGACACAGACAAGGCCAGCTGTAGCACACACAGCAAAGGAGGGTAGAGGATGTTCTCAGCTGAAAGGACAAAGTTCTATTCTAAAACTTCAAGCTATTCCCTGTGACTACCAAATGGCTGTGAAGGAAAGCCAAGGGAGTCTCTATCAGATCAGGACATGGAATTTGACATGCACTACTGCAGAAGATTGGCTCTTGGCAAAGAAGTCTCAGCAGATACAGAGGAGACAGGTTGTGCAGGGGAGCTGACATGGCAACTGTCCCTCGTGGTCCCTCAGGAGACAGAAGTGAGCACTGCCAGGTTCAGGCAATGTTGTGGGGTTTCACTTTTTAGAGGATTCAGTACGAGGAGAAAAAGCCAGATGAGTTGTTCCAGAGCCAGCTGACACTGGCAAAGGGTAGGGAGTTGCTTTGGAAAAAAGTCAAGCCTTTTTTTCCTTAGTTTGAAGGGAACTCCTATGGAAGGAAAACTGCTTTGAAGTTTCAAAAAATAACAAAAAATAACAAAAAAAAAAAAAAAACAAGCCCCAGTCTGACTTTGCTAGCAAAGTTCAGACAGGAACTACAAAGGAAGCTACAAATGTTCAGACAGGAATCAAGAGCCAGGGCCCTTGAATAAGTGATGCAGAAGATAAAGTATGATTTGAAAGGAAACATTTCTGAAGACAGGAATGCCATGAGCCCTGAATGTACAGTCCCAAAACCCACCCATTTCTTTTTCAGAGAATGACTGGAGAATAGGTAGTGTTCTGCAGGTTGTATTCTGAAAATGCTGGTTTTTTAACTGAAAATCTGAATAAAAGCCAGGACATAAATGCTACCACCAACAATCTGAATTTTTAGCTATGGACAATACATTTTACCTCATTCAATTAAAAAAAATTAAAAATACTTTGCTATACTTCAGAAGCAAACACTTCTCTAAAATATTAAAATTTCCAACTTCAGTCTCTCAACCCAGAGTTCAGGTGCTGAGTTTGGGGTCTTGGTACAGAGCTGGAGGAGGCAAATGCCTCCAGGGGACGTGGCCCTGTGCAGGGGTCCCTCAGGGAGGGCAGTGGTGGTTGATTGACAGTGAGAAGCAAAAAATGGCCTCTTCTCAGGTGTGGGGAGGTCGGCTCTGGAAGCAGCTCAGGTAAAAGATCACTCCTCACCCCCACCTGCCAGCACTCATCTACTCCAGAGTGCCTCTCACATCCTTGACAGTCTGGGCATCTCCCACTGGGATTCTATTGCTCTTAAAGCATTCACAGCCTTTTTCAGTGCCTCTTATTCATTCTTGGATTTTGTTTTTTTCTTTTTGATTTCTTCAGATATTTCAGGGGCTAAATTTTGGAAACACTGATGATGATTTCAGCTTGGGTTAGTTTGCATTCCTAGTATGAAAAACATATCTTGCATTCATTCCCTTCTCTCTTTTCAACTGCCCTTTATCTGACTGCTCAGGAAAAGCAGAATTAGCCACCGCTTTGTTTTCTCTCCTCACAGTCCCAGCTGCACTCACTACAATTTCTGGCTTGCAAGGGAAAAAAAATTACATGTACTTTTCCCTTAAGATGCCAGATGCCACGTTCCCAGATGATCTCTGAATGCCCAAATGTTTTCAACATTCAAAATTTCAGAGACAAAGGTGCCACACACCCCAAAGACAAACTTCTCTCTGGCACACCAACACATCAGCACCCCTCCTGAGAGCCCTCCTGACTCTGGGCTCCAAAAGGCTCCTTGGCAAGCTGCAGGAGTGATGTCAGTGCTCAGAAGTGAGATCCAAACAAGGGCTGTAGCTGGAGGAAAGCTTGGCAGGATGTCTGCTAAGTGCAGCAGGGGCAGAGCTGGTGTTACAGGAGTTTTGATCATTTCCCAGCTAAACCCCACCACCCCGTGCCTCAGCACCTCTTCACAGAGATGGAAACCAACTGCAGGACTCCCAAGGGAAATGCACAGCTCCACTGCTGCCCCAGGGAAGGGTGATGGCCCTAACAGCTCATTCCTCTCACTGACCCATGTCTGAGCACAAACTGCAGCTCCATCAGGCACAAAACCAGCTGCTATTATGGTACAATCACCTGAAACCTCCCCAAATTGCGCTGTTATGTAAAATTACACAGCTGCTACCCTCTCTCCATAACTTCCCAGCCTTTCTTCTCTTTGCCTGTTTCCTGGTGCTGGGGGAAGCCAGGTGGGTGGTATCAGCAGTCAATTCAGGCAAACAGCCTTGGGAGGAGCAAAAATCAGAGCCCAAACTGCTATTCCTTGGGTCAGGCTTTGGGCAGTGTAGCAGGAGGTGCTCTCAGAGCAGTTCTTCCCAAATGAGAGCGGAAGCTGGGGACAGGTGCCAGAAACCACCCACCACACTCCCACAGGTCAGTGGCAGCATCAGGCACCTCTGCAGCCCCAAAACCATCACCCCATCAGTCTCAAACTCTTCTCCAGTAAATCACTTTCTCCTTTAAAACATTTCCTGAAACTTTTTAAACTCCAAGTTACTGGTATTTTAATGTTCTTGTCCATACTGTAAATTGCCAGTGATCAGCAGAGTAGAAATTATTGTCTTGTTTTCTCCCCAGCACAAAACAGTCCACATTGCAGAAACACAAACACATTCCTGAATAACTTGGAAGTGAAAGTGTAAGAGACAGCCTTTGTTCTTCTTTATTTCTCTGCAAGATGAGTGACAGGAGGGAGTGGGGAAAAAAAAAAAAAAGGGTCAACCTCACCCAGCTAAAATAAGCAAGAGACAAGAACATGTTAATGTGTTCCCTGTTGAGCAGAAGGAACACAGCTCAGCCAGACCCACTGGCAATGCTGAACCATTCACTGTCCAGGAAGTAATAATAAAGAAAGAAAAGGAAAAAATGTTCTGAAGGACAGATAAAGCCATTCCAAAGGACTGAATCACTGAGAATGGGAGTTCCTTGGTGCAGGGAAGTATGTGCTAGGGAAAGAAAAAAGTGTCTGAGTCAAACTACCCTAAAGGCTTTGCTTGATGAATCAGCCTGATGAGACCTCACCTGCTTCCAGAACATATTTTTTAAGGTAATGTCATTCATTTCTTTAATGCTGGTGAATCTCAAGGACGAACAATGCTACCAGGGCTGCAGTCATCATCATAACTATTTTTCTTCAGAGACTACCATTGTATTTGGGCTCTCAGCTTGGAAGAAATGCCTGAAAGGAGATAACTGAAAAAGAGAAAGAAATAAAGTTTGAGACTATATTACCTCTTTTCTAACAGTCAGCATTCGAAAAGAAATGCAAAAGTTGATGAGAGGTTTCCTCTGTGAGACATTTTCAACACAGATTATAAATTCCTACATTTTTTTAATTTTCTGCTGCTGTTTACTTAAATTAGAGACCTTCTCCTTAGGCTAGACAGACTTGGCCATTAATCAAATACAGGCAGCCTCTCTGAGGGCTTACATCTCCTGTGGTCATCAATAAGTCATGGCTGCAATTGCATCTGCCCTGAAATCAGCTGTGGGGGAAGAGAAGGAGGATGAAATTTGGGAGCCAAATAATCTAATTTAGAAGTGTTTCTCTCCAATCACATCTTGGTGATTTGGTTTGGGTGATTACACATCACTCTGGAATGGGAACACTGCGTAACAAGGGAGAAATACAGGAGGAAAAAAAAGAAACAAGGGAGAAAAAAACCCTGACATCCTAGCAGCTCCAAAGCTGCAGAGGACTGACCCAGAACTCAGAGAAATGCACTTAATTTTATAAAAGTAGCTTAGAAGTTTACAGAGCTGTTCCTGTCTTTAGCTCTAATCCTGATCCCTTTGAAATTGATGGTATTCTTACTGTTTGTGTTTTCCTAAAATTTCCCAGAACTTAGACCCATGAATGTTCAAAAATAATAAGCTGTTTGGGAACAGGCTGTCTCCTTTCAGTATCTCTAACACTGGCCAAAAAGGTTTTATGAACCTGTATGCCTGATTTGCACCCAGGGCTGCAGGCTGACTGCAACAACTCCGAACACCGAAGGATGTGTCGCAGACCCAAGCTGCCCCCACCTCAAATTCCTGCTGCCCTGACAGTGCCAAGGGAGCCCTACAAACTGACACCAGGAACCTGGACTGGTGAGTTTGCTTTCCCAGGGAAAAGGGCTGCACAGAAATCTCGCCTCCAGAAGGTATTATGAAATTTTAATTATAGTCCGTCTGAAGCAAAGTGGCCCTGAATTAAATCCAAACTTCTCCCATGCTGAGCAGAGGGTTTTGTGCCTGGCAGTCTTACAAACCACTTCTGCTGCCAACTTAACAGGATAACACTCAAAAACCTTGAGAGCCCTGAGTGGCAGTGGTATTAATTACAAAGGTTCAATTATCAACAACAGCACCTGAATTGCTGAACCTCAGGCCCAGCACAGCACATCTCCATAACCAAATATCGTCTCTTGCTGAATCACTGGAATATTTGCATGAGTCAACCTGAAGCAAAACAACCAGCCCTGCACACAAAGGATGCCTTTCTGTCCCCTGATCCATAGTGCTGCTTTGACCCATGCTGGGCAGGGACTTCTGAAGCCACTGCTGAGCAGCTGGAGGGTGAAGCAGTTGTAAGCATAAGCAGCCAGCCAAATTTGCAAGAACACTGAAAACATCCCCATGTGTGTGAAACAAAAATCAAAGAAACTACTTCTGCATAAGCATCTGGTCTAGGATGTTTTGTTTGTTGTAGTGTCTTTTTGCCACAGAAAAGCAGGCAAAAGTAGCCTTAATCTCTGGCTTCCACCTTGCTCCATCTGTTACTAATCAACATCTAGGACAATATGACTTTTTTCCTGTTTTCTGTGCAGCCAAACTCCCAGAGCTTACACACAGGACATGGAAGGTGTGCTAAAGCCTGTGCTAAATGCTCTGACAGCAATGAAAACATCTCAGGCTTTTGTGAGGAGCATCAGCACAAAGAGATGTTTTGAGAGTGCATTGGCAAGGGCTGGGGGTGGTGACCCAGGCCTGGAATCCACAGCACTGGGCTGGGGCAACTGGCCACAAACTCCACATAAACAGAGGAGATGATGCTGCCAGGGCAGCAGCCATGAAACTGCAATTCATATTTCTGACTGAGGCTCCTTCGGGACCCTCCTTCCTTGCAAAGCCCTGATTTCTCTCAATCAATTCTCACATTCCCTCTCTGTGCTGTGTCCCACAGTCTGGGCTGATCACGTTTGCCACAGCCAATATCACTGTGACACACACCCAGGAGCTAGCGAGGGGCTCACTCAGCAGGAACAGAACAAATTACTTCTGTCTTCACAGAGGTTTGGGCATGGAAATATCAAATGGAACAGGTAGACAACCTGCTGAAAAGATTCTTTCTTATCATAAAAAACAAACCAGAATCTCAGAGAAGCCCAGCTGAGTTCTGTCATGTGTGGTTTGTGCCCTGCAGCCAGGAATTTGTTGTGCTAGGTGTGAATCCAATTAAGGTTTGTTGCCCTTCCAGTCCACACTATGACATTTATTTGCCACCACCTTAAGAAATCCAGGGATTCACTGACTCTCCTCCATTTGGTTTAGTAATTTATGTATCTTTAGCCTACAGAAAACTGGTTCATGACTGTCAGCTGGCAGGACAAGTACAGACCCAGAAAGGTGCAGGACATGTTCAGAATGTGCTTTACAACTTACTGCCCTGTTCTATCAAAATCATCATCTGCTCTCTGAGCCCAGACTCTCGGTTACAGCGCGTACCTGTACACGTCCAGGTACAAACAGGCACAAGATCCACATGTGGCATTGCCATGGCAATGCACTTGTAGAACAAATGTGCTGTTTTTCTGAGATTCACCATTTAGAGAGAAGCAGCAGTAAAGCTGCAGGTGACTCAAAGAACTGTTCAATGGAGCGTGTAGAGCAGCACCAGGAGACCCTGGGAGAGGTGGTCAGTGGGACAAATCCTGGTGGGTAGGCAGGGATGGAATCCACAAAGCAGCTGCTGTCGTGAAGCACTACTGAGGCAGTGAGGTCATAGAAGGGCAGATAAAAAAAGCAGCACAAAGCAGCCTGGGGAAAAGGATCCACAGGGAAGCCCTAACAGAGCATGACTGTGTAGCTAAATGTTGCTGTTGAGGCAGGGACAGGAATGAAGATCTATCTTTAGAAGGTAAAGAATCTATCTAAGGTAAGGAAGGTAAAGGATGATCTTTATACAAAAGCACCTCTCTCTTTTATAGAGAACATCATGAATATTAATTCCACTGGCCTTAAAGTAAAAACATTTCACCTGATTGGTACACTTGGACTTAGGTCAGTGTGGTAGAACACATCTATAAACAATATGAACAGAAAACAAGATAATAGGTTGTTTGCATTCCTCCCAGACTTTTTCCCAGGCTTAGCCTGGCAGAAATCTCTCTTTTTCTCTCTGAATGAACTGAGAATATCCACAGCGAAGAGTGTCAGAGGTCACAGATCAAGTGCAGGAGCCACGTGGCTCAGGATACAAGAATTTGATGATATTGATTAAATATGGGCAAAGTCTGAGGAGTTGTTTGGTTTGATTGGGCAATATTTGGGCAAACTGAAATGAGAAGAATTTTAAATCTTGGTTCCATATAATTTGACTATTCAAAATCCCCCAAATGAGGATATAGTTTGTGTTTCAGCAATACTGATATCCCCCTGGGTAAGAACTGAGGCCACAGCATGTAGGCATCAACCATTATGCTAAGTGATGCCCCTGGGCATTTCAAGCACTGTGTTACTGTGGCTCAGCTTGATGACTCCAGACCCTTCCCCACAGCCTCTCCACTTGTAATCAGTCTTCAGGTGCTCAACTTAACTGAAGATGATAACTTACCCTGACAGTGATTTATCTGAATTTCTCAAAGCATTAAAAGCTGTGGCCTAGTCTCCCATCTTGTATCACTGCAGACAGTAATTTGATGCTCTGCTGGATTATCAGCCTTTTGGGAATTTGCTGGCTAATGAAACACTGCTGTCAGTTTTATCAAATCTTTGTAGAGCTTCACCCAAGGGAAATCATATAACTCAGCCACAGCACCAGCAATCAATTTCCAGGAGGGTCCTCATAAAGCAACTGTGAAACCTAGTATTTTTACACCTAAAATTTGCAATTCTGCCCTAAGTCTGTGGGTTCCACTCACTGAGGATCAAAACAGGACCCAAGAGGATCCATTTCTGATCTGTGCATCTGGAATATTAACAAAAGCATAAAAGCCATAGTTCCTTACCTACTGGGCTTCTCAGACTGGCAATTAGCAACATCAAGGGATCCTGTTCAGTTCTTCCAGGCTAACTCACAAAACACCCGCAAGCTAAAAATCTCTAAAGGCTGTAGAGAGAAAACCATGAGCCACAATCCATTCTGACACAAGACTTGCAGCCAGACCTTCAGTGGGAGCAAGGATGGGAAGGGAGGAGCTCCCAAGGAAAGGGCAGCTTGGACTTGGGTGGCAGCTTCACTTAAGGACCATCTTTGGCCCTTCCCAGGCAGCTGCTTTGGGTCTGTGCCAATGACTGGAGAAAGGGACAAACTCAAACTTCAGTTAGTGTAGACTCTAGTCCCAGCCTAAAAGGTTGATATATTTTCTTAAGTTTCAGTCGTACCTTGTGAAAATCAAATTAACCATTCTGGTCATATCAAAACAGCTTTGTGAACTGAAAGGATCATTTCCATTTTCCAGTGTGAAGACTTTTCTAAAGAAAGGGGTAGTTTTGACATAAATCTCCCTCAGATATTCAGAAAGTAGAGCTGGAATGCCTGTTCCAGCTTTATTGAAGCAAAATCTTTCAGTCAGGAAATGTGCATTGATTTTTTTTTTTTTTTGGTGAAACAAGAGATTACAACTTAAGGGCATGACATCCCGTCAGCAGTGAGAAATGGTTTTAAATGCTCAGCTTTGCAAAGAGCTACATGTTTAAGAGTGTGGCCAGACCCTGGTACAGGACAGGAACCAGCCACTATCTCCAGGGCTGGCAGTGGGCAACAGGACCCCTCCTGTGCAGCTGTACAACCTATGAGGCCCCTCCCTTGTGGCTGTACAGCCCTTGGAATAAGCTATTGTACACTGGGCTGGTGGAAAAATATGCATTCATCCAGGAACATCTGTAGACAGGTTTATAGCAAAACAATCTTGAACATCTGGGCCATTGAGCAGATAAATCAAACAGCAGCTCTTCCCAAGAAAAATTATTTCTTTTGCATTGAGAAAATGAAGCAGAAAGGAAGTTTTCTAGGGTCACATGCCAGCTGTAACCTACCGAGTTGTATATTCACAGAGCGTTGATGAAAGGAGGTTGAAGATTGTTTCAGCTCAATGCAGCACTAACAACTCTTCTGGCCCTGCTGGAGCACTGCAGTGCTCACCAGCTGACCAGCCACCTCCTCATACCCATGCTGCTCTCACTCCTCGGGTTCTTTTAATGTTTAACAAACTGAGAGTCTGAAAATTGGACTAGTCACAATTCTCATGTTCAGTCTTGTACAAGAGGCCCAGTTTTGATAAACCCATCCAAATCTGGCTGTACATCCCTCACCCCACTGGTTCCAAAGCACAATGACATGGAAGTTTCCAAAAGGATGGGAGGAAACACCAAACCTGGAGGGAGTGACACTACAAAAGCACCCACATCAATGGCCTCTCCCATGTTATGTTTTGCTTAAGACCTTCCTGCATTTGGCAGTGACAGGGACACACTGTGCTCACTGCCATCCTCAGCTTTGCTTTGGGCTTGACCTGACAAAGCAGGTCAGCCTGACCCAAAGAGGATGGCTGCTCTTCACTGGCCTCTAAAAAGGAAAGCTTTCCTTGGAAGAAAGCCCCCTAAATATGAGAAATAAGAATCCACTAAGAAGGTCCTACAGGTAGGATTTTCTGTCAGCTCCTTACAGTGACAGACTGCAAAGCTTCCCCATATCAACATACACAATGTTAGACATAACTTCTTTGTTAAACTTAATGACACTGAATACGAGAGTATTTGTCTCTCCTGTGCCTAGCAGACATGCACAGCACGTACTGAACTGTCTCTTATGCATCAAGTTCCTTGCCCACACCTTCTCCCAACAGGCTGAACTCCTCCTTTACTGTTTCCTTGTGTCTCTTCAGGGATAGGAGTCTGTTTCATCTCGCCAATCCTTCCCACAGTTACAGAATGCAGAATGAAGCCTGTCTCTCAAGAACACCAAAGGACATTAGGTTTATAAAGCACCTGGTGAGCAACATATTTACTTCCTCAAAACAAGAGCAAATTATCAAACAAATTGATTTCCAAGACAAGCTGTCTTTGATTTTTAACACCATAAATGCTAATTTCAGCAACAGCTGTTTGATCAATCACATGCCCAGTCCTGTTCTTCTTACATCCCAGAACAGTCTGTGACTGAATTTATTGATTGTTTCCAAGAGAAGGGCTGCAGCAGGTCTGATACCTCATGTGTGCACACTGCTTTATTCCTACATCCCATATCCCAGAATCCATACACAAATAGGCCAGATGTGGCTTTCTCTTCTGCTCAGATCCATCAGCTGATTTTACCTTGCAGATCCCCTTGTTTTGGCAGCTGTTGTGCCAAAATTCTTCTCTCCAGGCAGTCTGTGAACACATCACTCCAGACTTGCCATCACTCCTATAATTTGCTATGCCAACAAAATTGCAAACAGGCTGAATGGCCAGTCTGGATCACCAAGCAATTTAGTTCAGAATTAGAGGCTGCACAACAGCTGAGAGCCCAGCAAACCGTTTTGCTGACAATTACCAATCTCAGTTGTTTCATTGAGTGCCATGGGTTAATTCCACATTAACTTTTGTGTTTTGAGAGAAAAGTACAAAAACAGCACTTTAAATTTCCATGTGCACAACCTTTTGACTCACATGTCTCCCACGCATGGTCAGAGGGGGAGTCAGCAGGACTGGCTGCCTGTCACTGGGCAGGGTGACAGCACAGGGATCCCACCCCAGCCCTGCTGCAAACAGCCAGCTGCTGCAATGCAACAACAAACTGTTTTGCAGTCACCTGAGATAGCCTGGAAGGCTTCAAAGAGCGGAGTGATCATCTGGGTCAACTTTTGAAAATTTCGCTGCAGCTAATGGGGGTCTAGGAAGGACAGTGTTAAAACTGCAGACAGAAAGCACTACCTAAAGCAACTACAACAGGCAATATTAACTGCTCCTTACATTTATCCCATACAAAAGCTGCAACACCCATTCTCCCGTGGCAGCAAACCTCTTCCGAACTCGTACTGGCAGTATGGGTTAAAGTGGGGTGGGTTTATGGTGGAGGTTTATTGGACTAGCTCAGATGGTTAAAGCACGGTGCTAATAATGCCAGGGTTGAGGCTTCAACCCCTGTATGAGCCATTCACCGAAGGACCAGACTCTGTGATCCTTGTAGGTCCCTTCCAACTCAGAATATTCTGTGATTTCTCCTCCTCCTCACATGCACACTGCCTGGGAGAGCTGACTTGGCTTTGAAGCAGTTGTGACCTTGCTGATAAACTGCGCTTGTCAGTTTGCTGCAACAGAAGGTTCTAGAAAAATGATCTGTTTCTGTTTTGTCCAAAGCTTTCCCTTGAGTTTTCTCAGGTTGAGGAGGAATTGGTGCTCACAGGACACAGCCCTCACATCACAGGCTTCTCCAGAGCCTACCCTCAGTGTTCCTCACAACCCCTGCTGGGGAGGAGACCTCTGCCACTGACCTCCACTTGGCCCAAAAAACTATATTGGAGGAATTTTGGCAGCTTGCTGTTTATGGAATGTGAGAAATCCAGCTCCTAACCCCCTGCTGCCCTGCTTGGGGCCAGCACCCAAAGCCCGGTCTGAGACCAGGCTGCAAAGCTTCAGGAAGATCAATTTCCCTGTTCTGCTGCCCTGAAGCAAGGGAACACATTTAAACATACTCCTTTGTCTCAGTGCAGGCCCAAAACATTTTTGATCTATTTTTTAACAAGTCAAGGGGGAAAAAACAAAATAAAGACTTCTTTCTTCATTCTTATTTTTCATGCCATAGCTTCTAGAATTCGCTGCAACTGATGGGTTTAGAAACCTCTGGTCTGCAGTAGCAACTGAACCAGCCTTGAATCTGAGCAAAGTTCATCCATATTCAGAGTATTTAGCAGCCCTCCAGCCCCTCACCAGGCTTAATGAAGTGTAATGAAAGAAAAAGAATGAGCTTTGTCTTCACTGCCAAAAGGAAAAGGCAGCTGGAATTATGCAGGGGCTTGATATGAATTGAACATGATTATGTATGTGATAACCACTGTTCTGAAGAAAATGGTGCTGTTATACCTAAGGAGCCCTCAGCAGGCTCTTGTAATTAGAGCCACTTAGCTGCTTTAATTGCCTCTGAAAGCCACCCAGAACAGATTGCTTTTATGCTCTTCCCATTTTAAAAGCAGGCACAGAAATATGGAAGCACTAACCTGCATCCATTTGGGTAATGGGGATTGAGGGGAGGGAGCTGGACAGGTATTTCACAGGGAAGGGCTCAGTACTTGAGCCACAGGGCAAGACTGTGGGATTTGTGGGTACACACTGGATGATGTTACGGTGATAGGTGTGGGCACAGTGATGCTGGAAGATGGCTACCACAGCCCACAGATGAGCTACAGAACTCTGGTTCTACCACCCACCCCCAGCAAAGAGCAAAAGGATGTGTCATAGCAAGGCTGACAGTGAGGCACAGCTTGACATGGTCCCTGATGAGGTTCTCACACTCGTATGCAGTACCCTGAGTTTGTGTCTGCTCACTTATTCATCAAAAACAGCAATCCAACTCTAAATTAACCATCTTTTTTTTCTGTATTCTTCATTGATTCACAAAACTGAGAATATTATTTTTCTCTCCTTCAAATTAATTACATTATTGGTTCACAGTTTCTTGGGAGACAGTTCCCATCTCTGTTCTGGCAATGGAACAAGACTGGAATCTGGCCTAAGCTATTCTGCTAGTAAAGACCAATTGGAGCTGTTCTGGATAGAATAAAATGTCCCCTCTCTTCCTTGGGGAAGGAGAGTATTCCAGAAAGACCTTTTTTAATCATTATTTGTCTTCAGTCAGTTCAAAGGGTCCTTGGATCTCTCCTGGATTTTCTTTACAGAGGGCTGAGAATATATGAAGAAGTCAGGGCTCAGCTTTCCCTCCTCAGCTTCTAGAAGTACAGTGCACAGTTGAAATGATGCCCCAAAATCTTTGCTGTGGACAAGGATCCAACCCCTGCTCCAAGCACACAGCCCAACGTTTGTACATGGCTTTCAGAGACCAGAATTCTTTTGAGACATGAGTTTGAATCCATCATCCAGGATGGATCTCCGATTGCGTCGTAACCTCCTTTGCCTCTCGAGATGGACGACTGCTCCCAGGAGGACAGCAGCAGCCAGGAGCAGCAGGACTCCTACAACAGCCAGAGAGACAACTGTGGCCTCTATCTGCTCTTGGGTCACCTTAGAGCCAAAAAGTATCACCTTCTGGGACCCATCCTCATCCTCAAGCAGCAACCCTGAGAGACAAACAGAAAGGTTTTTCAACAACAGCCAGCAATACCAGAACTGAAAGATTGCAAGAAATACAACAAAGGAGCATTAAGAAAAACATGATACAAAATAGTGGAATCACCAACCCTGGAAATGTTCAAAAGATGTGCAGATATGGAGCTTAGAGACATGTTTCAGTGGTAGACATGACAGTGCTGAGTTCATGCTTTTACTCAATGATCTTAGAGGTCTTTTCCAATCTTAATGATTCAGTGATTCTAAGGAGGCCCCAGTGGCATCCATCTGTCAGACCCTCATCCCTGAGCCCACACAGAGATTTGATATGGATGTTTCCTTCCCTTACTGCTCCACCCCAGAACCTGACAGTGTCTCACAGGTGTCCAGGCCCAGTCAGCCACTGCTGTGCCCAGCCCAGAGATGAGAACATGTCCAGGCTGGGGCTGCTGCCAGTTGCCCCAGTGAACACTCCCTGTGCCCATGGCTGCTGTCCTACACACCCCTGAGTGCACTCACTCAGCCATGCCCATGGCAAGTCACCAAGATCCTGAGCTTGCTTGTGCCTCCACACAGAGGCAGCAGCCACCTCCTGAGAAAAGGGGCTGTCTGCTCAGGCAACAACTGTTGGCCAAAATTTCTGCCTGGTCAGCACACCCAAGCTGATATCTGCATATGGTATGAAACCAAGTTATTTAATATTGACACTACTACTCTCACATATTTCCTCTTCTGGTTTGTCCATTTTGAGTGAGGAAAATGTTGGGGAGATAAAGACTGAAATAACAGTGGAGAAAGTCTGCTGAGTTGTAGGTAGGTGGCTGAATTTGTAGCTGGCTTGAACTGGCTCTCAAATCAGCTCAGCTGAATTTCCTCACAGCAGCTGAAAAATTGACTTGTGAAGAAAGATGAAAAATCAGGAAAATATACCACCAGTCTACACTACTCAGACTTCTACCACAGAAAATTTCAGAGGGATCATATCTACTACTCCCCTTCTCCCTGTGCTGCTCAGCCAAATGCCTTCTCACATCTGTTCTTTACAACGCCCAAAAAACTACAGGCATGTGCTTGGGCTCTTTTCTCGGGGGAACATCAGAGCAGAAGGCAGATGTGCATGTTTGCATGCTGACTCCATCCTTTCAGCTTGCAGAGATGATTGTGAAACTTCCCTAAACCACAGGGTCACTGAGAGTCCTAAGAGGGAAGACAACCCATCCCAGGCAACCTCCTCCAAATCTCTGCCAGTACCTAAGCTCATAGTCTGAATCTGAATCCATACAAAGCAGGCACAACAGGGTGTGAGGCCACTAACCTTTTCCACTTAACACAGGCAAACAAACCTAACCAGCCCAACTTCCTTATTTCTATCACCACAGGACAGACTGGTGCCCTCCCTGTTATCTACTGAAGCAAGGCCTCACACCAAGGAACTGCCAGGCTGGCAGAGCAGAGGCTGTGGGTGCTCTGTGTGTTCCTCCCTCCCCTTACACAGGTCCAAACTTCTGCCCTCTCCCCTTCCCACAGACAGGGTTTGGCAGTGCTGTACACACCATACCTGGGGTGACAGTCAAGTCTTCCAGCTCTGACTCTGAAAGAAAATAAAAAGGAGTGTGACAAGGTGTTGGGCTAAGCAGGCAAAGCCCAGAACAAGGCACATCTGGCAAGGATCAGATCCAGATGCAGCATGGTTTTCCAGGACTCGCAGGCTGTCCTTTGTCCTGTCCATGTTTTCTCTCTCTATATGACATAAGAATTTTTGTATCACCTGCTTCAGAGGCAGCCCCAGTTCCAGTGCATAACCCTTCCCATCCTTAAGAAGGAAAAGTGCTGAGGGAAAAACAGAGATGGCCCACAGCTGAAATACTGCAGCATTCACTGTTTTGGTAATACATCTAAAACCACATCATCATGTGGGCTCCATTGCAGCCAAACCCAGTACTGAGAGTCACTCACCTCTGAGCACCTTCCAGTTCTCAGTTCAGAGCAATTACTGGCTGAGCTGAACATACCAGTTCAGACACAAGCTACAAATCAAACTCAGAATAACACAGGTAATGTAAACTCCAGAAAACAATTTGTTTTTAACTCCAGCTCCAGGCATTACCGTATTTAAAGGGAACATCATTATTTGATAACACTTCAGTAATTATCTGCTCCATTAACTGGCTTTTTATAGTATGCCAGAGAGCTGAGATACAAACACTCAGAATTTCACAGCAGTAGCAGGAAGTGCTGCTGGATGTTTTACAGTGACAGCTCCTTACCTCCTCTAGGGAGGACAGTGAAGAGGATCTCCATCCCAGCATGGATATGGTCAGACACATGACAGTGAAGCAGCCATGTCCCAGGGTTCCCAACCAGCATCTCCACCATTTCAAAGGTCCCAGGGAACAGATCCACAACATCTGCTCTGTAGCTTTTGCCATTCTGTCAGAAAACGGAGGCCATTAGCTGCAGCGCTCAATGCATCTTCTCAGGAAGAAAAGTCTGCCAGTGTTGCTGGGGACCACTTCAGCTTTTAATGCTCAAAAAACCCCAAAACTTTCAAAAAGCAGTTTGGAAAGCAAATTATCTGGTAATGACTAACCCTAACAAGGATTAAGCTGGACATCTCAGCACAACACAGGCTCAGGGAGTCAGACTGGGATGTGTAAAACCACATCCTTTTCCTAGCTGGGTAAAGCTTCTGCAGAGTGATTAAAAACCACTCAAACACTGAGTCAAGTAAAAGTGCTGATATCAGTGGTCAGTATCTCCTTTACCATCAGAAGATATTCTTACCTTGTAGATGAAGGTCTCAGCATGAAAATGAACCGTGTGGACATCAACCTCATGACCCATTCCCAGCAGGTACCAGCTCACCCTCTCTCCCTGGTACATGGTCAGCCCAGGCAAGGTGGCATAGAGCCTGCCATTGATTGCTGTTCAGGGAGTAACACAGAAGGGAAAAGGCTGTTAGCTGTCAGTGAAACTGTATGGGTGCTGCACCTCCACAGAGGAAGGCAGTAAATTAGAAGCTACAAAGCTCATACAGCACCCAGTGCATCAGCAGTTAGTGTCCCCCACAGGACAGTCCCACAGCTCAGCTAATTATCCACTCTGCTCACAGCCAGGATACTGACTTGCACTCAAGGCCATGCTGTAGCTTAGTTCAAATAAATCTGAAGAACTACCTTTGCTGAAAAGCTGCAGTCAGCCAGCAGAAGCAGATGCTTCTACAAGTCAAAATGCATAAAAATGGCATTTCCAGCCCAATGATGGACAAACATGAATATACCTACATACACATAAATGTCTGAACAATTTCCTTGATGAACATTGAGAAGAGGTAAATCCTGCCAGTGGGCAGCCCTGTGGTGCTCTGCCGCACACATCACATTCCAACCATTTGTAAAATCCTGCATGGCAGGACTTCACTTCTCACATAGCACAGATGGAAGGAATACTGCTGTGACTGCACATACAGGAAAGGGACCAAAACAGTGAGTGAGCTGACTGCTATGGCACACACATGGAGACTCTTGTGCTCAGATGACAACAGAAGGAATAAAATGGGAAGAGGCAGGATCTGAGGGCAGAGCACCAGGTTTTAGTCCCAGGTCTGCCCTGGGCACTTTGTGTAGCCTAAAACATGTATCCTACTTCAGCATGGTGGTTCTTCTAGCTGTAATACAGGGTTAACAACTACATCTTCATGGACGTGTATTTGGAGCTCTTTAGCTCACCCACACAAAACCAGTAGTAATGATAGTACACAAAATGCAACTCCTCAGTATTCTTATCTCCACAACTGTCAAGGGACCTGTTTTGCTGAGGTTATCTTAGCTATAATATGGAGATTAACATAAACAACATGCTAATTTAAACAAATGTGTTCATCCTTCTGTGGTAGAAATAACCTAGAAGAGCTAAAACAACTGAGCCACATCTTGCAGCCACACAGCTCAGAAAATTAATCTGAAGCCTAATATATATACTCTGATGATCCCTGAGACAAATGGAATTAAATTCATCTGACAAGTTAATTTCATGTTTGATTTTATTTCCTTTTCTGAGTCACCCAGACACATCCGAGATTAACCTCTCTGGCCTGGATGTTGCTATTCCTCCTTACAGGGACAGCCACAAGGATCAGCCTTCACTGCAGATCAAAGATTTGGGCTGTAGGTGTGCTGCAATACTGAGAACAGACAGTTTAGTTCTGTCTGTGCCACTGATAATGGGAAAGGATGAGGACATTTCACTATAAGTCAGGCTCCCTACTTAGAGAGGTTGCAGAATCAACACCAACATTACCGTGCATTTTGTTGCTTTCCACAAATTTCTCATCCAGCAGGTTGATCTCCTTGTGATTTCCCTTGCTAAAACGTTCCACATTCTCCTCCAAGTACCAGGACTGATTTTCATCAAAAACCAGGAAGAGCAGAGCAAACTCCCTCTTTACATCCTTCCTGGTCCCACTGGACTGCAGGGCTCCTCTCCGGCAGACCTTCAGGGGCCCGATCAGCCCACTGTACATATCCTGATCAGAAGGAAGGAGAGCTCTGAGGCAAGGACCTTCTCACCCTTTTCTATGCACTTCTTTGCCTTTCAGCAATCATTTTCCATTCCCCCATCAACCCACTAAAAACAACCAGAACTGCTGTACAAGTATTCTTGTTGGAGAGCATCAGCCACTGAAGGAACAGGAACTGTACGTGCTCTTATAAATGCAAATCCAAAAGTCATAAATATGGATGGTATCAAAGTATTTTCCACTCGGTGACTGCAAAAACATCTGCAACTTGAGATAAAAAGGCCATTATTTCTGGGTTTATTGCAGGATCCTCCAGGTGGTTGCCCTGTGAAATTAGTGCTACGACACTTCCAGCAATGGTCCAATCTGCCTGCTTTATTCATGAGGTTTATTTTGGACAATTTCTGCCTTTTGTAGATTAGCCCTATGGCTCTCACCAGTACAAACCATGACTAACTGGGAGATGTTCTAAAAGCCTACAAATAACTGGAGGAAGGTTAGTATCAAGGAGAGACAGTGGAATTGTTTTATGAAGGTTTGTTAGGAAAAAATAAGGACAAACATCAGGAAAATTCCGATGATTTCCTCTCCACAGAGAAGGTTGGATATATTACCAGGTGATTCTTCCACCTCTTGGCTGGGCTAATCTCAAAATTGTACCCAACTCACATTGTTTTCTAAATGGCATAAAAAATTGGTCTAATTAGGCTTTTCTGGCTATAACTCTTATTTTACCTTTACTGGGTCCACTGCAGAGTAGTAGATCCAAGGAACACAGGCTGAATCATTTGGCCCTGGACCAGATCTCTCAGGAACTTCCCACCGGTATGTCACAATGTCACCTGAGGGACAGAACAGCACCACACACCAGGTGACACACCCACTCACTAAGCAGCAGCTAAAGCAAATGGAAAAAGAAAATCGTGTCTCCAAAGCCCACATTCAATTCTGTATTTGCCAGATATTGCATCTGCCTTACCCAAACACAAAGCAGGGTGGAAGCTCCCCTCTCAGAGCAAGACGGAGGGGTCACAGGGTGTAAACACTGTCTGGTACCAGCACAATGCAGGTTTAACTGCTGCTTTTGAGGCTGGACCTGACCATGGAAATTACCATGGAAGCTCATTCAGATGAAGATTAAGAAAATCTTTCTTCTCTTTGAAGTGAATTTATGATGCTGATTCAAATTGGGGTTTAAAATCACCCTTTCTTCATATTAGCAGCCCATTTCACAAAGACAGGATCTGGCTGACAGCCTGACTGTGGCTTGGACAGTCTGGGCAAGGGGACCAAAAATTAAATACACTAGTATCTGGATCATGAGACAAAGTGGCCATTTCAGTCAGATCCCAGCAAGCAATTGCGCATTTCTCCCATTTCATACTATTTTTACACTTTTGTTCTCATGCATCCCCCATCCCAGGACTGGCTGAGCTGTCACCTGCCATCACCTTCCCCTTCCCACAGAGAGACCACACTGTGTGGGGGGGGATAAGGCTGCACACAGAAGAATGTCCTACACGTGTCCCAGATGGCTGCCATCCCCACACAAATGGTATCACTGAAACTGTGCTGCACCTGACAGACCAGTTACTGTCCAGTTCCAGCACTCTACTGTAGCAAAACCAGGACATCTGAGGCTGCTTAAGGAAACCAGTCTGGCTCTGGGATAAAATCAGCTGTGTGAGTGAGGAATGCAGCTAGAGATGGGGACCTACCAGGGTTTGCCACTTGGGGATGTCCAGTCTGCTGCTCCAGCACCCCGTGGGCATGGACGGAGTAGGGTCGGGAGGCGTTGTTTTTGAACACGATGTTGAGAATATCCCCCACTTCCGCCCACAGAAAAGGGCCTTGGGACAGGAAGAATGTACTCTGAGACCAGCAAAATCCATCAGCACATCTCCTGGGATATTCCCACCCTTCTCTCAACATCTTCTCCCCAGAAATATTACATTACAACATCATATTTACGATGTTCCCCTTTCTCTTCTCTACCTCCCAAAAAGAGAATTGGATGTCAGTCTCAATCCAAGTCTTAGGAGACTAGACTGATCTTCACAACGAGGACAATGAAGGTGGTTACACACATCTTAAGTGGGCCCAGCACAGCTAAGGCTTAATTTCTGAATACTGCTATGCTAAATGTCACATATTGATCACCCCTTGCTATTGGTTTCAAAAAATGTGGTAATATTCAACTGAGCCTTACAGTGCCACAAATCAGAGCTACAGCCTATTTTGAGTGGCAGACGCTGCCTCAGCCTGGCTGCCCTGACACCACTTACAGCCTTGGGTTCATAACACAGAGCTCTGTATCCACAGACCTCCACTAGTCAGTGCAAAATGTTCCTCCATGTCCCAAGGCTGCCTGCTCTTGCTGCAGCAGCATTTTTCACAGTTACAGATTTTCCCCTCTACTTCTCAGATCCCTCTCCAGAAGTCAGTGGTTGTTTCTGTCCCATAGTCAGAGAAATGCAGCTGTGAAACATGCTTTGCCCAAGCCATGACAGAACACTGGTGCAAAGGCAAGTGGAAAAGCCCAGGCTTTTCTACAAGCTGTGCACAGAACTCTTCTAACTGCTGTCTCCAAGATGGCAGATGTGAGTAGAAGACAGTCCCAATTTCTCTGCACTGACACAGCAGATACCTAAATATCCAGTGAGCCTTCAGATTACAGCTGTGAGCCACTGCAGCTTTAGAACCCCAGTCCCATTTCTGTGTGAGAGGAAGGTGAACCCAGTGCACACATACTTACCCAGTATCCCTAGGTGCTCATCACCACTTATCCTGGCCTTGGGGGTTTGGAAAGTGCCATCCGTGTACTCCCTGTAAACTGCTTTCTTGTACCTGGAGCCGAGCAGTCCATCCTCATTGCTCAGAAACACGTCAGCATAGCTGAGAAATGCAGAATGAGTGCTGAGATAACCAAAACTTCATGGGGAACACACAACTAACTTGTGTCAGGGGGTTCACAAGCTGAAGGGGCTTCCCAGAGCCAGCCTGGGCTGCAAAGGACAGCACAATGACGTGGAGAGCTGCACTCCTACCAGCAGCATATGCACCAGGTCACAGGGTGGCCAAGACACCCAACTGGCTCCAGCAGGGTCTGCTGGGACACTGCCATGGGCTTCCCCAGGAGGTGGGCTCTACCTCTGCGCAGAGCGGTTGTGCCGCTCCCTCTCCCAGCTGCGCTCGGGCGCGTAGTCCCACAGCACCTCCTCGGCCGCGACGTAGAACGTCCGCACGCCCCTGTAGCGATGGGCAGAGGCGCTGCCCGTCCTTCCACACTCGGAAACGTGGTACTGCTGCCTCATCCCAGACTGGTAGTGATTGCTTGTCTGGCAGTAGATCTCAAAAGTCCCTGAGGGAGGCAGGATGAACAAGGAAATCAGTTGCTTTTGAAGATTCCACGAGACCGGTGTCAGTACGTGCTTGGTGTGTCTCTGTGGTGCTTACGGAGCTGGGGTGCCACAGGCCAAGGTTAAAAGGAGTCATTGGAGAAATCAAGCACACATAAAAATCATCTCAGGAAGCTTTTTTACACAATAAGCACCTGTAGCACAGCTCAATCTGCCACAGGAGCAAATACCACAATGGGAGACTTCCATCTGCAGGCACTCACCGCTGTTATCAGGCTGCATGAAAGCAGTGGCAAACGTGTGGGGGAACAGACTGGCTGAATCTCTCCGCATCCCGTTCATCTGCACGGTGTTTCCCTGAAACACAGCTCTGTGTACGTCCGTTTCGCTGCCCAAGCCCAGGAGGTGCCAGGACACTTTGTCTCCTTCACACACGTCCAGCCCAGGCAAGTTACCAAACATAAATCCATTGATGGCTGGAAAGGAGAAAGCAATTAACTCTCTGCAGGCAGGTGTCAGCCAGGAGATTTTGAGCATACACCTTGTAGGACAGGCCTGCCAGTCAGAAGAAGGGTAACTTGTTTGTAATTCACCCCTGGATACACTGAGAGTACACTTCTCCAGACAGCTGTGCTGCTTGTCCATGTCTCACCTGGTGCTTCCAACCTGGTTTGATTCCAGGCCAACACCACACAGCCCTTCCAGCCCTCAGCTCAGCCTTTAGGTGAACATCAGCCCATGCTTGGCAGGTTTATCCCTGCTGTCATAGAACAGCATTCAACCATACCATGCATCCTGTTGGATTCCTCAAAGCCATCATCCTTTTTCACAGATGTCTCTTCCATCCTCAAGTAGTACTTTATGTTGGCATTCAAATACCAGCTGAGGTTCTCGTCAAACACGTTGAAGAGAAGATAAAATTCCTTGTCGATCCCTTTCTGTAATTACAATGATGGTTGTTAACTTTTAAAATGCAACAATTAAGTATACTTAAAGCTCTTTTGCTGGGCTCCTGTATTCCCCTTTATTTTAAAACATGGCTCATTGAGGGACAGGACTGTTCTTTTATTCATGTTGAACATTCTTTTATTTCATGAACGGCACCACTTGTGCATTTTCCATGATACTTCACATGAATAAAATGAACAAAACTCAGGCCATGAAGTCAGTGCCCCCTTCCTCCCCCACACCTAAGGTGTCTGTCCAAACCAGATCCAAGACCAGAGCCCAGACACAAGGCAGGCTGATGACCACATCACAGCCCTCCTGCCTCCTGTCACAGGCCTGGATTGGGGATTTTTAAATTACCCCAAATCCTTCAGAGTTAATTCTCCTAAGAAATTCACTCCAAAGCATGGTGTTTCCCCACTAAAAGAACATTGTGATAGTGTCTAGACTCTCACCAGTGACTGTTGTCACTGTCCCCAGCAGCGCACACACAGCCAGCCTGCCAAAGTGAGCAAGTCCCAGGCTGCAGCACATGGGTACAGCAGAGTGGCCATGCACCTTCCACAATTAAGTGTTCTTTAAATGTTTGCTGGAGATTGTGGAGCCAGAATTGCCACCCCAGGTGATTTTTCCCTGTCTTAAATTTCCAAAGGTCTGTCTCTTTTGCTCACACACTTCCAATACCTGCCCATGTTTATCATTATCACAGCTCCTTCACCTCCATGGCTGTATGTATTCCCAATCCTCTTTGCTCAGCAGATTCACATTTCCACCCTGGGTGCACATTGATTTCTTCTGCACTCCCAATTTAGTCACATGGTGCCCCCACTGACTGTCAGCTCCCCCAGGAAGGCTCTGAGGACAACAATCTCCAGATCTGTCACCGCTCCCCGAGCCACGCTGCAGGACACCAGTCAGGGCTTGATTTGCCATCTGCTCTCTTCCACAACAAGGCTCTGCTCCTCTGTCTGGTACCTCCCCAGGGATATCAATTTACTGTCTTCCCTAGATTTACTGCCAGGAATAGACTACTTCTGAGTGAAATTCCAAGAAGTTCTGGCTGCCCTTCAGGTTTCACCTCTCCATCAAAAGCATAAGACTGACATGGATTTTCACATACTTTTTTGTAGCCAGCTCTGCTTGAAAATTAACTTCTCTGGCAGAATAAATGAGGCTCACCCAAACCTCAAAGCATTGTATCACCCAAGCAGAACACCTGTAAGCAAAAATGTCTTTTCAATGTTTCTGGGACTGTGAGGACTATTCCACATGCCTCTCTGAAAGCAGTCTGCTACACAAGCCTCAGAACAAGAGTTACCTATAAGGTAAGTATTCCAAGGTACAATTGTTCAGCCAAGTTTGTCTGTGAATTAAAAGCAGACCTCAGGAACTGTTTTGAGGGCAGCTCTTGAGAGCCCAAAACTTTCCCAGGCAAGACCTGGGTACCAGCTGTACCAGCATTAACTTGGCCACCAAGGCTTTGATTTGACTCTTCTGGACTCATACTAATGCACATTTGCTCCCTAATGTTTTTCTGATGCTTCCTTTCTCTGCATGAAGGCAAAAACCTTTAGGAATGGGGCAGGAAAACTCCTTTACCTGCTTGTTGTTGTCATCCAAAGTGCCTGACTTGCAAATGAGCAGAGGCCCCACTAAGCCTGAGCTGGAGTCTTTGACAGGATTTGCAGCTGAGCTGTACAGCCAGGTGAGGCAGGGAGGGTCGCTGGACGTGGGCCCCACGTGCCTTGGCACAGTCCAGCGGTACGTGAAGTTGTGCAGAGGTGCCACAGAAACCCCACTCTGGGACAGGCCTTTAAAACAGGGATTACAGAGTTATTCCCGAGTCCCTGCACAAACTCTGTTACACCTTCTCACCAGCTACTTTCAGAGCAGGCTTTACTTCATTCATGTCAACCAAACACCCAGCACCTCTGAAGGGTGATGGGGGTGTATTCAAGAAAAGGGATCCACCAACCATTGTGGTACCACATCCCTTCTGATGCCTTCTCATAGGACACTCCATGTGGCTGGATGCTGAAGGGCCAGGAGGCTTTGTTAAGAAATGTCACCAGGATGGTGTCTCCAACTTCAGCTTTGATCACTGGACCTAGAACATAGCAGGGAGAGCACATCAGCAACAGAGCATTTCCTCAGGCCACCAGGCAAACCAAAGCAGAGGGGACACCCTCCAAGCTGCAGGGCCAAAGATAAGAGGCAACAGATGGTCTGGCCTTGTTGCTGCTGAAGGGAGCTCATAGGGAGCAGGTGCTGGCAAGGACTGTGTGAAAGCAGTTTGGGTGCACAGGAGAACTCAAGAGAGGCATCACACCTTCACACAGGGAAGTAACAGAACAGCCAAATGTGCTGGAACGCCCTCAGGATAGGCCCATGTTTCTCCCACCTACATAAAGCCCCCTCAGCCACCCAAAACATGTGCCTCAGGGGTGAGAGATGCTCCAAGCCCACCAGAGTCTGTAAGCCCATGACCCAGCCAGCCAGAGAGGGGCTATGAGCCTTTACCATGCCTGTCCCCAAGCACCCATTCAGGAGAGAAAGCTTCTGTGAGAACATGGGGTTTGCAGCATGCCTTGAAGGGGCTCAGTCTAAAGCACAAAACCAGGAGCTATTGCTGTGACCTGTTTAGCTCTAGTCACACATACTACACTGAATCCCTCAGCTCTTAACTCTAGAACACCTTCAGAATGACCCCTGAAGTGATTCTGTCCACTCTACCACCCTGCACCTTGGCCTGTTCAGATGTGACTGTTGTGAAACACCACTTGTGCCCCTCCCTACCCCCCCAAAATGAGCAGGCAGGTACAGCCACCTGGCCCTCCCAGCATCAGCATCCTTCTCACAGACACTGACAGAGGATTTGTGTTCCTGGATGATTCTCACCAAGTATTCCAAGGTGTTTCTCTTCTTCTGATTGCTGCTTTTCCTCACGAAAGCTCTCATCAGTATATTCCACATACTTTGCCTTCCAATAGACACCCCCAATGCGGTGGAGGCTACGCTTGAAATACTGCTCAGCAGAACTAAATGCAAAAAGCAAATGTCAGGTCATGTAATAGAAAAATGAGCCCTGTTCCCCTGCTCCCGCTGGCAAGGCCATCAGCATCTTCAAATCAAGCAGTATTTCAGACAAGGACAGTACCTCTAGTTTGGAATAGGCACAGCTTTGACTCGGCAAAGCTTTTTTGCCATTACAGAGTCATCCACTTGTGTGTTCAGGGCATAATGTAGCACAAAGCCCTATACCAGGTGAACCTGCCAGGTGTGATCAGCACCACTACACAAGATGTTTGAAGGAATGAAGAAAACTGCAGTGCAGTCAGTAGGAAGGCAGTGCTAGAATTCCAACCTTTTCAGAAGCTGGGGACAACCCCATTCCCAAATAAAATAAACAGCTGTAAAGGTATTTATTTCCTCCACTACCACCCTCACCAAATATAAGTAACAAGCCTTGCAGGAGAGGCAGTGCAGTTACAAGGCCAGCTCACAGGTCTAAGGTCTGCAAGGCTTGCTGCATGGCATTGGGTAAATAATTAACCACTTTGCATTTCCTCTTTTCCATCTGAATAAGGTATATCCTCTCCAACAGATGACTAGGGAAGGGACATAATCTCTGTGGAACGAGAAGAATCTCTCAGTTAGCCAAAGACTGAACGGGAAGTCTCTCAACTGCTATCCCAGTCACTTGACCATGGGATGGAGGGCTGCTACCCAAGTGCTGGCATCTAATTTCCTAGAAACTGCATCCTGCAGCAACACCAGCCTGAGACCCATCTGCAGGCCAGCAATGCCACCCTGTGTCTGCTCCACCAGGGGCCTTTTGAATCATTTCTTATATAGATCAATCTCTTCCTAGGTTAGGCACAGCAAGCAGAAATGAAGCCCAGAGACAAATGTGGCAGCTCACATTGTACATCTGCTGGGACTTCTGCTGCTTGTGAGTACAGCTCACACAGCACTCTCGTGGAAAGGCCCCAAGGTACCTGTCCTGCTCACAGTGCAGTCCAACTACAGCACCCTCCTTATCTAGATGGGCTGATCTGCCTTCCCAGGAAATGCACCCCATGTCAGCAGCAGGTACATACTTTGAAAAGAAAGAAATTCCACATTTCCCTGAGCAGCGTTCCTGATACAGGCCGGATTCCCCAAACACTGCCCAAACCCAGCAGCCTCTCACTCACCTGCCAG
>QUSF01000018.1:8566329-8742444 GCA_003676055.1 Chloebia gouldiae | reverse complement strand
CCGGCGCGCCCGGCCCCGGGCCCGTGCCCGGCTTCCTCGCCAAGCTCTGGGCCTTGCTGGAGGATCCGGACAGCGACGACGTCATCTGCTGGAGCAGGGTGAGGCGGCCGCTCGGGCCCGGCCCGGGGAGGCCCGCGCGAAGGACTCGAGGGTGGTGGGAGCGCCGGGCCGCGGCTGCGGTGGCCGAGGGTCCCCGGCTGCCCGCAGCGTGCCGAGCGCGCTTCCCCGCGCCGCGTTTGGCGGTGCCGGGGCCGTGCCGGGGCCTCCCGCGTTGTTGGCCCCCGCGTGCGGCCCGCGGCGGCGGCGATGGCGCAGCGGGACCTGCCCGGTTGCACTCCCGAATTCCCGCTCGGCAGCCCCGAGCGGCGAAAGGACGCTGGCACGGCCATGAAGTGTCCATTTTCCTTCCGGCGCGGGCACGGATGTGCCCCGCGGGCATAGGGCACGGACACACTGACCAGACACGCGCTGTGTTTACTTTTGTTCCCTGTAATTTTTAAATCTGTAGGATTTTCCTCCACTTTTTTCCAGCCGTTTGCCCTTTACAAAGGCAAAGATTAAAAGAAGCACAGTATTTTATTCTCTTCGTAAACAACATAAAAGTGATGCAAAAAGCTCTTTCTGTTTCCAGGAAGTTTGGTCTTGAGCATGCGATAAATCTGGCACTGCTGGTGTCACACTTACCCCTGGTCACCGCTGGGTTGTGTTGTCTGAACTTCGGTAACTGAGCAACGTTACGTGGTTATTTTTAGTGATGACATAGCACATACAATGGAAGAATCTTGTCAGGAGCTGGGCAGGCTGATGAAGGGAGATGAAATCTCTTTAGTGGCATGAATTCCATTTGGCTTGTGCAATGCATGTGTTTCCTGGGGACAGAGGGAGCAGATTTTTAGAACAATTTTGCTTTGGATTAAGATCAGTATGTCAGGGCTTTAAGAAAACTCCCTGTTCAGTAGAAGCTTTCTGTGTAATTGTGTCTCTGAATTCAAACTTTTTAGTCCAGTCCCAGGTGTTCGCACAGTTCATTTGGTGAAGTCTTTTGCCCTTCTCTCCTGTTGGAATGGCCTCTGATTTATGATCTTCACTTAAGAGCAACACCTTAGAAAAGCTGTGCTTATTTACTAACTGTTACTTCTGCTTGTTTCCTAGAATGGCGAGAATTTCTGCATTCTGGATGAGCAGAGGTTTGCCAAGGAGCTGCTCCCCAAGTACTTCAAACACAACAATATCTCCAGCTTCATACGGCAGCTCAACATGTGTAAGCATCAGCACTTCCTACACACTCTGTCTGCCAAGTTCATAGCTACTTGGCTTTGGTCTGGATTTCTTTAAACAAGCAAATGGACTTGGCAAGTTTTTCATCCTTAAAAACTTGACCCCTGGCCTTAAGTTTGCTTTGCAAAAGAAAAGACTGATGGTAGAGCATGGTTTAGTTTGGTTTTTGTGTTTTAGCTCCAAGTCTTTTTGAGTAACAGCTGTAAGAATATGTGCTGGTGCCTAGAGGTAGTGTGAGGTTCCCTGAGCTCCAGTGTTGCTCTTGCAGCAAGCAGGTGTGTACCCATGGGAGTAGAGAACACCTAGAATGTGAAGAAAAATTGCCTGGATTTTGGGGCTACCACTGCTCTTGCCCACTTTTCTGTGTTGGAACCAGATCAGTCCCACTGATGGGCTGAGCTGCACCACATTTCTTGCTGTGTTTTCTCTGCTCAACTTGTGAGCATCGTGTGGCAGGGTTGCATAGCACATGTGCAGTGTGGCCAGGCAGAGGGGTGCAGTGAGGGTGGTTCAAGGGCACAGTGCAGCATGCAGGGCTGCAGCAACCAACAGGAATAACTGCAGACACTTCTGGAACCTGGAGGGACAAACAGCACAGGAGATGGTGCCTTAGTTAGGATTTCGGACTGACAGGGAGAAGCTCTCTGTCCTTGCCCAGCAGGTTTGCCTGATCTCTCTAGGTGATGCCTGCATAGGTTTTGTAACCTATAGCACATCTGTTTTGTCTCTGGACAGAGGGTAGATGCTTCTTTTCATGTCATGTGCTTGTTTTTGTAAGATCCATCACTTGCATGACAGAGGATAATCCAAAGAAACAATTATCTCTTCAATTGTAGGATAAATTTTTTTTTAAAAAAGCAAATATTCCTTTGTAGCTATACAGTGTAGTGGCAGCCTCCTTTTCCTGCTGGATCTATCCTGGCTTTCTAATAATAGTTGGAGTGCATTAATTGTGTTAAAACCTTGACTGAGGAGAGACGTGGATTGGCCTGTCAGCTGAATCGTGTATCTACCCTGTGGTGTTTGAGCAGTGATGGAAATAGAACTGGCAATATCTTACTTTTTGCAGGCAGTCTAGTATGTAGAAGGTGCTGTGCTGCAGGTGTCTGCTACAGGCAGGCAAGGAATTAACTTCTCTGCCTTACTTTATTCTGTAGACCGCAGTGGTACATGACAGCATTTGTTCTGATTTGTAGTTGTCAGGGATAAAAGGGAAAGTGTACCATTCCTCTGCATCCACTGAGACATGATTCTATTTAAGATATTGTAATAAATCTGATTTCTAACTAACTGTTGTGAAGGTTTGTACGTGGCTGTGATGATTTGGTCATGGCTGTCTTGCCCACGGACACACACTGGCCTCTGCATGTGCAACCAAGAAAGGCTACCTTGGCTGTTTTTCATAGTTTCTGCTCCCAGTAACTGTAGTGCAGTGGGTGTTTTGCTAGCACTGGACTTTTCTTGTATGTATGTATTCCAAGTCAGCTTTCAACTGGAAGAAATGGCTGTGTTGATTTCCTCTCCACAGATGGTTTCAGGAAGGTGATTGCTCTGGAGAATGGTATCATTACAGCAGAGAAAAGCTCAGTCATTGAGTTCCAGCACCCTTTCTTCAAGCAAGGGAAGGCACATCTACTGGAAAACATCAAGCGCAAGGTATAGTCTGAGCACATACTTGCTTCACTTAGTTACGAGAAGTGGCTTATTAGGAGTTCATATGGGTGTTTCAAACACAGACAGCAAATGCCATGGGAACCAAGGCAGCTCCCTCATGATGCCAGGCCAGTGCTTAGACAAAACCTGTTCTGCTCTTGGTTGTGAACTGGGATAGGACCATGTTCTGCATCATCATCAAACCACAGCCCTTCTCCACAGAGTTCATATCCCTGATTGCAGCTTAGCATGGTCTGCATTTCTGTCAGCATCTGCAACTCTGAGAAAGGCACAAAGTAAAAGAAGCAAAAGAAAATACATTCCCATTTGGCACTCATTCAAGATTAGCAACACGTCAGTAACCAGTTCATTTGGATGAGTTTGCTTAAAGTATATTGTTCCTCCAACACTGTGTTGCCACTAAGCTACATCCTTATGATCACTTTCTGCTTTTCTTTTGTACATTCAGGCCTTGTCTGACCTGTATCTGCACAGATATTTATCCTCTATTGGCACATTACAGCCCATAATATCCTGAGGAAGAGAGTATCATGATACATCACGTTGACATTTGAACAGCAGAATCTTTTCTTTAGGCTGTCGTCAGGTGTGGCTGTATTGCCCAGGGTAATAAAAGCCCAGCGTAGGCTGGAGAGCCGCAATTGTGTTTGGATTGATTCTTCGCTGAGCTGCCCCTGCTTGGAGCCAGGATCGATGGCGTGGCGCTGGCTCGGGCCTGTCCCCCCCGTGCTGTGACCAGCGTGTCCCAGCCTGCACGCCTGGCAGGGCAGGGGCACGGTGACGTCAGGTGTGGCACCATGTGTCCCAGGGGTGGTGCGCTGGGTGGAGTGTTCTAGATGGAGAGACAAAAGCTCTGCTCAGTGCCAAGGATATTGGTGTGAAGTGTTGAATAGGTTGGTGAAAGATATTCTTTGTTGCACAGGAAATGTTTTTGATTTTTTTTTTTTGTAAAGCAGTCATTAATTTCCTTGCTCTTCTACTGCCTGGAATGCGGCCAGCATATTCCAGTATTGGCTATAAACTGTATTTCAGGCCTCTCTCTGGAATGCAGGTTTGAATGCAGGACTTGCTTTGCTTACTCCCTTTCACTTTTAGCTCTGCTGGTGTGCAGATACCCTGTGTGTCGTCATAGCATACCAGAATGGTTTGAGTTGGAAGGCACCTTAGAGCTCATCTCATTCCAGCCACTGCCATGGGCCAGGACACCTCTCACTAGACCAGGTTGCTCCAAGCCCCACCCAGCCAGGAATGGGAACAGGACAGCCAAGTTTCCCTGGGCAGCCTGTGCCAGTGCCTCAGCACCCAAGGACTGGGTACCCAGATTAGCCAGTTGGGGACTCTGAAGAGCAGTTCCTTGTACTTGAGCAGAGTTTATATTGGCCCTTGGTTTTTTGGAGGCTAGCTGGCTGCATTTGGAATTTCCACCCACTTCCTACAAATTTGGTTGCCTTCCCACAGTGGGATGGTGTGCTGAAGAGAAATAAGACAGCCTTGAATTCCATTTGGGATGCACCTTGTGTACATTAGCATAATTTATTAACTGCAGCAAACAGCAAAGCATCTAGACTGCAGACAGGGAGGAGAACTGTCAGACCCTTCAGTGCATCCTTTGCACCATGGGACTGTGTCAAGAAAGCAGTTAGCCATGTCTGAGAAGTGATTGCACAACAGCTGTGTTCTGTTCCAGCACAAAGGGATGGGATGTTGGTTGATAACACCATTGGTTCATTTCTGACCATTCCACTCGGAAGACAAGATGTGTGAGCCTGCACAGCAGTTACCTCACTCCACAGCACGGCAATACCACATCGGTGCTTTCACGTGCCCCATGGAATCCACACGAGATGCTTTCCCATCCTCCTTGGGATTTAGCAGAGTAACAAGAAAACTCGCAGCAGGATGTAGGTTGGGAGGGACACCTGGTACGACTCCATGTGGCTCAATTATAGTCAGTATTTGGCAAAATTATATTCAAAATTATGGCCACAAATTCAGACATGTGCATGTGATGCACTATAGACCTGTGTTTTTCAAAGTCTTGAATTGTGTTGCAGCCAACAATGGTTCTGCTGCAGAGACAGTTGCTGAAGGAACTGGAAAATGTTTAATATAGAAGTGCAGGAAGGAGATGGTGAACTTTTTGCTCTCTGGTGGCTTTTCCACCATTGTTTGAAGCAGCAGCATTCACGGATTGTGCTGTGAGCAGAGGAGCGGTTTGGACTCTTCTTTCTGCAGACAAGTCTCCATAACTTTTGAATGTCACTGAGCAGAGAGGTAGTAGAGGAAACAACTATAGGGGAATCTGCAATTCAACTGGTGCGGGATAAATTTTCAGACTGAGTAGGATGCATCTAACTGGACACCTTCATCTCCCAGTAACTTACTGGAAATTTGTTACTCCTTTGCTGGCAGATTTACCCCTACCTAGAAGGAATATGATCATCTTGTTCTTCCACTATCAGCTGTGGGGTTTTTTTGGCTGGTGTGCTCTCCGTGACACTAGAGGGCAAACTGTCACCAGGCCTGGCAGGGAACCCCCAGGGAAAGCCCTTTGCAGTCAGTGGTTTTTATTGTGAATTACAGTCATGAATCTACTGTCTCCAGGTGCAAAGTGCTAATCTCATGTTTTCATTGGCATCTTGTTTTGTTCATACAGTGCAGCCTGTCCTAAGGATTGTCACCTGTAGCAGTTGTGGTGTTTTGTGCCATGTAAAAATTGCAGTCTTACCTGGTCTTTTAATGGGGCTTGGTCCTGCCCTGCAGTCTGGCTGCACTCTCCCTGCAACAAGGAGCATGCACTGTTTGTAGTAAAGTGTGTGTACCTATTCCAGGTGTCTGCAGTGAGAACTGAGGATCTCAAGGTCTGCACAGAGGATTTGCACAAAGTCCTGTCTGAGGTGCAGGAGATGAGAGAGCAGCAGAACAACATGGATGTCAGGCTGGCTAACATGAAGAGGTAGACTCGGCTGTTTCGGGGTGCTCATGCATTGAGTGTTGCTTGTATCTGATGGAGATTGGCTAAATATGGGTTTCATTTGAACTGGAAACAGGTGAAGCTATATCTTTTCCTAAGAATGCCCATTCCACCCCACACAACATTCTGAATCTTGTTTGGTTTTGCAATTCAGTTACAGATGGAGATTTAGACTGGGTGTTGGCTGCCTTGAGATTTCACTCTGGTTGCCAGCACCTCTAGTAAGTTTTTAGGTCAATAAAAGCATTTCATTTTTTGAATACAGACAGGGTTAGATGCAGTGAGGGACAATTGGTGTTTTGTTTTCTTTCTAACTGAAAGTAGACTTTGCACATCCTCATCTCTGTTCTCTCAGATCCCCTTCATATAGGTATTGGTAATTCATTCACGTCATTGGTATGCCAGCAGATATCAACCAGAGTCCAGGGGATACCTTTCTCTCTCTGTTCCGTAAAAAAAAGAACAACCAAGCCCATTGAACAGCACCTTTAGATCTGTCCCAAGGCTGTCAGTGTTTGGAAACAGGCTGAATGTAACACAAAGTCCTTATTCAACAGCTTTGAGGCTTTGAAGGAATACCTCAGATCAACATTATTGGTGGAGCAGCAGAGGATGAGGGTGCCCTTTTTAAGTGAGTGTTTCATGCTGCTGATGTAAAATGGAGTTAAGTTAACCTAGAGTTAATGTTAGTGGATCGAATTAACTGAGGGTTAGTTATCCACAGAGGGAATGTTGCCATTGGTTCTGCAAGGTACTCTAAAGGTTTGAAAGCTGTAAATCTAGAGCATATAAAGTAAACTCTGTTCATCCTCTGTCTTCTGATTTATTCTGCATTGCAGAGAAAATAAGGCCCTGTGGAAAGAAGTGGCAGTTCTAAGGCAGAAGCACAGTCAACAACAGAAGCTGCTGTCTAAGGTACCATTGCAGCATCTTCAGTGCTACCATCCTTATTCCTGCCTCTGTGATACTTCATGGCATTCTTTGCTTATGTAGAATGACAAATGACACAGAGCTGAACAGGCTGTATTAATACAGCATAAAGAAAATGTTCACAGTTCCTGAGTGTCCCAGAAGTAGCACAGTAAAGAACCACGAGCAAAGCACTAAGGAAAAGTCATAGTAGGATGTCAGTGTGTGGAGACAGTGCATGGTAACAGGAGCCCAGAACTTGAGATTGCAGGCACATGGAACGGAGTCTGTGAAAGATCTTGAACCAGCATACACTTAGATCACTTGAGAAGTGAATTTGGAACACATAAACTGTAGGAGTCTGCACGCTGGAAAAAAATTTTCTCTGGTTTATTCCTCAGCTGTTTCTGGTCTGGAATCCTCTAGTGATTTGTGCTGCTATATTGCATTTCAGAAAAAATAAACCCAACTGTGCAAGTGGGCTAATTTTTCTATGCAGTTTGTAACTCTTGCTTTGTTCTTTAAAATACAATTGTGTTTTTTTTTTAAACTTCTGTTAATTTCTGTCATGTAACTATATCATTTTATCGTAAAATCTGAATTAAGAATTTAATATTAGGATTGCTATGCTGACCATTTGGTTTTGGCTTTCTCTTGTCTTTCCTTTTAGATTCTTCAATTTATACTAAGTTTGATGCGAGGAAATTATATTGTTGGGGTCAAAAGAAAAAGGTAATTACTTGATAGGTCCCAGACCAGTCAGATGTGAATTGTAGAGATAAATCAGTTTCTATTGTGTGACAGATATTTTTATCACTTGCATATTCAAACTTGAGAAAGCTGATGGAAGTTCAGTCAAGCAAAAAACAAGTATTTCCTCCTTATCACTAAAATGGGTGGGAAGATAATATTCTATAAATTTCAATTCCAAAGGGCACAGTTGTCAGAAATGGTAAATCTCAAAATGTGCATGTGTCCTCCAAACCCCACAGTATGTGTGTAGGACAGGCTGCCTGCAGTACCTTTCCTGACACACGCTCTTTTTTCCCCAAAAGCCAGACTTCTTGGGAGGGCAAGAATGATCACCATTACTGCCTGTCTTGGCACTGCTGCAGCTCTTCCCTCTGGCAGGCAGGATGAACTAAAGCTGTGCTTTGTCTCAGGTCTCTCACAGATGCTGCGGGTGCTTCACCCTCCAAGTACAGTCGCCAGTATGTCCGCATCCCTGTGGAGAGTGGCCAAGCTGTAAGTCTCCCCAGGGACAGGGGCAGTGGGTTGGACAGGATGATACACAGTGATATCAGTCTTCCTTATAGCTACAAATACCCTAACCTGGTAATCAAATGCTCTCCCTTTTGTAATGGGCAGCTTTAGAGCAACACGCTGGCTCTAAAATCATGCAAATCAGTGCAACTGGTCTCAGATGAAATGTGAACAGGAAAGAGAAGCTGCAAGGAGAGTGGGGCTTCAGTATGAGGAAAGGTCAGAGCCTGTGGTTTACTCATTCTGTGCTGTATCTGCAGATGGCTTTTTCTGAACATAGTGCAGCTGAAGAGGATGGAAATGGTACAGGTCTGATAATCCGAGATATCACTGACACCCTAGAAAATGCCACCAATGGCCTCCTTGCTGTGGCACACACAAGTGGCAGAGCCAGGTATGTCCAAAGTATATGAAGTATTTATGTCTGGGCTAATAACTGGGTAGTTATGTTAATGTTGGCAATCCATCTGGATTCTGGGAAACAGAAGGTCTCTCTGAATGTCCATTTGTGCATGACAGGGCTGTTGTAGGCTTTCCTTCTGCAGCATGTAGCCTTGGTCATTGTCAGAGCTCATGTGTCTTCAGGAGTCCCTGGAGGCCTGACAGGCTGATGGGCATTGCAGGTTTAATTTGCTGAGGCTTTTCTGTCTGTTCAGCAAATGAACACATACTTGACTTTTCAACTGAACAGGGACCTGAATGCGTACATGGGTTTCTAATAATCCAAAATGTATATAGATTGGTAACAAATCAAGGTGTATAGTTGTATCTCCAGTTTCAATACTGCTCTCACTAAACATATTCTAGGGAAAGCATTCTCTGTGTGGCAACAGATTTTACTGAATACCCATTTAATTGTTAATGCCCAGAGTAAAATATGGACTGATTTGGAATATTTTTCTTTCCAGAGTCTATCTGTTAAGAGTTTCCCTCCTGCCTAGTTCCTATCTATTATATTGCTGCTTTTTGCCCGGGAAAAAGAGGTGTTCAGTTATACAGCTTATATGCTCTCTGTATAAGCTGTAATAAGAGATTCTTCATCTGCCACTTTGCTGCTTTTTCTAAAGATCAGTTTGTTACTTGAATCCTTGACTGGCCTAATCTTATTAAGATTGAGATACTAAACCTGAAATGAATAGTAATGCAGTTGATAAATTCTCCTGTGTGATGTTTCTGTTTGGGTCACATTTTAGAGAGCCACAGGCAGCTCTAGATCCTGGCTTACCTCTTTGTCAAGTATCCCAGCCAAGTGAGTTAAGTTGTGCAGAGCCTGTCCCATCAGTTCCTGTAAATGATGTCACCAAATCCAGCGAAATAGGCACAGCTGCTGTGGAGCTCCACACTGCACAGCCAAATGCTCCAGAGGACCCCGTGTCAGTAATTGACTCCATCTTGAATGAGAACAGCTCTGGAAACCAAAATGATCCTTTGTTGGACAGGTATTAACTTGTTTCTGAAAAGTGTTTGCTGTTGTCACCTCGTGGGATGCTGTCAGAGTTCTGGAGGGTGTGTTGTTTGGCAGAACATAGGGAATTAGCTTTTGAATTGTCATTGACCAAGTGAATTCTCTGCACCTTTGTTACCAGAGCTTGAAAAAGCCAAGTGTTGGCATCACACATTGAAAAAGAGCAAGGTCTCTGTCACCTTCATGGTAACATGTACCTGCCTGCTGGTGCATCTGTCAGCGTGTCCCATCAGCCCACTGCTGTCACTGCCAGGTGCTGCCAAGCAGCAGGTGCAGGTGCCTGATCTCAGGCTGGCATTGTGGGCACCTTGTTCCTGGGACTTGGATGTGGATTGTCCTGGTGGTCATCTCACTGTTCCTTTCCTTCTCTGCCCCTCATACGTACAAAGCTGTTTCCTGCATGCCCTGTGAGATCAAACAGCCCTGGATCAGGGGTGCAGGCTGTGGGTTCCTGCCCCACTGTGGCTGCACAGGAGAGCTGTATCAAGGACAAAGCTTTAACCCTTGCTCCTACAGCTCTTCTGCTGTGGTCAGCAGCAGATAGGAGGGTCTGGGGTGGTGTCCAGTACTCATGGTTTGAAGGCCCTGCTGTATTTTCCCTTTTGTCCAGCACAATATGGGCCAGTCCCTTGGAACTGGCTGTTCCTCAGTGCTGGGAATTCAGTACAGGAACACCTCATGGCATAGCAAGACATGCAGTGTGGGCACTGTGCCTGCATCTGCCTTCTCAGGTTCGTCACTGTCCCTCATGTCCTTCCCACACGCCCTGGAAACGTCTAGTTTGGCAACAAGCCAATGTTTCAAAGTAGGTAGAGTTCCTTCAGGCCTAGATTATTTCTAGCCCTTTGCTTATCATTTATTGTCCCAGGGCAAAGCCATCAGACCTTTGTTTAAACAGATACCGGTGTACAGGCTGGGATCTGAGAACATTCACCAGATACTCAAATTAGGGAGGAAGTAGGTATGGAAGGAGGAACTGCTTTTTGACCTGGTAGCTGTAGCTGTGCTTGCTGTTCAGGTAGTTTTCTCTTGTACCTGTACCTCAAAGAGCTCGAGTGAAAGGTGATATGGGAATGTGATTTCATCCATTTGGCTATTCTGCATTGTAGGCAACCTGCCCTGTGGGGCAAGAGAAGGCCCTGCCTGCCAGCTGTGCCTTACAGTGCTATGTAATTTTGTGTTTTTAGAGAGGAAATTCAGGATTTTCTGAACTGCATCGATGCCAGCCTTGAAGAGCTCCAAACAATGCTGTCAGGGAAGCAGTACAACTTCGGTGCCGAAGCGTTCAGCGACGTGAGTGTCTTCTCACTATTTCTGAGAAATACTGCTCAGGCTGTGTCATGAAATGCTGCTAGTTTATTTCATGTTGTAATGGGTAAGAGTCAGGGACATCTTGAAAAACAAATAGTTACAAATAGAATGATTTGTAGGTATTCACAGTGTAGAGGGTAGTACTGGGAGTCTTTCCGGGTCATACAGGATTCCTGTTGTACAGAGCTGAAGGGGGGAAAAAAAGGAAAAAATTTGCCTCACTTCTCCTCAAGCCTAATCACATACCATCACATCCTGACATACATCCTTGTATTTGATTTAACTGGATGATATGGAGTGAAACTTAGCTGTATTCCTGTAATCCCTGGGAAACAGGGTAGCCTTTTTTCTTCCTGTGACCTCCATTTACTGCCACAGCTTGAAGCTCCCAGCTGAAGGCCCATGGAGGTGCCACTGTCCCCATGCTTCAGTGGAAGGAGCAGCTTACTGGGTCCTGCAGTCCTTTCAGGAGCTCTCTGCAGTTTTATTTCAATAACGTTATTGATTCACATATGATCTGGTTTTATTTTCAGACATTTAATCCAGAGCTGCCAGCCCTGGATATGAACTTGATGGAAACTCCCCCTGGTATTGAAAATGTAAGAGTAAGATTTACTTCTGTGGTGGGGAGGGCGAGTGTGATGCTGGGAGTTGAATCTTGCTTGATGGAGCTCAAGGATGGGAACGGGGTTGATGGCACAGGGTGACACTGCTGGTTCATCTCCTCCAGCTGACTCCAGGGTTTCAATTATCAATGTTGGCATGTCAGAATTTAGGAGGGATCTCAAGATAATTTCCAGTCCTACATTCCTAGTGCAGTCATAGACTTGGAATGCCTGTCTGAAGACTAAAGGAAAAGTACTAAATGAAAATTGTAGTGCAATATACTGTTGTTGTTCTGAACATGTCTCTATGGGATTTCCTCAGAAGATACACAGAAGTTCAGCACAAACGTACTTCTCTTGGTCCAGTTCCTAAAATTGATTCATACTATTAAACACCCTTGCAAGTGTTATTTTTGTTGTAGTCCTGAAATAATATTTAAACTAGGATTTCCCAGTAAGAAGAGCTTTGACTACAACTGATGTAAAATGCAGCTGTATTTAAGCAGTGCCTGCAGAATTCAATTACATGATCAAATCATGTTTAACTGTTATTCCAACAAGACCTATTATAATAAAACTTTTGGTTTGGAAGGTAGAACAAATATTTGCTAGTCAGAAGCTTGTTTTGTTTAGTAAGTTAAGTTTGTCTGTATTTCACTGTGCCTCCTTCTGAAAGCTCCTGTGTGCAGGCCTTCATGTGCAATGACAGGCTCACTGCTCAGTTGCTCAGTCTTTCTTTCCTCCTCCTTTCACATCTAATTCTGTTAATCAGTCAGTAAAGATTTCTATTTTGTTGTTATTAAACATTCTGTCTTAACTGTCTGCTTTGTTTCAGATGGCAAATTTGGCAGAGAGCACTGAAGGTCTGGGAGCAAGTGAGAGGGAAACAGCAGGAAGCAAAGGTGGGCTGGAAGGAACACTGAGCTCTGTGGCAGCTCCACTCTCTTTGAAAACTGTCTATTGAAATGGAATTGTTGTAGCCTATAACTAACTCTCCTTGTTTGGTCTGGACTTAAGCTTTTTGTGAAGACTGTGATGTTTCACTGATCTTGAAGCTGTGCCTCAGTCTTAAAAGTCCTATCCTGTGCCCTGCGGTTTTTCACACAGAAAACACGGGTCCCATCCTGTGTCCCTTTTCACATGTGACATGAGTGCCACAGTGGGGAGCAAAACTGTAAAGGCCCTTGTGGCAGTATCTCCTACACAGGCTGTGATCCCCCCAGAGCTGCTCGAGTTTCCATGCAGTGCTGCTGTTGCATGCTGTGAGAGTCAGGGGCTTGGAGTGGGCTTCAGGCACTGATGTTTGCAGGCACAGGAGCATTGGCTTCACTCTGACAGCTGTGGAGTGTAGGGTTTGTCCCAGCCCACCTTGGGCTTTCCTGTAGTGCACCAAGTTTGAAGCAACATCTCCAGGTGTCTTTGCCTTGAATAAGAGCCTTCAGTCAGTGAAACAGTTTGAACTGTTTATTTTTCCCTCAGATATGCAGCTGATCCAGTACAGGGCCAACCCTCTGCTTTCCTTATTTGAAGAGCTGCCTTCAGGTGAAGCTGCAGGGAAGGCAGACGATCCAAAAGACTTTCTGCTGCCTCCCCTGGAGGAGAAACCTGCTCTCCAGCCTTCATCAGCCAGTGGAACTATTGTGCCACTTGCAGCTCCAGCAACCCAGGCCGAGCCTCTGGACACTCTGGGAATGGGTGATCCACCTCTCCTGCCAGAAGATGGGAATGGAGAGTATAAACTGTTTCCACTCCTGCTTCTCAGTCCTGTTGCTAACTTCATAGATGAGGCCTCTGAGATAGAAATTTCTTGAACTCATAGAACATCTGTAACCAGCTTAGTGCTATGGAATAACCACCAAAGGAGTGGAGCAGAAAAAATGTGAGCTTGGTCCTTACCTGCTTCTTGGGGACCCTGCTCTGCACAGACAAATGGAAGTTCTCTTGCTGCAAGCAGGGAGCACATCTGGGAGAACTGAACACAAGCTCAACAACAACAAGAGCTGGTGGAGTGAAGGCACCAGACAGAGGGGAAGAAAAACAACTCTGTAAACATACCACAGTGTATTCCATAACTTTTTATCCAATATTCTTATTGCAAGAGGAAATCTGTTTGTATCCTGTTTGTAAAGTTTGGCTGGGTTTTTTTGTTGGGGGGTGGTGTTTGTTTTTATTAGCTGGATAGTAATGTGGTGTGTAATATTTGAAACCTGGGTTTTACTCTTTGGAGAGTCTGCTTCAATAGGTGGCTTGCCTACTGTTTGAAATTGTTTTTACATTTTGTTTTTAATTTGAGATTTCTTTTTTGATAGTTACTGGCTACGATTGTTTGCATCTGCTTAGATTACTTTCATACTCCTAGATTTGCTCCTAGGTTTAGGGAACATTTTTCCTATGGAAAATGACATTTAACTGTGGAGTATTATTTTTTAACATGCTAGCACACATCCATTGCCCTGGATTGTAGGAGTTGTGGTAGGAAGTGCTTGCCCTCCTGTGTAGTGCTGATTTCTCATGCACATTGCATGGCAGTTCCGGGGTAACCTGCCCCCAGTTCACAGGTCATGTGTCCTTGGAGATAGTCAGTAGGACTGATTCATGTTTAGCAAAGGCCAGCAGCTGTCCCAAAAATGAGAAGGGGAGCCCTGGAGTGCCTTGCACTGACTCTCATTAAGGTGTCTCTGAGCTGGTAGCAGCTGTTGTTCCCTGCCCCTCTATGGACACCGGGTTTCACGCTGCAGTTTCTGCCTGTGGAATCTTAAAGCCAAATCAACCAGATGCATCTGAGTCTTTTGACAATGATTTACATAAACAAGTGTCTACTTCACCAAAAAGTTGTTCCCCAAAGTTTCTTTTGGCACTGTTTCCCAAGTTCTCTGTACAGCTGCACTGTGGAGCCCAGCCCTGGTGCCAGTGGACCAGCAAGTTGTGTGCTGGTACCAAGCATGTCACAGCTTCACCAGCCCACACAAACCTGCTATGTGCTGAAGTGACAGCAAACTGCTGGGGCTGCAAGAGGCCTGGATGCAGGTAGAAACCCCCTTGGATAATACCACCTGGTATTTCCTGCCAGCACAGTTACTTTAAATTTTTTCCAGTTTTAGGAATTCAGGCTACCTGCAGGCTTTGTTCTCTCTTACGTTCCTGAACTAATAAGTGCTGAGCTCCCTTATGTTAGAGCATCCAAGGTAGATATTCTGAAGCCTGCTAGATAATGCATGTTACCTGTACTGGCCCAACTTCATTGGATTTGTGCTTCACTGTCCAGTCTCTGAGTTGCAGAGGAAGGTCCTGCTCCTGAGTGTGTAACACCTTCAGAGTAATTTTATTTCTGTGCTTCTGTACCTGTTCTTACCTCGTGACCCTTCTCATTTCCATCTTTTGAATTGCTTTTTGCCAAGTTTGTCTTATTCAAGCCTTCAGAGTTTTTTTCACTGACTTGTTTAGGTCAAGGGCTGAATAGTCTCAAGTTTTCATGAGCTGAAGGGAGAGGGGGAGGTGAGCATGTTGCATCTGTCCCAGGTCAGGTTTGGTTTGTTAATTCCTTCCCAAAGGCTACAGTTTTGCCAAGAGTGAATCAGTGAAAACCATGCTTTTCTGGTGTGCTGTTTGACAGCACCATGCAGACAAAAGAGTTCTTTGTGAGGTTGAGCTGTGCCCGACTCCCTGCATTGGTTGGACTGTAATTTCTGTGATGGATTAGTGTCATGTTCCTCTGTCTCAGAGTCATCTCCCCTCAGCGCAGCTCACTGTCAGGTATTGGGTCTGAGTGCATCATGGGTTTTTAATACACTTTCTCTCTTAAGAAGTTAAGAAACCAAGGCTTAGAAAAATTGCAAAAAGAAAAAAAAAAGTTTGTATAGCTGTGTGTCTGGTTTATGTACAGGTCCGGGAAAAGTATTTGTGCAACTTTCCTAAGAAAGATTGCAATAGAAAGGGGAAGACTGAATAACAAAAAAACCCACATGCTGAAGTAATTAAACTCAAGAATTGCAAAAAGATTACTGTGTTTCTTGTACATTCTTTGTGTGTGTTCCTGTCTGTGCCAGTGTTTACTGATTTTTTCCAGAATTAAGACTTTTCATGCACCTGGGGTGTGGTCTCATGATGCAGCTGCTGTTGGTTCAGGACTAGCTAGGGTGATGAGGAAAGTGTAATGTGTCTGTTTCCAGAGTGTGGGAGAACAGCACCTGGGACTGGTTTTTCAAAAGAGTTGATGTGAAAGCTCAAAATACCACGTATACTGAAAGATACACCAGATGTAGTGCACATGTTCTCCATAGACCTCAGCTCCTGAGGGTGGATTAAAATATTCACTGGAGATAACAGAAGGAAATGGAACAGCCCAGATCATCTGTAGCATCAGACAGACCCCAGATCCGGCACCCCTGTGCAGACCCTGCCCAGGGTAACTGGCACCACAAGCATTACAGTTTTTGTGGGATTTTCCTAGAATAAGGAACTGTTGATCATTGCCACTGCCAAGAAAAAGGATTATATACAGAACATGCTGCTCTTCAGGATAAGGACAAGGACACGGCAGTGGAGCTGTGGACAGACTATGACAAGCTGGCTGAATCTGCAGCCCAGTGCACCTCCTGCCCAGCCTGTGCCCAAGGACCAGTGGCCAGGCACGGAGTCAGCAGCCCCCATGTGCCAGCCTGGGTGGGGGCACTGTCACCAGTTTGTTACCCATGACCGCAGGGGCCTCGCTGTGGCAGCAGCTTCCTTCCTTCAGCATCAGTGCACATGGCTGCTGCCTGGCTCCTCAGCTTTATCTGTGTCTGGGGAGGAAAGATTGCTCTCCCTTATCATTCATGTGCAAGGAATCCACAGAACGCTCCCAGGCACGGCGAGTGCACACTGAGAAAGTGCCAAGCTCCTCCTGCATGCTCCTTTCAGATGTACTTTTGCACTGTTCCAGCACAGCCCTCCCCACACCAACCGTGGGAGCCTTGCCATCAGTTCATATCTCCTGCGTGCTTGCTAACAGCTTTCCAGAATACAAGAAAAACTCATTTTGCTCTGTTTCTTCTGGGCTGTGTGATGCCACCTCATCCATCCATGCTCAGAATGTTTTGCAGTCTCCTAAAACAAGATTCTTGTTTTGAAAAGCAGCATCATGGTACCACAGATGCCCAAAGCAGAAGCAAGGGGTTGCTGCCACAGTCACCTTAGCTACAGGTGCCTGGCACTGCATTTTATAAAGGATAAAGCTTATCCGGCCACTGTTCCCCCCCAACCAACAGGGTAAATGTGAATACATGAAAAAATACCTACACACCTTTTTTAGTCACACAGTTTGAGTTTCAGCTTCCTGGTTGGTCCAGATCCTGCTAGTGATATATTCCTGCTGTGTTTTCACACGCAGCCACTCGCTCACTCTCCCACCAATGGGATTGTGGAGAGAATTGGAAAGGTAAAAGCTGGAAAACTCTTGGGTTGAGATAAAGACACATTAATTGTGAAAGCAAAAGCTGGCACACAAGCAAGGAAAAACAAAGGATTCATTCATTGCTTTCCGGGGCAGGCAGGTGTTCAGCCACCTCCGGGAGAGCAGAGTCCATTGTGTAATGGTGACTTGGGAAAACGAACACCATCACTCCAAATCTCCCTCCTTCTTCCCCCCAGCTTTCTACACTGAGTGTGATGTCATGTGGCAGGGTCAGCTGGGGTCACCTGTCCTGGCTGTGTCCTCTCCCCATCTCCCCTCTACCCCCAGCCCTCTCACCAGTGTGGTCTTGGCTCCATGTAAACACTGATCAGCAATAACAAAAACATCAATATAGAGATGTTTGTGCTCAGCACAGATGCAAAACATAACCCCATATTAGCCACTGTGAAGACAATTAATTCTACCCCAGCCAAACCACTGTGTTTGACTTAGTTCCAGACAACATAGGCCTCTACCCTCCTCCAGCAAGCTGTTCCCTGCAAAGGAGTTCCAATGATTTGACCTTAATGCAGCCTTTTCCTTCCGAAAACCAAGAAATGCCTGAACACTGCAGCCCACAGCAGCTTTTGCTGCTTCTCCCTGTCCCAGTGGCTGCAGGCTGGAGTGGTTTGGGAAATTTCTGATGAAGGAATAGAGGGCCACAAGGGAAGATCCCACTGTGCCACTGCAGACCCAAACCATGTCTCACTAGCACTACAGGAGGGCTGTGTCCACACCAGGGACTGGGATTTGGTTGGCTGCATGGAATTAGTCTGATTACTTATATTTGAGGACAGGATGTTGAATTTGAGTGTAACAACAGCAAAGGTTCATTTCAGTTCAGCTAGATGCAAGGAAGCATAAGAGATTCTTTTACTGGAGCAGAAGAAAAAATGAGAGCTGAAGAAAACAGCAAAAGGCAGTAAAATCCCTTGAAAGGGATATTTCAGTAGAAAACAGATACTTCTCAGACAGGGCTAGTGCTCAGTTACTGAATTATGGAGATTAACTATCACATTAAATGAATAGTAATATATAATTGCAGTAAAGAACCCTGATTTCACGGTCTCAAAGATTTTCTACTGTGACAAGTTCCTCTTTTTCTCTCTGGCCATCTCCATGTTCACCTGTTCCCAAGTAGTCTGAAGGCACCAGAGGAATGTATGGCCCCAATTAGGGTTTGTAATTGAAAGCAATTAATCAATTAAACCAAGCAGCTAAATTGCTCTGTAAGAAGGGAGGGTCCATCTGTGAAATAAAGGAGGGCTGTGGGTGTCTACAGCTCTTGGGAAATTTTTTACTTTAGATTTGTGTACTTGAACTCATCCTCTCTTAGATGTGGTAGAGTGATATAGAATATTTCAGTTGGAAGAGACCTACGACAATCATCTCTTGCACTGGTAATGTAAAGATTTAAGAGGTTTCATGAACCTTAACTTAAACCAAAAAGTGGTGGGTGTCACAGAAGCCAGTGAGAAAGTGAATTATGAGGACCTAAATGGTTCAACTCCTTATGAGTTTTCTCTCAGACCTGTGTGTGTGTAATTGCATGGTAAAGCTTATTTGTCAGCAAGCAACACAAGGATGAAAAGAGGAAGAAATGGTTGCCTAGGAATCAAAAGAAATAAAGGAAAAAAATTAAAAAACAGAAAGGGGACAAACATACTCAGCAGAAAATACCAAATAACGTAGAAGTAATTTTTAAGCTTTCCTCTTTGCACCCTTCCTTAGGATTTCCGCTCTGCCCACGCCTCTGCCAGTGGTCTCTGAGACACTTGTTTTCTGATAAAGAGGAAGGAACAACCAGCAGCTGTTGTCCCGGATGCTCAGTGACAGACTGAACCCAGGCAGGGAAGTGTTCCTGATTTACCCCAGCTTGGGAAAAGCGGGTCAGTCTGTCTGGAGAGGGGGCAGCTGTGAAGGAAGGATGGGAATGATGCTGCCAGCAGCCGTGCTCCTGGGTTCCCTTCTCCACTGCAGCGGTGAGTCTGGGCTGGGCGTGAGCCCCTGCCCTGCAGTGTCTGTGTGTGCTTGGCAGGGGTGACTCTGTTTTGGGAAGTGCTTAGATTCAGTCCTCAGAGGGAGAGAAATGTACTGGGACAAAGGAAAGTTTTACAGGAAAAAGTTTTCAGTTTCTTTACCCAGTGGTTTAAGTTTCTCATGTTTGGCTTAGGCTTAGAGAATGGTGTGTTTCAGAAAAACAAAATAGGCAGTGGAGGAGGGAAGTCTTTGCTGTTCCTCAGAAGCCCCAAGGGGATGTCTGGAGCAGACATTGGCTGAGAACAGGGAGCTGCAGCTTGGACTTGAGACCAACTCCTTCCCTCAAGCCTAAGTTATCCAATAACTCTGATCCTGTGCTCTACACAGTGCTGGTGGTGGCAGGAAAGCATCAGGCTGCACCCTGGCCATCAGCCACCTCCTGTCCTCATGCCACACTGATTTTTGGATAACCCATCCCTGAGCAGCCCAACCCTCACACTCCCCACTGCTGCATTTCTCACCTGGTGGGTTCTCTTTGCCAATGCTCTTGCCATGGCTTCACCACCTGAGCTGCATTCACCCTGGCTGTTCTGTAGCTTAACTTTCATCTTCCTTTCTTCCTTGCAGCTTTTTTGGACCTGAGTGGCCCCAGTGAGGTCAAAGGGGTCTGGAAGGAGTCTATCACTCTGCCTTGTGCCTATGTGCCTGTGGAGGACCTGGTGCAGCAAACCCTCACCTGGACCGTGGTACATAACAAGGGTTCAGGCACCATCTTTCGGAGAGATGACTCTGGGGACCACGTTCTCCTGTCTGAGTACAGGAACAGAGTCAGCATCCCAAAGGATGCCCCAGGAAATGTGTCTCTCCTCATCCTCGGCTTGGAGATCTCTGACAGAGGGACCTACACTTGCCACGTCACCTGGAGAGACAGCAACAACAGCCTGATAGCAAAGGAGATCGCCACCAGTTTGGAGGTTGTTAAAGGTAAGTCCAAGAAGGAGGCTGTTCAGGAGGGGAAGGCTTTTGGGAATTAGACAGAGCGGGTAGGCAGTGACTGTGTGCTTGCACACAGAAGCATTTTTCTGATCAATGTCAGCCTCCAGCAAGAAACGGCAAATAGGTCATAGAGAAACTCTGCCCAGGACACAGCACCCTGCAGCACGGGGAGGACCTGTGGCTCCTCAAGGACCAGTTCACCCTGGCTCTATCAGTGGCCAATGGCTCAATGTTTCCCGGTGGTACGCAGCAGTGGGGAAGTCCCAGGGATACTGTATTGCTGCTCTTTGAATAAACTCCACCAGCACGTGCTTGCCCTCGGTCTGCCCAGTGCGGGGAACTCACAGAGGCACTGCAGGACACCGTGTGCGGCGCAGCTGAGCTCAACCTGCGCGGGGAGGTGATGCGGGAGCCGAGCTGCTTCCTCCTGGGAAGGCGCCGGCAGCAAGAGCGAGACCTGCTGTGCCAGGGGGACCGTCCCCACCAGAGCCAGGCCTCCGTGACCTGGCCCCTCCGCTTTGCCTTCCAGTGGCAGCCACCAAGCCCATCATCAGGGCCGCGGAGCCGGGGCTGACGCTGCCGGCCGGAGCCAGCGCCAGCCTGAGCTGCGAGGCCGGCGGGTCCCCTCCCATCAGCTACCGCTGGTTCCGCGGCGCCCCGGCGGGCCCGGCCGAGCTGCTGGGCGGCGGGGCCGAGCTGGCGTGGCCCAGCCTGCGGCCCTCGGACAGCGGCACGTACTTCTGCGAGGCGCGGGGCAGGGCCGGCGCCGCGCAGCGCAGCGATGCTGTGCGGCTGACGGTGACAGGTGAGTGCCGGGCACGGCCCCACGACAAATCCCTCGGCAGGGCGAGCCAGCAGCATCCTCCTTCCCTGCCCGGAAAGAAGGAAATGCCAGACGCCGTCAGCGCTCGGACACAGCCCTCCCCGCTGGCTCCAGTCTGTGTCCTTCCTTAGTTCCTCCAGTCAGTTTCCTCCTCTTTCAGGAATTCCTCTTTTCTGATGCAAAAGAGGATTTCGACTTCAAACATTCATTTATTTATTCCTCTGTGGGTTTTCTGAAGTTCTCCCTGTAAGGCTGCCCACTGCAGTTCAGCAAGTTTAGACAAGGAGTCGGGGCTTTATTTTGAGAACAAGGAACGAGTGAGTGGTAATTCAGTGGCAGAACAAACCAGACTGGCCTTTGCTCCCCACCACCAGCTGCGTGTCTCAGGGAGACGCACTGCACCTCGCCAGGCTCTGACAGCGCCAGGCTCTGCAGCACAGTGTGTGACAGGTTGGACTCAATGGCCTCAGGGGAAGTTTTCAATCTAACCAATTCCATCAGGGGTGCCTGGTGGAAAACTTGCAGCTCTCCTTGCCTGGTTACTGGATCAGCACAGCTGTGATGCCCCTGAGGGCAGAGCCAAGCACAGGCACCACACAGTGCCTGTGAAAGAGGCAGAGCCTGCTGAGCTCCCAGGCACAAAGCTCTGGCTGAAGCCCTGGGGTGCTTTTCCCGGCAGTCCCACACTGGAGGGAGCAGCAGGGGAACAGGGCTCAGTGCTGCAGGTGCTGCCTGACGCTGCTGGCACAGCATCCCCCTGCTGCCAGCTGGGAGGGGGCTGCTTCCTCCTGCTCCCACCTGTGGGCAATTCTGGACCACGGCAGCATCACCATGGTGGTCAAACCCCTGTGTAAGCCTCTCCCTCCCCCTCACCTTGCAGGTCTGCCCACAACAACTGCGGCCTTGCAGACGAGTGGGGGAACCACAGAGGGACACCACTCAACCACGGGTCAGTGTGAGAGCTGGGACAGCTGATGGCCAGGATGGGGTGCTGGGGCTGTGTGATGCCAGTGCTTGGAAGTGGTTTTATTGTTGGGGAACAGAGTTTTGACATTACTGAACTTCAGACCATATCCCTCAGTTTTTAACTTGGATGTTTCCGAAACATCTTCCTTCCCTCAGTTTCCAATCCCCAGAGGGTTTATATGTTGTTCTTTTTAGGAGAGACTGTTAGTGTCTTATGACTGCTGAAAATGCCATTTCCTACATTGCAGATCATATGGGATGGGATGTTCTAGTTTTGGTTCTTCTCTAAAGGGTTTTTTTGCTTGTTATCTGATCCTGAATGGAAGCCGCTTAGGGGAGGCATATCTGGTGTCTCCAGTGGCAGACACAAGGGATGCAAAAGCCTCCTCAGACCCAACTGAAAACATGTACTTGTCCAGGGACAGCAGTTTTGAGGGAGGGCTTGTAGTTTCCCATTTGTTTTTTTGTGGGATATGGGAATTTCAGCCTGGACTAGAGCTGGTCTGCTTATGGAAACTTTCTGTGGTTGGATTATGCCTCTTTTGGATTTATGGTGCCCCAGCAATCACGTGGGGATTGTGGAAGCTGGTGTCGGTCACCTGAAGTGAGGGAAGATGTTGACAGGGGTTGATTGTTCTTGCAGAAAAACCTCGAACAGAGCTGGTGTCTGGACGCACCTCAGGAATCTCCTGGACTCCATGGGGCCCCACCACTACTGCAGGTGTGTGTGTACAGATATACAAATGCACACAGGTACCTGCTGTGTGTCTATGCAGTTTGTGTATATGTATATATGTATAAAGACAATATATAGTATCCAGCCAGTAACTGTATGGTACTACATGGACTCTCTCTATATTATAGTGTATATATAGTGCTCATTTCTGCAGTCTGCCTGTTTTCACTGCCTTGTAGAGGGGCTGGAGGCATTCTCTTCTGATCCTACAGCTTGAATCCCAGATCTCCTAGTACTAAAATGAGGGCTGGAAATGCACTGTCCGATGTTAAGTCGTGTTTGCTTTCCAGATGTGCCCATAACAGCAACAACTCCTGAGAGTGGTGTTGGACATCCAGGGAAGAATGAAACAATTCGTGGTAAGTAAGAGCAAAACCAAGCTGAGAAGAAGATTAAGGACTCAAACCAGATGCTCTGTAGTCAAAATTAGTATTCTGCCTTTTTAGCTGCAAATTGCATTAAGATCTGTTCTCAAAGGACCCAGACAATTCCTGGTGACATTTCAAAAGGCTCTGGATGTTTTTATGGAAGAATGACAAAAAAAAAGTTGATATATGGGGCACACATTTATGTGTTGCTGTGTTCCTGAGCAGTCGGTGCATTTTTATCTTGGACTGTCAAAGCTGAAACAGCAGAAAAGCCTCAGTGTGTGCCTCGAGCAGATCTACACATTCTCCAGCTTTGCAGCATTGTGACAGGTTTAGACACTTTCCAAACAGAACTGAGCAGCACCCCTGAATGAAAAGCTTTATTTCCTGATATGCAGTGCAATTACCCTGCCCAGCTCACGTCCCTAATCACCTCAGCATGAGAGGGACACTGTCTGTACAGCTGTGGTCCCTTGGTGAGGTGTACACAGTGCTGGGTCACACAACACCCACTCAGAGCCACAGGACCAAGGCTCTGTGGGGACACAGCCCCACATGCTCAGGCAGGGCTGGCTGTTGCTGTCCTCAGGGACATGGTAAATGTCATGTTCCTGCTGCTGCTGTCACCCAGGAGGGCTCCTCTGTCTGAAAATCCTCTGTTGTATTACTTTAGATTTCCAGAGGACTGGCTTGTCCCTGTACATGGTCATCCTGATTGCTGTGGTGTGTGGTGCTGTGGTTTTCCTTGTCATCCCTCTTATCACTTGCATTAGAAAGCCCAAAGAAGGTGAGTAGAATTTTCTGGAGAGCCTGAATGTTTTGCACATGCCCAGCATGGCCTTTCCTTTGATGGGTTCTGGGGCCTGGAGCAGAGCTTGCAACCACCAGCTGCAGCTCTGGCACCTGCATCGTGCAGGCAGTAGATGACACAGATGGTGGGAGATCCAAAGAGGCAGAGAAGTCCTGGCAGTCAGGAGGGTCTTCCAGGTACCAGCCATGGGGTTGGGGCAGCAGTGGCCCTGGTGCTCCTCAGCTGCCCCCTCTCATCCCTGCACTGGCTCTGGGGCAGATCAGGCCCTGCCCTGCAGCCCATCCCAAGGTGTGTGCTCTGCCACAGAGCTTTGGGATGGTTTCTCACTGCTGCTCATAGACATCCCAGGGCTCAGACTCTCCTTGGCCAGGCTCATTGTTCCAAATCTTTAAAGTCTCTGGCAGAGGAGTCATCCTGTCCTGCTGCTGGGAAGTGCCTTTGGCGCCAGTTGCTGCTCAGTATTCCTGTAGTTGGCACCCACAAGGGAAGAGGTCATTGTCAATTCTCCATATTCCATATGAATTTGTTTCCTCTCTGGTCTTTGGTCACAGGATCCATTCACTGAATGCCTCTGTCTCTCCTGCACTGCCACCAGAAATCCCCTTGACCAAGAGTTCCTGGGAGGCCCCTCCTCACTGGCAGTGCAGGGAGCACACAGGTGTGCTGTGGGGTTTGAGATCCCACAGACATCATTTTCTCCTTTGGTTGACTAGTGATCTTCCTATGACTCCATGCTACCAATTAATAATAAAATTGTCAAATAGTTCTTTTGCCATTTTTCTTATTTTTATTCTTATTTTTTAAAGGCATCCAGAATAGTCACTTTCAAAACTGTTCTTTATTGAACTTCTAATGAATATGGAAACTGGGGAGTTCTAGTTTCTAACCTCAACTTTATCTTTGACATTGGGTCAAAATAACCCTGTTGTGTGATAGCTGGGTTGGTTTTGTTTTCTTGGACTGAATCCTGGGAAACTGAGTCATCACCCACCTGACATGATATCCAAGGCTGTTATTTTCGTTCTGTCTTCAGAGGCCATTTTCTTAAACCAAGAAGATAAACAATAAAATTATTTTTTTTAATAATTTAAATGCAAGTTATTGTTACAAATTCTGATTTTTCTTTTCCAGCTCAAGTCTATGATGTAAAATTGTGAGTATAATCCTTTATCTGGCACATTGATGACTCCTGGGGGGATGTATCAGAGGAAAAATAAAAGGCACTGCTATTAGCTGTCATAATGAAAACCCCCTTAAGCAGTCTGGGTGAAGAGGTTCACAGTTAGCTCAACAGCACATTGTAGGATGGCTTGTGGGCTTTCCACAGCAACAAAGAATGTGGGAAGAAAGATCTTTTTCATGGTAATATCAGAATTGTAGAAGTGGCCAAGCACTGCTTATTGACTCCTAAGCCCAGGGAGGGCTACTGAAGATGATTGCCAAGGCTAAATTCCCAGTGTTTTTTCAAATGCAAAGGGAAGGAACTCCCCTTCTAGAGACCATTAATTGTACTCTGATTTATCCTCAAAACATCCCTGGCTGAATTTGCTTCTAACCATAGCTAGGAAGGAAGTTATAGCTATTTCTAAACTCAGGTTTCACATCCTGATCTAATTGTAACCTGTGGAAGTTTTACTGGAAAGCCTGATAATCTGGTCAAAACATAGATGGAGAACCACTTCTCTAGGTACAAAGTGCTGCTGACTTGAGTATTACAGTGGGATGTGTCAGCATCCCAGTGCTAGGCTTCCCCAGCACTGTGTAAGGCAGAAGTTTAAGTAACATTTGAACTCTGAGCAAGGGAACAGATGCTGTGATGACATTTCTCCTCAGAGGACTTATCTTCTTTTAAAAAATATTAGATACCATAAGCCAGACAGTGGATGTGGGCTGCTTTCAGTTCTCAATTTACCCTTCCTTCAATAGTTTTTATAAATATTTCTTTCTCTTCAGCAATTATCTCACTGTGCCAGTGCAAGAAATTGTGGTAATCTTTTAATTGCTTGTACACCCTTTGCTGCCTTTCCCTGGAAAATTCCTCAGGGTTGGAAGTGATGCTGCTACAATGCCCAAGGTTTTTCTGCCACCAGAAAGCAAAGGACAAAATTCTCTCCTTCAGAATATTGCCATAGCTCAGTGGCCCAAGTTTACATGGGTTTGAGTCAGACCATAATACTGTCAAAATCCTGATGGTTGGAGATGCTTTGTTTACTCTGGTTGCTATTTTTTTTTTATTTCAGCCATAACATGAAAGCAGCAGCTTCTTCAAGCACAGGTCATTATGAGGAACCCATCTCTGCCACTGAAAATAGCTATGTGATGGAGCTTGGGGAAAACAAAGTCCCTGAAGAAGTAAATCATGTGTCTGACTCTGTTGCAAACCCCCAGGAATCTGAGTATGAAGTAGGGGACACTTCCTGAAAATCAACAATGCTCTGCAGATACCAGTCCTGAGGAGCACCTTCACCCAGACAAAATACATATTTATTTTCCCTTTTGCCCCTGGGTTGGACGAGCAGTGATTGCTCTCTCTGGACAGTCCCTGCAGTGAAAATGCAGGAACTTCAGTTACAGACTGCTGTATATAGAACCTCTGATTTTGTTTTCCTTGATTCCCTTTCACCACCTCTATCCAAGAAAGCCCTTTGAATGCTGCAGCAGGCAGGTCCCAGGCTAGGAGCACTGTACTGAACTTACTGCTTTATCTGGCCAAAAGGACCAGTGTTTCCAGCCTTTGTGTGGTGGGAGGAGAGCCAGCACTGAGGGCTGCTCAGCATCCCCATCCCTGTGGGTGAGCAGGGCAGGATGTGGCTGGCTTGGGCATCGGTGGCTCTTCTCCTGCCCACCTGATGCTGCACAGATTTGATATAAGAGAGATTTTACAGAAACACTGAAAGGCAGATTAAAGCCAAGAGAAACTCAGGAACCTGCCACACTAGAGGAAGCAGGAATGTCCCCTGCTGTCCTTGTGCTGCCCTTCATCCCTCTCCACAGCATTGCAGGGAGGTCTGGGCACACTGGCCACAGCTCTGGCTGCTTCTGGTACTGCAACCCGGCACATTCTGAGCTCGTGTTCTCTGTCCTCTCTTCAAATGCATGATGGATATTTGAAAGGAATTAGGTACTTCTCCATAAGTTTGGGGTAGGATTGCTTACACATGCCTCACATATTTTGCTGTGTGCATTTCTGCACAACTGGCTCATTTTGGAATGCCAGCAAGCCACTCACAGCCCCTCACTAGATAATTAGGAAGTACTTTCCTCCCAGTTTAAAAGGCCTGAAGAGTAAGTTATGAATAATTTCTACTGGCCTGAGTAAATCGATTATGCACACTTATGGAGGGACCCTTTTATAATGAACAGGGCAATCCTCTGTATCCTACTGAAGGCCGTGCAGGTAAAACGGAGGGAGTGACCCAAGGGATGAGTGAGACCCTGGTAACACAGGCACAGAATTAATGGGCCCCCAGCTGTGCTGCTCACACTCAGGACAGCTCTGCATCTGCAGGTCTCTGAGCATCAGTTCAAAACTCACCAGAATTCAAAGGGAGTGTGAGGTGCTTGTGGAAAGGTATTCCAGTCAAAAAACATGATTGTGGTACTTGAAAGCCTATGGAATGTTGCTACCTTATGTGTGCATTGGCCTCATCTTGGGTTTAGCAGAGCAAGAAAAGTGACTGAGAAAGACTGTAAAGAATAATTATTAGTATAAAACCACATCTGTGCAAACCGTCTCTTGGAAAAAAGAGAAGAAGAAACAAATGAGCAAAGAGTGCCTATAGGGGTCAGTGCTGAAAAGGTGAAGGGGCTATTTGTTTCAGTTTCTCTGAAAAGGATGCAGAAATTAGTGATAATTATCTGGTAGCACTTTCAAAGGGCAAGGAAAAGTACTTCTTTGTATGCAACCCAGAAATAAATGTGGAACACTGTGCTGCTCACCCAGGGCTGAGAGCCAGAGGTCTAATGGGAAATTAGAGGAAGCAATGACTAAAAAGTTCATCAGAATGCACAAACTACCAGGCACACTGTCCAGGCACTTACCAGTGACCTTACAGTCTCTCCTGTGCTACAAGTTTTATTTCTCTTTGTTAAGAATGTACTTAAAAATCAAGGGCTGGGACATCTTGATTTCTGAATGAAGAGGAATACATGGCAGCTACTGGTGCTGTCATGGAGAAAACTGCCAACATGTACATGCAGTTTATTGTAGATGTGGAGAAAAGAGGTGTGGGTGTGTGTTTCTGCATGTGTGAGGTCAGAGGAGGTGGGAAGGAAACACAGCAGGTGCTGGAGCACAGCCCGTCCATCTGAGCTCAGCCTGACTGCCGTGGCCACTGAAGGGGGAATATGGCCACCTGGAATGACCTGCAGTGCTCTTCATCCCAGGGGTCTGATGTGGGCAGAGCTCCAGCCAGGGGAGGAGGGAGCACTGAGGGAAGGCAGAGATACAGAAACAAAGGGTGTCCCACTAAGGGACAGGGTGGTCAGTCACACTGGGGTCTGAGCGCTCACTGCTGAAACCCCATGGGTAAGGGCTGCAAGGAATCCCACAGCTTGCCCCAAAATCACTCAATTCCAGCAGCACTGCAAAGCCATGGGCAATGCAGCCCTCCCAGTATGGTTAAACAGCAGTGTTATCCTGGCTGGACAGCCAGCACCAGGAGCTGATGATATTAAATACAGCTGTTGTAAGGCAAGCTCACAAAACTCAAAATAAATCCATGAATTATGGTCTCCATGTGTTTTGTGTCTGCATGCACTGTGGGACAGCTGGACAAGGTCCAGGTCCTGACTTGGTCTGGGGTGTACCTGGGCAGAAGAGCAGCTGCTGTGCACCCTGTGCAGTGGCAGAGGATGAGCTGAAGTCACAGCAGATCATCCCGGACCAGCAGTTTTATTTACCAAACCCAGAGCTCAGCCGGCCTCTGCAGAGCTCTGAGAGGGGGAACTGGGCAGTCTGAAAAAAGCCAGCATCAGATGGTGCTGAGTCTCCAGAGAGCACCAGCAGTGACATGTGTGGTGACTGCAGGTAAGGGACATCTGTACTGCTCTGATGGCTGGGGGTGTGCAGCCCACCTGCAGCACCAGGAAAGAAACGGGAACTCAGAAGACATCGTACACATGGGTCACTTTCTTGGAATCAGGAGCTGTTACAAGGATTTGGCCAAGATAAGAGCAACCCAGAACTAATGTCATTGACCTGGGAAATCCTGGGAAGGGAAGTGAGTTTTTCAGAGAGAGCACTTGTACACCACGTTTCCATCACACAAGCTTTAAGGGGAAATGCTGATTTACACTAATTTCTGTTTCTTTAAGTGGAACAAGATTATGTTTTGATGAGTGACTATATTATTATCTGATGTGACAGAACTGTGGTGTGAATGGCTGGGGGGAGGTCACACAATCAGCTTCTGAGGGACATCCAAAAAGTACTTAGTAAAATGCACTCTGTTGAGTCAGATCCATGAGTTAGCTATGGCTGGACTAAACAAGAAAGTCTCAAGTAAAAATTGGTTCTTTTTCAAGTGCATATGGTTGAAAAAGAGCACTTTAAGGCCTTTCTTCTAAGGTTATCTACTCTTTGGTCATTTGCTCATAGTTGGGTACTGAATTTCTTCTCCTTTAATGCTAAGGATCTTATTTATCACCAGAAAAAAAAAATGGTAGCAAACTTCTCTGGCCACTGGCAAATTTTGTCAGAAGATGAATGTAAGATGTAGGCTCAGCAGAGCTGGTCCCTATGAACAGGGTCCGAGTGACCATCTGTGCTCAGGTTTGGGGACATGGGGACTTTGCACTGTAGTTAGCCCAAGATGAGTAGCAAAAATGGCAGAACAAAGAGTGCCTGAGCTATGGTACTTGAAGAAATGGCACTTGAGAGAGTGTCCTGTCCTGCATGTGGGAGGAAGGTGGGTACCTGGGGGGACAGACTGCACAGTGCCTCACCTACAGCACTGCATGGGAGAGAGCAGCAAGTTCAACCCCTAGCAGAGACACTGGAATAAAATACTGCATTTTAATAAACCAGGTAGCTAGCCAACTTGTCTGAGACTTGGAAGGCTTTTTCTTCTTGTGTTCAGATACAAAATTATGAGAAGTCCTTTCAGCAAGGAAGAAATGGGCTGACTGTGTGACTCAGGGAGCTGTGTCTGTGTCCAGGGAGAGAAAGATGTCATGTACATGACTTTTGGGGAACTACAGTTATTCATGTCTGCTTTGCTTAAATAGTGTTTTGGTTTTTTTGTTGTTGTTTTTTTTTTTAATCCTGCATAATTAGAGCCTCAGGAAGTCTTGCATGTCCGGTTCAAAAAATAATCCTATCAGCAGTTTTAGCTTGGGATTTCAACTTCTTTCAGGGTGTGTTCCCCAAAACCCAGCTTCTCTTAAATTGTTTTGTGTAGGAGACTGTTTGGGACAAGGCTTTACTGCCAGTCATGGATCAGGGTGTGGAAAGGGTTGGGTTTTAATCTGTGAAAGTGGGCACATTTCCCTCTTTGAGTGACACAGCTAGCAACTTTAACAAGCGCTTTTCTGTTTGCTTGCTTGCTTTTAGGTAGGATTCAAACATTGCTAAAATCTCAGGGGCAGCAGGGGCAGATGGATACAGGCCATGTGCACTGATACCCCACTGGCAGCTGCAGCAAAGATGTCAAGAAGAAAAGTCATCAAAAATCAAGTTTCAATGTCTTACATAGATATGATTTGCAAGAACAGGTGTGGCTACCTCCATCATCTTCCTCAGCAGGATGGCAGCTGGTGGCAGGGCTCTCAGAGCCCTGGATGAATTTGTTGCAACAGGGCTTGCAGCACAACATTTATTTTTTGCTCCAGACAAGTTCCACCACAGCAATCAGCAGGGTAGAACTTGGAATCACAGTCAGCAAGGGCCCCATGGATGGCCATGCCTCTACCTGGGACTGAAATGAGGTGTATGAGTTCTCATTAGCTTACTGACTCTGGGAAAATGAAGATAATTTCCAGCTCTCCTTACCCTAGAAGAGAGGGAACAAGCTGTCACTGACATGGAGCAGCACTTCCAGAGATGGGTTCAGCTGCAAAGTGAATGTTTCAGCCCAAGCAGACAGGTATTTGTTGTGATGGGACAAGGCTGTGGCAAAACCATCCCATTTACCTTTCTCTCCCAGTTCCAGTAGAAAACAGCTCCCTGTCCCTCAGACACATCTGCCTCGTGCTCAAAGATTCTATTTTCCTGGTGCAGTAGAACCATATACTAAGGCATGGCTATTGAGTAAATCCCAAAAGTTGCTCTACTATTAAACCCCTGTAACAGAATTCACTAGGTCAGTAGATTTGCTTTTACACATGTTTCTTGTCTTTCTGTAAGTCCTTCTCCTTCTGATAATACTTAGTAAGCACTCATCAATCCTGTGTATCACACCTAGATCATTTTTGGAAGTACTTTTAGAGATACCCTATAGTGCACACACAGAATGTCCCTTGGCTGCCAGTCAGAAGTCATCTCCTTGGCAAACACAGCATGCCTTCAGAACATGACTTTTGCCCATGAACTGGACTATTGCAGCAGAAATGTGAGCTGAGAGAGTCTGTGATGCTCAATATGACCTGGCAATTGACACTTGGAGTTCAGAAAGGCAGCTGGGTCCTGGGTTGCATCAAGAGACATGGATGGGGACAAGGAATGGAACTGGAAAGATCCATACAGCCTTTCTCCTTCCTTCACCCTTCACCTAACTCAGCAGTGAAATGGACTCGTGATGTTTCAGAAAGAGGATCCTAGATAACAAAGGACAGAATAAAAGGAAGTGTTCTTCACTTGCAGTCTGGTCCCAGGAGGGTGGGAGTCTCCTGGAGAAAGGACAGACCTGCACTTCTGGGAGAATGGGAGAAGTTGAGCGGATAGTGGTGTTTGTGATGACTTTCATCAGCTGCAACGGTGAGTAAATGCTTCAATGTATAAGAAAAAAATTAGAGTACTAAGAGGATTGCAAAAATCTTTTGAATTATAGCATCTTTTTTTTTTTTAATTGACAAGTCAATTAGGAAGTCTTTAGCTTATTGTATTAACCACAGAGCCTGAGAATTCATGAGAATTTCCTTTGGCATCAGATACAATGAGGTGGTTTCAAGAGTGCAGCAAATGGGGCAGTATTGGGAGAGTCATCTTTGCTGCCCCAAGGCAAGGGCAGAATACAGTTTTTTGGGATCCTTGGCAAGGACCCACTGTGGTGTCCAGCTCCCAAAACAGTCTTGGTGAAGATGGAATATGCATTCTAAATTTAATAACTCATCCTCATTGTTCTGTTAGCATGGCCCTGGGAAGACAAAGAGCTATGAGACCAGGTGCCGGCACATTTGATTCCCTTTGGTCTCTCCTACCTAGTGACTCTCTGGTTACATCAAGAAAGCTGGGACTGAAACCTTGGCTTCAGTTCCTATTTCCCTGACTGGATATACCCTTTCTCAGGGCATGTATGACACTGGCAGCAGCAGAGGATAGTTTTGGGAAATAAGAAAAAAGTGCCCTTACAAGTTGTATACAAAAGCACAGGACTCTTCCTGATGTTTAGAGAATTGGGTTGAAATATATTCCCCGTTTTGTCATAAAAAAAACTTTAATCAGCTTTGCAGATTACAGGGATCTGCCTCTCAACCAACTTGTGAGCTAAAGCTGCTGAATATAACCAATGTCTTTCCAGGGATGGAAGCGGGGGAAGAATAAGGGGTATTGGGAGAGATGAGCCAAGTCAAATGAAATTCAGGTGATTTGTTACTTACAAGAGGCGCTTCCCAGAGGAGATGTGGGAACCATGGGCAGGCAGCTGGAGAAACTGGAAGAATGTGTGGAGAAAATCTTCCCACTCTTCTCCTGTGCCTATTTGAATGCTTGGTCTGAAGTTTTCCAAGGCTAAAACAAAAGCAGAGGCTTTGGTCCACCATTCCTATTCCAGGTTCAGTACTGCAGGGAATATCCCTAAACGTTACTGCTCACAAGGAGACTCTCTGTACTGAGAAAGAATTAAGAATTGGCAAGTGCCCGGAGAGAAACACAATAAAAATAGACATGAGGTCAAGGCAGCTGTTCACTTCCCCATGCTTGATGATGTGGGCTGGCTTAGTGCTGTGGTTACAGCACATCTGAGACCTGCTGGCACCTACTGCCCGGTGAGTCCTGTCTATCCGGAGGAGGTTTCCCTCCTCTGCTGCATTCTGATTTCTTCCCTTCCACTGCTGTTCCCCACAGCCCTCCTGGATCTGTCTAGTGTCCACCAGGTCACGGGCACATGGATGGGATCTGCCACTGTACCATGTACCTATGTGCCTTCAGAAGGTTTCACGCAGCAAACGCTCAGATGGAGCGTGGAGCGGGACTCCAGCATCGCTACCATCTTCCGGAGGGACGGCTCTGGTGACCACATCTTGCTGTCTAAATTCCGAGGCCGAGTCAGTGTCCCAAAGCACAGCCCAGGGGATGCTTCACTCCTCATTCAGAACCTTGAAATGCCTGACAGTGGACACTACACTTGTCAAATCATCTGGAGGTCTACAGATAACAGCTTGATAACAAAAGAGGTGACCACTACAGTTAAAGTTGTCAAAGGTAAATCCAGCAGTAAAGTCCTGCTCTTGTGCAGCCAGGTTAAACCAAAAGAAGGTAGGGGGGACCAGTGTTGGTGCGAATAGTCTTTCACACCACACTAGGTTGGGGGTTGAAGCATCTGCCTCCTTTGCTGTGTTGGTTAACCTTCTCAACACATGGAGGGGTAGGAATGAACTGGAGAAGGGAGCCAGTTAATGTACACCTCAAGCTGGATCTGTTGATGGGCTAGTTGAACCCACGATGTTTGAGATAATACCCAGGTCTGGTTCTGTGCAGGCAACCAATATCTCTGTGGTTCAGCAAGTGGGGGTTGTGTGAGCCAAGTCTGCCTTCTCCCCTTCCCGAGCATCCTCAATGTGTGCTAGAAAAAACTCTTTCTGCAAGGAGCCACCCACCGCAGAGAGCAGGATTTTGCGAAAGGGCAGCAGCAATGGTGGCACAGCTGGTGTAACCGGGATTAACATGCAGGTTACCTGAGCTCAACCTGCGCGGGGAGGTGATGCGGGAGCCGAGCTGCTTCCTCCTGGGAAGGCGCCGGCAGCAAGAGCGAGACCTGCTGTGCCAGGGGGACCGTCCCCACCAGAGCCAGGCCTCCGTGACCTGGGCCCTCCGCTTTGCCTTCCAGTGGCAGCCACCAAGCCCATCATCAGAGCCGCGGAGCCGGGGCTGACGCTGCCGGCCGGAGCCAGCGCCAGCCTGAGCTGCGAGGCCGGCGGGTCCCCTCCCATCAGCTACCGCTGGTTCCGCGGCGCCCCGGCGGGCCCGGCCGAGCTGCTGGGCGGCGGGGCCGAGCTGGCGTGGCCCAGCCTGCGGCCCTCGGACAGCGGCACGTACTTCTGCGAGGCGCGGGGCAGGGCCGGCGCCGCGCAGCGCAGCGATGCTGTGCGGCTGACGGTGACAGGTGAGTGCCGGGCACGGCCCCACGAGAAATCCCTCGGCAGGGCGAGCCAGCAGCATCCTCCTTCCCTGCCCGGAAAGAAGGAAATGCCAAACGCCGTCAGCGCTCTGACACGGCCCTCCCCGCTGGCTCCAGTCTGTGTCCTTCCTTAGTTCCTCCAGTCAGTTTCCTCCTCTTTCAGGAATTCCTCTTTTCTGATGCAAAAGAGGATTTCGACTTCAAACATTCATTTATTTATTCCTCTGTGGGTTTTCTGAAGTTCTCCCTGTAAGGCTGCCCACTGCAGTTCAGCAAGTTTAGACAAGGAGTCGAGGCTTTATTTTGAGAACAAGGAACGAGTGAGTGGTAATTCAGTGGCAGAACAAACCAGACTGGCCTTTGCTCCCCACCACCAGCTGCGTGTCTCAGGGAGACACACTGCACCTCGCCAGGCTCTGACAGCGCCAGGCTCTGCAGCACGGTGTGTGGCAGGTTGGACTCAATGGCTTCAGGGGAAGTTTTCAATCTAACCAATTCCATCAGGGGTACCTGGTGGAAAACTTGCAGCTCTCCTTGCCTGGTTACTGGATCAGCACAGCTGTGATGCCCCTGAGGGCAGAGCCAAGCACAGGCACCACACAGTGCCTGTGAAAGAGGCAGAGCCTGCTGAGCTCCCAGGCACAAAGCTCTGGCTGAAGCCCTGGGGTGCTTTTCCCGGCAGTCCCACACTGGAGGGAGCAGCAGGGGAACAGGGCTCAGTGCTGCAGGTGCTGCCTGATGCTGCTGGCACAGCATTCCCCTGCTGCCAGCTGGGTGGGGGCTGCTTCCTCCTGCTCCCACCTGTGGGCAATTCTGGACCACAGCAGCATCACCATGGTGGTCAAACCCCTGTGTAAGCCTCTCCCTCCCCCTCACCTTGCAGGTCTGCCCACAACAACAGCGGCCTTGCAGACGAGTGGGGGAACCACAGAGGGACACCACTCAACCACTGTTCAGGATGACAGCAGTGACAAGGAGCACACAGTGACAGGTGAGTGCCCAGGCCAGGGTTATTCACCTCTGTGGCAAGAGGAGACAGAGGCAAGGATGTTTGCTCTTCCACAGCCAGATCATACACCTATGTTGTGTATGAATTGTGTCTGGATTGTTACCCAGAGGCTGGCACTCCCCTGCTTGAGAATGTGCCTGATGATGGGAGGGGACAAGAAAATGTTGTCTCTGTCCATCTGGGACCAGAACTTTTGAGGCTGCAGAGCTTCAGAGGGAGGTTTTCTGGGGCAAAAGACCTGGCATAGGCCTCCACACCTCAGGAAGTTTATGGTGCTGCTGATGGCAAAGCCCCCCAGGCCAGCCAGGGAGTCACCATAGGAGAGAGAGAGTGAAGGTGTCTCCTGGAAATCTAAGGAAATGCCAGCAGGGTAAAGCCAAAGTGTTCCTAGGCCATGCTGGGAATGATGCATTGTATCAGCCAGGGCTGCCAGGAACCTGTGGGGCAAAGGTCAGGGAGGGAAACATGAGTGCCAAATGCTGCCCCAGGCCTGATGGCAAGACACCCACAAGATAATAGGTGAGTCTAGGCTGGCAGAGCAGACCCCATTTTCCCAGTGGGGCTGCAATGCATCCACCATTCTCCACCGACAGATCCAGTCCCAACAACACAGGTCTCCAGGAGGGATACTGCTCCAGTGGGGCCTTTCACAGACACAGGTGAGTGGAATCTCATGCTGGAAAACATCAGATTTGCACCGGCAAGGGCAGGATGGCAAACATCAACCCAGACCAGCTCCATATCTGGTGGCTGTGCTTGTGGCAGATACGGCTGCAGGGAACAAACCCTGGCATGCCAAATACCAGGCATTATCCAGGCAGGAGCTGTGCTCCTGACTCCCGCCCACACGCCTGTTGGTGGAGGTGTTTGCAGCCCGAAGTTTGTTGTTTGTTTTCACGCAGGGATGCCCCATCCCTGGAAGTATCCAAGGCCAGGTTAGACGGCGCTTGGAGCAACCTGGTTGGTGGAAGGTGGGGCGGGGCGTGGAACGAGATGGGCTTTACGATCTCTTCCAAGCTAAACCATCCCGTCATTCTGTGACTGCCGGGATGGGGCTGAACCCCCAGGTGGCCCCGGCCCCTTCTCGGTTCGGACTCGAAGGCCGTCCGAAGCAGCGGGGGGCTGGCGGCTGGCGGCGGCCGTGTCCCCCGGCCGCAGTGACAGCCGTGCCCCCGCTGTGCCCCCGCAGGTTCCGCGCGGCTCGCACCGTCCCCGCTGCTCTACGGGGTGCCGGCCGCGCTGGGCGGCGCCGCGCTGGGCGCGCTGCTGGCGGCGGGGCTCTGCTGGTGGCGGCGGCGGCGGAGGAAGGAGGGTGAGCAGCGACAAACCCAGGGGCAGCCCCAGGAGGAGGGGACGGGGCGGTGGAGGGACCGGTCCGAGGTGGCAGGCGGGGGAGACTCCCATCCCCGTCACTCCCATCCCCGTCACTCCCATCCCCGGTTGATCCCTTCCAGACAGAAGCCTGTGGGAGGGTTATTCCCAAAACGTGGGAACACCTGGAAGGCTGGGTTTTGTTCTGCGACACGTAAAACGAGTCATTGCATATCTTAGATTCTTTTTCTTTTTTCTTTTCAGAACCTCTCTATGAAGTTGCTTTGTGAGTGCAATTTTCTACTTGGGGCATTAAGACTGAGGGCACTGTTCTGGTATCTGCTCCTAAAAAGCCTCTTTGCTCAGTGAAAAGCAAAGACTTGTTTGCCTTACAGGGGGAGGATCTGAGCGCCTTGGCAGTTTAGTTAGCAACATGAGGACTTAACACGTGGCCCAGGAGATAGTCAGACTGTTCTTTAATATGGTAGAAAAACAGAAAGATACTCTGGGTGTTTTGCTGTGCCTGTCACATGCCATGGGATACCTGTTCTCTGTGAGAAATTCTTGCCTTTATTTAGCAAAGCAAAATTCAGAAATTGTCAGCTCTTCCTTTAAGTTTCCCTCTACACTTGCCTTTCTCTATAAGAAACATGTCTTAGTGCTTGGCCAAGTATTACTTTGCAAAGTAATCATATTAGCATATGATTATACAAACACATCTTCTGCCCTGAACACATCTCAGTCTTCAACACCTTCATACTGCGTTCCTATTCAGATACATACCAGAGCAACCTGTAGCAGTTTTTCCTAATTATTCCTGGTATTTACTTTCCAAAGCCTGGACTGTCTGTTGGTAACTTTAGAGTATAACATGATAATGTCATCAGAGTTTATAGTACCAGTATTAACCAGTGCTTCTTTTTGTGTAATTCTTTTAACATCACTGTCTAGTGTCATTAAGAGCCCCCCAGGCTCTCACTAAAATAGTATGAATTTTGCTGTTCCACAGATTATGTGGTAGATCTTGTCTCTAAGATGTAAATGAAGTGTCATCTGCTTTAGTCATCCCTCTCACTCGTGTCTCTCTTGTCCCAGCCGCAGCACTGCAGAGGTCGCCCTGCTGCACCCTGAGGTGGAAGTCCCTGTTAAGTGCCTACAGGAGGAAACGTGCTCTAGCACTGAAAAGATCACCGTAAAAGACAGGAAAAGCCTTGAGTATGAGAACCTTGTGACTGCAATGGAATCTCAATATGAAGCAGGAGGATTTCAGTAGACTACCAGCTTTTCCACATAAGCAGCCGCGCAGGGCTGCAGGTACTGAACTCAGCAGAAGGAAACTTTTCCTCCTGTTGTCCCTCTGTTCTGCTCTCACTGCTTGCTTTAACCCAGAGGAGCTGCAAAACCTTTTGGCCTTTGGCAGACCAGACCCTGCCTGTGGGAGCAGAACCCCTCAGCCAACAGTTTGTCTACCCATTTCTACAGAGCAAGTTGTTTCTGAGCAACCTGAAGGACCAAGGGCGGGAAGAAAGGATCAGAAGGAGTGAGAACATTAAATTCTTTAGCCTGTAAATCCAGGAGTAGTTGGTGCAGTGCTGCTGGTCAGTAACACTAGAAAGGGATACTCTCCCATGTGTATTCCTGTTAAGACATCCCAGGCTGCAAGGAACCAGGATTGTGCTGGAAATGGAGATCCTCTGGCTTTTGCAGCTCAGCAAATACTGGTTGTACATCCTGCCTGTGCTTGAGTCTTTCTCTTTTTTTTTTTTTTTTGTTATGGTATGGTAAAGGGACCACAGAGGGGAGGTTGATGTCTCAGGAATGCCATTTTTGCTGTCAGACTGGAGCTCAGTGCTCAGAGAGGGAATGAATCTCTGAACTACCATCCACTAGTTTTCTCCTGGAAAACAAGAATTGATGTTGAAGGAAATGCTGGCATTTAATTTTTACAGTATGGGGGACAAAGGCATGATAAAATAGAGAGAAAGTTGAGGCATATGGATAATGATTGAGTAAGGAACCTCTCTGAATACAACAGACTGACACCAATTTACTCTGGGGGATGTAAGTCAACCTGTGTGATTGCTAATGCTGGCCATGCAACATAGATGCAATTCCTGCCTTCAGCTGCAGTGAATTCCCTACAGTACGCTGTCACTCAGCAGCCTGATTTGCCTTGTCATTGTTAATTGTTTGTATCTTACCTGTACTGCAGTGCTGCTGTCAGTTCTGACCTCTCTGTCTGTGCCTCCAGCCAGCATCCCTTTGTCCTGCAGGCTTGGCAGGGAGGAGGAAGGCCTCCTGGCTTTAGCAAATTTGTAAGAATCACTGGCTTTTTTCTATCAGTGGGTGCAGCAAGGAAAGCATGGGGAAGCAGCTGAGCTCAAGACACACACACACACTCCTTCACCCACAAGGCTCATCTCTGCTGCCATGGATCATCTCTTTTTGGGTCAGCAGCCTAACAGCAGGGTCACTTTGCTGTTTGTAGCCTGAGTGCTGTGTAGAGCCACACTTTTACCTTTACAGCTCTGAATTGCAGGATGTGAGGTGGGAAAGATCAGAGAAAAAAAAATCTGCCTATATTGTGAGGGCTTCACTAGCACAGTGACAGCCATGCAGGGAGGGCTGTGCTGGGTGTCAGGCTGCCCTCCAGGGAGGAAAGTCTGGATCCAGTCTGTCCCTGTGGGACTCATGGCAGTCAGCCCTGAAGACCCCATGCTGCAGAAGCTGCTGGCATCAGCAGTTCCAGGGGTGGTGCAGAACAAAGGAGCTGAGGGGAATGGAGAGCTGCAGCCGTGCTCACGCAGGGCAGTAGCATATGCTGCAAGGTCAGTGCTGGGTGGGAAGGGAACTGAAAATTTCTCAGCTTCCCCATCCTTACCTCAGCAAATCTAGGCCCAAAACACATGACATGGCACTCTCCTTCCCTCCCTCCCCCCCCAAATATAATCCTCATTAATTTTCAATTAGCTTTGTTTTTTCTGCAAGTTTTCCTGCTGTTAAAAGCTCTGAGCTCAAGGTTCGCTCATTGACTATGTAACACCATAGGTTTTCCATCTTGTGGTTCCTCCCAGCACTTACCTGCTCTGACAAAGTCTGAACACCTTCCTTGGAAGACATGAAGCCTGGGAGAAGCTACAGAGGATGAAGGCAACAAGAGTTAAGAAAGGGAGAGCAGATGGACCAGCCCCCATGTACTCCATGTTGTCACTCCTCTAGTTAGGACAGCAACAGGACTTTGGTCACAAGTAGCAGAACAGTGGAAACATTAGAAGCCTGTCTCCAGTGCTGAGGTGTTTTTCCCTGGGTAACAAGGGTGTGATTATTTATTTTACTTTCAGCATGTTTTCCATGTTTCTAGTAAAACCTTGGCAACAGAACATTTTTCTTCTGAAAGTCACAGAGGGTTCTGCTGTGTTGCATCACCATCAAACCAGAAAACTTCTCCTTTGCTTGCACTGTGCTCATCTGCTGAGCTCTGCTCCACAACGGAAGGAAAAGCTCAGCTTCTGCCCTGAAAGGACACTGCCTCCCAAAAACACAGCATCTTGAGTGGCCAGCAGAGTGTCACAAGACTCCCAGTTCCCCTTGCAGTGCCTATCCCATGGAGGGGCCCCGTTGGCTTTTACACCTGCTGGGTTTGTACCATACTTCATAGCAGGGAGGTGGGAGATGAAGTCCCAGAGAAATTTGTCGCACTGTAATTTGATGCTTGTTCTTGTAAGAGAGGAAGGGGTTTTTGCTTTCTTCCCCTTCACCCCAGTCATCTGGAAGGATCTGGGAGCTGAAAGGAAGAGTTATCTATAAAGCAGAGGGCAAACTACTGGAAGCAAAAATTGGAAAGGCATGAGAAAACAAGAATGAAGGGCATAAACAAACCCTTGGCCAGCTGTGGTGCAAAGGAGTTTGGGTATGTTGAAACCTTGAGGTTTGAGTGACAGCAAGGCTTGGGGCTGACATGGCTGTGTGCTTCATGGAAGATCCACTGGGGACAAAGCAAAGCTTGAAATCATAGACCTTGCTCTCTTTTGAAGTTAACCCCCATGATAAAGATCAGGGTGATGTCTGTGAGTCATGAGGAGGTGCCTGAGAGAGACCATGGGAGTGTGAGTCATAAGGAGTAGGGCCATTTCTGGACCCCTTGTGGACCATGTTTGTCCAGAAGTGCACAGTCTAGTAAAAAAGCAGAACACAATTTGCTTAGGCAATGATGCACATTCATGACTTCCAGCTTTTTACAAAATCCAGCTTCTTCAAAATATTTGCTAAGAAATAGTTGCAACAAAAAAGCCCAAAAGTTCAGTATTTCAGTTTATTAATATTCTTAAATATTGCAAAATTTGCTGGTGCTACTGTCCTAAAATTAGTCAGTAGTCTTGGGATTTTTTTTACTTTTGAGTTTTCCATGTCATTCTTTCAGAGTTTGATTTGTCAAATTGGGCTGGATGCTGCCTCTCTCATTGCCCTACCCTGGCATATCTGAAATTCTACAAGTCAGTTACTGAAAACACTTAGCAATCATTACATCTTCAAGCAGGATGATTTAGAGGGAATTACTTTAATTAAATAGCAGAATAGGCAACCTTGCTGTAAGTGCTGACTAGGAATAACCATGCAGAGACAAGAAGTCTTCTCCAAACAGCAAGGCTCTCAGGAAGGGCAATGGACTCCATGGCCTAATTTAAAACAGATTGAGCAAACATACATTTTTCACAGGCTAATGGGCCGGAGGAAAGTTAATGAGCATCCTCATTAGTTTGTACTCCATATAAAAAAGATTACACATGTCCAAAGGCAAGATTCTTTATTATGGATAATGCTGCCTTTACCCATGATGTTGTGATTATAGTTACCAGGATCCTTGTTAACTGAGCTTAATTCACAGCTGGCTAGTTAATGCTGTGTAAGAGAACAGCGTTGTATTTGGATGCAAATAACAAGGACCCAGGGCACAATTCCCTGTCTTCACAGGATAGAGAAGTTGCACCAGCACCACTTCTGCTCTGATTTAATGCTGGGAGGGATACCCCAACAGATACTTCCAAAACCAGGGTGGAAGGGAAACCCGGCAGCACAGCATCAGTCAGGTGTTCTGGAACAATAGGATGGGCTGCTCAGTACCTCGGTGGGTGTCTGGAGAAGTGCTGAGCCTGCAGAGGAAGGCTCCTGCCAGAGCAGGAGGAAAGGGCTGCACGGCCGGCGTCGCGTTGCTCAGCAGTGCCTCACTTGGGGTATTTGACAAACTGACACTCTGCACACTGAGTGTCGGACTCAGCTTGTCAAATACACGCAGTGCCACACTGCAGCTCCCGGGTCACAGAGTCCTCGCTGCACGCCAGCCTGGGCACACTGAGGGAAAAGGAGCACAGCAGCTGTTGTTAACTTCAGAGGCTTTTTCCAGTTAGCAAAAAGCATAATTTATCCTCCCATATTTCCCCCTTGTGCACTCTCTTTGGGATGAGAGAGAACCACACCGGCAGACACTGCCTTCTGCTGAGGAAAATATCCACTCTATTAATTCAAAAGTCAGGAAAAGAAGTACAGTTCTATTCCTGGGCATACACACAGGGTCTGATCACTGACTCTCTTGGAGGCTCCTCCATTTGGCAGAATACTGTAGAGATTATGATGCTGAAAGAAAACCAAGCTCCACATAGGGAAACAATGAACCTCAGAAGTGAAGTGAAACTTTCTCTTCTGTTGACAAATGAACCCTTCTGTTTCATTTCTAGCAGAGAAACCCTTTCCTGCAATAAGGGGATCTTTCCACCTCCAAACACTGGCATAATCCAGCCTTTAAGGGCGAACGTCATATTCACACACACACACATGCACTGCTTGCACAAATCCAAAATATAGTGTTATTCCCTTGTTCTTTTAACACAAGTGTACAGGAAATGCAGAAATGCACCTAACGAAAACTAAATAACAAAACATACACAAGTGAAGATGTTGTACAGTATTACTCTGTTCTGTGTTCTTCTCAGATGCTGACTGTTTAGAAATTCAGTTTAAAAACAGATTTGAAATTCTGATACTGTACAACCCTCCCAAAAAAATCTGTCCTGGCTCCTACGTTACACACTCATTCTGCACAACACTGTTTATGTCATTCATACTCTTTGTGGACATGTCCAGATATAGCTGAGTCTTTAGCAAGGTATTTTAGCTTCCTTACCAGTCCACAGATTTTAATCTCACATGACCAGCATCACCAGTTTGTGAGAAAGTAGTCATGCTATTTTTAGCATCAAAATAAAGACCGAAATGTTTTTAATTATATTTTTAAGGTAGACCATTAAAGTCGCTAAAGTATAATTAAATTAATTATATTAACAGTATCATACAATGGGAAATTCATCAACCATTTCTACCTCTAACATCTGTAACTCTATTTTACACAGATGATCATAGGATTACATCTAATATCATATACAGAAACATACCTGGAAAGGAAAAGGTTTTTTCAGATGAAAGCATAGCAAATACAGGTTCTTCAAACCCAGAGGAGAGTGGAGTAAGACTTAAGAGCAAGTTAACAGTTACAGCTTTAAAGGTAAAATCTGTTTCTAGACTGAGTCACTACCCAGGCTTTGCAATTCTGGCATTCCCCTGTCTCCACCTTCGCCTCGGGTGCAATGTAGATAGTGACCAGTTCTGTGTTCTGCCTCCTCATTCAAAATGCAGTTCAGCCATGGCAGATAAAACTATGTGGCAATGGATAAAATCAGTATATGCACTTCATGAAGATAAGAAAACTATGTTAATAAGCTGATTTAAGATCAGTATGTGTGGACCTGTGATCCTCCAAAGGACTCTAAGCCATACCAAAATGTGGGGAAGCCACTAGAGAAAGACTAAGCAGGCTCTTCAATAGGTATCAGTGACCAGATTGCCTTCAGCTTCAGTGCTGATGTCTAACAGATGTGGCCTTGGAGGGGGAAGAAGAAAACAAGGCAGCACTGCTTCTGCAATTGAAGCTTAAAATAATCCCCTGTTGTGGCTTTCTGAGGGGAAAAACAGCCACTTAAAATGTTGCTGTGAGGGACAGATAAGGGGTGGGGACACAATGGAGATAATTCTATCAGCAGATGGGAATGAAACTTGCAACTCTACCCGTAGAGATCATATCTGATGTGAATGGATTTGTCATTGTCAGAGCTTCTGGTTTCAAGCTGAAGGGGGTATTCCCAAGTAAAAGCTCAGTGTTATAAAATTGAGCAATCTACTGCATACTCTGAAGGCCAAAGAAAAAGAATTTTTCTTGCTGCATTCTTAAGTCAGCCCCTTACCAAATTCACAAAGTCCCCTCCAGGCTGCACATCGTTGCTCAGGTATTTTTACAGGGCTGCCAGACTATTTTGCAACTTGTAATGAAAATAAATGAAAAGTAAGATTATTGGATAGATTCAAGTCTAAACGTAATAACAGCATGCATGGAAGTGTGACTGTGTGGTTTTCACAAGCTGAGTAGCAGAGCCCTAGAATGCAGGCTACAGCCATTTCAAGGCATGCATTCATTATGCAGGATTTGAACTGGAATCAAGGTCATCTCTGTTCTTCCCTTGGTGAAACACAAATCATAGCCTGAAGTGAAAGCAAGAGTCCCCATAGATCAGTGGCAACAGGGTCTGCAAACCACTGGCCAGCTGAAACTTTGGGTTGTGCTTCTGCTAGGAGCTGGAGACCTTTGTCATAACAGAGAGAAATAAGGCTTTGCTCATGGCAGGCTCCCACTGGATGCTGTCCTGCTCCATATATGACCTTCCTATGCCCCCAGCCCTGCAGTGGACACTGCAAGGAGCTTTGCCAGGCAAAAGCTGGGTCACTTCAAAGCCCTCAGGAAGGGCTTGATAATGCCCCCATTACCTTCAGGTCACTCTCACATGCTCCCACAGCCCTTGCAGTCCCCTGAGCCCCGCAGCCCCCGTCCCTGCACACTGGACTCTGTCCCCATCCCCAGACACACAAAGAGGGGAAGAGGGTAAACTTTTAAACTTTTAAAGCAGTAAACTTTTATCTGCTCTACTGAAACCATGGGGACAGTGAGAAATGGAGCTGACGAGCACAGTCACACACCACTGGGACAGGGTCTCTCCCTGTTTACACCCTCCGCCATCCCACACCCTCCCCGTTCATTGAGAGCTGCCTCATCTATGACTAATTTAGATGAAAATGCCAGCAGCTCACAGGCAGCATGTGTGTGTCTGTGAGCTGAGGGAGCACACACACATGTACCCTGCTGCTGAGTGGGGCTATATATCACTGCTAATTGTAATTCACCTTCATCAAGGAGCCGTGGTCCAGGGCGCAGTTCTCCCTGGCTGGGACCAGAGGCATTCCATCCCTGAGCCTGCCCTCCCCAAGCACACCCAGCCAAATGCCACCTCATCCCTGAAAAGAGGCACCAAAAAGCCCCTCTGGTTTAGGCAGACACAGCCCCAGCACCGAAGGGAGACGGCGCAAACCCAAAGCAGGATTAAGACCCCTCAAAGTTCTCGGTGTAACATGCGGAGGGAGGGCGGCTTTCTTCATTGCCAGGAATTGCCCCACACCTTTCAGTGTCCAACACCCACAGGCCTTTGGGACCTCCTGAGGTAGAAACAGGAGATGAACCCCAAAGGACACATCCTCCCTTGTCCCCAGCCCCCTTTCCGTGGGCAGGATGGGGACCTGGCACCTACCATGGTGGGGCCACGCGGAGCCGCAGCCGGGCCGGGGCCGCAGCGGGGGTCGTGCAGGAGCGCGGTGGGGGCTCAGCCCGGGCACACAGCTCGGTTTTGAAGGGGCTGCTCCTCCTTCAAGAGGAAGCTGCGAATGGGGAAGATAAGGCTGAGGTTAGATAACAGGAAATGTCTGGATGTGAGTGACAACACGTCCAGGTTGTGAAAGCAGCTCTCCCCATCCTGCCACGGCACGAGGCTCACGAGCGGGGTGAGGGCGAGTGCCCGGTGCGGCCACGACGCCTCAGGGGCCGGGCACAGAGGCTGGGCACACAGGCTGGGCACACAGGCTGGGCACACAGACCTGCAGCTGAGCCAGCCACTGGCAGCACAAGGAAGGGCACCAGGGAAGCTGTGAGCAGCCACACCAACTGTCCCCAGTCCAGCCACCTCCATCTCACAGTGCTCAGGCTCCCCTGCCCTGCCCTGGCTGCTGAGGAGCCAGGCTGTGAAGGCACAAACAGCCAGATTGGCTCTGGTTAGGGACACAGGTTCATGCCCGGGGTGGATCTCTTACCCTGAGAGGTGTCTGAGTGAGGTGCAGGGAAGAACAGTTCTGTTCTCAGGGCTCCAGCCATTGCAGGAGGTTTTGTGCCAAAAGCTGCCCCACAAAGCTCACCTCGCTTTTGAACTCATGGCCGTGCCTCAGCTCTTCTGTTCCCTCACACTCATATGAGCAGACAGGTTTTGCTTTCCCAGTTCCAGCACCTGACTAAGGAGCTGGCCCTGCTTCCGTGCCCCTGCTGGTCCCTCCACACACCCTCTGGTGTCCCCTGAGGTCCCCGTCCAGGCCTCTGCAGCATCCACAATGCCTGCACAGAAAAGTAAACACCAGTGTATAGCTCAGAGCTGTAACCTAAGCAAGTCCCAGAGTTTCTCCTCTCCTGTCCCCTCCCTGTACCACCCTCAGCATGAGGCAGTCTGAGATGGCACCTAGACTCAGCTTGCTGGTCTCTGTCCCCACAGCTGTGCTGGCCAGCTGGGGTTCTGGCCAGGCTGGACGAAAACAGCACTGAGTCTAGGTGCTACAGCACTTGCCATGCCAGCAGCACAGGCTGGCCACACAAGATCAAAATGAATTAAAGCAAACTCATGGACTTTAGAGGCATTCCTCATCTTTCTAGACTGGTATGACACACAGTATATTTTGTAAGGCCAGGATTCATTAAAAATATATTGCTCTGTGTCTGCACCATCCCAGGCATGTTTATCATCAGCTAGCCCTGATGGTGTGATGGACACTTAAGGGACATCCCTCTTGTAGGATTGGTTTCCCCACTCCTAGCATTCAGCTGCAGCCCTTCCTTTCCAGTTCTGCCTCCCCACTGCTGTCTGGCTCTTCAGCCAAACCCCACAGACACCCTCCAGTGCTGGTGGCTGGGCCTGCCCTAGTCCAGCAGCTTTCAGTTACGTTATCAGCATGCCAGGACTGCAACCACAGACTTTATGTTTCTGCAGCTCTGACCAAACCCCTAATCTGGAAAGCACTTATTTATGCCTCCAAGTAACTGAGCCCCCTGGGAGCACCCACGAGGTACTCCTGAGACTCTGTGCAGACACAGTAAGACCAGCCAGCCTGCTAACAGTCAAACCCATTCCCTGTGCCTGAGGAAAAGTCAGATAATGAGGAATACAGTTACTGTCCAGTTCCTCTTTCATTTGCCTGTGTTTTAAAATATACAGTAAAAGAGGAATGGACAGGTCTGGGTGGTTTTGTTCTGTTTTTACTTTGGTTTTAACTGGCTGCAAGAAGTAGGTCTGTTCATGTAGTCTGTGTAGTTTTCTATGCAAGCCAGCATGAGCTTGAGTCCATAAAGGCTTTCTAGCCAACATGCCACCAGAAACCTGCTACTCATCAGCTGGGGCAGAGGGTGATCAAGCATCCTCCCCCAGCCAGGACACGCTGCTTTGCCTGCACCTGACCCCAGCCCAGTCCTGTGGGCCCACAGTAATATCCAAGGTGGAAGGCTCTCAGGGAAGCTGATTTCCTCTATACTTTGCAGATGTCACCACACTGCCCTACTCTGTGCAACAGCCTTGAAATCACACTCAGCGTTTCCCAATGAAGAGACTGTTTCCAGTGCACTTGCAGTGCATGCAGCTCTGTAGCTTGCTCTGGGAAGAGGAAGAAAAGAGGTAGAGAAGCTGTTGCCATCACAGACTGCCATCAAATAAAGTTTCAGAGGCTTCTGCATACTGCTCCCCAAATTTTCTTGGAAAATCACTTGAAAAAAAGTGCATCCATTTGACTAGTGTGCAGCAAATACTCTCATAGTTCAGCCTCAAATTCTTGTACTTTCTACCTGCCATAAAGTAGAACATGAAGGATTAGCAGGTTTGTACTGGACATGGAAAAACTGGGACTCATTAATTCCTGTGCAGATCAATCCACGCAGACATGAAACAAAAAAGGACATGGAACTCTTGGAGCAAGTGCAGAGCAGATCCATAAAGTTGAGAAGAGGACTGGAGCACCATCTTGACAAAGACAGGGAAAAGAGTTCAGACTGTTCAGCCTGAAGAAGAGAAGCTTTGTGAAGACCTCATAGCAACTTCAGAATTTAAAGAGCCTACAAATACCAGAAGCTGGAGAGGGACTCTTCATCAGCAACTGTAGTGACAGGAAAAGGAGTAATGGGTGCAAATTGAAAGAGAGGAAATTTAGGCTGGGTATTAGGAAGAAATTATTTACTGTAAAGGTGGGGAGATACTGGAACAAATTGCCCAGGGAAGTCGTGAAAGCTTCAACCCTGTGACAGTTCAAGGCCAGGTTGGAGAAGGCCTTGAGCAAGCTGGTCTAGTGGAAGGTGTCCCTGCTCATGGCAGGGGGAGTTGGGAATAGATGATCTTTAAGGTTCCTTCCAACCCTTCACTTTCTATGTTTCTGTGATCAAACTGACTTAGCCAAGGCTAGGTGATTGGAGAATCTGGCCCCTGGTCAGCATGCCTTCACAGCACACCAGGAGACTTTACACTGGGACAGCTCCTTGCAGAAACATCTTCAAAGCCAATATACTCTTTTTGATGAGGGAATTAAAGCTGTGTGTTACCAAGTCAGGCCCAACTCCAGTCATCAACGACTGTCTTCCATTTCAGTTTGCTCAGTCAATCCAGTTCTGCCAACCAGCAGCATCCAGAATTAAGTCCATCTTGTCAACAAAACTCACTTTGCTGAACCGTGCCTCGCTGGCCAGCCTGAGCTTTGAGTTGTGTGAACATCTTGTTCCCATTTCCATTCTTCACCTCGTTCAGAAAGAAAAACAAAGCAACGCATTATGGGGACCTCCAAGTTTTGCTGTCAGTGCCATCCTCCCTTCCTGCCCTCTTTTCTGGCAGGTGCACAGCAACAAGAGTCAGAGGCTGAGCTCCAGCAAACAGCGGATATTTCTGTTCATGGCTGATTATGTGTTTGGCACATTTGTTTTAGACCTCTGGTTAAGGGGGGGAAAGAATGCGAAAGAGAGACAGAGGCAGGGGGTGGGGGGAAAGGCAGGCACCAATCAAGAATTTCAAAGCTGGTTTTCAGATGGACAGTGAGAGATAAGAAAACCCCACTAACTGTCACAGCTACTGAATGACCCAGAAGACATCCTGTACCTCATACTCTGTTAAGAATAGCATTCAGGGAACAGTAGTAGTGTTGATATTTAATCCTAAAGAAGTAGCAAAATAGCACCAGCCAGAGGTCAAGTAATTTTAGGTAGCTTCGATTATTCTTATTTAATTTTAATGAGTACACTTGGATTTTTATATGTGTGGAGGAAAACCAGACCTCCTTTTTTTCCCCAGGTCTGACATACCTGTTCAGTTGAGACCAGTTCTGTGTTCATATGTGCTATGCAACCTTGTCTAGAGATTTTGCTTCAAAATAAAGTTGTATTGCAGCCATCTTAATTCCCTAATTTCCTTAATTCTAGTGCATCATCAAAAAATAAAGCTATATTTTCCAAATTTGCTCCATCAAAGGACTATCTTTTTTCTTGCAGTAATCTTATTACATGGCTAGACAAAGAGAAAACTCTTACTCTAGGTCTGCAAGATTGATAGACTTTCTCTCTTAAAGAAATCATGAGCTATAGAGCTGCTTTATTCACTGCTGTTATCAATACAATTACTTCTGAAAACAGAATCCTAGAAATTTTTACAATTCTAAAAAGACAGCCGTTAATTCATATATGTATTGAGGTTTTTTTCATTAAAAAAATAACAAGCATTTAAATTGTCAAAGACAGGATTGTGCCAATTCTTTTCACAATGAAGGCAGAGAGCAACTGTGCTTCTGACACACATCACTGTCTATTACTGTATGTGCAGTAACTAAATTTTTTTCTCTGCATATTACTTTCAGAAACCACACATCAGCCAAGTTTCTTTGATGCCACTTTCTGGAGATCCTACCAAATTAATATCTTGGGTACAAACCACTGGTGATGGCTACAAGGCATGGCAGGCAAAGGCCTGTGGTGAACCTGCACGCTCCTGCTCTGCAGCCACAGTGTCTGTGCCATGCCAGGCTCTCTCCCACATGGGAATACAGCAGGAAAAGCTGCAGTGGTGCTCTCAGACTGCCCTCCCAGTGCTCAAGGGGCCAGTGCTGGCAAAAGCAATTGGCAGTCAGGAAAGAAAACCACATCAGGCCTTCCATGTTTGGAGATAGCACTTCTAAAGGCTCCTAAGTCACAGATAACTGGAAATTGGGACTGCAGCTAGAGAGATACCAGTTGCCCAGTCTTTCCATTCTTTCTTTAGCATCTGCTGCTGGTGAACCCCAAGTGATAGAGTGCTGGGTCAGCCAGCCCCTACTCTAATCCTGGGCACATGTTCTGCTCTTCAAGCCTCAGAGCTGACTGCAGGAACAACATGGGGCCAACATACCAAGAACACCTAAATGCCAAGCTGATGTGTTTATCTGTCCCGCACTCCACAGGCAACTGCTGCAGTGTCACAGAGGTGTCCCTTGAGCAATGACCACTGTCAGACCCTTCAGTCTGGGCTTCTGGGAGGAGGCAGATGTGCAGTTATTGCTCACCCCCCTCTTAGAGCACAGAGGGCATTTCAACACCGCTGCCTCTGCTTGCAGAGTCCCTGTCAAAGGGAAGTACGTGACCGCGGGGCTCTGGCTCCCAGCTCGCCTGCTGTGTTGCTCAACAGTGACAGTTGGGTTTACATCAGCCACCTTTTTCTGTGGCAATGAAGTGCTTCCCAAAGACCATCATAACAGAACAAAAGTGGGTTTCTGTACAACACATCCCTGTCTCTCAGTACATGAGGTACCATGCTGCTAGGCCACCTCGTAATCATTACATTAAACCTCCCCATTTGGGACCTAGAAGATGTTCACAGACAATGTGAAAAAAGCATCTTTCACAGCAGGATGGCCTGCTTCATTAGACCTCTTCAGAGTGGCACATGAAAAGTCCAAACAGAATTGTGTGGGTTGGTACAACTGCCAACAAGTTTGCAGAAATGGGAACCCTGATTTTCATAAGCATTGCTGTGCCTGCTGCAAGACTTCTCACTCTTCCCAAGAGGAAAATTGTAGTTTGAGAGAAGGCCACAGCCCTCACAACTTGTGCAGCCTTTTCTTTTGGACTCTTAAGTTTATTCATTAAGTCATATGCCTTCACAATATAGCTGAACTGGGATAGACACACCAAAGAGACCAGGGCTCTCTCCAACACCCATTATCTATTTCCATCACATCTTCCCTCCTGTATTGGAGCTTTTGAGACATTGCAGAGTGTTTTCCACTCCAGTGAAATTCTACCAGCACACCTCTTCCCTCTGCAGTGGAAGCAGTTGGGGATTTCTCCCTCTTCCCAAAGCAGCTGAGTTGCTTCACATCCTTTACTCAGTCAGGTATGAATCAGAGATCCCTTCAGGCAAGAGCATAGAAATGCATGGAAGGAAAGAGGTTTTATTGACCCTGATGGCTTAATCTTATCCCATGATGTGAATGAGCTTTAACAACACTCAGACTGAAAAGTTCAAATATAGACACAAATGTCTCTTTCCAAAGCAGCTTATTGAACATTGCACTAACACAACAAGGCATATAAGGTCTATTTTAAGCAGCACCCCAGCCTTATCCAGACAGTGAACTTATATTTGGCACCAAGAAAGACAAGAAATTGCCCATCAGAGCACATGGCCTGAGTGAGGTGTTAGTGTCAGAACACTGATTATCCACTGAAATGCCCACAGGCAAGGAGTCAGGCCATCCATCTGCCTGCAGGGCTGGTCGGGTGGGCTGGCAGGGACACAGCTTTTCTCGTGGCTTTCTGTCAAAGGCTGAGCAAATGTAAATGTTGAATATTAAACCTGGAGCAGACAGGATAACTCGAGGCAGGGTCACTTCTCTGAGTAGGTAAATACCCAGCCCGATGGGCAGGGTGGGCAGGGACACAGCTGTTCCAGCAGTGTCCCGTCGGGATAGCCTCAGCCGGGATTCGGGCAGGCTACAAAGACACGTGTGGTTTAAAAACTGTTCTGCTGTGTGTCAGAGGTATGTGTTATATTAAGGATTTAAAACTTTTTAGTAGATACAAAGTTAAATTTAGCGTGACGTGCAAAGAAGCGGGGAGAGACACACTGGGAGAGACGCTCCCAAAGTCACCGGCACACCGGGGACAGCGGCGCTGTCTCTGGAGGTTCCCGGGGAGAATGAACTGCCCCTCGCAGAGCCTCCTCTCGGGACCAGACCGGGCCGGGCTCCCCCAGCACGGAGCGGCTTTTGCTGGGGCAGGGCCCGGAGCCGACGAGGGGCTCGGAGCCGCGGAGGGGCTCGGGGCCGCGGAGGGGCCGGGGCCGCGGAGGGTCCGGAGCCGCGGAGGGTCCGGAGCCGCGGAGGGGCTCGGAGCCGCGGAGGAGCCCGGAGCCGCGGAGGGGCCGGGCCGCGGAGGAGCTCGGAGCCGCGGAGCCCGCCGCCCGCGCTGCCACCCGCGGCCGTCAGGTGTCGCTGCCGCGCTGCTCCCCGCCCGTCCCGGCTCCAGCCCAGCCCCAGCCCCGGCCCGGCCCCGCCCCGGCCCCTCGCTGCGGCCGCCCCGAAGGAGCCGCGCCGCAGCGGCCGGCCGAGCTCCGCGTTCCGCGGCAGCTGCGTGGGAACATTCTTGGCGGTCCTGGGCTCCCCAGGGAGAGGACTCCTGGTCAGAAAGGGACAAGGACGACTTTCAGGCGGGGGGGGGGGGGCGGGTTTTATTTTTAAAATCCGTGTAAAAATACTGCAAATAAAGCCCGAGCCGGCGGGCGGGCCCGGAGGCTCATTCGCAGTCAGCGCCGGGCAGTCCCGCTCAGTTACTGCGGAGAGCTGCGGCGCCGCAGAATTCCTTGTCCTGGGAATTGCCTTCCTGACAGCCCTGCTGTGGCCCTCGATATCGTTGTGTCAGCCACAGCTTTCTGCTGGGACCCGGTTGAGAAACAAAACAAAAAAAAATCTGCAGGGCTCGTGATTGCCAGTAATGGCAGGAACCTGGTTCTTGTCAGCTCCGGACCGCAACCAAGCTCCCGCTGCTCTGCCGGCCATCTCCTTCGCTGTCCCAGCGCTGCTGCCGAGCAGTGTGTGCTCAGGGACTGTCCCTAAGCGAGTCTGGGTATGTGTGCACACAGCTGATGGCAAACACCCGCCATGAGCCGATTCCTGGGCACAGGGCACCTCATGCCTCTGCACAGGATCACAACGACCATCTTTCCTCCACTGCTCTAACTTAGCATCCTTCAGCCTGAGCCAGCGAAGTTCTTCCTTGCTATCCAGCAGTTACTGTCCCTCAGGTTTTGCAGGTGTTTCCAGTTGGGATGAGCACTGTAATGAGTTTCGTGCTACTGTTGCCTTGAGAGGGGAAACCTGAGGAACAAAAGGGATGGGTGAGTGACAGACTGCATCACACCGCCAGCACTGGGTGTGTGCATGTGGCATTGGTCAGGGTGCAAGTGAGTACTCACCACTGGAATGTCCTACAGGAAAGGGGCCTGTGCCAGGCCAGGGAGGATGCGAAAGGAGATGAGGAACTGAGCTGACCCACAGGCAGCTCATATCCTGAGGAAGGGGAACCAGCCTCAGGGCAAGCAGGGACAGTGGGTTTGCCTGCACTGGGAAGAGTGATGGCAGTTGCGAAGCATAGTGGAGCAGGGGCAAAAAAGGAGACATTATTGCTTTTCAAGAACACCTGAGTTGAATCATCAGGAGTACCTGCACTTTGCAGTGGGAGTTGGAGTTCCTATGACCATATGGTGGGGAGAGCCAAGGCCGATGCAGACAAAATATCAGTGCCTGCTCTCTAGCAGTGTGGCCATGCCAGTGTGCTTCACTCCTGCAGCAGAGGCAGAGCTCCCTGTGCATCTCTGCAGGGCTCTGGCTCCCACCAGTGTTCCTGCTCACAGCTACACAGAGGTCGTTCTTCCCCTTTGAGCAGCTCCCAAGTCACACTGTTACTGGTGCAATTTGTTTATGAAAATGTGGTTTGCGATGTCATTTTCTTAGGGAATGAAACATTTTGTTTCTTTACTCAGGGACACATTTTTTTGCTTTAATCACTCTTTAGGAGATAAATGAAAGTATATATGCATACTGAGTGTGGCATGTTCCTTCTAACATTTCCTTTCATTTATTTGATGAAGTGAGAGGGCTCTCCAGTTTCTTTACATATGTAACATTTTTCACTTGCAAAAACATGGGAAAAATAAAGTAAATGCATATTTCAGATACTTTTTCCTTTCAGCTCTCGGTTCTTAACCTTTTGCATCATGTACCCATGGGAAAGATAAAAAGTATTTCTTACTTCATGTGACCTGAGAATTGGGGGTTTCTGTCTCTTAAACCTTTTCTCAGTTTACACAGACACACACACACACACACACACTTCCCCACATGTACAGCCTGACAATAGCTTGAAAGCAAGTTTGTCTTCCTCTATTTTTTTTAGCTCACATAAAAAAGATTGGGAGCATTTCACTTCTCTCAAAGTCCTGGCTTTAGCCTCTCTTGACCTTGCCACACATTGACAGTATTTGGTTAGACCATGCCTGTCCCAGACCTAGTGGCACTAGGCAAGCTGCCTGTCTTGTGAGAAGAGAGGTCCTGGTTGGTCCACTACAGTGAAAACTCTCTCAGGAAGAACTTGAAAGACACAAACCCCTAAAACCTTCTGTATTTCAGCTCTACACCAAATTTAAATGCATTTGCAACAAAGTTCGACAAGGTCCAATAAAGGCTAAACTGGCACAGTGGGACTGCTTCCCATTTTCTTTCATTCCTGTCTTTAAAGGAGTGCTTTTCTTCCAACAGAAAAGCTTCTTCCCTCCTCACCTGCAGCCCACAGCTGTGGCCTGAGGAGCCTGGATCCCAGAGTCAGCCCCCCAGCCTGGTGCCCTCCATTGGCCATGGTCCAGCTGGTGCCAGCCGGGACCAACAAGCAAACGGGGCAGGTGATGTGGGGATGTGTCCTCCTCCTGCCCAGCAGCTGGAGAAGAGGAGGGGAGGGCAGCAGCTCTCACCCAGCCTCCAGCCCACAGCACAGCGTGCTCACACCTTCAGACACTGCCCTTCCCCCTCGCCCAGCTCCCGTGGGGAGCAGCCAGCTCTGCCCACACCTCTGAACAGAACAGGCCATTCCTGAGCCCCAGGATCAAACAGCAGTTTGCTTGTGTCCACATTACAAAGCCCTCAAATCCACATGTGGAGTCTTTGTATTCCTAAAGCATAAGCCTTAATTTTTCATGTGTTCTTTTTTTTCAGTTCAAAGCACATGAAAGAAAACATCCCATGCAGCAGTTCATCTGAGCAGTGTTTGCATAGCATGGAACTGTACTCTAACCCATGCTACCCATTGGCAATTGTTCCTGATTTATGATGTTGTCCAAACAGTGTTCAGGCATCATTTAGGAGAGTATTATTAGCAAAGGCTAAAATAGTGCCAGGGTGTGAGCTAATAGTTAAGTAGCACTGGTCCAGTGCTGAAGCTCTTAAGCTGAGAATGTTTTGTTCATAGCATAGCCACAGCTTGGGAATCAGTGGGAGCTGGAGGGATGTGATTTGGGAGATATGCAGTTTATACACTGCTCTGCCAATGGGGATATCCCATAGCATCAGGAAACCTTGGTCCTTCCAATACTGCCCTGTTTCTTCTTTTTCAGTGACCGCCAGCTGCCATACCATAATTCAAGCAATGTAATATTTCTATTCTTATATAAATAATCACAAAATCAGTTCTACTATGAAGGTTGTTTGGGTTCAAAAGAGGAACATGAATCAAGTGTTGCACACTGTGTAGGGGTTCAGGCAGGAATGGGATGCAGTGGATGTGCTGGCTCTGTAGCAAGCAGAGGATTGGCACCTGGACAGCAGGAGGAGGCTTTTCTCCAAGGAGAGTGACAGCATCACAGGTAGGATTGTGGTACCACTCTTAGAGATTGTGAGTACTAAAGCAACTGGGATCAGGGCTGCATGTGCTGATAATATGGTTTTGAAGAGATGCCTTGGTTGTTCTTCAAATGCCCAGCAAGCTTATTTGCTCCTGCTATTTGTACAGAATACAAATACTATGGGAGCAGTATTGGGATCAGGAAGGAATCAAGGTGGATTAGTCCTAAAGTCAGGGTGGTCCACCTTTCCATGGAAAAGTAGTCAAAAGCATCTCAAGGTCTTTAAGTTAAAAGAAAAGCATTTGAGTATAAAGACTTCTAATGTGTTTTGAAGTACATTAGAATCTCTTAAACAGCTCATTTTCTTCTCTTGGCACAGCAGAAATTGCTCATAGTGAGTAATTTATCCAATGCACTTCACCCTCTGCAAGTTTTCTGTTCTGACACTCCTCCCCACTATTTTCTTTACTTACTGTTTAAAACTATTCGTGTTTCCAGCCTGAGATCACGGCCTCTGCCACAGGCAGCTCCCAGCTGGGGTGCATTAATCAGCACCTGACCTTCCTAATGAATACACCTGGCTCAGCTAGGCTGAGACTGTTCCAATGAGATGGCCACTGCCAAGGGACTGTCTTTTCTGCTGTCCTTCCCTGAATTATTATTTGTTCTCAGTGAGCTTTACATAATTTCATTATTTCTTAGATGTTTCTACCTGTCAGTTATTCCAGAGACTTTTGATGAAAACCAAGGACTGAAGAAAATCAAACTGGAAGACTACAAAGTGCTGCCTGTACTCCATGGCACCTCTTCCAAGCCTCACATCTGAAGTGGGAGCAGTCGTATGCATGGAAAGGTACTTTGGCCTAGCAGAAATTGGTTCCCTGCAACACATTCCTGAGCTGCAGACCAAGCCCAGACTAACATGATTTAAGTGGCAGGGCTTCCATCCCCTCATGCTGGGAAGTGCTGCCAAGGTTTTACAAATCTTGCTGTTAGGGCATTTTTCTTACTAGGTTTCAAACTTAAGTATCCTTTTGCACAGTTGCATCCCACTACTTTCAGATACAAGTTAAAATGAAGAATGACATGAAATTAAGCCAAGGGAAATGTATTAAGTGATGTTTGCAAAGTACATTGATAGAAGGGGACAAAATGTCCTTGGGGGAACAAAGAAATTGATTGTTAATAACACATTTCACTGTGCAGACACCAAAGAAGTTTTGTAACTGCTGTGAAGTCCCCATGTGTTAACCTCATAGTGCAGACTTGCAAAGTGATCAGGGTAGCTCAGGGTAGGGGATTGCAGGTGTGCATTTGGATCTTGTGAGTTATCAAGCAGCCCTGTGCCTGCCCCCACAAGGCTGGGTCATCTCCAGCGCTGGGCATCCATCCCCACAGGGATCTTCTGGACCTGCTGGCTTGGGCAATGCACAGGCAAGTGGGGAGATTCTAGGAGCAAGGCTCAAACTCAAGGAAAGGGCATTAATCTGACTCTAATCTGACTTTGATTGTATGAGAGCTGAACAGCATGGAGGGAATTTTAGTGATGCCTGCACTGAAAATGGATTGTTAGCCTAAACCCCTGAGCAGAAGATCCAAGCCCAGCAACATCTGACTGAGCTGTGATTTATCCACATACATTTGGTGAACAAAAAAGAGTTTTAAACTGATTTAATCCTTCCAGCTTTTTCAAATAATCAGGCTAAGATGAGAGCCATGCTGTGGACAGAAGGAAGGTCAGCAGAACCCCAGTATCTGTCAGGTGAGAGAATTAAGTGGAGATGGGTAAAGAGGAGAGACTCAATGAGGGTGATGGGAAAGAGGACCAAAAAAAGTTAATACTGAAACACAATAACAACAAATTGAACAAAGTGAGGATTTCTCAGTGAGTGGAGCAGCACCAAAACAAAGTCTGAACATGCTGGGACATTGGACTGGTCCTGAAACCTAAACCATCCAAATCTGCCAGCAGATTCCTTTTGAAAGCTTCAGCTACCAGGGGAAAAGAACGGGGCAGCAATTGCAGAGGAGGAGATGCAGAGAACCTCACAAGCAGGTACAGCACAGATGGCTGTGAGCTCTGTATCTTATAGGTGATGTATTGGAGTTCTAATGGCAGCAACATGTATAACAAATGAGGTCACCAGACTAATATTATTACAAGAAGTTCCACATGAATTAATCATGTTTGAGCTATGATAACAGAGGGCTGGTTAGTGTATTATCTCTGAGGCTCCCATCTCTCTGGCACTTGCTCTTAAGCCTGTTGCCTTGGGATGGGGCATGGACTGTTTTGTTTTGGTTTTTTTCTGGTTTTTTTTTTTTCAAAAGAAAGCAAGCATTTCTTTCAAAAGCAGACTCATTTATTCTGAGTTTTATTCTTGGGTAGGTCAAGCTTTGGTAGCAGAAGTAATTCCAAAACTGCAGTATGATATTTTGTGTAAGGTTTTATGTTGGGTTTTTTTCCCTCCTTTCTGTGTAAGATACTGTAAGGACCCTGGGAAAGTTTCCCCCACCAGCCTTCTGGTTTTGAGATAAATATAATCTCTTTATAAAAACACACACTCACATAGCTTACAGCAGCCTTGTGCTGGATGTGGTGTTCACCATAAATCACACCACCTCACTGCCAAACCAAGTCTAAAACAAAATGAAAGAATCTTCTTAGTGAATGTCCAGCTTTATTTCTGTCCTCAACAGGAGGAAACTCACATGAAAGGTTTCTACTACTCCTTGCGCCCCCGCAAAAAAAAAAAAAAAAAAAAGTTTGGAAATCTCCAGATTTTCCTGAATTAATATGCACATAGGTTAGCATATATAAATAAATAGAAACTCTTATGACCATGAGAGGGAAAACCTTTTTAGGTGTGGAGCTGCTTGGTTGCGTGTGTGACATTGATAGGTCTGGTCACAGCAGTGGCTTCCAGTGTGACCATCCTCCCTGACGTTGGGTGGCTGCCAGGCTGCTACCAAAGGAATGAGAAAATAAAGAGAATGAGAACTTTGACCAATGAATACACCTGAGAAATCAGAGCAGTTTTTAGCTGACTTGCACATCACAACAAAAGTTGAAGTCAGGTTAATGGCAGTGGGTTATCCATGGGCTATTTTTCTCGGTCTGGTCATCCCAGAATCACTGCTCTGCTTTTTTTGCAATACAAAAGATGTCTCTGTGGCTCACATGTAGCAAGCAGGAAACCAGCAGGAAAGAGTGAAGATTCCACAAAAATTCCGCCTTTTCCTGTATTACTGACTGAGCTGATGCTTTCTCTGTTCAGTTCTTGTTTGGCTGCTGGGCACTCACCCAGACTCACCCTCTGGCAGAGACAAAAAGTGCCATTCATGGTCTGAAAATTGGAGCTTTGGTTCTGGGTAACCATTTGGCTGACAGATGTTTCTCCTTGCCTATCTCCACCATCGCTTTTTCTTCAACTAATTCCTATCCTAGGAAGTGTGTGGCACTACTGCAAAGAAGGAAGGGGGGAAACCCACAAAAAATTAAAAACATTTTTAAAGCCTGGGGGTGTGAATTCCCAACCTGTTGGCTGATGGTGTCGGGAGGGTGCGCCTGCACCTCCAGGTATGGGTGGGAGCCTGACTGCAGGGGATATTTCATGTAAATCAAAGGCACGAGTTACACAACATCTCCCAGCTCTTGTTTCACAGGTCAGGAAGTGCCAGCAGTCCAACGGTTCAGAGAAATGCTGTCTGGCAAAATGTGCAGAATTGAGCCCTGGTCCTACAAGGATGAGGGACACCTCTGCCCCTGCAGAGCTGTCCCCTGTGTCCAGGCCTTTGAGCTGAGACCAGAATATTAATGAGAGCTGTGGTAAAGCAGGAGGTTGGTAAAGTACTGGGTAAAGCTCAGGAGGAATTCCACTTTCTTCATTCCTTGAGCAGATGAGATCTCATCTTAATTTTGCTCCCTTTAATGAGTCCCTGATGGATTAAACTGGCCCATAGAAAGGAGGCACAAAGCTCAATATATTTTGTCTTTTGAAACCTCCAAACATCCTCACAAGCCACCTTTTCCCCCCCGCCCCCCCAGCTCCTTCCTGCTGGAAGAGGGACTGGATGTGGCTCTGACAGTCCTTGTAGACATTGTTGAGAGCAAGGCCAGAAGGCAGAGCTGGGTCCAGCAGCAGTGTGCAGTTCCTCACACCCACTGCTCACACCGTCCTGCTCACACCTGCTCACCACCACCCCCTGTTCCTGTCCTTCTCCCATCAGCGTTTCCTTCCAGTGTTCCCCAGCAGCTCCTCAGGCAATACTGGCCCTTCCCAGCCTTGGCTGTCAGGGTGAACCAATTGATGAGCTTTAAACAGCAAAACAATAAAAACTGCTTCTCCTCAGCAGTTTCCCCTTTCCCCAGTGCCCTCATACCCCCACACTTGCTGCCATCAGATGTCTTTCTACTGACACAACTCAGAGATTGAGAGTTTCAGAGAGACCCTCACATCACCTCATCCCTTGGACCAGCCTTGCTCCTGACAGAGCTTCTGGGCTCTGCTGTCCCCTCCTTGCCATTTCTTCCCAAGAATTCTGTGTGAGCTCTCCTTGCCAAGGTGATGAGCATCTCCAGCCAAAGTCCTAAAGGCCAAAAGGAAGCCAAAGTCCCTGGAGTTTATTTCTCTTTTCCCCTGTTTTCCTCCTTTATCAGCAAGCAACAATTTCCTGGTGAAAATGAAAAGCATCAGCAATATTGAGCAAACTAGGAACATTTGTTCAGACCAAATGCCCCCAATATTTCCAGCAAGCAAAGCCCCCTGTACCCAGTTTATTTGTCCAGAAAACCTGAAAAAATGCAAGAAGTCAAAAGACAGTAGCTTTATATGTTTTAATTGTTTAATTTCAAGCTACCCAACGTTAATTAAGACAAAAAAGAAATAGAAAAAGAAACATACAATAGGTTTCATTTGTTTGTTTTTAACTTTTTTATTGTTTTCATTCTGTTTAATATCTGAAATGTTTTGGCCTTTGTACAAAAAAAAAGAAAACAGAAATAATTATGTTGTTTTCTTTGTTGATTTGTCATGAGTCACAAAAAATCCATTTCTGAGATTGTTTTATTCCTAACTATGTCTATTAACTATACAGTGTCCCACTTGGGAACATGGACAGCAGAAGAGCTGCTCATTCTGTCCAAATGCCAGTGTGATGAGTGAGGGTGTCCCACGACTGTCACATCCCCAACTCTGTGACGTGGCTCACGAGCCTCATTCTCTGAGCCATCTCATGCACACTCGTGCCTCACGGTGTCCCAGGGCTCGCACAACCATGGGTTTTTATTTCCCATCAGGACCTCACTGTTCAAGGAGGGATGATGGCAAACTTTTGTATGTGGGCATTGCTGCATCTTAGTAGAAATATTTTGAGGATTTCTGACTTCCTGAAGAGCTCTCTAAGCTGCTCCACCTTTGGAAGCACAGGACAATGGTGTTAGAGAGTAAGATTAAAATCTTGGAACTTTTACATGCACTTTTACAGAAGGAGTGAGGTCACAGGAAAATTACTAAGTTGTTGGAAGGAGACTGGGACTGTTTCTAAACATTTGTCATTTTCCTACAAGGGATTTTTGCCACCTCAATAAGCAGCTGTCCAAGGCAGGAGGCAGTTGAGGGAAACACTTTGATGACTCTTTGGCTGATCTGGTCCTGGTGATGCTTCTAAGGGCGAGACAGTTTTGCAAAGCTCCTCCACCCAATTCAGGGCGCTGTGACTAACTCTCCTGCATACAGCCCATTTCCTCAGAGCAGCAATCACAGGCTGCAGACAGCAGCCTGGTCCTGCCCCAGTACAGCCAGCACAGTCCAGCATGTCTGAGGGAGCCTTAGCCTGGGCGTGATACCCGGCCCAGGAATTCCAGTGTCACAAAGTAATTATTTGTAATAACTCAGAGTAACAATTTCCATATGTAGGACTCAAAAACAAGAACTACAGGTTAGGAGATAGATACAGCTTGTTAGATGAGAGCAGGATTTCCATGTCCTTTAAAATAAGATCTGTCCTGTTTTTTGTTTTGGTCTCCATCACCCTACCAAAATAAAATCAGCTGCAAACAGATGTGTCAGTGAGCAGAGGTGGAATTATTGCTAGAGGTGTGAGGTGGGGAGGGTTTGACAGGGACTGAACTCTGAACACCATGATCATCCTTTACTGATTAAAGAGCCTGAACAGATGCACCTTTCACTTCCAGTTTAGATTAAAACCTTGACTCTCCTCCAGGTCAGCAAGTTTGGTGTTCAGGCTTTTTCAGGACTGTCCAGAATGTGGAAATTAATAGAGTGAGACAGACACAAACTGATGTGTCCTTAAAAACTTCCATGCAAAGAAGTCTGTGTGCTTCCCTGCTTGGAGGGATGGGATCTTCCTTTGCTCATCCCTCAGAGTGTTCCTTTGTCCAGCTGGGCAGAAGAAGCCAGGAAGGTGAAGGTTAATGCCAAGGAGGTTATTTAGTTGAATGGTGGCTTTTTTTTCCTCCTCCACCCCTATTCCAACACATACACACACAAACACACAGGGCCTGGCACACACACATCCTGGAGTACGGAAAGGAATTCCCTGCAGGACAGCAGGACACAGGCCAGGACCTCAGATGATACCTGCAGCTGGTGCATCCTTGCCCTCACCCCGCAGAACCTTCAGCCCTCCCCAGTGCTCAGAGCTGGGCCAGCAGCCCCACACACAGACCTTGCTCTGTTCCTGGGCACGGCATCACCCTGGCTGTGGCCAGCACAAATCCTCTGGCCCCCAGCCAGCCCACAGGGTTTCTTTCCCCCTTTCTCTGCCAAAGCAAATTGACTTGTGACACCTTCCCTGATGTTTTCATCCTTTAAAGGGTGGAAAGCTGAAAGCCTGGCTTCACTGCACTCACTTCCATGCCTCCTTTGTGCTTTCCCACCTAGATGTTAAATAAGCTCTTTCAGGGAGGACTGGCCATTGCAGTCACTGTGGGCAGGCAGGGGCACACGTGTGCTGTACCCATGGCCAAGCACAGCCCAGGGTGCCCTCCCCACAGCCCATGGGGAGCAGTGCTCCCCCAGCAGTGCATCCTGGCTCCTTTTGCTCCCACTCTCCAGCATTTCAGCTCCCTGGGCCTTGGCCATCCTGCTGTTTTCATTTCAGAAAAGCATATAACCTAGTTCATGCCTTCTCGGACATAAAACATTGCAGGGTTTGACTGAAAGATAATAAGAATTTTTGTGCCCTGTAGATCATGGATCTTCTTGTCATCTAAAAAAAAAATCATTTATAACTTCCCAATCTCAGACAAGACCTTGTACTGACAAGTGGATACCTTCTTCTACTTCCTGCCCTTTAGCAGAAACCTATCCACATATACACTACAAGCTCACTTTCTCAATCATACATGGTTTGCAGCATTCTTCCCAAACAGAATGAGAGAAGGCATGTCCATGAGTGAACTCTGACTCTTCTACTCTCTCTTTACATGAGACTATGAGGGACCACTTGTGACTTGTGCTTATGTAAGATATAACAGTGAGGTATTATAACAATCCAGTCAATAATAAACTGTTTAATAATAAATGTGTTGCCAAAACCAGGTAGGATCATCTGACAATTTGTTTTGCTAACAAAAGCACAAAGAACCAAGTCCAAAGCCCAGTGGAAGGCACCTGTGCCCTTAGATGCAAAGGAACTTGGGTGTGGCCAACAAATCCATTTCCTGTGCTGTGACAGTGGCCAAGGTGCAGGGTACCAGATCTCGTGCACAGGTGATGAGCACAGCGCCCTCTGCCAAGATCAGTGCAAGAAAAGTGCCTTGCCAGGATCTCCTCTGCCTTTTTTCCTGCTGCAACTTGCTCCGTTCCCACCGTGGTTACCAATAAGAAGTTCCTTAACTTCACAGAGCCTTGGTGAGGGCATCTCAGCTCTGTTTGTAACAAATTCAGAGCCTAGAGGTAAAAGAGCCACAAGACACCAGAATGTGTCATCTGGCCTTGAAAACTGGGAAATAAAGAGCTTCTAAGTATGCAGGGACCTCCCTGTGTTCCTGGGACCACATAGCAAGAAGACAGAAAAGCTCAGACATATACAGAGAGGAAAGTCTGCCCTCCTCCCTTTCCATGTGCTTCAGCCAGGATGTTTGTGCAAGAAGAAAGCCAGCTGAACAATAAAACCCATATGTCAGATGGAAGGAAAGTCTGGAATACAGCACACCAAAAGAAAAGATTGACATGAGTTCATCCTCATTATAAGGTCCCCCTCTAGAATAAGAATGCACATCACAGCATCTTTAATAGGGAGCCAAACTGATAATTGCAGCAGTGTGGTACTTGGCACTTTAAAATTTTCACCCAAGAGTTGTGAAGCATTTTACAATTGAACCTAAATATATCTTTATATGAGATAGGAGGGGGCATAAAGAGATAGCTTTGCTTATTTTGAGCATGAAAAATACACAATTCCATCACAACACAAACCAGAAGGCTCTAATTCACCTGGATATTGTTTTTAATGAATTTTAATGGAATTATGCCCAATCAGACTACAAAGCCAGAGCACTTGCATGTCTTCATGCTTAGAAAGTGTTTTTGTGACCTTTTATAGTTACATTTTTAGTAGCAGAAATTATATAAAACAGTGGAACACAAGAGTCCTCACTTTAATAAGCATTATTAACTCCTCAAAACATGGAATGGGAAGAAAAGTATTGTGAACCAAGTCTGGCAAGCCATAAGATGAAGTGAGGTCTAGGCACTGGGAGGTTTTACATCTGAGTACTTGCAAATTTTCACAATATTTTCATCAGATCCATGAGTTTGGTTGGAAAAATTCTGGCCTCTCATCTGTCTGTGTGGCAAAAGTCCTTGCTAGAGTTTCTTTTTACATATAACACAAAAGTAATTAAGCTCCTAATTAGTTAAACTTTGAACAAAGTTCTGGCAATTATTTCCCTGGCAATGAGAGTCAGTAGTTCTTACTGGGCTGGGGCTATCAGACATTTCCAGAAAGCAGCACTGAGCACTTCTCAAAGCCTACAACTCCTCCTGCTCTAGGCAGCTGACAGAGGTGTTCATGTCCCAGAAGTGATCCCAATGCAAGGCTGCTCTATTAAAACCATCTCCAGGGCAATCAGGTTTGCCACATGCCCATGGTCCTCACCACTCTCGGGCAGCCGTGGTGTATCAAGGGTTAGGGCTGGTGGATTCAGTCCTGCCACTGCCCCCAGTTCAGGAAGGGCTGTAACAATATCCCTTGCCAAATGTCTCCAGCTAAATGAGGAAGAGGTTAGAGATACAGACGTGGAGTCTTCAGGTTCTGTGGCTTCCCTGTGTGTTTATTTGCTTCTGCGTGTCTATAGCAAGCTGGAGTGGGTGACCGCTGCCCTGAGGAGTCAGCAGCTGGGGCTGTTACATTCCCAGCCCTGGCACTGACCACCACAGGGGTTTGGCTTCTGTCTGTCCTTTACTTTCAGATTCTCTTTAAACTGGCATAGGCTGGTTTCCCCAGCAGCAGCACCAGCAGCAGTGCTGACAGGGTTTGCATGATGCTTGCAGATCCTATCCCAACTTCATCCCAGAGAACGACACATGTGTTTCACCCAACCAGCTCCCAGTGACTGCCAGGGCATCATTTGTCCTTTCCATGCCAGAGTCTGATGACGTTGGGACCAGGCTGTGCTTCACTAGCAGCTCCTGGCAGCACTGATTTCACTGGGTCCTTGGCCCTGTGCAGCATCACTGATCCTTCACCAGCAAGGTGCACCCTGCTATAGCAAAATACACCAACACTAAAGATAAAACAAGGAGCAGGTGTCTTGTAACACATTCCTCTGGGCTCTGTATGGAGCTGGCAGAGTCTGTGAATTCTGGAGGTGAGGAGGAGTAAGGGAAAACTTAGATTTGCTGTGAAAAGGCTGACAAGCTCTGTATTAAACAGTGGACTCCAGCTTGTGTTTGGCCTCTCATAAGCTGAGAGTGGCAGAGAGCCAAAAGTGTTCCCAGCTTATGACTGGCACAGGAGCTCCTTATGGGGAAGTCCTGAGGAAAGAGCTCAGAGGCACTGCTGGAAATCTCCCCTAGTCCACAGTGTGGTCCTGTAGGCTACAGCTTATATACAGAAATGCTCTATGCCTCCAAATTTGCTTTTCTAAGGGAGAAATTGATTATATGGGCAAAGCCCTGCTTATGCTCTTATTTCTGGTGGGTTTTTTGGGGTTTTTTTGCCACCTATTTCTTCTAAGATTTATTTTTAGGGTCAGTTCCTTGGCGTGCACAAGCTGGTGGTGTTTCTCTGACTGCACTGAAGCTGTTCTGCCTGTCACTTGTGTAATACAGATTGCTGGTCTCAGATGGTCATCACTAGTCCTCTCCAGCCCTTTGTCCATCACTCTCAACAAGGAGATAAGTGCTCTACCACCTATAAAGACATTGCCATGTCATTCTGATCCCCATCATGCTCACACATTTTTGCAGACCAGGTGGATGTCCCAGGATCTACTGGAGAACTCCTTGTTGAAGCTGCCTGTGCCAGGTTTGTTCTTGCAGAGCAGAGCACAGAGGAGCTTTGCAAACATTCTCACAGCCTTTGAACAGCCTTTGAGCATCTCACCACCACGTATCCAAGCCTGAGTTAGCCTCTTCCTCTGGGACCACAGGCAGGAAGTAGTAGTCTACAAGTAGAAGCAATTTGGGGTGAAGACAGCTCTCCTGTGTTGTCTGTGTGGCTGCTCTGAGCAGGATTACTTCCACTCCAAATGTGTTATTGCAGGGAATAGATGGGAGCTGGGTGGGGCTGCAGGGCTGCAATGACAATGAAAGGAAATGCCTCTGCTCTGCATATGGTCTGGAGAGGGAGGGTGCTAGTGCCAGGCAGGAGGGGATGTTGTGCAAGACAGGGTCCAGAGGGGAGGCATCTGCATGAAAACCAGAGCAGAAGAAAGTATTTGAGAGAGAGTGGATGTGTGGGTGTGTGGGTGGTGTCAAGGGAGTGGGAAGGAGACAAAAGAGGCTGTGTATGGCTGTGTGTGAGAGGATTGCAAAGATGAGATGAGAGGCAGAATGTCTGTGGGTGGCATGGAGAAGGATGCAGCGCCTGCTCCATACTGCCAAACTGAGCGCTCCATCCCAAATGCTCTGACCACCTTTTCAACCCCATCAACTACACCCTTATTTTACCTGTTAATCTTCTATATCTAATGTCCTTGTCTGAGGAAGAAAAATTGTGGTAGAAGGGTCTGGGTAGGGTATCTTGCCAAGGTTCAGCAAGAGCTGTCCATCCCATCAAGCAAACAAACAGCATCTTTTCAAAACTCCCTTGAGCACACAGAGAGGCTTCAGAGCTGCTGTAGTGTTGGGTCTGGGGGTCATTAGAGAACAATCTTTCCAGAAATGTTTCTCCTGATTTTTGAGTCATTGAGCCATCTTCTTCTTACAAAAAGTATTCACTCATATCAGTGTTACCACAGGGAAAACAAAAGCTTCATCCTTCATTGCAGTAGCCTTCCAACTCTACTCCTCCCTATAATTTCAACATTTTGCAGTTCAAGTTTTTGCTTCCTCTGTTAAAAAAAAAATTGGCTTTGTTTGGAGATTGCCTGACCCACATGGCTTAGACAAAGATGCAGCTGACCCCCAACACCCTGAGGTGCTAGCAAGTGACATTTGAAATCAGACCCCTCTCTAAGCCAGGTTCCTGAAAATCATGGGCCAAATAGGTTGATAAATAAAATTAACAGGTTTGAAGACAAAGTAGAGGGGGAAAAAAATCAAGCTTGTTCATAAATATCCTTCAGAAAGTGAAAACATAGAAATAGTGACCTAATGGGAGGCTGTGCTCAGAAATTCCAGAGGATCATGGTAATCTGATATGTACACTGATTTCATGAGTTTGAGTCTTTCTGAAGAATCAGACCACAGCCACAGACACTTTGTCTTAGCCCCTGCATGCCATCCCCACACCCTGCTGTTAGGGCTCTGGTTTGTAAAGGGTTTCAGTTTGTTCCTTTGGTGGATACTAATTGCCCTGAATCAGCTTCAAATAGGAGAACAAAATGTTTTAAAAAAAGACAAAAGGAGCCTTCAGAAGACCTGAGCACTCTGCCTAGGTGGTGACCTCATGGCAGTAATGACCTCAGAGGTGTGTTTGGCTTGGTTCAGATTCACGGAACTGCCTCTTGCCAAGGATATTTTAAGTGGGCCAAAAACATCTGTAAACACACCCATCCAAAAACACATGCTGCAGCCATGCAGTTACAAACACACGTGATGTGTGTCACGTTAACTCATTTGTGCTGCACTTGGGAGATACAGGGTCTGCAGCCAGTCAGCCTCTTGGTGCTCTTCATCTCACACCTCAGTCTATCTCACACCTCAGTTTAGCTCACAGATGCCCCAGCCCACATCTCACAGGCAGTGAACTCAGCCCATCAGTTGTAACCTGTGCCATGCAGTACAGATGTCTCCTGTGGAGTTCCTGATCTTGGATCCCAGACTAGGGGTTTATTCCCAGGTCTTATTTCTCTTATTTCAGGTTAAAATAATTTTTAGGTAAGCCATCTGAACTTTGCTGTGCCCCTCATAGCTAATCCATTTGAAACAGGAAGGAAGGTGCTCCTGGGAGTCCAGATTTCCAGGATGAACATTGTGCTCCTCACAGCCGTGGCTGTTTGATGGTTGTTGCTCTGAGCTGCTCTCAGCAATGACTGCAAAGAGCTGTGGGCTGCCCCTGCAGAGCCTTCTCTGCTCTGCTTGCTGACATTCTTGGTGCTCAACGCATGCAGTAGATCATTTTCACAAGCTGCTGTGCATTCCTCTCCAAACACACGTGGGATGCACTGATTACCTCCTTCTCCAAAGGCTAAATCATGTACACAGGACTAAGGCTGGAAGCTGGCAAGAAGAGCAACCCTGTCTGCATAGGCAGATGGCAAAAACTCATACTCTCAAAAGCACATATTTTCCCATAAATGGCCAGTCACAAAGAACCAGCAACCATAAGCTGATGTGGGCACAGGGAGGAGCTCTAATGTCCATTAATGATGAGGAGCAGCTCTGTGACATGATTGAACTGCAAGATAAAATTGTGGGTGACTTCACAGCCAGTGCAATGTGCACTGATGGTAGCTGGGGCCCTCAGCTATAACTTGGGGCTTGGGACTTTCACCTGCCCCCCAGCCCTTGGAGGACACAGAACAACAAAAGCCCCTTTTTAGCACACTCAGGTTTTCAGCAGCTGCTGAACATCCACACCTCTGACTCCAGCCTCTCTTGGGCACTGACAGCACCTGACTGGAGCTAAACAAACTGTCTTTGAGGAGATACAGTGTACTCTAACAACCACAGCAACTGCTTTTAAAGTATTTCAGAAAATACACAGCTTTAATCACCTGTTTAAACTATATTTCAAAAGCTTTGTCACATAGGGCCATAGAAAAATTTAGGGTATTTTAGGTATTAATATATTTAGGGTATTGTGCCAAAATTTAGGGTATTTTCTCTTGAAGTGACCCTGTTTCAGTGTACTGTTACAGCAGATGCCAAACACCACCAAGGTCAGGTCACACTGTAACATTTGCTGCCATCCTGAGTTTGCTTCCATTGAGTATTTGACCTCATATTTCCCATGCTTGGTCCCTCTTAAGAAAGGTTGTTTTGTTGGTATGGAATCCCAATAGGTATTTTCAAGTTCAAGGAAAGTGAAAAGAAACCAGCTCAAGCCCCCACTGTGCAATCCTCCCCTCTGCAGCAATACTGGGGCTGTGCTTTTTTCAACAGACCTCTATCAAGGGGAGATGAAAGGCAGAGTTCAGGACCAGGTCTGAAACCTGGACTTAATCCAACAGCACTAAATCTCCAGCTGCAATGATGTTATATTGCAGTAGACAGGAGGGTGGAACCTGGAGGGAAATTATTACCAGTGCTTCAAAGTTTCCCCTGAGTGTGCTCTGTTAGAGTTTTGTAATGGATTTTACCAAGGCTTCTCCATCACTGTATGGGACAAGTCATTGCAGCTTCAGTGTTTCTGCTGGGGTAGTTTGCATGAAGAAGACTTCAACATCAGCGTCACAAAGCAGAATTCTCAGGTGATCTGGCCTTTGTTCAGGAAAAAAAGGGAAGTCACAGGTCTCCCAGCATCCAGGGAGCTCCTGCCTTTCAGCTGCCTCAGCAAGACCCAGTGTATGAGAGCAGAGAGCTGGGAAGGTGCTCTTTTCAGATGGGAATCAAGTCCTGAGTTTTAATCTTCTATTCTACCTATGATTAAGCAGTCCCAATGCAAATAGACATTCCTGCCCTTTCAAACCAGCTTTGTGTCAAGATATTTCCAGGCAGGCAATGACAAGAACAGGCACGGGAAGAGAGCCTTCCTCATGCCATTACTATTAAGGATCTAAAGACCTGTTCTCCAGCTCTTTCCCTTTCCGGTCCCTCCCACATCTCTGCAAAACTGTTTGGAAAATACAGCTTTGCTAATCCAGAGGCTTTCTCCTCTGAGTCTGCATGACTCTGAAACAGAAGCAACACTAAACCTAATTATCACATTGATTAAATCATGGCCCAGTCTCACTGGGTTTATTCATGTGATTAAAGTTCCATTGAAATAGCAGAACAGGGGGCAACCAAGGAGCTAACCCACCAGATTCAGTGGATTGTGGATTTTTGCATGGGTATTTACAACTAAATGATGGTTTAACCCCACTGGAACTGGCTGGTCTTGTGCACATGGAAATGCAAAAGATGAGATTACAAAAGCAGCAACACCTTGGCCAAATAACTTTGGCCAAAACAGGAGTGAGGTGTTTTCTAATCCTGCAGCAAGACACGCTGTGTGTTTGTATTGCAAACAGGAGCACAGCCCCGAGCTGGGGGGGAGAGGAAGACTGTACCTGTGGGAGAACCTGTGTGTGTTGTAAATACATTTTTTACCTGACCTAGAAGCAAAACTATGTGTCACCCCACTCTAATGAATACTAGGCAGGCAATGAGGGAACATATTGCTAATTAAGAAAAAAAGTCTTTCACAAAGCAGCAAGTCAGCCATGAGAGGTAAGGGTCCTAAGGCTAAGGGTGAGAAAGAGCAATGACTGCAACAGTGTCCTGGGAAATGCATATCTGATGTTGGGGTTCAGAGGACTGTGGCAAGAAATCCTGTCATAAAACTGACTTCTTGCTCTGAAGAAGGAAAGAAAAATGAGTATCTGCCATTTAGAAACATATTCCTTTTAGTAGCCTTCATGCTCTTCAGACATGCCTGATCATTGTGTAGAAACCCTGATGATATTTTCAGCCCAGAATGAAGCTACAACACACAAAGGAACCAGGCAAACAGGATGCCAGCAAGCCTTGCTAAAGGAAACACCATGTAAATCAGGGAGAGGAGGTCACAATGACTATAGAATGTATTACTTCTATAGAAGGGGCCAGCTCAACCTTTGGCTTGAGAACAAGATTAAGCCTGGGCAATTGTGTTAAATGACATTGTGTAGGGAGGATGTCATGGGCTGGCCTTCACACATCAAAGTTACTATCCAAGTCATGGCACAGGAACACAGTTTTGTTTTTTTTTTACAGGTCTGACCCATGCCCCAGTAACCCAATCTCCTGCTGTCAGATGCAGCCCATGATGTAGTGCTTGAAGCATTAGGGTTAGGGTGTTAGGCTTAGGTTTAGAAAAGGAGGGTCCTCCCTGGTTTCAGCTCACTGACAGTGCAAGGCCAGACTTGATGAAGTGCCTTAGCTAGTTCCCACATTTGTTCATGTAATTAGGGCCACTGGACATCAGAGCATTACATGCACAGGTAGCAGTGTCAGCAGCATGGCAAACCCTGAGTCACACTATGTGTTTGCAGCACTGTAGTGTGAAAAACAAACCCAGAAGCATGGTGAAATTATTTGTTGATCCTGTGTGTTGGCAGTCTCTTTCAAATAGTTTCTCTTCACTATCAAGTAATAAGTCAAAAAAATAAAACAAGATATTCCTGTTGGTTATAAATATTTTTCCTTCTGTTCAGCCCTGGTCTGAGTGGCTCTGTCAGACAGAGACCTCATCACTGCTGCTCCCACAGCAGCATCATGGAGATCTGACAGCAGCAAAGTTTCCAGCCCTGTCCCATAAACAAACAGAGTTTTCCAAGCCATTCCCTGCTTGCACTGTGTTCTGAAACAAATCCATAACCAGCAAAGGAAACAATTGCAATGGAACGGACTCCCTTGGCTTGTTCTTAATTTTCTAATGTAGATGGAGCCAGAGGTGTGGAATTGGGTCCCTCTGTGATGCCTCCCATGGGATAATGCACAGTTTGCATTTCTCCAAAGCCAAGGATTTGGAATAACAGTTGTCAAGGAATTTATTTTTAATGTCCTTTTGAAAACAAATTCCAAACTGTCGGGGTTTTATTTTTTGGAGGGTGCTGTGTACTTTTTTTAATAAGATTTTTTTAACTCTGAGAGCTATAACTTTAAGAGTTTTTAACTCTAAGAGTTGTAACAAATTGGTTTTCATCTGTTTACTAATGGGCTTACCTGCTAGAAAAGGCTGTTTCAGTGAAGCAGTGATATTCAGGGCCCCTTTGAAAGACACCAGGGACCTAAAGACCACTGATGCTGTCAGATTTCCAAGACTGAATTCCTCCCTATAATATCCAGGCTTGCAGCCAATTTAGCTGGCTAGGAGCAGTTGTAGCTTTAAAACATGTTTGATGTGTATTCAGATTTCAAAAAGAAAAAAAAAAACAAAAAACAAACAAACCCAGCATTGCAGTGATTCAGAAAGATACACAGATGATGGAGTGGAGCAACAAAGTCAAACTCGAGCAGGCAAAGCCAACATAAGCAGAGATGACCTTTCTAAATTCCACAGCACTAATTCTGCTCCTTGGAAAGAGTGCCTGAGCATTTATACCCCAGCCTGATACAACTATTTCCTTTCCCCATATCTGATTCCCTACATGGCTGCTGTGATACCATAAAAAATAACTTGAAAACACAGTGGGCTATTTATGATTCTGGTTTTTTTTTATGAAGACTCGCTGTTCTTCAGAAACTGATCATTCATGGATGTTTCTTGGGCAGGAGGCAAAGAAGAGGGAAGATGGTTCTCTGTTTAAGTTTGCTAAAAACTTTAGGAGAAAGGTTCCCATTGTTCCTGACACATTTTTCTGATCTCTGGCACACAGATACCCTGAATCCACTTGGCCATGCAGTGGAAATAAAGGAACACAGCTGAAGTCCACCCAGCTACCAGTGGGCATGTAATAAGGTTAGAGACTCTAAAGCATTTTTATCTAGTATAATGAGTGTTGTTAAACTCAGAATTCAGAGGAACTTACAGCTGCAGAGGAAACATTTTCTGCTCATAGATTAGGAAAAAGGTACTTTGGGGAAAAAAAGATCAAGAAATTTTATCCATGGGAATCCATTGGAAAAGGCTGTGCCATTTTAATTATTGTATTGTTCCTACAACAGTAAGCAGAGCCATATTGAGACTGTGGACACACGGAAAAATATGGATGAAAAGCACTAACAAGCACTAGTCTTGACTGCAGCCTTAAATTAGTCCGTCCCAGTGGTACCTTTTGCTTACAGGAAATGCCTCCTGAGGTATTTCCCAGGAGAATGAGAGCTGATGGGGAGGGACTGCATAGTTTGGAATAATCCACAAATGTGTGTGGAGAGGCAAGGGGGGGCAGGGGGGTAAGCAGGAAGGAGGAAGGGAAGGAGGGGACTGGCTGCTTTATTTTGTCTTTTTAAAGGCAAATCGGATTTATGGGGATTTAGTTTCCAAAAATGTCTTTTATATATCTTACATTCAAAAGTACTTGTAAGGGTTGTTTAGAGACAGAGGAGATGTCATTCCCAAAATTTCACAACTTGTCAAATCTTGTATGCAAAGAGAAAACAAAGATCAGACCACAGAGTACCAGATGGAAAATACAGTTTTCCTCATATTTCTTCATAGTTTTAAAAAATATTTTGCCCTTCAAGACAGTCTGTGTGGCTGAGATGTGCTGCACTCGCATTTTCTAAAGACTTTGATTTATTTAACTCTTTAAGTAGCTGTTTGCAGGACTGAACCTGTGACGTGAAAGAGATCAAAATATCTTAATGTGGATTAGAGTACATTTTCCTCATGTAATATATCCCTTTCAGCACATCTCCAGAGAGGGTTTTATAGCACAGATATTTCTTGAAGTGACTGAACTGTGAAAGTGTGTGCCCTTGGTATGTGTTTATCTTGGAATAGTCTCTCAAGAGGTTTCTTTCTCAACACAGACTTCTTCACAGACAGAAAATTTCCCTGCAATGCAGATAGAAAACTTTCTAAAGGAAACTTCCTACACAACAACAACTAAAACCCACATGGGTTTGGGGGTGGGACGAGGGGGCAGAAAGGGAATGCACTCGGGTCCCTATTGCTTTTACTGCCTTCTCTATAACAGGTACTAGAAGCCGACATCGCAGACAGCCACCGGGCAGACCCCACTCTAGGCAGCAGCAGAAAAGGAGCGCAGCAGGAGCTCGGGCCAGTCTCCGAGGGCTGTTACACCCCACTCTGCTCTCCCTGGTATGGCAAAAATCCCCATCAGAGGAGCCTTAAGAGTCCTAGAGTGGGAAACAGAGTGCTCAGGTGCCCTGGCGTGCAGGAAGAGCGGCTTTCCAGAACACGCGTGCCCGGCCGTCCCGGCTCCTGTCACTTCGTGGCTCTCCCACCGCGTTTGCCCAGAAAATCGATCTCGCAGCGTCACTTTCTGGGTCGCTCTTTCTCCGTACCAGCTCCGGGCTCCCGCGGCCACCGCGGCCACCGCGAGCCGGGGCAGAGGCAGCTCCGGGGCGGTCTCGGGATCCCTTCCCGTGCCCGAAGGGGCTCCCGCGGGGGGCTCGGCAGTCCGGCCGTCGGGGCCGCGCTCGGGGCGGAGCACCGCGGCCCCGCCCGGCCCGGCCCCTCCCGGCCCCGCTCCGCCCCTCCCCGCGCCCACTCGCCTCCGCCGCTCCGGGACCGATCGCTGCGGCCGCCGGCAGCCCCCGGCCAGCAGGCACCGGCCATGGGCGGCGCCGTGCCCCTGCCGCGGGCATGAGAGCGCGGCCGCTCCGAGCTGCGCCGCGGGCTCCGCGCGGAGCCAGGCGAGTACCGCGGGCGCGGGGCGGGAAGCGGTCGGGGCCGCGGGAGGCTCATCGGGGAGGCGGAGGCGGGTGCGGTGCGAGTGCGGGGCCGGGGCCGCGGTCGGGACGGGAACCACGCGGGCTCTGGCAGCGCCGGTGCGGGAGCGCGTTGGCGGAGTGGCGTTGGCGGAGTCGCTGCTGCGTCCCGCCGCTGACCGGGGAGCTGTGGGAGGCTCCAGCCGTGCGCTCGTGTCGGGACAGAGGGACAGGCGCTGCCCTGCCGTGGCTGCCTCGTCCCTTCGCCTCCCCGGCGGCAGCTGCTGAGCTGAGCGCAGCTGGCGGCACCGGCTGCGGCCGCACGGACCGGGGTGCCCGTGCTTCAGGGAACCGCAGCTGCCCTTGGTGATTTTTTAACTCAGCAGAACGAGCAACAGAATACCGTAATAGCATAAGGTTAGCTTGAAATAATGGAAAATAGGAGGGAAAACTGTAAGCATTTCTCAAAATGCCAGTTGGAAATTCTCAAATGAATCATCCAACACAAACAGTAGCAGAGTGGAACAATTTTCTTTGCAGGGTGTTTCCACTGGAATAAATAGCAAGTTCTGTTAAAAAAAAAAAAAATAAAAATTTGCAGCTATTTGCAATACTTGTAATGCTTGCCAGGGGCTGGAATGTGCCCATGAAATCCTTGTGATCCAGAGTGATGGTTCATTGCATCTTTTGCTGCCAGTTCTTTAGAGCCACTTGAAGTTTTTACCTATGAACCCTACCTAAGACACAGCTGGCTGGATTTCCCTTTACCTTCTGATGGTTTTCCATATTTAGAACATTCCTTAACATTTGTTTTCCTAAGCAGACCCCTGCCTATTGAGGCCTTTGTGTCACCTGGAGTGTTTCTGTGGTGATGGCAACTCCTCATTATGTGCAGGTGATGGAAAATGAGGACCTTTAACAGAGTGCTCTTTGCCTCAGCATCACAGCCAGGGTCTCACTTGCACAGCCCCAGCAGCAGGACCATGAACGCCTGCTTCTGCAGGAGCACAAAGCTCTGCATAGATTCTATTCCCCAGATGCACAAAGCAGGACCTAGCACTGCACCTCAGCCTTCCACCGATGCCTTCAAGGGCCTGGTCATCACTTTGTCCAGCATGACTTTCAGCTCATTAGGACACTGGTACTTGATGGGTCATGTACAAATGGGAATGTTCCTGGTCATGCCACAGCTGCCAATGCCTCACTGAGACGTTGCTCACACCCAGTTCCTGGGTAAACTTCGGGGGCCCCTGGACCGGTGCTTTCCAGTGAGCAGCTAAAGAGAAGTAAAGTATTTAGTGTGTGAACCAGAGAGAGGTGTTCAGGGGGCTGTTTTGGTAAGCACAGACCTTTTAAAGCTACCCCCGGAGCCTGCAGCTGACCGGTTTTCTCCAAGATCTCACTGCCTGCACAGGCAATAGCTTGGTTATAGCCCATCTATTTATCGCCCTCTAGTGAGGTCTTAAAAATTAACATAGATTCCTTCCATGAGTAAAATAAATTAGAGTTTGTCTGTTTAAAAAGATTTACATTTTCTGAGAGTCAGTGGCTTCAGGAAATCCCTCTCAAACATCATACCACACTTTGGATGGTTGCATAGCCTGATTTTGGATAGTCATGGATACATAATGATAGTGTGTGTCTCCCCTGCAGTCTCTAGGTGCTCGGCAAAGGTCTTTGCAACAACAGCCCTGGACACAGTTCCTCTTTTTAACCTGTCTTTAAGTACTGGTGCACTTTAGGTTTTGCCTGAACCCACATGTAGATCACTTGATGGCTCTGGTCTAGGTGATTGCTTTTCCCTCTTGGTGCTCCACCTTCCTTAATTACACTTCAGCTGGGCTGGCCCCAGATTGGGAAGTGGCCTTGTCTTTGCAGAGGAGCTAGCTCCAGGGTCTGCAACTCTTTTACGTTGTAACCAGGGGATGTGATTCAATCACCTGTGTAGTCAGACTGGTTTTACTTACGGGTGTGGGAGATGGTGAGGAATGTACTGTGAATATGGCTTCTCTTAATTAACCTGAAGATGTAGCGGATGCTTGTTCTTCATGACCAGTGATGAGGGATCTCAGATCCCCTCCTGCTTGCATTGCATAAGACTCTGATTTGCAGCTCTGATGCAGAGATCCTTGTGGATCTTTTCCTAGTCCCTCATGGACAGCCTTACCTCAGCATACTCCATCTTCCTACCTTCCTCAGGCTCAGTACCCTTCTGTTACCCCAGAACCCTCCAAAACACCCCCAGATTCCTGTATTTGTTCTGTTTACCTTCATTCCTACACTATTCACTCCTCTACTCTTGCCAGTGACACCATTCAGCTCTTGCTGGAGCGAGAGCTCCCAGCAGGTCTGGATGCAAACACCTCTGAGAATGCCCACAGCAGCTCACCTGTGTCCTGCATCACCTGTGTGCAGTCACAGCTATGTCACGCCTCACCTGTGTCAAACGAGCACCCTCAGCAGCCTCTGGAGCATTGGCAGTGCTGCTGAGGGGACACCCACGGTGTCTGCCTGGGAGCTGGCATGCAGAGGTCCCCAGGGGCCGTGCTGAAGTGTGATGTTGTGGTACACAGGTGGTTTCTCAGCTAAGTCTGCCCCCCACCCCTCTGTGTGCTGCTCAGGGTGCTGCTGGGGAGGGGCTGACATCTCCTCAAGGCAGTGCCAGCACTGGGGGTGCTGACTTCAAACAGAACAAAGAGAAAGTCTCCTTAACAGCACCTTCTCCACTTCATCTGGGGCTGCAAGTGTGAAAATCGCTGTGGTTTAAAACGAAGGTAAAAACCAATAAACCCCACTCCTTCTATCTTCCACTTCTCTGTGTTTCCTCCTGAAATGTCTTGGAGCTGTGGGAAGAGGAACTGGCACAGGGATGGGTGCTCAGTGCCCATGCACTAGGGATCAGCCCTTCTTTGCTTGTGCACAGTGCTGTTCTCCTCATGTTCCCACAGAGCAAATGGCAGGACAGATAAGGACATGAAAGTTTCCAAAACCAGGCACCCATAGTTAGCCCCTTGGAAAACAGCTGGGGTGGAGTCCAGTTTGTGGCATGTGAGAGAGAAACTGAAGCAAAACAGGATGTTTTTGTGATTTAAAACTTATTTTTCATAATTCCTATTTAAAGGCTCGGTTTGGTTTGGTTTTGAAGTTGTCTGCTACATTTATTGGGAAATTTATAACCCAAAGAGCTTTGTGCATGTATTATGTGTGTATGCAGATGTGTATGTGCACATGTCCTTATGTAGGGATTGCTCATGAAGAGCTACTGCTCAACCTGAGGAAAATTTTCCTCCTGAAAATTAGTAAAACTAGTAGGTACTAACAGCTAAGTAGTATAATATAAATATATAAGTAATATAAATTCTATGTGGTTCTTCTTTATATATTGCTGGATAATTGTTTTTTGCTCTGAACACCTCAATATTGGAAAGATTGTGTCAAATTATAAAGTGTTTAGCAAAGACCTATGAAAATACTCATGACTGGAGGTATTAGTTTATGCATAAACATGTTAAGTCTGAGTAATGGGAAATGGGGCATAACAGGCAGATCAGGAAGCCTTTGGGATCATCTGTATCCCACAATATGTCTTGTATTTAGCCTAATTTCAGCTGATGCAGTTTTCACACTGTAGATGTTAAGGCAAAAATGAAAAAGAAATACTGTGAGAAATTAATGCAGGGAATAATATATAAATAGAATAATTGTCTTTAAATTGAAAGTTTCTTGGAATTTTCCATTGCCTGCCCCTTCAGGCTATACTGGAAATGGAGGCACAGAGAGCAACATCTCCAGAAAGCCCCGTGGCCACTCTCCAGGTGCTCCTGGGGGCAGGTGAACCTCCACGCCTCTGATCCAACCCTCACAACCCCAGCCTATGCCCTTGCATGGGGCACGAGGGATCATTACTCTGCTTTAGCCTTACTCGGGTTGCCAGGGAATGATATACCCACTCTCACCACCCCCATCCCCTGTAGAACACTGGTATTTTATTACTGCCTTCAAGGGAACACGATTTTCTGACCTTGTTTTTCTTTTCCTTGGCTCATCTCTGCATTTCTGCAGTGGATTGCAGCAGTTGCTCCGGTAGAATAATTATAATAGCCTTGTGTAGGGAACTTTATGTGCATAGTAGTGATTCCACTGCTTGTATTTTTCCACCTCTCACACCACCAAAGAATGGGACGTGTTCTTAAAGGCCAGACAGCCTCACTTGCATTGGTTCATAGCATTCTTTTTAGTAAAGGAATGTGCACATTTCTTCACTAGCCTTGGCAAACTCTCCCATGGCCTCCAGGTTATTTGATCTTCAAATAACCTTCCAGGTTATTTCCTCATCAGCTCTGATCAGTTTCTCTCCCTCCCTTTCTCAGCCCACTGGAAGCTCTTCAGGCTGTGTTTTCAAACCTCTCTTTGCATCTTCTTTTTCACATGGGCTCAGCTGCTCCCTCCTGCTTTCCTTTTCTCAACCTTTGCTCAGCTGCTGAGCAATGTCTCTCTTTTGGCCTCTATCGCTGCTCAACTCTTAACGCCTTCCTGCAACTCCAAAAACTGGCAAAAAAGTGCATTGATTAAGCCAAAATCTACTTTTATTTGCCCAGCTCATGTAACTTTAGACTCACAGCTCCACTGAAACTCATGATTGGATCCTCATTTGAGGCTAGGATGTCTATTTTTCATTTCAATCAACTGCAGAATTCTGGGGAATTAAATCCTGCAATTCAGCACAAACCTATCCTGGGGTTTGAGAAGTAGTTTGACAGTAAATGCTACTACGACTGTGCCCACACTGATGCTGACAGGCAGATGAGCAAGCAGCAGAAGGAGGAAAATGCCTTTCATGGTGTGTGTGCTAGCAGAGATGCTGCTGATTAACCCATTTTTCAAGCAGCCAGCTCTGCAAATGCCATTTAACAACCACCGTGTCTGTAGAATGCTAACGGGATGCTTATAAGGCATAAAGGGATTAATGTTCAGCTCTAATGAAATCCAGATGCACAGAGCTGCCTCTTCTCAAAGTCCTTTCTCTGGCCAAGCTGCAAATGCAATTATTTAATCATTGTAAATAGATGAGAAGCACCATCACTCAACACGAAGCAACATTCACTGGGTACTTAAGCTCACAGGCACTGCTGGCAGTGCTGGTGGAGGGGCCAGGGTCACCCAGTGCCCCTCTGCCTGCAGGGGTACCAGTCCTCTGGGGGGAACCTGGACCTTCCTTGGTGTGCAAAATTTGTGCAAGTTTCCATCAGGGCTGGGGGAGGCTGGCTTGGAAACCAGAGCAAAGTCCAGGGCAGCTCTGAGGGTGGCGAGTCTCTGGTCACCTTGGCCTTGCCCTGGGTGTGTGTGAGAGGTGAGGATTTGAACCAGTGTCAGGTGGAGCTGCACTGTGCTCAGGACAGCTGGAGCATTTCTGCCTTGTAAACTGTTTGTGGTTTGCACTTTCTCTTCCTCGTGCAGTTTATGTTTTCCTTTGTCTCACACCAAACCTGGGTAATCTGCATTTCAAGCACTGGGAGTTAATCTAGAGCCTAGCAGGGTCTGGACCACCATACTGGTGCTCAGAAGCCCTGCATGGAAAGGCTGAAGTAATTTTGCAGCTGAGCAGACCCAGCTGTCTATGAGTTTTTAATTTTTAATATGGCAGGAGGAGGGGTTTTGAACCAAGAGGCAGGGGGAAAAGGAGTTATTTTGAAGGCACTAAGGAACGTGTTACATTTTTCTGTTCCTCTGGTTTGGCTGCTCTGCAAGTTTTTCTTTTTGCCAAAGCTCAATTCAGTGGACTGTTTATTTGCATTTTTTAAAGAAGGAACATGATTCTTAATTTACTTTGGCCTCATTGATGAATTTTTATACTGTGAAACCCAGCAAGTTCCTTTCCAATATTATGTATATACAACTTCACAACAGAAAGTTTTACGCTACAGTACCAACCTAAATTAAATAGTCCAAAGGGCTTTATAAAAGTGTGCCCCCTCTGATTTTCTGATTTCCCATTTCAGTAGTATCTGTAGTCATCTTCTGATCACTGATGTCATGTTCATCATCAGAGCATGCCTCAGCTTAAGGCCAGAGAACATGTATGTGTGTAGAGCTGTGTAGAGGTTTTCTCCAGAGCTATAGAAGCAAGAAGTCCTTGTGAGGTGTTCCTGGGCTGGCTTTCAGCATTAGTTCAAAGGAAGGAAAGGAATGAGGAAAGAGTCCTGATATAAAATTATATCAAAACATGTAGGGGCAATCTGTTGTGATGGGTTTTCACCATGGGGAGAAGCACTTCAGGAAAATCCTAGAAGGTGCCAATGTTTGGTCTAATCTATTGTCAACACATATTTCAAATTTACTTAGCCCTGGACATCAGAATTGCAACAAAACTATCTGGACCTCCAAGAAAAGGTGAAGAAATTTTGCAAAACAAGGTTTTATATTTCTCACTGCTTTCCTCTAGCAGCTGTTCATGTCTTGCCAAGCCAAATGCTTAAAATTCAGAAGTGTTTCTGAATCAACATCAATATTTATTGATCTCTTCAATTTCCATCAATTAGTGACTTGCTGTGCTAGTGACATAGACGACACTTGCATTTGTGTTGTTCAAGGTTTTTCAAATTGATAATGATGCCAAAAATACTGTGAGTGTATCCTTTGGATGTTCAGGGCCTATTCCTGCTGCAGGTGATGACTAAGAAATCATCCTTACCAGCAGTAAGCATTTTTCATGAAGAGCTTTTTTTTGTTGTTGTTGTTGTCCCAGAATACATAAACACATAGGAATACATAAAGACCAGAATACATAAACAACCCTCTCTTGCTGAACCTTAAAATTTGCAGAGAAAAGATCACCTGTGGATGTTCTCAGCAGAGGCTGCCTATAATTTTCAGAACTTCTGTCCACCAACACTATATCAGGCTTGGAAATAGCAGGATATTTTTTATTATTCTTGTATTATTCAATTTTCATCTCTCTGTCTGGTTCTGGGACCTCAGTGAGGGAGCACAGAGCTGCAGATGGGCACTGTGTTTTCTACAGAGGCACAGCTGATGGATGAGAGCTGAGGTTTGCCTTCCTTAAAGCTTGTGGGCCCCTTTTCAGGTGCCTGTCTTTGAGTGACAGCTGAGGGTTTTGTTTTGTTTTGGGACCCTGAGCAGTGCCCTCTCATGGGAATGAACATTTTTGTGTTCTCCAGGCATGGCCATTGCTGGTGGAGGACAAGGCGAGGCTGTGCTCAGTAGCCAGAAACACAGCCCCAAGCCATGACAGCTTCCAAGTGTCTTTATTTGGGTTCCAGCCCAGTGCCATTTAAGAATATATCCCCATTAAATCAGCTGCTCAGAAAGACCTGCTTCTGTCAGGAAGATTGGTGCTCTGCGTGGTGACAGTCCCCTCCATGCTTTGCAGGACATCCTCCCTCATTGCCATCCCCTGTTGGCATTGCTCCAGACTCCAAGGAAGGCACAAATAATCCATGGGAGCGGGGAAGAAATATAGCATGGAACAGATTAGTGTGAATTAAGCTAATCCCCAGCCACCTCTCTTTCTACCTCCAAGTGAAAAACCCACTTGGCCCTTGGGAGACAAGAATTGTTTCTCCCAGTCCTGCTTATATGGGACACTTTAAAATAAACCAGCAGGGTTCCATTTCTTGGAAGGAAAAGGGAATATTTCAAAGTGTGTCCTTGCAAACTGATTTACTGCTCCCAGGCTCTGCATATTTTAAGAAATGTTTTAGTTTGTTTGGAGCTGTGTATTAGCAGTAAGGGAGAGGGAAGCAGTTAGTGAAACATGACAGGAAGATGAAGTTGTGTAAAATGGCTCAGATAAATATTTACACCCAAGTTTCTTAGCTCTGAGTTCACATCAAACCATGGTTCATACAGAGCATGTTTTTTGCTGGGCCTGCTCCATTTTGGAGCCTTCTCCCTGTTGGGTCATGCTGCCTGCCTGGCTGGCAGTGAGCTGGAAGGAAGCTGGTTAGCAATGCCTGGTCATGATCACTATCATGGGACCACTATCTCTGCATCTTCACAGAATCACAGGATGGCTAAGGCTGGAAGGGACATTGGTCCATCCTCCCTGCTCAAGCAGAGTTATCCCAGAGCTCAATGCACAGGATTGTGAGCAGACAGTTTTAGAATTCTCCAGAGAGGGAGATCCACACTCTCTCTGGGCAACTGTTCCAGTGTCCACAGAACCTGCACAGGAAAGTTCTTCCTCATGTTCAGAAGGAATTTCCTGTCTTCCAATTTCTGCCCCTTGCCTCTTGTCCTGCTCAGCACCACTGAGCAGAGTCTGGCTCCAGCCCTGACACCCTCCCTGCAGATACTGATAGATATTGATGAGGTCACCTCTCAGCTGTCCGTTCTCAGGGCTGAACAGGCTCAGCTCCCTCAGCCAGTCCTTGTAAATGAGATGATCCAATCTTCCCCTGGCTGAGAATTGTGAAAAGATAGGGAAACCAGCGCAGAAAACAAATCACACACTGGGCTTTTGTTTTGCTCCTAGAACTCCAATCACCTTTAAGAGACACTTGGAGAAGAAGTGGAGGGTTTTTAATCTTATTCTGAGCTGGGCAGGAAACCAAGGATGAGAAGAAAAAGCATCTCTTTAAGGAGCTGATGGCATGATGTAGGAAGGAGTGTAGCTTTTCAAGGCAGCATCAGCCAAGGCCAGGCTGGCAGACTGGCAGAGCACCCTGATGAGACTCAGGGCAGACAGCTAGCCTGCCTGCCAGTGGGTGCCCTGTGATGGATTTCCCATTTGGAGCAGGGGGGAATGGCTGCAAGACAACAGCTGCTGGAGCCCCTACTAAAACTGTTCAGCTTGAGGGGTCACATTCAAACTGTACAGTTTGCTGAGTGGCAGATGAAGTCTGGGAGCAGGGTGAAGGAGACAGCAGCCATGTGAGTGCACTTTTCCCTAAACCCCTAAACTCAATTTAACTGTAAATCCACATACAATGGCTAGCTTAGTTTTTTTGGTTTTGTGTTGGGTTTTTTTTTCAGTTCATGTAACCTAATGCCTGATTTCCTTTTATGCACTGAACAATCTTCTCTTCTGTTTCATTAGCTTTCTCTAATGGCACTTCCTAACTGGAAATGCAACAGCAGTCTGACAGGGGTACATGGTAAGAGCATCCAGCAGTGCAGGAGGCAGCAGTGCCCACATTATCTCATTAAGAGATTTTCATAGGCATGCCTCTGCTAATGTAAACTCATTAGTGGAGAGAACAGCAGCAGTTGTTTTCACATGGATGGATCCAAGTCCAAGTGATGAATTGTTTCTCTACTCTTAACTGGGTTCTTAAATGCTTTTTTTTTTAATGTTGCCTTAGAACTAAGTGGCCATGTCCTACATTTAAATAGTAACTTTTGCCCACTCCCAGTGGACCACTGAATTGCCCTGTTCCACTGACAACTGTGCTGAGCTGATCAATAGCAGTGATCTGCTATCTGCTCTGACACCACATGCTGATACTGTGAGAAGATTATTTGTAGGAGATAGTGTTTCACAACATCCATGCAGGAATAAGAATAATGTTGATGTGGGCTCTGAACAATCTCTGATGCTCCAAATAATCAAAGACATTGGGGCCCATGTTTTACTCTCTCTGACCGTGTCTTTAGCAGCATAAGCCTCCCTGGCAGATAAGATTATCAGCATGAAATGGACTCTGAATCCACAATTATAAAAATTGGGGTGTTTTTTTGGTTTTTTTTTTGATGAGTATATGATTCTCTTTAATCATCTTTGCAGCTGGGAAGTGGACTGTTTGCCTAATGAGAGGAGAGTGACACTGACAGTTTAATGCTCCACATAAAGAGTAACAGAACCTGGCAGCTAAGAGCACTGGGAGCAGCAAATTTCCCTTGGAAGTGTGAGCTGGGTGCTGCAACCCCACCCTGAAAGGCTGGGGTTGAAGAAAGCACAGTGTGGTTTCAAATACACAGTGTGTCAATGTTTATGAAACAAATATTTCAATTTATGTGTTGCAGAAAAATAGCCCTGTTAAACATTTTTATTAATTTCTGAATGACAGCTAAACCAAATAGCATCATTCCAGTGCCACAGGCATTGCAAACTTTGACCAGCTATTGTCAGAAGGAAAATCCACCCAGTGCTAAGCAGATGTCATTGTTTTTCAGCTCCATCCCACCTTAACTATTTGGAGAATAACATTCAAGTGCAGAGGTCAGCAGGGAAAAAAAAAAAAAAAAGAGCCACTGCTGCTGGCCAGCTGAGCCGATAGCATAGACCATACATGGATTTGGAATGAAGGGCATCAGACTCACAACCTCCCTGGTGCCAAGAAATACACAGCTAAAATCAGCAGCTCAGAGATGAGTAATGCACAAACATGGCCCAGAGTGTTAGAAGTGTTCAAGCACTTCCAGAGTATGTTGGGTAAATGAGTAGCTGTTTCCATGGCACCAAAACAGCACAGAGATCACGCCATGTCCTTCAGCAGCTCTGTGATTCCATGCCCAGTGAATGAGAGCAGAGCTGACCTCCAGGAAAAGCCCGGCCTGGCTCCAGCGTGGAGGAGCTCAGCGAGGTCCCCTCTCCATGCAGAAGCAATGCAAGGGATGCCCAACGCTGCTGGCAGCCAGGTGAGCCTGCCTGGGGCACCCCCAGGAGCCCAGCCAGCCCTGCTCGAGCCCAGCCCTTGGGCAGGAGGGTGAGGGGGCTCCAGCATCACACAGAGGACTTGTAATGCTGCTTCTGTGTAGTGAGATGGGTTGTTGTTTTTTTTTTTTTTTTGCAAGAAAACCATAAAAGTGTAGAGCTTAGAAACATGCTGGATTCAGAGTGCATTTACATGGCACTGTGAGAACAGCCACAGTGTTAGGAGACTGTCTTGGTGCAGCAGTCACTTAAGAAAATATCACTTACATGGGCTGGCCCATGCACAAATTGTTTAAAATGAGATACACAGCTAGGCTCTCCCGTGCAGCAAGGGAGTACACAAGCAACTGTTTTACTTCGTATGCCTACTGAAACTAAAGGCTGAATAATTTATTGTTCCTCTATTACATATGCAAATTAAGTATGTTAACCCTAAAATTGTGCCAATTAGCTGTGTTAAATTCCCTCAGATGATTGTTTTAGAGTGGCCAAAATGATTGCCTTACCTACAGTAAGGGGATCCCATAATCTCAGTGATGTCCTGCCAAAGGAACGTGACTGGCTAGGATCAAGGAGACTTTGTCTGAGGACTTGGAAAGCAATTTTTTTGTTTGCCTAGAGTCTGTTTGGAGTCAGGCAGCTGGACCTCTGGACAGCTGATGATCTCTGCATTTTTTTTTCAGATAGATCAAGTATGGGGAGTACCTTGTGTTCTGTAGTCATAGCATTTCACTGGAAACTCACAGTGCTGTCTTTGTTAGACTTCAAGGGTAGCTCAGTGCCTGCTGGAGGTGGTGCTGCAGGACAAGTCCTCAGACAAGGCTGCTTGGAAGGCTCTGCTGTCACCGTTCAGAAACAATGGTCAGAAGAAATCCACCAGCACCCACTCCCTGAAGTTTATTCTGGGATAAATGCTCTCCTACACTAACATTCCATCATGTCTGTCTTTAGCACCACTTGTAGCCCAGAAGAAAGTGGTTTTGGAGTGGCCAAAATGATTGCCTTACCTACAGCCAGGTACTGTGTGTGCTATGGGATTCTTTGGCACAGGAGATCTATCACGAGCAAGGGTTTCTTGCAGTGCCATTGAAGACATTGCTGCAATCTCGCTGCCCCTGGCACAGAGGTGCATCAGCTCACCCTGTCTTCATCAGTGACCCCTGCAGTGGCAGCTGCTGGCATTTGCCCCCAGGCATCCACACCCATCCTTGCTGCCCACCTTAAGATAATGCATGGCTGATGATTTGCTGCATTACATTTGCAGGAACGTTTTATCCTATTAAGGCACTTCAAGAAGCCAGATGTTCTGTTTTAGTAGGGACTTCCTTTTTTTAAAACAAGCATTTGTGAGTTGATGTTATTTTTATTCCGTTCGTCTTGTGAAACTTCCAAAGACAGATTTTTGCTTGGCAATGTCACAGCAGGGTATGAAGGAAAAATTGCTGTCCATCTGCCTCTGTCTACATATGTACATGTACCCAGGGAACCTGCTTAGGGAAAACTAAGGATACTGCAAAGCTGAATATTCATAATTAGGAAATTGATTTATTAAGTCACACTTGCAGGCCCACTCCAACTTCAAGTTATGTGATCATAAATTCTTTTTCACAAGGTCATCTGTGCTTTGGAGGCCTCTGCTGGACTTGATCAGGCATGAAGTCAGGAGTCTGTGTTGTAGAAAGCTCTAGCCTGTAGGATTCTCAGGTCCTTGGCTGTAGAAGTCAAAAGGTATCTTGTGAAGTAAATGGGAGATGAGGAAGATGTCCCTTCCCGGGGGACTCCACTCCAGCCTCTGCCGTGGATTCCCTTTCTGAACAGCATTAAATCACTTCCACCAACTTCTGTTTCCTCACACAAAGCCCTGGAGACAGACCTGCAGCCGTGCTGAGCTCCTGTAGCTCCAGGGAGGGTAATCAGGAGCAAGCACTTCAAACCAGCCCCAGCCAGCCTTCCAGTTTGCTCTGAAAAACCTGACACAATGTGGTGAACACCAGTCACACAAATTGACTGAAATGGTTCTGTCCTTTGCATTTCCATCACTGATATGAGGATAATACCTTCCTCTGACATCACAAGAATGGTAATGTTGTCATAAGGTGCTGAGCTGTAACAGCCTTGCATTTTCAGAGATGGGACCTGTGAGTTCACATGCAATGAATGTTTTCACTGCTCAGCACAGACCTTGAAAAGTATGCAGTTAACAAAAGCAACATCCTTTCCCCAAAAGAGCCCTCCCTCATCAACCAGCAATCATGGTTTCTTTTATTCTTAGATTTTTTCATATTTTGTAACATTCAGAAGTCAAAAGATCAGTAAGTCTCAACATGCTCTGAACTTCCTGGCACTTAAAGCTCCAACATAGGCAAATGCTGAAATTAGAAATGAGCCATGGGACAGATTTTCCCATGCTTACTAATCAGGAGTCACTGATACAAGGATTTCTCTCCCAGGCTAAAATCTCTCATCTTTCTCCAGCACAAAATTTATTTAGCAAATAAAATGAGACCTGTGACCTCTGTATATGCTGACTTGGATTGTTATAATTTCTAACTTGTAGGTCTCATCATTACAGACACCCCAGTTCTGTGTTATACAAGTCTTGGTGGCTGTGGCTGGTATAAAAGACACAAGTGTCTTGAAGTTAGGCTGCCTGGAGAGGGGCCTGGTAACAACCTGTTTGCTGAACCTGTGAGTCAAGGAAAATGAAAATAGAGAAAAATCTACTAAGGAACCTCATCCATGCCTCCAGCTGATAAAGTACAACTCCCTAGAGTATTACAAGCTCTTCGTATTTTTGTCTGGTCCAGTTTTAAATTGTATTTCTATACCTTTCCTTAGAAACGATTCCATGGTATGAGTGTTTGGAAGTTTTTCTTGAACTTCATACTTTGTTTTATCCCTCTGTTTATTCATATAATTACTTTGAGATTTGGCTGTGAAAACATAAATGTGATGGTTGACCAGTGTTTTAATGATCAGGAAGGGGAGGGAGGTGTCTGACAGCAGAGATCATGGCTTTCAGTTCTGCGGTTTCATAATTATTAGCTAGACAGAAAGAGAATTTGAAGAGTGCAATGAGCAGGTCTGTTTCCAAGGTGGCCAGGCTAACTTGACTATCTTTTTGTCTTGCAGAAGATGAAGCCCATCGTGCAGAGAAGACGATCTACCTCATCTGCCATTACTAAAGCTCTTGGAAAATCAAAGTCCCATTCCAGGTAGAAAAAATGCCTTTCTGACTTCTGTTTCCATCTTTCTGCCTGCACAGACTGAAATCAAATTGGTTTTCAAACCCATTTAACCACGTTGAGGGCAGTTTGGTCCTGTGGCAGAGGTGGGGGCAGGTGGAGAGGGACAAGGCACCAGAGAGACGTGGTGGGTTGCAGGACATGGGCTGATGAAGATTTAGCACCCCTGAGGAGCATCCTGGCCTTCAACCTGAGAGTTTCCCTGTGCAGCCACCCCCAGCTGCCAGAGCCCTCTGCAGCCCCTGCTCCATGTGCTGGGCTGCCAGTGGGAGGGATAGTCCTGGGAATTGTTTCTGGCTCAGCTCCAGGTGCACCTGGGCAGGTGAGGGGGCTGGGGCTGCTTCTGGAGATGGAGGGAGTGGTGGGAGGCATGCCCTGACAGCCCTGTGCAGGATGGCATCAGCTCAGGACATTTGTTGGAAGAGCTGCCAGACCCAGACCTGCTCCAGGCCAGGCCTGTCCCTGCCAGGGGCAGCAGCTTTCCCTTATACCAGCTCGGGCACTGGAGAGCTGCCCCCATGCCTGCACCTCCACTGAGTGTCTGCTGATGCTTTGCTCCTGCAGTGTGAGGCACCAGGAGTGTCAGCAGAGTCAGGGACGTGTCAGACGTGCACATTTTCTGCTGAAACACTGAGTGTTCTTACTTAGCCCTGAGCTGAGCTCCTCAGTCCAGTGGGAGCTGAGTCCTCCTTGACCTCATCCCCTCCTGCAGCACTGTGTCACTGTGTCACAAATAAGGGGATACCATGGTCCTTTCTGCCTTGCCCTGATAGCAGTCTTGTAAATAACATTCCCTGAGGGGTTTGTTCAGTTTGATTTTTTCTTTCTTTGCAAGAAGGAGAAGATAAAGCTGAACTGATTGACACTTTGATCAGGACCAGCCCTCCTGAAGAATATCCCTTTTGTGTGCCACCACTGGTGATCAATGCACAGTACAGCCTGCTTCTGTGGAATGAGGGGGGAGCTTCAGTCTCACAGGACCATTTAATATGAAGGGCAGGACTGATTTTCATCTGGTTGTCATTTGACAAAGTTATATGACTTTTTTTTTTGTTTCTCCCACCCCCTCTAAATTGCAGTAGGGAAAAAAAACCAACATGGGGAAGAGAAACAAATTCTTGACTTTATTTGGCTGGAGAACATCCTCATGAGGGAGGGAAGCTTTAAATGTTTCTTGTGATGAATTGCTATGGAGGGTGCTGGTCCAATGCCATCTTTGCTCAGGCCATGAAAGTATCTGTGAGATTTTTTTGCTATCCTGCCATTGTGTTTATAAAGCTGGGTAATCCTCCAGCTTTAGAAAATCCACTGCTTGGGATTGTTAGATGCTGTGGCTCCCACTGCTCAGCTGATGGACATGGAGAGCTTTTAATATCATATCTGAAAGTGATTAAGCTTCTCACTTACTGGCCCACAGCTGCATAAGTCAAGATTCACTTGGTGGTGGCTGTGGAGGAGGGAAGAGGGAATTTCTGTTTGCCAGAGTGCAGGTGTTTTTGTGACTGGGGGAGGATTTTAATAAAGCAGCTAGTGGCTGGTTTTAACCTCATTCCTGTGAAATCAAGTGAGTTCAGTTATGAGGCCAGTGGAAACTGAGTTAAGACCAACAACATCAAAAATACTACAATTACAGCCCGTGTGGTTTTTTTATTTGTTTGTGTAGAGTGTCCTCAGACTAGAGGGTAAAGCAGTAGAGCAGCAGAGGGTAGAGCAGAATTGCTGAGGGGTGAAGGGAAGACAAATATCCTTGCCTGCAAGCAAGATACACATTTTTGTCTATGTGCAGAGACAGGAGGATCTCTGTGAGGCTTTTTCCATGTCAGTCTAAGGCCATGTCTCAGAGGTTCACTGATTAAGTCAGGCTCAGGCACACAACCACACGGTGTGAGCAGGAACTCTTCCATGCTCATGCAGCACATCCCAGGTGCTGAGACCCAGAAATGGCTGTGGGAGCTGCTGTGTGCCAGCTGACCTGAGCCCACAGCAGTGCTGAGGAGGTGCTCTGGGGATGCTGAGGTGCCAACGAGGAGACTGCACTTGGCAGAGCTCTTCCAGCTGGGGACAGCACAGGGAGAGGGTCTGGTTCAATCTCCTTGCTGCCTTGTTGACTGAAGTCAGCATGCAAAAACCCTCAGGGATTTTTGGAAATGGTGAGCACCTCTATGAATCTCAGAGGAATCAACAAGCTGGATGGCTGCCAGGCAAGCCAGAATCAGATGTCTGGAATTAGATGAGTACATGCAGTTCATTTTGCTGCAACTCTTGTGCTGACAAATTGTTCAGGCTGGATGGAAAACATGCATAGAAAGGGCAGTGCCCCCCACACCCAGCCGAGCCACGCCATGAGCTACAGGCTTTATATGTTCAAGTCATAGCTCACACACATGTGCAGGAAGTAAGACTTTTACCTGAATGAGAAATTACTCAAAAACTAGTATTTCAGCAGACTAATATCAGAAGATTTGCTGTGGGCTTTTAGGCAGTCTTCCATCTGTCTGAGGCTGGTAAAGTTAATTGTGCAGGGGCAAATGTGGGTCATAATAGAGAACAATAGGGGCTGGGAGAAGCACAAAGTTCTCAGGCTCCTCCAAAACACATGCCTGTGTCCCATCACAAACCCTTCTAAGGAAAGCTTCTGACAAACTCTTGTGCTTTTTCTTACTCCTCCAGGGAAACTACTCTTTCCTCTTCCCAATCAGACAATGGGCTGCGAAGTGGGGTGTTCAGTAGCCCAGGCTCCACCTTCATCCTGGACGAGCGAGTGCAGCTAACAGTGGGCCTGCAGACCCAGGAAAGACATCTGATTTTGTTGAGTGATGTGCTGGTCATTGCCAAGTCCAAGTAAGAGGAATTTCCACTCATTCCTTTTACCCAGTAGGTGCTGTTAAAGCTAGGCTCAGCATGTGGTGGGATTTTGGGGGCTGTCCTGAGCAGAGCCAGTTGTTGGACTCAATGATCATGTGGGTACCTTCCAATTCATGAGATTCTATGAGGCTCTGATCTGTTTGTGGAGCACCCAGCAGCCTCTGAAACAATGCTTCTTTGGAAATGTGGATCTAAAATGTGGCATTTCCCCCTTCCACCTTCACAAATTCTTCTTGGTATTAATGTTTCACTCCATTTGTCTGAAGAAAAGCATTGTCTAATCAGTTTTGCCCATTTCCTTGTGAGGTTGCTTGAAGATACACTATGAGGGCAAGAGGCAGAAGGACAAAGCTGACTTTCAGTCTGACTCCTTCTGTCACATATAAATTAAGAGCTCTAACTGCATCTGCATAACTTGAAAAGGAGCATGATCAGACTCTGGAGGTCTAAATGTTATTCTCTGGCCTAAGGAATTAATAATTTCCATTGTAGATCCTCCTCCAGCCTGAAGCTGAAAAAGCAAGTGCATCTGAGTGAAGTGTGGACCGGTACCTGTCTCAGCGAAGTGACAGAGAAGAAGATGAGTCCTGAGAATTCATTTGTCATTGGCTGGCCTATCACCAACTACGTTGTCACCTTCAGGTATCTTATCAGACATCAGACCTCCCTCTGCATCCCAGTAGCTACTCAGGTCTCCCTGTGTCAAGGGAAACAATGACTGAGGCTAAAGGGCCCATTTCCTTTTCCATTTCCTTACCCTGGAACCAGGGTAACCTGTGCTGGCAGCAATAGTTCTAGGAACAGCAGACATTGGGAAGGAAATGCTAGGAGAAAGAAAATAGTAATTAAAGGTCCCTGCAAAAATAATGAGGGCCCACAAGATGAGTTAACTCAAACTTCACAGAAAGGGATTTGTCTCTTATCTGAACACTCACCAGTTTGACAGGAAACCTGGTCCAGTTTGTTGCTGGGATTTTTTTGTTATTATTATTTTTGTTATTTGTTAAAATAGAACAGAAGAAGGAAAGGACTGTGCTTTTGTTCCAGGGCTTTGCAGGAAGCAACTCTGACTTACAGCCATATATAAATGAAATTGGGTAGAGTTTCCAAAGGCTGTTACCCATTCAGCACTTGTTTGATGATCTGCCTCCCTTTTTGTCTTCAGCTCAGCTGATGTGAAGGAACGATGGCTGTCAGTGTTACTGTGGTAAGTGGCCCTCCTTTCATCCTCCTTCCTGCTGGCTCCTCTACAGGCCTTAGAGAAATTTGCCCATCAAACTGTGCTCTGGTTTTCAGCATGCTAAGTGTCTAAGTGTTGTTTGAAAAATCCACCTTTGAAATCTGAATATAGATGCCCCTAAGAGAGTGTAAAATTGGTGGTAATAGATGGGAAAAAAAAGGGGATGCATCAGAAGATGGTATCATTGGAGCATCCTTTTCCCTTTGGAGCTGGAGGTTGACTTTGCTAATCACTGTGGAACTGTCACAAGTGTTACTGATTCTTCAGATGTTTTTGATTAGAAGTAAAATTTTTATTATGTTGCATCTTGAGGCTACAGTTTTTTCTTTTTCTTTTATGTTTTATATGTTGCTTCCACTAACACCCAAAGGTGTTTATATAGAGACAAAGAGGGGAAGGAATCTTCTGATTGTGGAGAACAGGAGTGATCCTGAGGGAAGGTATTATGCAGGACACATCCACCTGCACTGAAGTACTGCATGTGGGGGATTGTTAGTCTTTGTGCCCCAGGTAGATAAAGAAGTCAGTAAGAGCATGTGGCTTTACTATGAGCATTACATTAATGTATGTCATAATTAATCTGTATTTAGTACAGTGCCAAGGAGGATGTCCCATCCAAATTTTATGGCTCTTCTCAAATTTGGGTTTTTCTTTGACTTTCAGGCATATCAATGAGGTAAAGCAAAATGAGTATCTGAAGAATCTGACCCTTCAGATCGTTGTGCTGGATGATGACAACTGTTCTTCTGTAAGTAAAGCCAAGAATCTGCTCATCAGACCAAGACTACACAGGGCTCTGTGGAGTAAGGGAGGGAATGCAGGGCTGTGCTGATATTCCAGCATCTGGGTATCTGCATCCTTCCCACTTGGAGGGTTTTGGTATGACAAATGAGGAGGTAGACAGACCCTTACCAAACAGCACTTAATTCTTAAGATCATTCTTCGCCTGTGACTTCTTTTCTCTTTTCCTTTTGCTTAAGTTCAAAATTCATGACAGTTTGTGGCTGAGTGCCACAGTCAATTCCTATTTCCAGTGCTATGAATTGAGGATATTGATCACAGTCACTGGTGTGTTGTCCTGAACTAATTTACTGCAATGTGTCCCAGTCTAGCATACATTTTGTGGCTTCATGCCGAGCTTGGTGGGTCACATTTGCCTCCTGGGTGTTCTTCCTTCAAAGAGTGACCCCTGACACTCATGATTGATGAGCCATGTTCCATGTTCAGCCTTTTGAGTGACAGTGGCACTATAATCAGCCAAACACTGATGGGATCAAACACAGCATCTAAGCACCACTCACCTCCTGTGATTTCTGCTGGATGAAATCTTTGGATGCTATAATAGACCCATGACAGAAGAAGTAGTGGACAATAGCTTTCATGTTTTATACCCATCATCCTTTTTGGTGTAGCTCAAATTAATACAGCTCATCCAACTGTGAACATTTAGTAAAGACAGTCATTAGACAGAGATGTGACATCTTCCCCAGAATTTGAAGCTACAGGAAACTGCAACCAAACTTCTCACCTTTGTCTTAGTTTCCTGTATTTTCTGTTTGTCTTTCTAGACTACTGCAGTCAACGTGTCCAATGTGGAAACTGCAGAGAGTGTGATGAAGAAGACCCTTCTACAGCTTGGGCTCCCTGTAAGTAGCAGGTGACAGATGTAGGCTAAGGATCCTGGCAGCATCTGCTTCACAGGACAGTGTGGGTGTGGATAAGTGTAGATTTGCTGTCTGTTGCTTTCTGAGTGAAGGGCAACCTCATGGACCCTCACTCTGGCCCCTCTCAACTAACATTTTTCTCTTGTCTCTCATCCAACAGGGCAGGACCAGTGAACACCACCTCTGGGTGGTCTCAGGAAAAGATGAGCCTGCTTACCCTCTCATTGGTAAGAGCCCTCCCATACTGAGCAGCATTTTGGTGCTTAATTCTGGCACCAGAGGAACAAGTAATAAATTGTATTAGCATATGTGGCAGAGAAACATCACAAATTGCACTCTTCACTTAAAAAGCAATAGTAGGGACACTGTTCTTGATGTAAGATGTGACCCCAGGTTGGTGTGAGATGTCACTTGGCTTCTATCATCTCAGCATCTACACTTAATCAAAGTACAGTGATATCTTTGGAAAACTTCACACTTACCTCCCTTTTCCAAGCAAATCTGTGCACTTCTAGGTGGGAGCCCATCACACTTTTCAGCAGATGCTCCAAATAAATGGGAGATCTTTAGGCTGGCCTTCTTTGCAGCAGGTGTGGTGCAGGGATAGGACATGCTCAAAGCCTAATCCAGTCTCTCTGGCTGCTGGTATGAGCTTGCAGAGCCACAGGTTTGGAGGCTGGTCCTACTCTCCTGCTCAGCTTTTCAGGCATCTCCTCACAGGCAGAGCAGGAGGTCAGGGGCAGCCTCAGCCCACCTTCACTGTCTGTGACAGAGGTGTCCACTGATCTCTGTCAGACAGAGCATCTCCTGACACTTCCCAAGCCCTTTGCCTTCGGGCTCTGTCAGACCCAAACCAATTGCTGCAGTCACGTGGGCATTCAGCAAGAGTGTTTTAAATCTAGAGGAAAGCACTTTGGCAACTGAAAGAAGCAGAATTTTTCCATGGTCTGCTGGTGAATTACAAGCCTCTAGTTAGGAAGCTAACATGGTTATCCTTGTACTTGTTTGGTACTTATTTATTTTTCATTTTGTTTCAGTTCACAAATAATGAAACTGCTTTCAATATGGTACACAAAATGTTGCACCATATTGAAAACCCAGTTTATTGCATATGGGTTGTTATCTTCTGAACTGCTGCCTTAATCCAGTGCTAAACTGACATCACGAGCACGTGTAGGCCACTTGCATCAATGCCTTCACAAGCTGTTTATTTGAAAACTTTCCCTTCTAACAATTTGTGTTTAGGTTTTAGAAACTACTCAGGCTTGAGGGAGGGTAGGTGTGTATATGGGGGCTTTGAGAACAATCACAATGGTGTTTGAGTGCTACAGATCTGTAGGGGATGATTTCAGAAATAGAAGAAACATTTCAAAATAAACCACTGAATTTTGTCTGTTAGATTCTAAGCATTCACCATGGAGATCACCAAAGCTGGAATTTTCCAATAACAGTAAGAGTTTTTAATGTAGCTGTGCATTTTTGCTTGCTATTTACATAACTCTGCTCAACAGGGCACGAGCATCCCTTCAGCATCGCCTTGAGCTGTCTCCGTAACCCTGCTGACCAGCAACAAAGAACCAACAATAACACTCTCCTGGCTGATGGGACAGAGGCTTCCTTCCTTGCTCAGCTCCCAAAGGAAAAACAGTGTCAGTTTGTCCTGAAACCCAGACTCCAAGCTCCAGTGCAGCTGAGGAGAGGTAGGGGCTGCAGGAGTGTGGTACAGCCAGATAGAGACTTTCTTGCTGTCCAGTGCAGTGCTGAACTCTTCTGGCATCAAACATGTATCCCAGAGTTGCTCTCATACCTGAATGTAATGTAAAGAGGAAGAGATTGCAGAGAGGTGAAATTTCTCTGTTCAAATGTTCAGACTTAGCTTTCAGTCCTTCATTAGTCTTCAACTGCAAGTCATTGTAATAGAATCGTAGAAACTGCTGAGTTGGAAGAAAACCATCAGTATCATGGAGTCCTAGCCCTGTACCCAAGAACCCCACCACCCACCTGAGAGCATTGTCCACATGCTCCTTGAATTCAGACAGCCTAGATGCTGTGACCACTGCCCTGGGGAGTCTGTTCCAGTGCTCAGACACCCTCTGGGTGAAAAACCTTTTCCTGAGATCTAACCTAAACCTCCCCTGACTCAGCTTCATGCCCTTTTCTCAAGGCCTATCACTGGTCACAAGAGTGAAGTGATTCTTGCACTGCAGAGACAGCAAGGTTCCCTGAAGAATGGTGATTGAGAGTTTTGCTGATGGCTGAGAGATAAGTGGTTTCACTGCTGTATATTGTCTAACCATGCCCATTAAGAGTGCAGTTAATAAACAGGTGAGGGTAGAAAGTGCTTGTTTTGCTGGGAGCTCTGCCTTCTCTGTAGATCACTCGCTGTCCAGAAGGACAGACAGGTGTGTAATGAAGGTCTGTGTTTGGTTTCAGAGTCACTGCAGAAACACACCAAGAGGAAGAAGTCCTTGATTGACTGGGCCCTGCGGCGCAGCACCAGCACCCCCACGGGCAGCCCTCCTTCACAGTCACCTACCACACCACGGAAACTCTTCGGCCTGTCCCTGTCCTCTGTCTGTCCTGATGGAATCCTTCCCAAGCCAATCATGGTAAGCAGCAGCCTGGACTGCTTGTCTTGACGTAAATTTGATGTGTTTAGCCCAAAATTTAAAGCCACTTGCAGCATTGACGAGGATTGAATGGGGAAGAGGACCATTATTTACTTGTGATCCAGGCTCAGCTCAGTAACAGGGGTGGGAACAACCCTCTTCTGGATAATCCTACACTTCATTTACAGATGTCTGTCCTGCTTCAGTGGGTGTCTCCAGGTCATCCCCAGCTGACAAGGGGCAATGTCAGTGGATCCTGCCATGCTATGTAGCCTAGAACTCGCTCACTACAAGAGTCCCCTGAGCTTACACTTGTCACAGGATTAGTGTGCCCTCATGAACTTTATCTGCAGCTTACCTGTCAGGTTTTTGTTCCTGGTTAGATCAGGATAAATCTCTTGTATTGTTTTCTTTCCATTACTGACTTGGTCTTCTGCTAATTACATTACAACACGTGATGTATAATATACACAAACAAGAGGGTAAAGTGTTAGGCTCTAAAGTACAACTGGGTTTTCTCTCAGGATATGCTGCTCCTCTTGTACCATGAAGGTCCCTCTACTAGGGGCATTTTCAGACGTTCTGCCAACGCCAAGACTTGCAAGGAATTGAAAGAGAAGCTGAACTCCGGAGATGATGTTCAGGTGGATGGAGAGTCAGTCTTTGTGGCTGCAGCTGTCATCACGGTATGTGTGGCCAGGAAACTCAGCTCTCTGGGCTAATGGTACCTTCCTTCTTTAAGGAAGCAACGAGTCTTTATGGGTAGGGAGGATTTCAGGGGAGCAGAAAGCATTTTCCAGCAAGGAACATTTTCACCTGTTTGTGTACACACAGGTGATACAGTGACCTGATTTTCACATGCAGACATGTGCAGCTCCTCAGGATGGGGCTCCCTTTGGCACCTGCCCATACCAAACCACCCCCAGCAGGAAATACAGCGATGTTCACCTACAAGGCAGTTGCAATGTCTGTACAGTGCCAAATAACAGGGCAGATGCTGCACTGAAATATGAAGACCCATGTTTCAGTAAGGAAAAGCCTGTATTTTGTACTGGCAATTAAATATGGTCAGAGTAATTTAGGCACCAAAGTATAAAAAAAAATTCCCCTTTTTTCTTGTTGGCCTGATATTCAGGCACTTCCCAACATAAGACATACACTGAGTTGTTGAGTAGTCCCCTGAGAAAAACCAGCATTCCTCCTAGCTGAGAAATGTTTCAGAGAGATCTGTGCAGAGTCCTAGGGCTGAGTCCTCTGCTGGATTGGAAAAGGGACAGTCCTGCTCTGGAGAAGGGGCAAAACAGAAGGGCTGCCTGTTCATCCTGCAGTGCTGCCATAGAAGAGCCTGAGGAAGACAGCTTGGTGGGCATGGGAGGGGAGAATAAACATGTTTGTGTAGTGTCTTGTTTTATCTTGTGCTTAATATGAATAAACAGTGACTATATGCATTGTGAAACTGAAACCAGGAATTCAAAACTGACCAGACTGCTCTGCATATATATATTTAATTCAGGATTTTCTCCGAAATATACCTGACAGTGTTCTATCCTCAGACATGCACGGACTGTGGATGGAAGCTGTGGACACAGAAAATCGGGCACATAAGATTGAAGCTATCAAAAGGTTTGTAAAAGCTTTTGTAAAAGTTTCTTTTGGTGGGAAAAAGGGGATCATATGGGCCAAAGAATAGCCTTAATTTTCTGGGAGATTACTGAGAATGCTCCAGGCCACAGTGGAGGAGCTATTGCTGATTGCCAGTGTCACTGATCAGAAAATTTTCTTTTCAGTTTTTTGAACATCCTTAACATTTCTGACCCCAAAAAAGTAACTTAAAAATTCTCTTCTGATTATTAGTTCAAATTACCAGAACAAGTAAACTGAAAAAGCATAATAATTCAGCCACCAGGAGTGCAAAATTAACTCTTTAATTACAGTACCTTTATTCTTATGCGCACTAAATGAGGCTGATCATCAGTTAAAAGAAACCGCCCTGTTAAGGTGGAGACATGGACCTTGAAAACAGCTTTACTGCCTTGAAACTGCTGCCCTGAGCATGAGCAGTTTATCAGCCTCCTGTCAGATATCCTGTTTATTCATGGCTCAGCTCAGTTTTTGAACCTTACCATTTCTCCTAGGCCTTCTTTATCACAGCACAGTACACAGTGGCATGGTCTGGCCTGGAGCTGTCTCCTTTCTCCTCTGGGCATTCCCTGTTTAGTCAAGGCATTGTGGATTCCCTCCCACATGCTCTGAGCCCAAGCCCCTTGTCCTGCCAGTTCTATAACCAGAGCAGGTGGGAAATTTGGAAGCAGAGCTGTGGCTCGCACATGAGTTGGTGGAGGGGAGTGACACAGATGCACCTTATTGTCAAATGTGGATGTCTCAGGCTGGGTACAAAGGGGCAGGAGAGGGAAAAAGCTTTGGGATGCAACTTCTGGAATTCAAAGAGGAGATGTTTGTGAACATTGTTTTCCTTTTTTCCCACTCCCTGAATAGTCTCGTCAACCAGCTTCCAGAGGCCAACCTCATCTTACTCAGACACCTCTTTGGAGTCCTCCACCACATCGAGCAGAACTCTGGAGTGAATCAGATGAATGCCTTTAACCTGGCTCTTTGCATAGCACCCAATATGCTGTGGCTACCGAGTCCCACTGGGCCTGAAGAGGAGAGCCGGTCTACCAAGAAGGTAATCTTCCCTGAGTTTGGCCTCACCTCTGCTTTCCTCTTTCACTGCTTTTCATGGGCACTGCCTTCTGTAGTCTAAAGGAAGGCACAGAGCCAGTGGCAGTGCTGGTGAGTGGCACCCAGACCCCATCCTTTCCTCTGTGCAGCTGTGCCCATGCTGGGCAGGGTTTAGCACCTCAGACTGTCCAGGGTGAAAAGGCAGGCAGTGATTGCTTCACCAGATGAGCTTCCTATATGGTCAAGCAAGCACAAGAAAACTGGAGCAGCTGAAGTTGGACACTGCCACCTCAGCTGGAACAAAATAAGCAATGAGCACAACAGTGCACCAGAAAGGAGGAATGCTTGCTTGTAGCTGATGAGGTGTAAGCAATAGTGAGGAAAACTGTAGAAGGTGCTGTACCTGGCTCACAATACCAGTTCACATAGTTCATATTCTTGCCTCAGGTGTTCATGCAGATGCACTGCCACATTATTAACAGCTTCTTGAGGAAATTGCATCTTTGTAAAGAAATGAGACAATCTGAATATGATTTTACTTGCTCTGTTTCCATGAAACTGAATCTGTGAATTACTGTCTTTGCCAGGTGGCCTTGTTAGTGCAGTTTCTGATTGAAAACTCAGGAGAGATTTTTGGGGGTGATATTGCTTCCTTGTTCCAAAGACCTGACATAAAGAAGTCCAAAAGCTCAGTGGAATCTCTGGGTAAGTTGATGGTACTAAATCTTCCAGAAATATTTAAAATCTTTTAATAGGTAAAGTACTCAGACAAAAGAGTTTGCTTTACCTTCATGTTTCTTCTAAGGAGCAGCATGGAAAACCAGTTGGGTTTGGTTTTCCCTTTTCCTGTGAAGCATAGGCAGGAAGAGATAACAAAGCAGAGGGCTGAGGTGCAGAAACTCCAGTGTGTCCCCCAGAGATGGTTTTCTGTCTCTGTGGCTGCTGTTAAACCTACTCTAGCCATTGCAAGAATTTAGTGTAGCCTTAGCACTGCTGTGTCCCAGCAGTATTTTTATTTTCCAGGTTAGTTCTATAAAGTTCTATAAATCACATGGTTTGTATGGAAAGATATGGAGTTGTCTCTGTTAGCTATCCTATGGATACAGGCCATTGGTGAAAAGTGGTCATATGCCATATTAAGCCAGATTTTTTTTTATTATTTCCTGTGAGAATAATGGATTGTCTTTATTTTTCATATAACTTCCCTGTTTTGGTTGTGAGGTACTATATATATAGCAACAAATTAATTCGTGTCCTCTCCCCCAGACATAGGCTTGGCTCAGCATGATGATTCCTCTGATGAGCTGGAGTTTTCCACTTGTGATCCAGAAGGGCCAAAGCACCACCTGGAATCCGAAACAGATGCCATCTTTGAAGCACCCAGCAGCTTGTTCCTTGATGAGGATCAGGAAGACTGGGACTTGTTCAGCGAGATCACAGCGTGCTACCAAAGCAAAGCCCAGACCAATGCCAGTGCTGACAGCTACGAGCTCCTGGAGGAGGATGGCTCCTTCTGTTCCATGGGCTCCATGCGCTCGCTCAGCCCGGCCAGGGACCGCTGCTCCTCGGAGCCCAGCGTCTGCCTCAGCTCCCAGCTGCCCGCACAGGCCCACGAGCCGGTGGCCCGCCAGTCCAGCTGCGATGCCACCATCATGAGCAGCCACACAGACTACGTCCACAGGCTCAGGCAGCTGCAAATGGAGAGCCAGAAGCTCATTGATGAAGGCCTAAGCCCTGGGGTTAACAAGGCCAGGCAGAACTTGTTGCAGTCACCTCAGACCACCTCCAGGGTGAAGCAGCTCAGCCTTCAGAAGTCCAGCCTGTCCAACAGGTCCAGCTTCTCCAGCCTGTCCTCTACCACCACCTCCCCATCTGCCTCCTCACTTAGCTCCTTAGACAGTGCTTTCTCCTACTGCTCAGAGTCATCAGCCATCAGTCCCACAGATGTCTCGTCACTGCCATTCATGTTTGGCACTTCTGCCAGGCTTCGTGCAGTGTCTCCCACAGCTGCCAAGAGGTCCCAAAAAGAGTGGCACAAATCCTTCACATCTCCTGTGCCTTTACATCTGTGCAATCTGGACAGTTTTCATGAGGGTGAACCCAAGGCTGGAGAGACCAGTCATTGCGTTGGAGAGCAGAAAAGTTTTCCATGTGTCAGCAGAGCTGCCATGGGAAGCCCATTCACTGACATTGACTGGGAAGAAGAGGAGAGACAGCTGAGTTGTTCAGGGTGCCCTGGCCCAGGGCTCAGGAGCCAGGATTATACCAAAGAAAGCCCCGAGTACCCAGCTGCCAGCCTATCCCGTGAGACAGCCCCACAGGTCAGCCACCAGCAGCAGAGGGAAAAGACAGTGAAGAATATAGAAATCAAAGGCATTGATGACTGCCCTCTGAGCCAGGAAAGCCTGAGGCGCACCAAGATAACTTTTTATGTGGCCCCACATAAGGAAAGCTCTTGGGGGTCTCAAGTGGGAGAAGAGGAGAGATCTGTGACAAACACCAGCAGCAGAGACTCACCCAGCAGCAGCAGCGAGCAGAGCCTGTCCAAGAGCTTGCAGACTGTGAGAGTCCACATCCCCCAGACACTTTTCTATGGGCAGAACACCCCCCTTGTCCTGCAGTCCATCTCCAGGCGCTACCACCATAAACCAACAATCCCATCCCTGCAGGCTGAGCACAGAGAGAGCCCCCAAAGTGCCTCTGCTCCTGAGGGGCTGCAGAGACAGCCAGTGGAAATGGCGCAGGCGCCAACCCAGAGCAAGGGCTTGGACACATTCAGCCACACCATCCGCATCATCCTCCCTGACTCCATCCAGAACACCATCAGGGACTATTTCAAGCACGATGAAACCGAGCCCTGTCCCACAGCAGAGGTGGAAGCAGTGGAGAAGGAACTCCTCCGGAGCAGGGTGGAGTGGCTCAGGAGCCAGCCTCTGGCAGAGGTGGCTGCAGAGGAGCGTGACACAGCAGTGTTGGCAGAAGAGACATTTGTCTAAGGCGGTGGTTGTGGAGGAACTAAATATTTTTTTTGTGTATGTACAACAGAAAATATTCTGTAATATATGATCAGGGTGTGAAGAATTTAGGAGGCTGCATGGGGCAACAAGTGTAAAGTGACACTAATGCATATGTAATACCCATTTTGGTGGGAGGTGGGGGGGGTTGTTCTTATGTTTTCTTTATGCCCTTTTCTGATGAAAGAGACTTCACTGGCTGGGTGTGGAATGCAATGAATACCACCAAATTCTCCCTGTCCTTGAATTAGCTGACCTGTACAGGGCCTGACTCCATTGTTTTTAATAGCAGGAATTTATTTTCTCCAGTCAGCTGGTGATGTGGATGGATGACTGGACAACAGGGACAGTTAATGCTTCTTAAGAATTAGTTTAAAATCTTTACACTTGCACAAAACCCACTATTATTCACTGTTCATCACAAGCATTCATCCAAAGGAAAATCCTTCACCTCCATTCCAGAAATCACTGCTGCTTCACTCTGCTCATCTGTTGTCTGCTCTGGTCTAACTCACAGCCCTCAATCATTATTGGTTGAGGCTGGGTTCCAAAATCAGCAGCTGGAGCCCAGATTCTAAAATCCAGTATTCGTTGACAGACAGCATGTGTAACATTTTAAGCCCAAGATTGCTTTTTTTCTGGAATTAATTACACAGTGATTCTTTGTTCTCATACCTTCCCCAGATTAGCATTTGACAGAGACACAGCTGCCGTAAAGGAATGTAGGACTGTCACATTGACAGGGCTGTTCTTCTGTGTCCTCTGGGAGTGGCTCAGTAGCTAGGAGTTTCAGTCCTAGTGAAAGCTGACAATTTTCTGTCAATGCTGATGCCCTTTCTAGAGGCAGTGTGGATGAGACAACTGACTAAATTCCTAGTCATGATGAGAAGGACTTGAGCAGGGCTTGCTTTTAGCACGAGGTCAAGGAGTTGTGGAAGTTGTCAGGAATGTTGTTGAGTAGATGATGAAGCAAAGTCACATCTTGCCAGAAAGTTGTCACTCCATAAACTGAAACTGTCCAGGCTTCACCACCAGTGCTGGCTCAGAGAACACCGAGTTCCCCCTCAGCAGAGTATGTGGCCCTGTGCACTCCAGCAGAATGGATTTTGGGGAATTCCAGGCAAGGATGTGCTAAGCAGGCTGCTGGTAAGGACCACCAAAGAGATGCAGCCAGTGGAGTCCTGAAGCATCCCTCAAAGTCATGCTCAGAAGTGCCACGGGAAGTAACAGGACTTGTTAGAGGGTTGTGACACTGCCAGCTGAGCTGTAAAAAGATGCTGAGAGCACCACGTTAGTGTGACAGGTTGTTTTAAGAAAACAGTGGGAAAGGCCTCAAAGGTTTAAAGGTTTGGGATGGTTCATTTGAAAGTTACATGAGAGTTTTCTATGGTGGTATCTATCAGAGAGACAATCCTTTTACTCAGTCAACAGTGAATGGGTGAAGGAAAAAAGAAATACATGAATCCTAATGACTGAAAGGTTGTGCTTGTGGAATAAGTATCCCTGCAAGCTGCTGAGTGTCTGCAAATAGCCAGAGCTGGAGCTGCATGACAGCTGCCATGGTTCAGTCCTTGCATAGAGGGGAAAGCCACCTCTGTATAGTGTCAGATCCCTCCACTCATCTGCCAGGTGCCTGTAAGAGTCAGTGACAGGAACTCGGCCCAGTACTCCAAATTCACATCATGAAATACTAGGGCAAGGGAACCAGGGCAAAGCCCAGAGCCCTCTTTCCAAGGTGTATAGAGTTTGTTTTGTTAGATGAAGGGTGATTGCCTCTCACATGTGGCACTCTCTGTTCCAGATCACCGCAGTGCCCTTTGTGTAATGAAAGGTGTATATAATCATAACACAACTCCACCACCAACATAATTTTCTTAACACATGAACAGCAATAAGGCAACCACAGTCTGTTTCTACAGCTACAGTCCTGTTTTAATAAAAGACACATAAGTTCGTCATGTGGTGTTGTCACCTTGTGTTCCTTCCCTCTTCCACACTAAAATGATCCTCCTCCTCCTCCTCCTCCTCCTCCTCCCCCTCCTCCCTCCCTCCCTCCCTCCCTCCCTCCCTCCCTCCCCCGCGAAACCCTATATACACATTATTCCTTCTTTAAATACCGCTACTCCACAAACACCTTATACAACGACTCAGACTTTTATTACATGCTGACACTACAAAAAGCAACAATATCACAAACGCTAAGTACCGGACCACGCCTAAATGAGGTTGTCACCTCTGCAGCACACACTTCCAGTTACTGTTTGCTTTGCTTTCCAACCTCCACCTGCTTCCTCATGTCCGCCACATCCATGGGGACCCTCACTGTCAGACCATCCATCGACTTCTTAACGCACACCTGGCAGCCAAGGCGCGATCTGAGAAGAAAACATGCAGTGAGGCTCCTCTGTTCCCAAAGCGAGAAATCCCCCACCCACACAGGGATGTCTGGTTCCAGATGAGATTTCACTAAAGCTCCTGTTAAAGATCTGCTGGCCCTTAAGAGAAAGCAGCTCTCAAGACCCAGCTATAATACTGAACAAGCCCCATCCCCTTGGAAAGAGATGCCAAGTGGTGAGAATCTGTCTCAGAGCCTTGAGGATCTGCTTTGATCAGCAGGGATGCTTACGTGTCAGTGAGTCCATATGCCAAGTCCAGCATGTCTAGCTCCTCATCTGAGATGGCACCAAGCTTTTGGAAGGCCTCCTTGTCAAAGATGAGGTGACAGGTAGAGCAGGCTAATGTCCCTTCACAGGCACCTGGTGGAGAAGCAAATGACAAAAAATAAGGGGGTGAGAGAGACCATCTTCAGCAACACTGTGAGAAAAGGCCCTTTAACAAATATGGAGCATATCAAAAGAGACGCTAGGAAACACAACAGATGGATGCAGTTTCCAGCCTGTCTCTTCTCAAATTTTTACATCAGTTCTATGCAGCCAAAAGCACTGCCAGGCTGCTGGAATGCCAGTGTGACAGTGTGAGGTTACACTGCCATCTCACCATGCTGAGCCTCACAGCAAGCAGCTGGTGGGGAAGGGAAGCTTGTTGATGGTCTTGGCAGAACACAGTGGCACATGTACTCTTGCACTATTCCTAAGTACCCACTAACAGCACATGCACATATCCTGCTGCAACACCTACCAAATCCATCAATGGCCAAGTTGTGATTGACTACCACTTCCAGCAAACTCTGCCCTTCTTTGGCTGTGGTCGTTAGTCGCTCTCCATCCCGATTTATAAAATGCACTGTCACCTCATCCTCAGACCTGTAAGACACATTTGCAAAAATCACCTTTTCTGCACATCCACAACTGAGGTCTTTTGGCTGCGGCATGGCACTTAGAGGGAAATGTGCACACAAACACTTTCTCAAAGGACTGTGCATGAACATAAGAAAAATTCAAATTATCAGTTCTCAGTGGCAGGCAAATCTTAATTGCCCCAAAGTATTTCCCACTTTCTCAAACAGCCCAGGGAATAAATGTCTATCTGTGCACAAACAAGTGCAGGTGCTCTTCACGTGCTGCCCCTGCTTGGGCTGGCTGGCAGAGGGAGCTTGTGTAGGCAGGCAGAGCATTTGCTCTGGGCTGATAATCCTGGGCAGAGTGATGCTATTACAAGCAAACTGCTCGGGATCAGACGTTAATCCAGCAAGAAGGGCTCTTGTCCTTCATTTTTTGCTTCCCCTTCCCAAGGGGATTACTTGATGACTGTTCCTTTTCTGCTGCTTTTTCTTCCATAACTCTGCCTTTCCTTAACTCCATCACAGGGAGCCTTCTTGTGCTGAGACATGCCCAGCCCCAGCTTTTACAGAGCTACTGGGCTGAGTAACTTCCTCTGAGCTGATGTGATCCACGCTCAAGAAAAATTGCTAATTATTTTGACACCCTGCAAGATTTAATCTGGCCAAGAGTTATGAACATGGCCATCAGCTTCTTTTAATGATAACTTGCAGAAAGGGCATCTACAAATGAAAGGGAAACAGCATCCAGTTCATCTCCTCCTGACCAGGCTCTCACACCAATCTGGAGAAGACTGCTACACTGACAGCAGTGTTCAGGAACTTCTCACCAAGACAAGTATATTCTAAGACTGTTCTATTTGATATTTGTGAGAAAATATTTGTTCTATTTCAGAGGAAGCACATAAGCAAACACACGGTTTTTTTCCTTACTGTACATACCAAATGCTCACTTAGATATAGGAGGTCCCAGTTACCCCAAGGTCTCACCTCCTGTGCTGAAAGAAGGCAGCACCCTGGAAGTGGTTGGGCATTTTGTCCAGTAATTCTCAGTGTGGCACTGCCCAAGTGGCCATCATCCCAAAGCCCAGGGCATTCTCCAGTGTCCTTGAGCTTGATGAAAGAGAAGCTTCTCTTTCATCAGGTTGACAAGGCTAGTCCTCAAATGTCAAAACAAAACAATCCTCCTCATTTTTGATGGATCAGAGTAATTTATTCCATTTGTATGGCAAAAAGGCATGTTTCTAGGCAAAGTTTAGTTTATCTTTATGGGTGAAATAATATATTACACAATAGAAATGGTAAAGTGATAGAATTCCATTAGTGCTGCAATCAAATTGATTTTTCAGCTGGATAATAGTCAGAGGTTTGGAAAGATTTTACCAGGATATGATAAATTCAACACTGCAAATTCAGTGTATGCCAACTGATTATTTCCTCTTAAAAAATAAAATCTCAAACCTTGTGACACAGGAAACTGGTGAAAGAGGTTTCAAGAAAGCAGTTCTTCCCCCTGTCAATGTTTTCCCTAAAAGATACTTTCCAAGGCCATACAAACCAGCCAGATGCCTACAAGTTCTGCCAAAGATAATTTCATAAGCAACAAACCAATTAGAAAGAAATCCCATTGGTAATGAGTCTTCATAAATCCCACCAAGCAGGGTTATCACTATGACTTTTCTCTAAGGTCAGATAGCAAAACAGTTTCTTGTATTTTCTGCAATGGGTGGATCTCTCCCTCAATGCCTAGCAGATTACAGTCTCACCCAGTTCATACTAGTCTAGCAGATCCACAAATTACATTTATTTTACCTTCTCTTCCTGAGCTATCCCTAAAGAGAGGAAAGGCTGGCAGGGAGCCTGCAGTCGTTCCTGCTGTGGAAATGGGCCAAAGGACTCTTTGTCACCTCCGTGAGCCAGTTCCCAGCCATTAGCTGTGGCCCCACGGCTCTGCAGGCAGGACTGGCACCTCTGACAAGTCCCCACAGCTCCAGGGACGGGGAGCAGCGCTCTCAGGATGGGTCCTGGCACCACCTCCCCCTCCCTCCCCATCAGCATCTGCCCACCTCAGGTGGTGGTCTCGTCCCCCACCTCCCACAGGCCATGGCTTCGCTGGCCTCTCTCCTCCTCCTGCCACAGAGGTGCCTGCCCATCCCTTGGGATGCAGCATTTGACCCACCTGGATTGCCCAGGGCCGTCCTGGATCCCTTGCGAGGAGCTGAAGCCTCGCTCTGCCCACAGCTTTGCTGGGCTCTGGCGCGGCTCAGTCACAGCCCAGAGGAGAACGAGGCGAGCTCTGCTGGTGCTCAGCCCACGCCGCAGGGGCCGCATGAGCCCCAGGATGCCGTGAGCCATCCTGCTGCTGGGACCCGCTCCGTGTCCCCCCAGCTGTCCTCTGGGGCAAGGACAGCCCGATTAGGGACTTATACACACAGCTGGGAGGATGGGGGGAAGGAAAAAAAAACATAGTAGGACAGCCTTCCTGGGGGTGGAGGGAGGGGAAGCAGGAAGGAAGGATGGGCAAAGCAAAGGGATTGTGCTTGGATCTTGCTGCAGTCCAGCCCATCAGGGCATGGGAAGTGGTTGAAGCACCGGAACATGTGAAACATCACCTCCACATGCCAGTTTCCAAGCAATGCTCTCTTTGTTCTCTTTACAGATTTCCCTTTTAGGAGCCAGAACTAAATCAAATTTCAGGAGAAATATTAGTTGTGATGTCTAATCACACAAGGAGTTGCAAGTTGAGGGCTGGAAGAGCAGAGAGGCAGGAGTGCTGATGACTGCTGCCTTGAAGAGAGGGGCACACAGTTCCTACAGCAATGGAGTGAAAGCAAGACACATGAATTCTGCTCTTGACATGATGGCATCCAGCCACGTCATTGCCTTACCCAATACAGCAGGCTCCCATCTCTAAAACGTGAATATTCACTTACTTCACATGATGGTGGTGAGAAACAGACACACTTAGCTGCTCATTTGCAAAACTCTCTGTGGAAAAGTACATAAAGGTGCAGATAACTATCATTCATTTCATGCTAACTGATAATCCACACTACTAAGCCTTGATACCTTGCAGAAGAAAACCCTTAACTTAGTCCCAGAAACACAGTCACTGGTTTACTCTACCCTCTTCTACAGGGTAAATCAATATGAATTTGAGGGCCAAAAATACAACAGCAAATACAGTTTCAGTTCCTGCTTTCTGTGGAGTTAGGGAACAGCTCTCACCTCAAGAGAATGAATGGTTCCTACCACCAAATTTACAGCTCACCATTTGGTAGGATGTCTGCTTTAATCAAGGTTTTTAATGCAATAACATATTGGTAGCCAGTATAAGCAAAAAAAAAAAGTTGATACTGGACTCTCTAAGCAATTTTTACAGGGAAAAAACCACAGCATAAAATAGAAAATGTCTGCCTCAACACAGACACACACAGGCATTGGATTCATAGTTCTGAAGATAACCAGAAAGTTTTGGCTTTTTGCCCCAAAATGAAAGTTTTCCACCCAAAGTTTTCAGATTGGAAAGTTTGGAATGAGGTGCTTAGGCTATCTGAAAAAAGCATCAAAGACATTAAGGAATGTAAGTATTTTCCATAAGCCAGGAGGGAAATGTATTCTTCAGTTCAAGGCAGGTGTTCAAGCATTCAAACACACCTCTCAGGCAGCTCCAGTGGAGACAAATTCATGGACAATGCATAAAGGATTTTTAAAAAGTAACAATTCTCAGGTCAACTTTTCCAAGTGGTTTGCTCTCTCCTACAAGCTGCCACAAATTCTTCAAACTTCAAAGCCAAATTCTTGAGCTCCATCTCATCCCCAAATTTAAAACCATTCTCAGTCTCTGCAGCTGAGAGACTCTGGCCAGTTCTGCCTTTGCTTTTCAGGCACTACAGAGATGCAGCAGACAGCCCAGTTCTGTCTCTCAGCCATTTCCTTGGGAAGAAAGCAAGGCTTGCCACGAGAGTTACAAGGAGAGGGGCCACAGCACATACAAACCACAAAGCATCTTATCTCTCCAGCAAACCTTGAGCTGAGAGAGATACATTAGATATAAGCACAGCAGTTTCCACAGCAAGGACATTTGTGTGTTTGTCTGGCACTGACTCCTCTCCCTGCCAGGAACTCGGAGCACAGCAAGTGACAGGTCAATGTCACCTGATGGAAGAGCGGCCAGGGCAGGGAGGGAAGTCAGGGAGACTCTGAGGTGCAGCAAAGGGGACAACTGCTCCTGGGTGAAAGCAAAACAATTCTGTTGGGGCAGGAGAGAATCAGGCCCTTACAGTTTTTGGATAATCTGTTTTAAGATCTTGGAAATACTGAGAAAGGGCAGAAGCAAGATCTTCCTTCTAGAGTAAATCATTGTTCATTTAGCCAAGAACACAAAAATAGAAAGCTTTGCAAATAACCACCCCTACCATAAAAAAACAAACCAGACAATAAAAAACCCAAACCAAACAACCAACTAAACCAACAAAGAAAAAATATCATTACTTTGGGGAAAAAAAAAAAAAAAACAAACCTTCACAATTTTGCTTCACAGGTCAGCACATATTTTGTAAGAAGGCCAGACACAGCTGAAGAGAAACCTTAGCTCTGTTTCAAGTATGGTTTGGCTGGAACCAACTTCCCAGCAGTGCACACAGGCACATTGCCCCACCACCTCCCTGGTTTCTTGCCAGCAGGCCACGCTGTCACTGCAGTGGCTCTGCCCACACATCCAGCCATGTGCTGGCACACGCTGGTAAGGAAGTGGTTTCCTAGCTTGAAATACATTGTCCAGTATCTTCTGCAGCACACACCAGACAATGTGCTCCTCCCTCCCCCCAGTCTAGGCACTCTCATGCAAATACCCAAAACACCTGTGAGCTGCCTCAGCTCCACCTCAGCCCCGACTTCTGCACGAGTGAACACTGAAATCAGCACTGGCCCAACCCAGCCAGAAGCTACACAGCATCTCTGCAGCCCTGCACAGTGAGAAGCATACTTGGATTTTTGAGATACCAAACCCAGCTCCTCTGACCACTGTTAGAGTTCCTTGCTGGCGGGCAGAGCTGCCCTGGCTCAGGCACTGCCCATGCTGTGCAGGTGTAGAGAGAGGCAAGCTCGTGCTGGTCCCATGGGGGAAGTCTCAGGGACTGTAGTCAGAGCAGCAGGCACACAGACCCAGGAATAATGAAGATTTCCAGAAGGCAGCCTTCATTAATTGGAAAAGCAAGAACAATTTACCCCTCCCCTCCTACCACATCACTGCCTCACAAATACTCCTGTAGGGAAGCAGATATGGGCTGCTTGCTGACACAGAACTAAAGCACTGAACAAAACTAACATGCACCTTTCCCATTGTCACTTTAAAAACCCATTAACCACCTTTCCTGTTCCAGAGCAAGTTGCTAATAAAAGCAAACAGAACAACTTGTACTGGTTTGACTTTTTGCAAGCCTACAAACCCAGACAGTGCTTCTGCTGCCTCACAAGAGATGCACTGAGCACAGATCCAGGACAAAGTGCACACACCAAGTGAGCTCAAGTCACAGATACTGCCACAGAGGCTGGGGCTTGGGGAGAATATAAATGTGCCTCAATTTCAGCATCTCTCAAACAAGACTGCCCCATTCAAACCTTCCCTAGATGCTCAGCAACCTCCTGAGAATGACACAAACAAAAGGAGCAAGAGCCATATTGTCACCACTGCAGGAGGGCAGACATGCAGTAAGAGATGGACTGGCACTGCAACAAGAAATCACAACGAATTCACAACAGGGCTTCTGGACTGCAGCCACGTCTGACAATGCAGCTGCTGCCTGCCTGGGTGAAGGCCACTAAGAAGTTACTGTGGCCCAGCCAAGACCTTCACTTGCACATGCTTCTCCTTCAAGCATCCAGTCAAGGATGCTTCAAAGATGGATGGCAGTGCAATAGTGCTGCATGTGGGGTATAGACAGCCTTCACCATAACCTCCTAGCTCAAGATCAGCTTATTTCACACCCCCTTCAAACTTGTTGACTCAAGACCAATCCCAGCCTGCACTTCATTAAAGGATGATGCACAACAACAGGCTATAGCAATCATGGGGACTTGTAAATTTTAAATTAGCTCTGCTCACCAGAAATATGTGTATTAACACCTGCTCTGTGCATTCTAAACAGAAGCTGAAAGTACAGACTCTTCAACAAGCATCCAGTATTACTTTTTGCAGTTTCAGCACTACTTTTTCTCTAATACCTCCTCATTCTTCCACTTCTCGTTATACTCCTCATCCTGACACCTATCCTGAAAAGCTTAATCTTGGAATTGCTAGTAACATTTAGAGACTCATCACCTGGAGTTAGATACTCACTTAGGCATTGTTCAGACACAGGGACCTGCTCCCTTGCCTACAAACTGCACTTGGAACTGCAAACCTGCAAGACAAAAGCCAGCCTCAGCCTAGCACTTCATACATTGAGGGCCAGACCTTTTTTTACAGAATGCTTTGGGTTCAAAGGGATAAAGATCATCCAGTTCCAATCCCCTGGCCATGGGCAAGGGTGCCACCCACCAGACCAGGTTTCTCAGGGCCTCATCCAACCTAACCTTGAACATTTCCAGGGATGGGGCATTTTTCTTACCGAAGTAATTTTTCTGCAAGGGAGACATTAACATCACATGTGGCCTCAATTTACATATGGGTATGCAACAGTTATGGGTTGGCATTAGACAGAGGAATTCTGTTCTCTGCCAGCTGTCACATGCTCTGAGATTATATGCCCTGGTATAAGACATTTAAATTTACAGCCAAGATTGAGTTATGCACAGCTGCAAAGCTGGCAAGGAGCAGAGCAGTCGTGCTGATGGTACAGGGCAAACAAGGCATGCCTTGGGTGCTCTCTGCTTTCTCATTGCAGTCTGTCTTTGTAGGTGCTCCAGCAGCTGCCATACGAGTGCCTACAATTATCATACCTTACCCTGTACATTACCAAGCTTAGGATGCTGGAAAATGCTTGTGTTTCCCTCCAAACATATTATCCTAAGCAAGAGATTAATAAACTGTTCATCTACCTAGAGAAATTCCTACAGGGCTTGTCTGCATCAAAGCAAATCAGAATTTGGAGACCATGCCCTTGCAATTCCTGCTTTGGAAAGAGTAAAGAAGAGAAGGAGGAAGCAATCAGTCTTATTTTCTGCAGTTACTTTGTCCTACTTGGAGTCAGTGCATCTCAGGCCAAATGCATTAGTCTACCAAACAGACTGAACTCAATGAATATTTTACTCTACAGAGTTAGTTTGGCTTTTCTTTAGAGTTCTTAATAAATTGCACTGCAACATTGCAGAACCTGCAAAAAGACAGTGTCTCTAGTCCCCCAGCCTTCCGAGAGCCTTTTACGCTCTAGTCTGCCCCAGTCCCACAGACAAAAGCAGATGGGCCCCAAACATTTGTAAATATGGCTTAAACTCAATCTGAAACATCCCAGATCAACAAATCCAACAAAATCTGTCTACAAAAATTAGATGTTAAACACAAATTTCTGATCCTAAACTACAGAATGCCTTACAACAAACTAGAAGAATAGGACCATTTTTTTTTTCACATGGTCCAGTACAGTAGCAGTCTTCAGCCTGTAATGCTTTACACTTCCATTTCTTCAAAGACAAACTGAATATAGATATGGAGCATTACTAAGACTCAAGTCTCTCAGGTAATGTCCGTTGAGGAGCAAGGATGCTAGAAACAGCAAGAACAGGATCAACCTTTCCAGACCAGTGCAACCTTCGATTGAAGGCTGCTGTGGCATTAAATGAGACCTGCAATTCCTCCAGTGCTCAGGTTTTTTGAATCCTGGCAGGAGGAACAAAAAAAAAAGACTCACCTGTAGAAACTGAATCCAAGCCATGCCTGGTGGGATTTGCAGAAGCCTCAATGGCTCCACACTTCATGTTTTGTTTATAGAAAAGTTCAGGTCTCTTCCCCAGCACCAGATCTCTGAGCACTAACACGTTCCAATGAAATCTCCACCTTATTCTGCAGTGCAGCAGCGATTAGGCAGAGCTTCTGTGAGGCCCCTCTTGACAACCACCAAGAAAGCAGCTGCAAATAAAGATCACACAGTTCATTAGCAGAGAGGTGGCAGCTGCCACTCTTTCCAGTATTGGCTCCAGCTGGACAGCTGAGGGGGCTGGGGAGGAAGAAAGGGCTGTTACTGAAGCTGTTCCTTTTCACAGTGATCTCCTCATTTGTGAGGGAGCTCCCAGGCTGACCTCTAGGCACCACAAGGCAGATTTGCCCAGCTACAAGACACAGCACTGGACTTAAAGCAAACCTTAAGTAAGCAGCCAGACACAATCTGCTGAATTTCTCTGAACTTTATTGGCACTTCAGGAAGAACAAGGTATGGATTTTAACAACTCCTCTGAATAGGAAAAACATGTCTTAATCAACGTTCTCTCTGCAGATAAACGCATGGACCCATGAATTACTCCACAACCTTAAGGAATTGGTGTTTTATTATAATCCAGTAAAACAACTGGTCAAAAACCTTCAACATAATTTACAGCAACAAAAAATAAAACAAGTAAAAATAAGCCAGGCAACATGTGATAAAGTACTTCCCTCCCCCCACCCCCAAGAGGAGTAGTTATCCAATTAAACTGGAACATGAAGAGGAAGAACAATTCACTGTATTCTAACAAATAAAAAACGTGTCTACAAATCTCACCATAATACTGAAAGCTTCTTACATTAGTTTTCTTGCAAAATATCATCTTTATAATACAGTATACATATCCAAGGGAAGGAGGACCATAAACATACCCTCCATCCCTTGACTAATATTTTCTAATTGTGCATAGCTAGAAATATTGAAATCAAATATCATTAGATACCACTGGAATATAATACTGGTTAAAAAGAAGGCAGGGCTGAAACAACTACAAAGAGTTAGGTGGACTCACTGGCACAGGCTGTTCTATTCCTTTATTGGACCATGTGGAATTAGAACGTTTTAAAAAAACCATATAAACAGAAGTCATGCCAACATCATAATACATGAGAGCTCAGCAGTGTTGTGTGACCCATCAAAGCAGAAAATTACTGGTTTTTTATTTGAACAAATATTCCAGGCACCATACATCAGCTTGTTAGGAAATTATTAAAATATTAGATAGGATTTTCTCCCCTCAAATGCATCAATAGTTGCCATGGACAGAGCAGAAGTGCTGAGAACCAGCTTTAAAGCACCAAAACAGAAGTTTAAAGGTTGTCTGTTCCCCAGTAACAAGACTCATGCAGAGCCAATGCCAATCACCTTCAGTATAGGAATATGCAAACACATGCTGACAAATTTAACTCCAGTCTTTCATCGTGACTTTCATGGTACTGAGGCATATTTTTCTTGGCTAACAAAAAGCTTGCCATGTCATGTGCCCCTCAAAAGCACTCTGTGTCCAGGGGAGAGAAGGGGGCTCCCACATGACACACCTGGAGGTTTAACATGCATAGGTTGGCATGTTGCTTCTAACAGAGGTTGGCTGGTATTTGTGTGAATCCCCACACAGACTTACACTGCTTTCAAAAAATAAAGTAACACAGAACTGGTGAGGTTTCTTCCAGCCACCCAAGGAATTCTTGGGGAAATACTGCAGTTTGTTAACACTATCATGAACATTTTTTTGGCACAGTTCCCCTTTGCCCTTTTTCATACACCAGGGAGCTGAAAATGCTCCAGTTTTCAGATGTTTTCCTTCTATCACCATTACCAGTAACATCATACAAAAGGAGAATATACAAAACTGAGCAGGTCACAAAATTTGGACTCATGCTAGGCAAGAAAATAAATCCCAGGCTAACCTAATGACTTCCTATAGGGACAGGCTAATCCGAGGAGGGCAAAACAAAGGAGGACTTCACTTTAGGTGGAACCCATTTTTAAGGTGACTCTCCTGAAGGTTAACACTTCCTTTTATGAGGGATCAAGGCACCATCCAATTCAACCCTGAGCATACATGGCTATTTCCTCCACAGAAATGGCAGGGAGGACTTTGGGTAGCTACAGCATGGGCAACTTGGATGACAGGATGGTTATTACAATAACTGGCACGAGCAGCTCTCAGGACCACTCTCACAACCACTTGTATCCCATTTCTAAAAAGAAAGCCTTCTGTTCTCAAAGCTACAAAAGGCCAAAGCATCCTTCTGGGGAAGGAAAAGCACCTGAGCCAGGGATGTGGCAGAGTGCTAGTGAGGACTGAAAAAGCAATTGGACAAGTGTCTCAGGAGCCTCTCTCCTCAAATACTGCTTGAAGCCAGGAAGATGGATGCAGTCTTGTACATGACCCAGATATGAGAGCAGTTTTTGGTCCCCAGCTGCTGACCACTTTTTATGATTGCATCTAGTTTAAACTAAAGGTGTCTGAGCTACAGTAGATCTATACACAGTCATAAGGCACCAACAACTATGTGCTAAAAAGGCCTCTTACGGAAAACCCTGAAATTTTGTTTACATAATTAGAAAAGTATCTATTCAGCAACTACAATAATTTTTAGTCTTTTACATTTCTACCTCCCACTTCAGGTTTTCATTGGCAAAACCAAAAAGGAAGGCAGTGTGCTTAAGCTATCTCTGCCTCACTGGTTACATTGAAGTCAGACAAATGATAGTGAACAAAGCCATTGACCAGAGACAAAACCTCTAGAAAGCAGGGAATTTGAGGCTTCAAACCACACTGTATCAGTGGAAATACTCCAAAGGCTTCCTCATGATTAGGAAATTCAAAGCTCCATCATTAAACAACAAAATGTAACACCAGCAGGAACACCACAGAATCTGTTTGGTCTGCTTATTTTTGTAGGACAAAAGCTTTGGTCTTTTAGAGAGAAAGTCTATATTTTACCTTCAATTCTTCTTCCTAAGCGCCAGTCTCCCCTTTTTAACTACATGTTGTGTTAAGTCAGAAATTCAGACCCTGGCTACTAAGCTTAATCCTGAAGCTTGCACAGGTTAGTAGGAAGGCAGAGTGTCAGACTGTCAGCTCTTGACTATTTAATGATCTGCTGGTCTCCCCACACAATGGGAGAAGACAGCAACACAAGCCACCTCAGTGGGCAAACCCAACACACTAAGATTTTACCCCAAGCCAAACAACTTCAGATTTTGCCTAATATACATTTTCTTCCCCAAGCCACCCCAGGCAGACGTAATTACTATTCCTTCTTCTGTCACTTAACTCCAGCATTTGCCCAAAACTTGATAAATAAGACCATGGTCACTCTTCTGTAGTGGTTCCAGCATAGCACGATTATGAGTGATGATGGGAGAGGATGGGAAAGAGGGGAGAAGAGAGTGCAGGGCAGCAGGGGAGGGTTTACATGGACTCGAACTCGTCAATGCGCTGCTTGGTGTTACCCTGCCGAATCTGACGGAGGGTCTTGTACTTGTCTCGGCCCAGGCGCATGTTCTCAGCGTGGATCATGTCGTTGGCTGTCTTCTTGGTTTCATCCCGAGCGTTTGCCAGCTCTGAGGAAAGAGCCTTTGGAGGAGGAGAAACAGACAGCCACAGGTTAGTACATTGCAGAGACTCAAAGCTGGACAAGGAGATTTCCTGCCAATTCTCCTACAGATCCAGTAGCTATAGAGACAGGAAACAGACAAGCCCAGTGTATTCTTCTGGGCAACCTGCTCTGGGTGACCTTGCTTGAGCAAGGAAGTGGGATCAGATGATCTCATCTGATCATTAGGTTGGAGGTCCCTCCAACCTAGTCAGATCAATGATTTTGTGGAAGTTGTTAATATTTCTCCATAACATTTAAAGGTATAAAACATCAGGCAATCTGCCAGCTATTTATCTTCATCTAGCAAAGTTAAGAAAGATTGTCTCCAATGCCTGCACTTTAAAAGAATGGCCATGTGGAGGGATCCCTGAAGACAGCATCTTGCAGAATCTGAGGAATTACTGGCTTTCCACCAGAAAAGGCACATTCTGCAGAAAATAAAATACACCTCTAGTGTATTTAACCGTATGTAACCACCACAGTACAATGCAGAATAAGCAAAGCCTGTGCAAGTCAGGCAGCACAACTAAATGCTTGGAATTGAACAGCAGAACACTGGAGCTCCTCACAAGAAGATGGTGCAATAGTGCTGTCTCTGTGCTGAGCCCTAGTGGGCTACTCCAGGGTTTTGCAATGCAGAGTTTTGCAACGCAACCCAGACTTGACAGTTAGAGACAGCTGCTGGATAGGAATCAAACAAAGTTCTTCAATTCCTTGCAGACAGGGCTATGAACAGCTGTCAGGTGGTTGGCAATACTCGCAGAAAGAATGCTACATCTGACAGATGCTGCTTGTTGGCTCTGCTTCAAAATACTTCACTGCTTCCAGTAAAATTGAAGTCAAGTGCCAGGAGACAAGATCTGCCTCTCTACTCAATGGTTAAGCAGCTATCTGGCAAGATCATGATCATCTCCCTTTCCTGCGTCTCCCCTCATTTTTTAAATAACAGCAATACCTTCCAGCTGCAAGAAATATTGAGAAAAGTAGAAGCAGCACCCCCACACACACACACTTTGCTGCCAGCTTCTTACCTTCAAGTGTTTCTGGACCCTCTCATTCTTCTCTGCTTCAGTGGTGCGTTCCTCCTCACTGCGGTCCTTGATGGTGGCCTCTGACCGTAGCTCAGCGCTGGCTTCTGCTGCATTCTCATCGTGCTCATCATCATGCTCATTCTCAGAGTGCATGGGTTCAGTGACATGAGGAGTACTCATGGCAGTCTTCAACTCCTCTTTGGTCTTCTCTAGGTCCTCCTGCACCCTCTGTGCCTGCAGTACGATATGCCACAGTGAGTCAGTCAGTACAATCCGAGTGCCTGAGATTTCTCACAGAAGCACCACTTGGTGCTTTTTACAGGAAACCTTGCACCTCTGAAGGGTGGAGGTATTCCAAAGCTACTCAGCCACCATCATTTGCAAAATTTTCTGTTGGATAACACTTCAGAGATCTGAAGAATGCTTACTGTTATCGGAAAATGGGCTACAGGTCTAATTAGCCAAAAATCGCTACATGGAGTTAGAATAAGTCACCCATTCCATGGAGAAAGCCAAAGCTGTGTATTTACAACAGCCTCAAGCTTGCAAGCATTGAGTCCAGCATGGAATCTAGGGTAGTAGTTTAGGTTACAACCCAGAACAAAGAGCAATTCCACAGAAGGTATGCCACTTGTTCAGATTCTGCTTTACCTTATACTGCCACTCCTGTGCCTCGCTCTCCTTCTTCTGCCTGGCCAGCTCCAGCTGTGTGATCCTAGCTGTGAGTTCTGCCATCTCCGCAGCCTGCAGAAGAAAGGCTTTTAGCAGAAACAAAACCCAAGATACTTGCTAAAGGAAGCATTTAGTTGAAGTCCTGAGTGAAAACATCTTTTCAGTGAGAAGAAAGCCTTCCTGTTAACTTCAGTTAACCTCCATGATGAAAGAGGAAAGGAAGCAAAAAAAAGTTTTGCTTTTCATTGTGGGTTGGGTTTTATTTGTTTGTTGAGTTAGCTCTTTTTCCTTCTCCCCAAAACAGAGCTAAACTCAGTTCTTTGAATCCAAACCAGGGAAAGCAACACTTTATCATTATCACATACAAAAAAAAAGCAAAAAGCACTACAAATCTACTGTATAAATACACTTTTATTTACATATCTACTTGAGGATAAAAATGGAAGAACCTATGAATGTAGTGCTCCCTCACTATATTCATAGCCTGGTTTGCTTCAAAAGCTTAGATGCTTCCCCTGTCACGATTGTCCCTACTTGATTTTCAGTTCATCAACTTACCAACTGTTCCTGGGTCTTTTGTTGATCATGAGATGCTCTCAATAGGGCCTCCTTTGCCTCTTCTGCTTCTCTACGTTCCTTAGCCAGCTTCTCTGCTTCCTCCTGAGCTCGTTTTCTCTCCTGTTCCAGCTCCAGAGCTCTGCGGGTCTGTTCTTCCAATTCTGAAAATAGGGAAGCATGTTTCAAGTCACATCAAGTAAAGGTCAGTAGAAGAGGAAAGTCTGTCTGGATAAGGATTTTCCTTCAGAGGGACAGGTAAAGAAGGGATGCAAGCAACTGTTCCCTGTCCTCTCCTTTATATTTTACTTGGAGCTATAAGACTAAAAGCCAGTCCCACCCCCAAAGGATTTGTGGGGAAGCACCCATCCCAAAATTACATACCTAAGGGTAGAGAAGCATTCAGTATTTTGCTTGGGCAACACCACACTAACTCTAGCCAAGCAATTATATAATAAATCACCACAGCAATGGCTGGTGTGATCTCTGCTACACTTTTTGACTCCTTCCTCTATAGATATGCTGGGATGCAGCTTCCAGCCAGCACAGGGACAATGGCAAGGTACTTCTGCTGCCAGGAGAGATATCCTGGCTGTTACCATTTCTTTAGTGCATATCTTTTTTCAGCAACTGCATATGGAGGGCTTACATTCAGCTTCAGGAGGCCAAACCAGGGCCCTAACATCAGTTAGCACAAAACGCTGGAGAGACAAATTGCTCAGAGATGCTCATAGCTTTACTATTTGAACCCTTCTCACTCAGACTATTCATCATCAAAGGAAACACTGAAAGATTTCCTATTACCTTGCTGAGCTTTCTTGGTTTGCTCCTCAATTTGCTTGAGTCTCTCCATCAGCTCCTCCTTCTCACGTTCAATCTTCTCCTTCTCCTTTTCTGCCAACTCCCTCTTCTTCTTCTCATTCTCCAGCAGGGCTCTGATGGAAGGAAGTCACAATGTAATTTCAAACCAACTTCCTAGCAAACACATAAAAAGAGCACACACGAGATATGCTCTACAGCACTCGGACAATGAGATTTACTCCAGATCTACCTCTTTACAGAAGTGCAAAAATAAAAAGCTCTGCTGGCATTCATCTCAATGACAAGTTCATAAGTCCAAGAAAGTAATAGAAAGTCACATTTGTGATGAGTACCATTACTACCAACCCATTAGACCCTACTGAAGCAGAAAGCAACCTGCTCTATTTCTGGCTCAAGCAGATTAAGGTGCTGCCAGCCATTTATCCAGCACATAAGGCTACTCATGCAGTGATTGGTCACACCCAGGTTACTCAGAACCCTACCAACCTCTCCATCTGTTTCTGGTGTTTCTCTTCCCGAGCCTGAGCCTTCATCTGCTGCACCTCGATGGTGTCTGGTTTACGTCTGCGCATGTAGAGCTCGTGGTTCCCCATGCAAAGTGCCAGGATGCGTTTGTTAATCCGTAACCGAGGGGCATAGAATACAAAGTCCTTGGGACAAGAAGAAGGCAGCATTAGACCTGTTCTTGCAGCATAAGAAGCCCCTTATGCACTGTGCTCTAAGACCCTGAGCATTTTAGAGTTGCCAGCCAGCTTTTCTTAATAATGTCTAATTTATTGCTGGTGGCAGTTAGGCACTCCTTTCCGGAATGGATTTCAACCTGACAAGCACACCCAGGGCAGGAGCACCCAGTGTGTCATCCCAGGGCTCTGGGTTTCACTGTCACACGTCACTAGCACCAAGCACACAGCATCTTAGCATCACCATTTCATCACAAACCAGCAGGGCTGCTTTACCAGGCACACCAAGTCCCTGGCTTCTACCACCTTCCTTCCCACTTCAATAATCTGTATAACAGCCTGGCCAGCCACATTGAATGTAATGTATTGGCTTATACCAGAAAGGGTGTCAAATGTTACAATCAATGGATAAATAGCTTGTTCTGTTCAAAAGGAGCAAAACAGCAGGGAAATGCTTTCAAGCAGCAATAGAACAAGAATGGCCAGAAGAACAGAAGGTACTGGCTAGCACCAGAAATTATTAGGCCTCAAAGATGAAAGCAATTACATTCAATATAAATTTGCAAGGAAAAAAACCCCAAATGCAAGGAAATGACCTAAAGCTACTGCTTTAAATAAGGTGAAAACCTGCAAAAGATCATCCCACACACTATTAAGCAAAGGGCTACTCCCTGCCACTGATGTTAAAAGCTTAAGCTTATACTAAATTTCTACCCTCTTAGTCAGAAAAAAGAAATCATAACTATCACTTAACTGCCCTGAACAGGTCTCCCTGCATACATCAGCATTCATGCTATTGATGAAAAGATTCTGTGCAAAAAAACCCGGAAAGTTCCCAAAACCAAACCCACAGGAAGTGTTCAGCTAAGAAGCTGAAAGTTTAATAGCTTAATACGAATCTTGCTTCTTACTGGTGCTTTCTTGTCAATAGGCTTAATAACAAACTTCTTGTCATTGAATGAGATATTTCTGATCTCGCTCCAGGGGAATCCAATTTTCGGTGTTAGCCTGCAAAAATGGGAAGCAAAAAGAAATAAGAGAGTCCAAAATAATTCCAAATTCTTGACTTAAAATATAAAGCTCAAAATTATACCAAATCCACCCTCGTATTTCAGCACTCTTATGGTAGTTGAAATCAGCAGACAAAATCAGTCACACAGATGAAATACAAATATAAGAAGCAGTTTTTCAATCCCACTTTTTTGTTTTTTAAATGAAAATCTGAATTGAAGAATGCATCTATAGCAGGAAGACTAGGAATAAAGTGAAACTATCTTGAAAAGATTTGCCAATTTCTTGTATTTGTTGCTCCAAAGAAGCACATTTTATGGATTGTTCTGGCAATGTCAAAAACACAGCCAAGAATGATATACATATTGTGGAGTTTAGTTAAAGATTTGAATTCCAGGAGAGATTTATTTTGAATGACTTTATATTGGAAAGGAGCTGAAGGCAGAGAGGGAGAGGTGTTTATTACCTATCATTCTGCTCATAAATGTTGAGTCCAAGAGCATCTACACCTAGCCAGAGCTCAGAGCCTTTCTTGTTCTTAATGCTGAAGTAGTTCACACCGTACATTTCCAAATCCTGTGCTATTTTCAGGTACTCCAAGACAGCATCTTCCCTGCAGCATGTAAAAAAAAAGCAAATATTCTCTTTTGAGTCTTTAAGCCATTACAGGAAGAAGGTGCTATCTTCCCACATGGACAGAGCAGCAACAAGCTGGCAAAGGTTCTAAGCATCACCCTAGTAGATAATTACAAACTCTACAAATTCAGTCTTGTTTTACTAAGAACAGCCAGCTGACATGGACCAGCAGAGGCATGTGAATCTAGTTACTCTGAGCAAAATAACCTGAAGAATGCTAATTTATCCTGAAGCAAGTCACAGTTTTTTTCGTAATGCATTTGTACATTACACACTAACATTTTAAATACAGCAGTTTCACTGCATTGGTTACCTAATCATTCCTCGATGCTCCTCATGCCACACCTGGATCCTCTCCTCCCACTGGTCCTTGTTAAGCTTGTGCTGCTCCAAAACCCTAGAGAGAGTACATACATGGGATGTTTCAAAGCAAGCACTTCATATATGTACACACACAATCACATCACTCTATAATAATGCTTCATTAAATACTCCAGAGTATCAGAGTTCCCCCACAAAAATACTCCAAGAAATACAGCTTCATTAAAAGGCTAGATTAAAACACAATGGTCAATATTCAGACTTCTAATAAATGACAAACTTTATTCAGTTTCTTCTCCTTGTAGCATATTTTGTTTTGGAGCTTCTCTCACTACTTCTGATTAGAGTTTCAGAGTAGCAACAGGAAATTTAAGGTTAAAGCCCTTAAATAATTGAATACTAATCTAAATGCTCGAACTGGCACAAGGCTGTATTTTATTCTAAGCATTGCAGTCAAAACACCCTATACATTAAAAAAAAATTAGAAATCACAAACCCTTTAAGAAAAAGAATGTCTAAGACTATCCAGGTTCACTTGCCTTTGAGGGAGCAGTTTATCACTAGCAAGGTAGCCAGACTTGTGCACATCTTTGTTGAAGTCTCCATATTTGGACTGGACAGCATAAGAAGCCAGAAGAACAGCTGTTTCTGGGGGACAGTAAATGTCATCATTCAGAATTGCCTCCTTCACTTGGAGAAAGAAAAGGCGCTGTGTGATGTCCTGGATCAGCTCTTCTGCCACATCTTCTGGGTAGAACTTGGCCCGGAATTTGAAAAGCAGGGGGCTTTCTTTACGTACATCCTGTGCTGTTACCTGGAACAGAGTTGGCAGATTTTATAGCCCATATACAAGTGAAATGGAGCAGTTTACAAACAGGAAGACAAGCATGCACTAGAAAAATAATTTCTCCTTTCCAATGTAGAAGAGTGTGCAGAAAAGCAAGGATTTTCAACTTACTGCTAAATACCTCATCATTTCTCCCCGCTGGACTTTCACAACCCAGTACTTATGACTAGTGGTAGCTAAGTTATTTCCCAGGTTTCTCCCCAGCCAAGATGCTCACATGAGCACAACATCAGCATTTTACCAGGAAGGGTAACAAATCTGGCCTGGTAAACAGAGCTAAATGCAGGACCAGGTCAGATACCACAACTCCTCATACCCTGGGGAGGGAGTGTGTGGACACCACAACACCAGCTCACCAATCCTGCAGTACTTGAGGTGCATGGCTAGGCAAGAACAGATCCCTGACAGAAGTACGGGGCCTGAATTTGCCCCTGCACTCTCAGAAGGGAACAAGGACAAGCAAAATTTTGGAGCAAACATACCTTTTTGTTCAATTTTAGCCATGTTGAGAAACCCTTGGTGTCTTGATACTGAAGTCCAAAAAACCAGACCTCTCGCAAACCAATTGTCTTGACAACCTGAAAGAAAGGTGATTATTGACAAGATCCCCAGATGGACTGAACTTACCAGGGGCTGAAAACATGTTAGAGGTAAGTTCAGACAAAGACAGTGCCCTGAGCACCTGCCTCTCCTGCTGCAGTGCACAGAAAGATTTCTGGGCATCTAAGAGGTCTTAAGTGAATGTGTGTAATTCTTTGTACTCCTTCAGCTCTTTAAGGCTTGTTGCTATTTATAAACAACAGCGGGGATATTATTTTTTTCAGTTACATATAAGCCAACATGTATAGCCAAAATACAATGCAACAGCTCTGACAAGTTTAGTAACTACCAGGAATGAGGAACACAGCTCCATTTTCAGGTATATCCCACACTTATCATGCAAATGTACTATTCCTGGGCAAGTCATGAATCACCCTGCTAGGCTGTGCTACTTTAAGATTTGTTTCTACTCCACTGATAGCTATAGACAGGCCTTTCACACAGCTCTTTACTGAGCAGCACCATTAAGAGGAAGTGCAGAGGCTAAATCCATATGCTATCTCTTGTGCCAGGACAAAGAACCACCACAGACATTAAGTACACTGCTGTGTGAGCTCTCTCTGTAGTTACTTCCCTAGCACACCAGGCATGCTATGTAAATAGGCTTTAAGAAGGCTTTAAAGACATGTTGTGCGACAAGAGACAAGAGCCTCATGGTGGGACAGCAAGACTACTGCAGTACAGTGCCACTGTTGGTTAAAAGGAGGGGGAAGTTTCTCCAAAGTATGATTGCTGTCAAGATATCCCCCTTTGTGCCCTGAAAAACCTGGCACATGCCACAGGGTGCAGCAAAGGGATAACACTGGTGCAGAGACTGAGACTTGCCCTGTGAAAACCAGCTGCCAGGTCAGCTGATTTAATTTTGTACTGCCCAAAGGTGCACTCTGTTCCCTTCTGATGTGGTCTTTATTTTGGCAAGATACAACACCAAAGACATAGGTTCCCCACAAACACATCACTAATTGGATTGTTTACAGCCTGGATCAGACATTTCATCTGGCCTTTCAAAAGCAGCATTAGGGCCTTTGTTCCTTTCAGGCAGAAAAATCAAATGCAGTTTTCAGCAGAGGCATGCCATTGATGGCACACACACACAGACAAAACCTACACTAGGTCATGTAGTCCATGTACTTCATCCCACTGGGGTTCCTGAAATTATTTAGCCTGTCTTGCTTGAACATGAACAGGAGAGCTGGGCTAGAGCCCCCGCAGGTTCAGGGGGATGTAGGTCACTTGTGCATCATGCAGCAGGATGCACACAGCTAAGGAGGCTTTTGGAGAAGAGTCAGGGTTTGCTATATACATTAAGTTTTAGTCACTGCAATACAAGAAAGATATAAATCTCTAATATTAAGATATTAGAGAGGGTGCAAAGGGGGCAATGAAGATGAAGGGCTTTGAGGGGAAGCCCTATGAGGACCAGCTGTGGGCTTGGTCCATTCATCCTGGAGAAGAGGAGATTCAGAGGAGACCTCATCACAGTCTACAACTTCCTTGTGAGGGGAAGAGGAGGGGCAGACATTGATCACTTCCCTGTGGAGACAAGTGATCAAACCCAAGGGAAGGGCCTGAAGTTGTCAGGGAAGGTTTAGGTTGAATACCAGAAAAACAGATTCTTCACCCAGTGGTTGTGCACTGGAACTGGCTCCCCAGGGAAGTGGTCATAGCACCAAGCCTGACAGTTTAAGAAACATTTGGACAATGCTGTCAGGCACACAATGTGATTCTTGAAGATGGTCCTGTGCAGGACCAAGAGTTGGACTCAATGATCCTTGTGGGTCCCTTCCAACCCAGCACATTCTGTGATTGGAAGCAGATGGTTCAAGAAGGGGAAGAAAGGCTGTCCTAGAGCCCAAGGATAGCTCTATTCTTAGAAGCATTAACATATGAATGGGATGGAAGCTCCTCACTGGACTGCATGGGTCTGCTTTCCTCCCTTTCACTTGACAGCAGCTTATGCCTGGGAATTCAACAGGCTGGACTGCCAGCAAGGAGCTGAAAGGCTCCACACTGTGGTCCCACACAAAAGGACTTTTATTCCACAGCAGAAGCCTGCACAGCAATAGCAGAGACAACAACGAGCTGGAGGCAGAGAAGAGGGGAGACAGCACAGCACTCACCACCACAGTTCCAAGCTGCCACTGAACTAAGGCAGGGAGCATAGTCCTCCTCCCTCCTCAGCTTTAGCAGGCTATTCAGTTCCATTTAGCAAGGGGAAAAGCATGAAGAAGAAACAGCTTTCTACAGCTGCAAGGAATCTGGCTGGCAGCAGCATAATTATGTCTGGGGGTGTACAGCATTCGGAGCCCTAATGAACTGTGAGATGTTCCAAAAAGCAAACAGCTACTGGCAGTGGCTAAGCATGGAGAAGGGCTGGCACAAAGGATGGGAGAATAGAGAGTCTGTTTAACACAGACCACAATACTTAAATACCTAAAATCTACACTCTCATCTGGAGAGCAGCATCTTTCTTCATGCAAGGGGGAGAATTAAGTTAGTCCCTGGGTCTTGTTTAGCCTGCTGGGTAAAGCTTGGTTTACAATGGGCAACAGATTGGATGCAGCCTTAAAATCCAGCTGTCCCATGGTACCTTGACCAGCTACTACAAAACTGTTATTTGAGCACTACTTTTAGCTTCAAATTCTACTCAGTAAGCCATATTGACACAGGGATAAAGGTGCCTTTCTGATGACTCACTTTATCCTCTGCAGAATGTCTAAGCACACATTAGAAGGGGTTTTTTAGTTATGTTCAGAGAAAAACAGAAGAACTTTCAGGTAACTTTTTCTCTCGCTCCTTCTTACTCCATGTTTTTTAGGTCTGCATGACAATTCCTGTCCTTCCCCTCAGCACTCACCCAGCTCCCTCTGAACTATGTTCCTGCTGTTGGGTGCTGCTCCACAGCAGAAGAGGGAGCCATAAGCAGCCTCTTAAATGTACATTTTAGCATCAAGATGATGACTGAAAATGGCTGTCATTCTCAGCCCAGGAAACACACCACCACACTGGCAAACAAGTACAGATTCTGATGAGAGCACTATTTACACACAGGCAAGACCAAAGCATGCAAGCAGAGGAAAAGGCGTAGCACTTGGATCATGTTCCTGCATCAAAGCCAAATCATCTCAGGCTATATCACGGTACAAGTGCCTTGAATGTTGCCCTAGTTAAAGATGAGGTAGATCTCTTTCCCTTTCTATGACAGGCATGTCAAGTATATCTGAGAGAAAACTGCCAGCTAACCTTCTTGCTGGAGGAGCTCTGAAGTGGTGCCACACCTGCAGTTTCATATGCCAGTCAAAAACAACTTAGAATGTGGTCTTCCAGGTACCCTAACTTAGTACCCAAGTTAGGCCCCATTTACAGTCACAAATATTTAACTGTTTCCCCCCCATTTAGCTGGTGGATGTACTTTAATTTTTCCTTCCAAAGTGCTAAAATGCCAGAGTGCTAAACTACAGGATCTTCAAGCTTTTGTACTTACTACAGTTTGCCATTGACATCTTTAGCAACAAGCAGTCCATTTTTGGTTGGAACTACTGCTTTTTTAAAAGTCAGAAAGTTTCCACATGTTCCTGTGAAATTTGAGATACATTTTCGTACCACTCAACCACACGCCTTCATTACAGGAACAAGAGTTCTGGGGTTTGCTGGGGCAACCAGCCAGTCTCCTGAGACTTGCTGCTTTCTACCATGAAACTACCTTAGTGAGTTTTTGTTTCAGAGCTTTCACCTAGTGGATTAAGCCAGAGCCATTTTATATGTGTTTAAACACTACTAGGTAGGACCTAGTAGTAGCTAAAGCAGCTAAAGATTTCTCTTACACTCTCCCTCCTCAAAAAGCTTAGTTTGCAGGCCATGAGTCACCTTTATTCCAAACACAGCTCAACTCAGATGGAATTCCTCAAAATTCAGGAGGGGTTTGATCAGCCTGTGCTGTATGCTTAAGCAAACATGAAAGAAGTCTGACAAATTGGCACTCTACAAAACCACTAAATTCACTGCAGCAGATAAACAAGAAGGAAGCTGCTAAGCATTACCAAGGTTTCTATCTGTACAACACCTCAGTCATGCAGGAAAGCCTTGCAGAAAAGCAAGGGAAGACAAGCCAGGGCACACAAACTCAGAATCTTAGGAGATCTGGCTCTTAATGAAATCTGAAAGAACCTTAAGAATTAAAAAGAAAATGTATAAAACTTAATGCTGAACCTAAAATACAGCATCAGTGACCAGGTTTAAACTGTGCAGAGAGATACTTATTGTTATCATTTTAATCCATAGATAAGTGCACTTTTCTATTACAAGCTTAGTTTTGACCCCAAAAGCTCACAATAATGAGGAAAAGCATCTTTGGAAGGATAACCACATGTTTTTAAAGTTTGAAGTGATAGCTACTAAAGTTTCTCATGTCACATTTTCTTTATCCTGTGACTTGTCTTCATGCTTCTTAATTGGACAGAAATCACCTTTAGGGAGATTGGATGCTCAATGAACCAAGCTAGGATCAATTTACCCAAAGAAAGGAAGTCTGAGAGGCAAGAGATTGGAGACAGAATTTCAAAGCCATCCACAGCAACAAATAACTAAGAATTTTCACCAGACAACAGATTAATCTTTGATGTGTAGAAGACATACAGTGCAAAGCACTGCTGTGGTTTACTGACTGCCCTCCAGACCAGCTGCACTCCAGGCCAATACAGAAAAGGGTCAAAGGAGGAAAACAAGCAGCTGTCACTGTTGCAGTGCCTGTGCTCTGCATGCTCAGGAAAGCAATATTTCAAGGTACCTGGGAAGTAATAAAGCCTATGGGATAAGCAGAACCCCTGACATGCATAGCCCATCCTTGAGCTCTTCTTTTAATCCTTCACTGGCAGCTGAGGAATGAGAGCAAAATTACAGTTCTTGCTAGTGAGTCAGTAAGCACTGGAGTTCAGCAGCTGATGTTAAAAGGTACATCAGCAAAACTGCTGAAGACAGACAGTACAATCCTGTCTCATTTAATCCAGGTTTTGTCCTTGCATACAAGCCTAAGATATTTAAGCTAAAGCTGTACAGTTATAAGACTAGGGAATAGGAAGAGCTCTACCATAAATCATGATGTTACTGCTCACGAATATCAGCTCAGTGGTATTTTTACAGCCAGCTACTTTGGGGCAGAAACCACTTCCTACAAAGCAGTGAAGTATCTGCATTGTTCTGTCACTACGAAAATTCACTTTGAAATTTAACCAAGCAGGAAAGAGGAAGACAAACATTTCTCATGCCCATTCACATATTATTACTATGGGACTTTAGGATCAAATGCTTTTCTCTTCATTAAGCTAAAACCTAGCTACAAGCTTTCCAAAATCTTCTGAATCCTGTTCAGAGTGGGCCAGAATCATATGTGGCATAATGAATACAATTATCTACCTTCATATACACCAGGTGAAAATAAATACTGCCTACATGCTACTGAGCAAAGCCAGCAGATTGCACTAAGGTAGAAATGCAGCTAAAAAGCTTGGTGATGCTTAGCAGTTTCCTTCTTGCTTAACTCAGAACTGACAATTCAAAGTGAAAGGGCACCCCAGGGCAAAAATATGCTGGATATCTTAAAATTTTTTGCTGTACAAGAGTCAAAAATCAGTTTTCACACCAGAAGTCAATGTCCTACAACAGCAAAACCATACATTTGCTTTGTAGAGGAGCTCTCCCTTCCCTCAAAAAAGCACTGATGAAAGCAGATCTTTTTTCAGAACCAGCATCATGCAGAAAACAGTAGAGCATCCAGTCCAGGGAAACAGCGTGGCTTAAGGGAGCTAAAAAATAAACAGAAGTAACTTTGTTCTCACACACCCCATCATGGGACCCCAGACAACCTAAGGATAGAAACTGAGGAAGAGTGAACAGAGACCAGCCAGAGAGCAGTCACAGTGTCAGCAGGGACAGCAGCACTGGACTCTCCCTTTACAGGAACCAATACACAAAAACAGCTCAGTCATGTGAAAAATACTGGATATACAACAGCTGACAATACATTTAAAGGTCCATCTCTTTCCTATAGGCAGCAAGTTTTATGTCAACCAGACTTTTTAGAAATTACAGGCATTTAAAACTAGCTTCATACACTTTTTTTCTCCCCCCCATTTTCACCTTCACCTATAATCCAATTTAGGTGATGTAAGCACTGCCTCAACTTAGAAACTCAGTTCTGCAACAGCATTTGTTTTCTGCCTTGGCAAAGTGTTTACTGTGGGAAAAGCAAAACAAAATTCTGCTTAGACAGGTGCTGTGTGAAATACACTGAAGGGAGGAAAATGTGCAGCTGTCCAAGAGCATGACAAAGGAGTGAAATCAATTACTAGACAAGAAGAGCTGCTATACTGGAAACATAACTGGATGCTTCACAGAGACAAGCTGATGGAACCCAACTCTGCCACCAATGTCAGTTTGCAGCATAAGCCACAGATGACCTAGAGCTGACTGGAAATATCATGTGCAGATTAAAAATATTACTGACGTGAGTAGTATTGTTTCTCAGCACTTGGTGCTTTGCTTGGATAGCAGCAGAAGCCAGATATTGAAAAATAATCATGGGAAGCATCCACATGAAGAACAACCCCTTCAAAAAAAAAAAACCAAAAAAACAAAACAAACCAGTTCATTTTTTAATGAACCTGGGGACATGTTACCTCAGCTTCACTAGCAAACACTCTCATGAACTAATCATGGCAGAGTTCCATGTTGCACAGATGGATTCTGGACAGAACTTAGCTTTCACTTTTATAAATCCAAACCTGTCAGATCTGAGACCACATGAGGCTAAAATATGCAGGAGCTACTACATAGCAAGACATAGACAGCTGAGAACTACACTGCAATTCAGAACTTTTTCAAAAGCCTTTTTACTTTTCTTATTATGAAAGGATGCTCTTTCACTAAAGCTTTGGATCTCCCTCCATTTCAGGGCTGGGCTGCAAAGAGCAATATGTCATCTAGTGTTGAATCATCCGGCTGAGTACAAGAGAAAACAGTAGTTTGTGGTTAAAGATCTAAAAAAATGTATAAAAATTTAAATTATATTTGCTGGCCCCAAATGAAATAGCTGACTTCAATGGGTGAATCAGCCCTTAATTTTCTCTTTTCCTTATGATAGGTACTATGTAGAGCTGACCCCAAAATGCTTAGCTCTACTGAACCACACCCAAATCTGACCTATCTGGTCTGGCAGTTGCCTCATCTTGTCATTAGTCCAAGATTCAATTTGCATGTCTTTGAGCTATGAATTTACTGTTCCCATTTCTCTCCAAGGAGCAAATCCATGGCCAGTTACAGCAGACAAACAGTGGAGTCTGTCAAAGTTTCACTCACTGCAGCTGATAATGTCTGTCTTCTGCTGCTCCAGCTTTGGGCTGCACACACCTCTCTGCTCCTGCTTGGGCCACAGCAGCAGGAAATTTGCCTGCCCCGAGAAAGCTGGGGAAGGCTGAAGGCTGTGCAGACAGCCCAATGAGTGTGGAACAGCCATCACTGCTCCTAAGGCTTCCCTCAGGGCCTGATGGGAGGACAGAACATCACTTCACCTGCATTTAAAAGTCTCAGCAGCATCTGAAACCCAGCTGAGCCTCTCCTGGCTTAGAGACTTATGACCCTTTGGAATCAATTACACAATGCTTGCAGGTAAGCCAACCAAAAATTGCTTATTAGGTTTCCCCATAAGTCTTACAAATTAAGACTGCAGATATCTACTTTCCAATTACTATTATTTGAGCCTTAGCACCAATTCAGTTCACTAGAAGCAATAGCTCCTAACACAATCTTAGATATTACAAAATGCAGTCATTTTGGAAAAAAGTACCATTTCTTAATGTGCTGAGTTCTCTTGAAGTTATTACATATAGTGACACACAATCTTTGAAGTCCTTTAGAAATTATTTGCTGTTGCCTCAATAGAATTACAATGCCTTTATCAACTTTATATCTTCTGCAGCTCCATCACTTACCTGATCAAAGAGTTGTTTCCCCGTGGTGTTGGGCTGGATGGCAAACTCCAGCTCAGCATCCATGGTGGTAACACGCACACTGATCTGGAAGACAGAAAAATGCATCATTACAACACATGCTCTAAGTGATGCTACCCAGTAATGAAAACAAACTCCTGCCCAGGACCAGGTAGCAGCTCTCAAGCCTTCACTGCCAGCAGACACAGAGTTACCTGCTCTGCCAGCATGTACTCACAGCTTTCTTGTAGAATATAACTTTCCTGTTTCACAGTGGTTTTATCCTCTCTGATCCTACAAATGTTCACAAGTACTGACACATATGAGAGCCATTTACATCTTACAAAGTTTAATTTCCAGCACAGAACACTCTGATGTCTTTCATAAAAGCAGAGATGTTCCAAAACTGGGTGCACACAAGAAGACATCCAACCCTTTTGTTTGAAGGGTGAACACCAAGGAAGTTGCCAGAAGCATCAACAATCCACTCTGCCACAGAAGGCTGATCAATAATAACAATACACTTCCACTGTTTGTGAGTATTTGGACAAGTTATAAGGCACAATCCCTGACATGCCCCAGGAGCTGTGGCTATGAAGCAGACAGAATGCCAGGATGCCCTCACAGGTTAAGACAAAAAGGCTGCATGATGAACATGAGAACAATTCCCATAGCATTAGAGCTGCCAACACTGCTTTCCAATTCTTTCAGGGAGATAGAAGACCTCTAAAAACTGCAGAATTTTTTTAGGTATCATTTAAAATTGTAACCAAGATTTCATAGATCTTTTGACCAAGAGTATACTAGCCTTAGATGCAAGATCATGAATGGTCTTCTAGAAGAAATGTTATATGATGCACTATTTTGACAGGAATGTCTCACCATCACATTTTCACTTGTGGCATGAAAGTGGCAAGGAACTGCAGCAAGGGAATTCACAGCTTCATCCCACAGAAGCAGGAAGCCACACACATTTTTCACTTCTCATCAAGCAAGTTAAACAGCAGAGGCATTTCAGGTCAAATGCTAGTGTAAAATACTGATGATCCTATTCAAAACTCCTGATAATTATTGGAAAACATGATTTAAGATGCTTGGGGCTAGACAGAAACTACCCTGGCCTGAAAGCAGATGCCTTAATTTTAGGCCAGGGAAAGTGAGGTCTGCAAGTACACCAAGCTGCCCGAGAATCCAATTCTATTTGCATGCCTATCAGATGAAAAGGGTAAAGATATTTCACAGTTTTTGAGCACAGGCTGTACATATTAGAACAGCTTTACCGAAAGTATTTTTCCATCAAAGCAAAGGTTCAAGGCTTGAAATTGTACAGACAAGATACAATGCACCAAACCCCAGCACAAAGGGCTTGCATTAACAGTTCTCTCTTGACATTTACCCTCAGATCAACAAATCCTAATTTTTTTGCTCTTCAGTGCAATCAATCCTATTAGTACACTCCACCAGGCTTCCAGTGGTGAGGGGTGGAGGGAATTATACTGTGAACAGCTTTAAGAACAACTCAATGTCATATTTGGACTACAAGCTAACTGCGTGACACGGCAGACCAAAAAAGCAAGAGTAAGCAGAGAAATATTCAAGGAACCACATAATACCAACATGATCACAGACAGTTCTGATTCCTGTATTTCTACCAAAAATATGTACAGATTTCACATCTTGTTTACTACCAAACTAGACTGCAAGAGAACTAGAACCAGGATTTTTTCCCCAAGAAGCAAGAAATGTTCTGCTAGTTAATACAGGTAAGTACAAGAAAGAGACCACTAACTATAACAAATAATTTTTGAGATTTCCCAGAAAGCCTGCTTGAGACTACCAAGTACTATTTTGTACTTGATAGCCACTTGAGATAAACCTAAATGTTTTCTTGTTTTAAGTTAAGCTAAAAATTCTGTAAGGTTAAAGGTAGCCTTAGCAGAGCTAAGCTGAAGTACACCTAAGTTGAAGTTCTATCTATTTCATGCAAAAGGAATGCTATGTAGACATTACTAGAACAAAGATATAATGAACAAGGATATATAACAAGGAATAAGTTGGTTTTCAAGCCCTCTAAACCTTCTGACACAATATCAAACTAAGGCAAAACCATCCTAAGAGAAGTACTAAGGAAAGCACAAATTGCTTAAACACCTAAGAACTTTTTTTTTTTTTTTTTTTTTAATTAGCAGCTTTCAAGAGCATGGAGATGCCCTAAGTTCTCTTAGTGTACACCTTCCCAAAATGATTCTCTTTGAATACTAGACTTTGACAATGGGCTAATTTCATGGTGCTTTGGTGAAACAAAAATCTGGCCACTTCTTAGAAGGGCTGAATGCTCCCCAAAATAGGTTTGCTGCTTACATTTGGAAGCAGACTTCTGCTTCTCTCTTCTGTAAGCCTGATTCACCTAGCACAGCCACAGTGAGAGCAAAACTGTCCATAAACTACATTCAGGTATAAGAAGGGTTACATTAAATGAGCCATTAAGTTACAGCTTACATTTTGTTAGCTTTGAAGTAATTCCTTTTCACCTAAAGCATGAATGTATTAGCTACCGTGAAAGAAAATAGCCTTTGCTCCACTCTTTATGGACAAAGCACAGTAGCTACTCTTATCTGACATCATGTGCCGAGGTGATTAAGGGCCTAATAGCTGAGCACCAGAAAACTGAAATGAAACATCTGTGGCACTTTTTTGCTACTTGTGCCTAAAGAAGAGTTCTCTAACAAATCACACCTTAACATTTAAAATAAAGCTGCTTCAGTAACCCCATCATTCATACAGAATATTTATTAAAATTCACATCTTTGTTAGCACAGTAAAATAATGTCCCATGCTGGAATCAGGATAATTCCTTCACTGTCAGTCACTTATATGCCCTTAAGCTATCTGACCCGATATTATCCTTCAATTATTACATTCATTAGGAAGATTTACACATTTCCCTCCTTCCTCGCCCCCAAAGCCCCCTGTGCTCAGGATGAGTAGCAACCTAAAGTTTAGGAGCAGCAAAGTCTTGAATGGGTCTGCACTTGCAGCTTCAGGCTGGTGTCAGAGAGCAGCAGCTGAGATAGCACAGGAAACAGGCTTGAGCTTTGGGGAACCACACCCCGGCAGTGCTGCTTCCCCAGGCTCAACAGGGTTTTAACGCGTTCAGCAGCAGCTGCTGTGAGCTCTCAGCAGAAGGAGCTGGGGAGGGAGCACATCCTGCCCTGTGCCAGTGACATTTTAACCATTAGTTACTTTGAACCATCGCTGGTCATTTAATACTTGGCTGAGAAGCTAGTTTGCTGTAAAATTGAGCTTTGTTAAGGCTCATTGGTGTGAAAACAACACACAAAGACATTTTTTTCCCCATACCCTACCAAGCCAGGGTGGTTTTGTTTTTCCAGTTCACAACTGGCTCAGAGGGAGGTTTCTACCATTTCAGGTGGTGGGAGGCACTGATCTTAAAGCACTCTGCCTGCAGCTCAAACAAGCCACAAGAAGAGATCTACAGACTGCCATAATCTCTACCAGACAAGTACGTGCCAGGCACTGCATGTTTACCTTCTTCCTCTTCATTCATTTAAAGTCTCACTTTAAGTAAAACCACTTTACTGAGGTATTCATAGCTGACTACTGACCAACACAAATGTTACCTGTAGGAATAAAAATGCTATAGCAAAACAGAGCAAACACTATTCAGTCCCATCAAAATTTAGACTCATTTGCTTTGTCCCTTGAGAGTTAACCTGCCAAAAGGCACTTTTCAACCATTTATCTATCTAGTTTGCTACCAGTGCTTAGTCTAAGAAGAGCATCAAGATTCATCAGCATTAAAATGTTAGATTTTGTATTTCTAAGTCATCTAATAAGGTTTTCCTAGGTTTGAAGGCTGGCATAAGCCTTGGCATGTTTATAATTTGGGTTGCAAACAGAAAAAAAATTCAATAAGGGATCTGATTTGAGCTGCTGAGCATCTACAAATTTACCTCTGTCAGTCCAGACAGGTAAGGTGCACACTGCTGAGAGATGTGCAAGAGAAGACATTGCACACCAGTGACGCAACCACAAGGTCTAGTGGCAGCACTCATCCCCGAGTACGCTATCCTCCTATTCCAAATATTCTGTTACTAAATATCTATCAAACTTTCAACACTCAAGAGGTGTTTTAAGAAGGTTTACTGGATTTCATCAACAGATTTATCAAAAATACTATCCCCTAAGGCAGTATTTTATACTCAAACTCTGTTTAAAGCAATTAATTAAATTTATTCACCATAGCATTTAATATACCCACTGCAGCATGTAAATATTTGCAACTCCCTAAATTCTACTTGGATCTTAAAAGTCACAGAAGTTTATTCAAAATAGTCTTTTGTCTTTCTATCTTCATTTCATATCCTCACATACAAACAGTTACTAACACAATATGAAATGTGTCCAGACAACATTTTGCACATTGCAAGAACATTCAACTATCACATTTCAACAGGCAAATTTATACTCAACAAATTTAAAAACATGCCAAAAAAAAAAAAAAGTACCCATATTTAACTGATTCCTTTCATAACAGCTACAGGAAAGAGATAGAAAACTAGCAATTCTTCCTGTTCTCTATTTGGGGAATTACCATAGTTCCACCACTCTAAGCACTGCTAAAGCTTGCCACTGCCAGAGCACATTAAAGAGCTTCCTGCTGCCAAGGACAGTATTGTCAAGTGTGATATCTCCTGCACAGACAGAACCTCTTGCATGGAAGTGATACTCTTCCAGCCCCAGAGCAGCTGCATCCAAAGAAAGCTTCCTTTTACCAGCAAAAGCTTTCCAAAGGCCCATGCCACCACTACCCCCTCCTCCTCCTCCCGTGGTGTCCAGCAATCTGCAAGAGACACACTTAAAAGACAGTGGTACCAGGCACATATCTGCAGCATCTTTTCAGGTATTTTAATATTGCCTGCATACCTTCAAATCTCACTTGCTGCCCCACTGTGATTCCAAATAAATTTTACTAGCAGCAGTAATTGCCAGCTATCTTCCAGGTCTGTAAGTAAGTTCTCCTACTAGTGTGCTATAACAACTTCCTGAGATGAAAATGTGTAGCTGCATATGGCAGGACAAACAGGAAAGACTGATACTGTCACACTCAGTAACGGAAGTATTGCTTGTGCTAATGCCCCAGTGCATTGAGCAGCACGAGAGGCAGAAAAGACAATTCTGTTTGTCACAAGTTGAGACAGGAATAGAGTACTAGGAAATTCATGTCAGAATAATAAGTGGAGTCAGCACAACAGAGTATCGACCTCTACAAAACCCTGACCCTGAGCTAAAGCTTCTTTCCTCCCTGCATTTCCTGTATGCAAGGAAGCTCTTATACCCTGCTGGGCTGGAGGCTTCAAGCTTCAGATATTCCCCAGGTTCCCAGCTTCAAGCCATCATTTCTGGAGAAAGTAACATAGGGAAAACTTACATTTTATTGCAAATTTGACTGGTACCGAACAGAAGCAAGCTCAATTAGAAAGAAATTCCAGACCAACCTTTATAGCCTCTGCACTGAAAGGCACCAGTTAACCCAGCAGTTACTCCACGTAAAAATACTGGGCCAATACCATTCACCAGTTCCAACAGGTCACACCTGGGAAGCACATCAAATCCAGCTGGAGTTTCATGAACTAAGGTCTCATAAAGCACCTTAATGACCTAAAAAACTGCCCAGTTTTGGCTTTTAGCAAGATCAGCAGCAACACGGTAAGTTTAACAAGAGGTGTCCCCCTGTTCCTCGGGACGTGCGAGTGGATTCTGGAGCAGAGGTCTCTGCAGTGCTGCCCTTCCCTTCCCACCACTGCTCAGCCTGCACGGGCTCACTGCAAGGACAGCAGAGCTTTGCAACACCTTGGAGGGGACTCAGGGGTGATGCCCCACACCTCCAGCACCAGCCATACTCACAGACATCTGGCTCCTTCCCGAGTGCCAGCACCCTGCGGAAACAGCCCTGGCTCCTCTGTGTCAGGGTGAGGCCGGGATCGGGTCATGTGAAAGCGCTTGCAATTTCTCAAAGGATTACACTTAATTAACCAAGCCCCCTTCCCACAGTCTTAAAGGGCCTTTTCATACCTCTAAGCTCATGAGGGAACAGAACAGCAGCAGGGACACCCTAGGCACCACACTGCAGACACCAGAGAGAGGTTAACCCTCCCTGTAGCTCCTGGGAGCTTCCCAGCTCTCTCCACCAGCCCCATCCTGCTCAGCTGGGAATATGGTACTTCTCATTTGACTGGAGCACAGGCCACAGTAAGTCCACAGAAGGCATCCCATCCCATCCCACTATTTGAATCAAGCTACCACCTAAGGAGAAAACTTGCCATGGTACTTCTGCTACTAGTGAGCCAGAAGGAGTACTCACATCCTATAGAGTATGTGGCTTTCTTTTGGTACCTAAGTACAGCCTGTAGCAGGAATATACCTCTTAAAGCATCCCTAATGACTTTAGCATGGAGCCTGAAGACACAGAGCAGTGAAGGGGCAGCTGCTGCTACCCAGCTTCACAAACCTCTCTTGTGAGCAACAGAAGTCAGGCTAAATCTAACTAAATTTGTGCTCACGTGGTGTTACTCATTCCTTGTGAAGGAACAGGGCAACAAGCCAGCTTGGATTCAGAAGCTGCTGTGGAGCCACACCTGAGCACCAGAGCTGCATCCCCACCACCAGCAACTGCTCTTTGTCCCCAGCAAGACAAGATGGCTCATGTGGGCAACAAACCACAGCACCCACACAGCTTCAGGAGCCACGCTGCTGGGGACAGGAAGAGGAAGCAGGCCACAGCACCAGCCAAGACAGGCCACTGCAAGACCAAGGCAGTTCACAGCTTGAGAAGCCTGCTTGCAGAGAAAGGCTGGAGGCATCAGCACCTAAGAAAGGGTGGAAGCAGCAGTGTCTGGACAGACATGCTCTGTGTCATCTGTGGCATTTAATACCTCACTGCAGCAGAGACACCAAGGGATGCTCCAGTGCTTGCCTACAGCTTCCAGCAAAACTCATCTTCACCAATTTACAAACACTGGGTAGTGGGGAAATAATTAAATCACATCAGCCATAAAAAAAAAATAAGCTTTCCTATGTGGAGCTTGCCAGAGCAGAAGATTTCTGCTTTACCTAACAAAGGGGTTCAAAATAAGCCTATTCTGTTCCCATTCCAGCTGCATTTCCATAAGTTTTCTGACAAGGTTTATAGCAGTGATTGCATCTAGTGGCGGAAACCCTAACCCTATTCTTGACAAGGGTAAAAACAAGAAACTGACTGAGGTGATTCATGAGATTAGCTCAGTTGGTTACAGCATGGTGCTAAAAACATCCAAGGTTGCAGTTTCAATCCCCATACATATCATACACTTGAGAGTTGGTCTTGATGATCTTTGTGGGTCCGTTCAAACTCAGAATAATCTCTATGTGTCTGTAACTAAAAATCTGCTACAATATATAATACTAAAGGTCAATTTCAAAAAAGGAAACCAAGTGATTTATTCTAATATAAACCCTATCATACTGTAGTGTCAGATCCCTGGTATATTTGCTTGACTGTTAATCTCAAAATATTCCTATGCTAATTTGTACTGCTTATCTCACAGTGATGAGAAGGAAAATAAAATTCTTCCATGCAGCAAGTGGTAATCAGGAATGTTTGCATTTAAAATATTAAAAAAAAAATCAGTTTCTTTGAAGGCAGTTGCTGCCAATGCCTACAGAGCACAGCAACACAGCAATACTTACTTTGTTGCTTACCTGGCTCTCAAGACCAAGTGTGAGAAGCCACAGCTACCTTCCTGTTTAAGTCCTCCTCTGCAAGTGATTGATACCTGGTACTCAGAGAGGCCTGAGCAGAGCATCACTAAGTGGAGTTGGAGGGGATCATCCTTGCAGGACATGTTTATCAGGCCAGAGATCAGCTATTCATATCAAGTCAGGAAGCCTACTTCAGACACCCTTATATAAAATACAGATTCCTTTTTTTTCCTCAAATGGTGGAGAATCAGATTTATTACCCTCAATGACAGTTTCTCTTAAAAATGAGTTCTCCTCCAAACCACATTCACAGAGTTCACAAGAAAACTTAAAAAAAGCCTACTCCTCCTGCAAATGGTCTGTTGTCTGCAGTTGCCTTTCTTTAGATGCCTTCACCCTGCCCCAGGTTTGCAGCTTTCTCACAATCAATGTTTCACTACTCTGGAGACCCTTCCTTCCTTAGCACACACTCATAAGTGCCCTGCACAGGCAATCAAAGCCAGGGCTGTGCCAATGCTGGCTCCATAGGGCTGGAGAACTCCACATTTTAGAACTCTGGAGCTATCATTTCCCCAGTTTAATCAGTGATGTGATTTGGGCAGGCAACCTTTTCAGGAAGAAGGTTCTACTTTACAAAGACTACTACAAAGTTATTAATTCAAAACTACTATTAAAATCCCCCTACCACCTACACAGCATGGCTTCCAAAATCATTAATGATGTTTCCAGGTTAAAGCTACTTAAACGTAATTCCTTACTTTTCAACCAGTCACCTCCCACCAATGGTGCTTGAACACCCTGGCTATTATTAGCAGCTTGCCATCCTCTCTAGAGGGCAAACAAGTTTTACTTAGAGGAAAGGAGTTGCAAGATGGGAGTAGTGAGCCAGTAGCAGCCATGGGTGGATCCCCACATTTACCATCAAGACCAGATACTTGTATGCCACTTACTACACTACTTACTCCCAACCTTGTGCAATAGATCAATTCCTCTATTTTTGCCATTTCCTTTTCCATAAATAGATTCTTCAAGCACCTCCCTTTGCTTTCCTGTAACTGTTCCAAGTAATTAACATTGCCATTTACTGTTTCTTTAGAGTCAGTTTGAAGAAGCCCTTGGAATAACTATTTTTGTACCTGTTGTTTGAGCTGCTTAGAGAGAACATCCTTTACTAGTCAAAACCCAGAAGGAAATTAAAATACCATGGGGAAAATCCCCGACCCCTTCTCCACAACATCTGCATCAGCAGGTAAAACTTGAAGCAAAATCCAACCACGTGCGTTTGCCATCATTCAACTTTTACAATCTGTGCAGCTTTGGGTTTTGTTTTGGGGAGGTTGCTTGTTTTGCCAACACCTTTTTTTTGTGCCTGTTAGAAGAGGTTTTCTCTGGAGAGACATACACAGTTATTATGGGCTCTGTACACTAATAGGAGGGTTGGCAGTTGTACTTCACATGTCAGAGCTTAACCATATCCCTTGCTAAAGCTCTTCAACCTTAGGGCAGTTAGCAGGCAGTGGGCATGTTTGAATGCCAGCCATGGTATGGGTGACATTCCTCACACTATTGTGTGCTCCTCCCAGGCAATCCTACTCATAGGTTACAAACAAGAGTTTTGTGCCACCCCCCTTTATGCTGTACACTGTACAAAGGTGTTATGATCCTGGCTGTGACTGCAGTCACTTGACCAGCAAAACAGTCCCTGCACTCCCTACCACCATCAGAGGCACTTCAGATTTTCTGAGAAGGCTCTTAGAAGGCAACTTGTCCCCCACCCCAACTTCCCCTTTGTCCAGTTCTTTTCCTTCCATCCTCAAGCCAAGGGCAGGGAATTTCCCAGAACCATTTAACAGTTGCAGAGACCCAGTTCGAGGGGCTGATCAGTCAAGACTGGGAGCCAAGATATGTTCCCAAAAAGCCAATGAGCTTTCCAAACATAGCATCCAGTGAATGTCTGCCAAAATCACAAGCACCTACTTTGCTGGAAGGAGCTCAAAATAAGATCAAGACAGGATGCTAACAAGACAAGTGTGACCTGCATGGAGCTATCACATGTACAGTAAGTACTTGAGGCTCGTGAGCTAATAGACTAAATACTCAGTTCCTATGTAAAGATCTCTAAATTCATCCAAGTTAAGAATTGTTTCAGAGGTAACTTGGAATCAAGGACAAATAAAATTGCTACACTCCAACACTCTGCTAATCACTAAAGACACTTTCCACAGGGAAGAAAGCATGAAGATAACTGCTCTGGCCAAGCTCTTCCTTCTAAAGGACTCTCACATTTAGATAAAAAGTCAGAGCAAGCTTATCTGTTTCACGTGCTTCTCTCTGGCCTTCAACTAAGAGACTCCTAGCAGTTGAGCTCTGTTACAGGGAGGGGAGCTGAACACAGGGCTGCCTGTTCTAGACACCCAGAGCTGGCCTGGGTGTGGCACATCAAGTTCTTGGCCAGCTCACAGCCCTCACTGAACCTCTGAACAATGGCCAGACTTCTAGGAGCTAGAACACAGTCTTACTGTGGGATCTGACTGCCCAGACTATGAGCCATCCCTCCAAATTTAACTACATGCACAGTCAAGTATGAGCTAAAGCTGTTTCATCATCCTGTGATTTTCAGCTTTATCATTTCCAGCACGCTAGACAAATCCTGCAACTTCCTTTCACTACAGGGTCTCATTTAGGCTGGCTGTATTTTCATATCTATTTAGGTCACAGTTCCCTAAAACACAGGATTTCCCCTAAACGGCTCAGTTCTACACTTCTTTTTAATATTCAGTTTCCCCACCCATATTTGCTTCCCTCACCACTGACTTATTTTAGATTTTAAATAGTTCTGTTGGGACTGTCCACAGTTTATAAAAAAATCAGCTTGTGATTGCTGAAGTATTCTTAGTTATTTTAAGCTCCATCTAGTTCAAGCATTTGAGTTTTCCTAATAGAGAGAAGAATAGCTACACCACCATGACACAGAACCCCATGTCCCAAAAGGTTCCTGAAGGGGCACAGGAGCTGAGGAGAGCAGTGCCAGCACATGCACTGTCTGTATCCACCACCACAGAAAGCCATTCCAAACAACCTGCACCCTCCCAGTCACTTCTCTGGGTTCATTCTTGTACTCCACAACAGCACCACAAGTAGGAATTCAAAAGGGTGAATCAGGGTGGGAATAAATCCTCTTTTATTTACTCCAGCTGAATAATTTCATTGGTCCTGTTCACTAAATTTACACAGGGGCGCTGCTACAGTCCATAGAAGAGAAAGGGCAAGAAGGCTTTTTGGGTACAGCTGGACAAGATGGACCAAGCTACTGAACCACTCTTATTCCTCACTCCCAGGCATCCTTTATCCTTTGCAGCAGCTCTGATACACAATCCCTTGGTGAGATTTACCATCAAACCACATATATGCATGCCATTAATCCCATTTTCTGTTGAACTTCAGAACAGAACTGATGCAAAACTTCACAGTGGCAGCAAACCACCAAAGCTCTCAAGCAAGCAACAAAGTTGATTTAGTTCATTCAAGGCTGCAATTAAATCCACACTCGTGGGTTCACATTCATACACTTCTTGAAATACACTATTTGAAATGGGACTATTTTAGAAAGAAAGCCTGATAAACTTCAGCTGACTCCTGAGACCTAGATGCATTGATGAAGACATTGCTGAATGCCCAGGACTGTCAGTGGTCAAGTAAGACTTGCTAACATAAGCAAACTTCTTGTATCAAGTGGGCAAGAGTAATTTCCTCGCACAAATTTCAGTTTCAGTATCTAGATCCTTGATTCTCCTCTACAGAGATGTTATGGACCGTCTTTATGCAGCCAAACATGCACATAAGCCAGACTGTTAGTGGTCTTCCTAAAGCTGCAGGTCAAATCTGGGAAACTCAACTGAGTAGTAGGAAGAGAAATAGCCAGATGCTGAGTACATCTCCTGAATGGTCAACATACATGCAGATACAACCTAAAAAAGCAAACAGTAAAACTCACTAGACTAAGGAGAGGCAGGGAGCCTGAAAACCAGCCTTCTGCAAAGAACACTCAGAAGTCAACTTGAGAGTTTAGCTCTTACCCAGACCTGAGGTGTAGGGTTGTTTTATGTTTCCAGGTTTTTCAATATGCTAAGGTACAGCAGCATAGGGTTGGCAGACATGAATTCAACTCTGATCAAAATCAGAGGCTCCTTCAGTGTTGCTGCATGCAGATATCTTACCCCTAACTGCACTTCTTCAGAACACTAGAAGCAGTAAGAGCACCTAACTACTCCTGCTCAGGCTACTTGTGGAAACAACAACACATTAATTCATCTAATCACCCATCTTTCTCTAAGAGAATGGCAGAGCAGCAAAATTACTTGGTTTGTAAGACTGTCTGAATCCTCTCAGATCACAATTATTGTCAAATCCTTCCAAACACCGCCAAATCAAAGCTGTCATTTGAATATGGTACAAATATTTAATGGCAAAGTCCTCTATGCCAAACTTTTCTGAGTCCAGAGCATTTGCACAAAGCCATTTGTAAAAAGACAAGGAAAAAACTTGAACACACAGAGCAATGCAGCATATGGTCTAAGATGTTCTATAGAAAAAAAAAAAAAAGACACTCACCAAGCATTTTTCTGCAATATTAAAGACATTCAAAATTTAGCCATGGGAAAAGTGGCTGGTCACCTCTGACTAAGATACATTTGGTGCTCAGGGGCAGAAGAGACTTGGGACAGCGATGAATCAAGTACAGAGCAACAAAGCCTATGTATTAAATCTGTCAGAACTTGAAGCACCAAAGGAGCAGGACAGCCTTCTGTCAAGATATTTACTTGATTATTTACTATTGTCAGAACAAACACTAAGACAGTATTGTATTTCTGTGCTTGATGCTGAAGCAAGTACTGTTAATATTGGTCTGATCTTTTAGTGATTTGGAAGCTACTTAATCCTTCTATTTGCTCTGTCTTTTGGTAAATTCAAGACAACACTACTATACTGAAAATGCTGGCATGGACTCCCTTTCAAAAAAAAGATCTCTGCCCTGAACTGCTGAATGTGCAAAAGGGTATTCAAACTGAGAATAATACATTGCATTACCTCTTGCAGTCACCCTTCAATCTGAGATGTTAGTAACAAAGGGAAAAAAAAAAAAACCCTGAGCTGGGGATTTTTGAGAGTTGCATTTCTGCATATGTGGCTGTCAACACAGAACCTCAGGTATACAGTGCAGAAGACATTGGTGTCTATAGATTTCACAGAGCCCAAGACATGCAGCAGCAAGACATTACAAGTAGAGTAAGAAAATTAATTTTCAGGAACTTGCTGCTTCCCAATTTGTCATAGCTGGGTCAGAATACTATCAATTTCAGGTACAGTTTAGTGTTTTAAGCAAACAAAAAAATTTTAAGTCAATACTTGGGTTTTTTTCAATGCCAACTCCAGGTAAGAGGGGTTCCTTAATAGTTTTTGAAGTGAAGGACTAACACAGCAACAACAGAAGTATGTCACCTCAGTATTACAGCAAAGAATAAGTTACAGTCCAGCTTCTGTAACAAAATCAGCACAATGGAGCTGCAGGCTGGAGGACTAAAACATCACTTATCAAAATGTTTTCCTGGTTTAGTGATAAAGCATTTCATAGTCTTGAATAATAAGACTCTTCAATCCTTCCACAGTCCCAACCACGGACTTGGAACTTCCTGATAGTTTTAGTAACACTAGTATTTTCTGACCCCATTGTTCAAATTACCAATAACCTTAGAATTTTTTAGGCAGCCTAACAGTTCATACAGCAGCTTCTGTTGTCTAGGGGATTGTGAATAGTGAAGTGATAGAACATAATCATTTTACTGCTCTCTGCTTCCAGTACTTCACCAATACAAACAAATTCACATGCTGAGTGTGCCTTAGTGAAAATTACAGATACTGCAACAAAAATCCAGTAGCTCAAACAGCACATTTTCAGTAACAGAAGAAGCCAGGTTTCTCTTTAGGCAAGCTCAGATCCTAATTTTTCACTGTAGGAGGATAACTGTAGCTACAGAACACTGAATATAGACAGACACTGGATTCAATACATCTCAGTTGAAGCCTTCATTGTCTATCCAAAAAAACAAATGAAGTTAATCAGTCACTTTTTCAAAAGCAGTTTTCTAGTTCCTTAATATTGAGATACACGTGGGAACAAATTAAATAAACAGATGTTGGCAAAACAGCTATTGATATTTAAACTTTCAATCTCATCTCACAGACCACAGACATTTCTTAACATTTGGATGCAATACACAGTAGTAACAAGAAACACACTACAGAAGCAACACCCTTCTTATGCCTGCTGTGCAGTGTCTCCATTAATGACTGCATTAATGTCAAAACTTAGAGGAAAATGTGAATACAATGAGCAATATAATCTAGCGACATTCCTAAATTATAACTTTGCTGATTTTAAAAACAAAATAAAACACACACAAACCATACAGTAAAGCAAACACGTGACAATATTGCATGTTTTTATTGCTTAAACACCAAGTATTCTATTGTCTCAGCTGCACTATAAGCTACAATATAAGCAAGTTTCTTTTAATCCTTCCAGCTTTCCAGGCAATTTTGTTTTCTTTCAGCTCTGTTTTAGAAGTCTGAGAGTAATTAGACTGACAAGTTACTGGGTGCTATTGAAAGGCATTTAAAGGACATTAAAGTGTTTAAGAGACAATGCAGTCATCAGGCACAACCAAGGCTCTTGGTATCCTTCTACAATAAAGTCACCCACTCAATGGATGAAGGAAAGGTGGTGGATGTAGTTTTTTGCAGTATTTTAGTAAAGCTTTTGATACTGTCTCTCACTAAATCCTTCTGGACCAATTGTTCAGCTGCAAGATAAGGAAGTTCAAAGTGTGCTGGATAAAGAACCAGAGGCAGCAGGGCTCAGAGGGCTGCAGGGAATGGGGCTGTGCCTGGCTGGCAACCAGTCACCAGTGATGTTCCCCAGCTCTCCATAGTAGGGCCAGTGTGGCTCAGTATTTTTATCAATGACTTGGATTGCAGGAGCTGAATGCACCATTAGCAAAGGTACTGACAATACAGCACTGGCTGTGCTGCTGACTCACCCAAGGGACACAAGGTCTTGCAAAGGCATCTAGATAACTCAGAACATGATTGATCAATGGCATTAAATTTAAAAAGAACAAATGCCAGATTCTGCACGTGGAGCAGAGTAATACCAGGCACAAGTCCAGAGTGGGAAAGGAGTAGCAGGAGAGCAGCCCTGCAGAAAGGGATCTGAGAGTGCTGGTCAGCAGCAGGCTCAGGAGCAGCCAGCACCCTGCCCTTGTAGACAAGAGGGTAAAACACACCCTGGGGGGGCATCAAACACAGCAAAAACAGCCAGTCCAAAGAGGTTATCTTCATTAAAGTGTCTGCTTAATGATCTGTAAGCAAATCCTTACTTCTAGTACAAGCCCCTCCTTCTTTATGATTTCTGACTAACAGGATTGTTTTCATATAAAATTTATTGGATCACCAAGTATTTTGGGGTTTTGCATTAAATATTTTTTACTGGGCAACCTGATATTGCTTGAATTTGTCAGCAGTGCAACTGCCTGATTTCTTACAGTGTGCCTTCAGAACCATTTACTGACATTCTGCAAGTCCTGTAGACTACAATTGTCAGGAAGATAACCAGTTCTGGATTTTAAGAGAGAAAAAAAGTTATACATAACCAAAACCCTCTTGTCCATCCAGAAAACTGCCTGAAAAGATATTTAGCATATTGAGTAACTAAATTATTTTTTTTCCCTCTGAGTATACTGTTCATGAAAAGTGAATTAAAAAAATAAAACCTATGCCATATTTATATTCTTAGATACATTATGAATGAAAAGCCACACCTCTGGAGGATGGAAGATATCAAGCATCCTGACACTTCATCCTACTCATTTCTCTGGCAGTTCAGTTTCTGCACTGTAACCAAGCACCATGGAATTTCGGGCTAAATTTTTCCTTTCAACTGTACTGTACAGTTGAAAAGCTATGGCAAGGAAAAAGTTAGCCCAGAATTCCATTAGTTAGCCTAGAATTCTATGCTTTACTAGCCTATGTTATATAAAACCAAATATATTTATGAAATGCTGTAACTAAGTGATTGATCAGATTGCAATGGCAGGTTTTTCCTGTACTAAGACACTTCAGCAGCATAACTAAATTCCCAGTCATGAGAGAAAAAGAAGCTCTGATAAGGGCCTAGAAAGGAGAATAGTAAATATCAGTGATATACAGACAGATAAAACTGGTTCATGGCTGCAGAAAGTCATCAGTTTACAGCTAGACTCAGACTTAAAAGTCTTTTTCAACCAAACTGATTCTGTGATTCCACCTCAAGAACATAGGAAGGTACACAATGGCAGAGTAACTGCTCTCCTATATGTTGCATGCAAAATTCTCCAATATCAATTTAACAACCGCACTGCCCCACCAAAAAAAGACAACGAAAAATACAAGCAAGTTTTTACCGTATTCAGCCTCCAGGACAGTAAAATTCGGTCCCTGAGAAACCTTTCTAGAGAACTAGAAATTTGCAAGAATACAGCTCAGTCTGGACCACGAATACCATGGCACTTGATTCACTGCTTCAGGAATTCTTTCTGAACTCTTCTGAGATTTTATTTTACTCTACACAGAATCACAGCTGGCAGAGAAAGGAATGTCTCTTCCCTTTTCTAGTCTGTCATCTCATTCTTGCCTAATTACAGGTTACTCTACAGAGCTGATCAGATTCAGAACATTTTCATTCATTCCTCCTTTAGGGGCACTCCTCTGCCCTTTTCCATAGCTATTCATCAACCAGCAACAGCCAAAGGGAAAGAAAGAGGCCTAGCATTGCCAAGTCCTCCTCTTCCTTAGCCTGGCAATAGGGTGAGAATGAGAAGTCATCCATGTTCTTTCATCCACAGTTTGTATCTTTGAATAGGTTCCTCAGCTACTTCTGCAGCTTCAGAGATGTTAGTACAACTAGGAAAAAGCATTCTGCAGGAGTCATGGCTTTAAAAGCATCTTCAAAGGATGTTTTTTCCCCATTTAAATTCAACAAACTGCTATACAAAGGCGAGGAGTTTCTGACTGCCCCACTACTGCCCTAGAGGATCACACATTCACAGAAGTGAATATATCCTTTCACAGCTGCACAGGAAGGAAGCAGCACTACATCACCTACCTATTGATAGCCACAGTTGCTGCAGCCGTAATTGTCTCTTGTCAATATAAGGCCCAAACTTCTGCAATTTCAGGTTCTAAACCTCCAAACAGTTGTAGACGATCCTGTGGTCTTGTAACCACCAAGCCTGCCAGTGACTGTCTCTTCCTACCTCCCCACCAAGTATTTGCTTTAAGCACTACCTTAGAGTCAGCATTAGCTACTGGACTCAGAAGGGTGGGGTTTATGCCCACAACTTCCAAAACACTTGAATGCTCCACCTAGAAACATCCACAAGAAAGTTACAAAAAGATGTGCTTGAAAGAGTAGCCTTCCATCCCCCTAGAGACTTCCCGAAGTTTCAGATGGGATAAAAACAAACTTAATTCAGTATTATTGGCTGGACTGTGCAAATACCTGCTGTTCCCAAATACCCCTAGGGAAAAGCAAGCAATTAACTGGCTGCTTACTATTGCTCTTAATTTACATCAGTTAATTGCCCTGGATTATTCCCGGGTAGAGAGAGATTTCCTCTTTTCCAATAGTGTGACTACAGCAGCAGATTCCTCGCTGAAGTTGGTTTCTGGTATAATCACTGAGCAAACAGACAAAAGGGAAACGGGACACTGGAATGACAGAGATCCAAGGAGTTGAAATCTTGGAACTCTTTTCAAACAAACGCCATTGTAGTTCTCAGAACAGTGATTAAGCACAGATAACAGCTTTATTGTGCAAATTCAGGGAGGCCCTCTTGCTGCACAGAAGGGGGAAAAAAAAAAAAAAAGAAATTAAGTCAGCCAAATAAGGTTGCTTGAGCTGCACCGAGCCAGGAAAGAGTCCAGGAGATGACGCAGCCAGAGGAAGCTTTTAGTCAGTTTCCTCCAGAGGCTGGAGCAGAGCCGGAGCCACCTCTGAGGAGGAAGAGGGGCTTCTCTGCCGAGTAGCCGCTGATCAGCAGGGACGTGGCCAGGCCAGCAGGGTGCTGTCCCCAGGCACACCCAGTGGCACACGCAGAAGGTACTGGAATCCTTCGGTTTCGGTTCATCAGCTGTCTTTCAAGCAGCTACTAGGGACTTAGTGTTTGAGGAGAATTGAGCTTCAGACTAGACATGCATAAAACGACTGAACAAAGTTTCCTCTAGAGACAGAGATGCCATTTCCTTTCAAAATAAACGAGTCCATATTAAGACATCTTGTGAACCATCCTCATGAGTAACGCAAGAACTATAATGAAACTTCAGGGGTGACTAATCACACAAGGTAGAATCACCCTAAGGAAAGGGCTGCAACACCCTGAAAAGATGTTTTAAAAAAAGATTCTGCTTGTAGACGTTATGGTGACAGGATATTTGCAAGAAGCAAGTGATGGTGAACCCCTGATAGGAGGCAGCCTGTCCCCCATAGGATTCTTACAGCAGAAGCAACAGACCTAAAGCTCTCCTGGGGCCCCTTTTGTTGGGTACATTTCATTGGGTACTGCCTCCAGCAATAAATCAAGAGGGCAAAAATTAAATAAAGGACTCAACTAAGACATTTAATCTTCTAAAACCTCTTGTATGATAAACACTCTTATGTGTAACTGTCACCTTGAAGTTTTATGAACTGGATCATGACTACCAATTCAGATCAGGCACTTGGAACTGTTCTTGCTCACAACAGTGTAAAACCACTATAACTGATAGGTTTTGCCCAGTCAGGGGCAGGGTTTGCCTTAAGATGAGAAAGGAAGATTTTACCAGTATGTAAAAACAAAGTGAATATTTGTTTCTCATCAGTGGTGTACTTTCAAATCCCTGTTTAACTTTAATATGGAGGGCCTAAAAGTACCAAACAGAAGCTTTTGCTCAGTCAAGCTTAATTGCTTCACATGACATGAAGTAAAACCTTGCTATTCTTGCAGAATCTAGGGACCAAGTTGTTGAATACAATACAAGCTAAGGTGCAAAGGCCTTTCCTATTTTGCAAAATCCCGAGGTAGGTATAAAGCTACAGATAATTCACTGCTTCCCAGTTTCAGTAGTTTACCTGGTTCCACTATAAACTCAGCATGTTTTAGCTATTGCTGCTTCTGAACTACAAAGTCATCTGAAAATCACCAACAGGGGTGATTTTCTATATAAAGAAAGGTCTTTAGGAGCATTCAGACACACCTCTTTACAGCAAGACATATATCTGATGGCATTAGAAGAAATATATAATGGATTGAGTTTGCCTAAATAGTTAGCACACATCTCAAACTTGGATCAGTGCCACCAAGCTTCCCAAGTTGTAGAGTGAGGAAAGGAAGAGATAGCACCAATGGGTCAGTCATGAAATGAGACAGAAGGCATCTAGAATGCTTCTAGAGTTCCTTCATAGCACAACGGGATCAGGAAAGACATGCCCATCTACTAAAGTCACAGTTTTCATCACTTTCGTTTCCCCCTTCAAGACATCAACCAAATTCCGTAGGAGGAGAAAAAAGAAGACAAATTATCCGAACAAGTGTAGCCTTTTATTCGTAGTTGCCATATTGTTGCAGCATTTGGTAGGAATAGCCACATACACAAGAAACTAATTAACCAGAGGATTTTCCTGATACAAACCTCAATCTCTCAGTTACTTTTCTTCTAACCAGAACCTTGAAGTTCCAAAGAACAACTGGAAAAAAAACTTCTAGGACCTTTCGAGTCCTGCTGGGAACTCGGACCACCAATTCAAACTACAGACAGGGTCCCTAAAGATCCTAATAACTATTGCTACACTTAGCTTCAAACTAAGGTATAATAAACTCTGGACTGGCACCTTTTCCCTTATTATGTTCTAAAACTTTCTGTATTCAAAAGACTAGGTTTGATTAAAGCCCTTTCTCTACAGTGTTACCCAGAACACAACTGCCCAAGTCCTGGTGACAGGACTGTTGAGTGCACACCTCACATGTGATGAATGCTCCTGTTTCACATTCAGTGGCCCATCCATTCACAGAGTAAGCACATGCATAGGCAAAACAGTCAATGAATCCCAGGATAGAAGCCTTGCACCCATCAAGAGAGATCAGAGCCTACTCGTGGAAAATAAACAAACTGGACACAACTAGAGGAGAGACTTCTCAGAGCTTGACAACAGCTCATTTTTAGCACTCAACTACTTCAACCCTCTACAGTACAAAGCACGGGGGGGAATTATATGCCCTTTTTGGTGTCTGCTTTAACTGTTCACACTTCACAAACTTTCCAGAACACAAAATCCTTAAACCAGAGTTGTATCACTAGATTAAGCAGTGAAGGCTTCCTGTTGAGTGTATGGCAAGATCAGCAGGCTGATGCATGATGGACTTTCTACACAGCCTACAAAGCCTCCAGCAACCAAAACCCCCCATTACATGTTACAACAGCAAATCATGTGCACTAGTTCAAAGGTTACCAGAGTTAATCTTGGATTCTTATTAATAGTGCTACACAGCCTAGTGTCACTCATAGCAAACCTCCCATAACAAAATGGAAATCTCCAGCTACATGTGCTAACATTTAGCCTAGCTTGAGGAGGTGTAGAGAATCAGAATTCAACAGGTTTTGCTGCTTAAGCCACGCAGCAGCATGTTTCTGTAAGCCTGGTGAGATGAATGATAAGAGCTACCAACCAAGTAGTTTTGACACAAATGCTTTTCCTGCCCAGCCAGAACTGTTCCCTAGAACATTTCCTCCATCTGTCTTCTTCACAATGGATTTATTTTTGTGATGAAGCCCACATAAACCTACATCTAACTGCCCAGGTTTCACCCACATTTGACCTTGATTTTTTTGCTTGACTGAGGAAAAGTCTCTTGCGCTTTACTGTTTTGTTAATTAAGCAGCTATTAACAAATCTTAAGCTAGCACAGTAGTAGTCATGTTTATTTCACATGAAGAACTGATTATACAGTTATGCCAGCATATCCTGTTCCTGCAAACCAAAGATCAAGAAATAATGTTTCAAATATTATTTCAGTTGGGTCTGTAACTAGAGCAGACGGGGCATGAAACCAAAGGCTGATACAGCAGCAGGCCTGCAGCTCTGTACTGCAACAGGCACAGACTCTGGAACCACTCTCTGTAGAGCCTTCAGTGTGCAATACAAAGCATTACACCAAAACACTTGCATTTCTCTATCTGCTCCGGTTTTTAAAAGCTCCAAAAGCAGAAGTGCTCTGTCAAAACCAGAAGTGCTCTGTCAAAACCAGAAAGCAGCAGACTGAGAAGGTGGATCCAGCCTAGGGTGTGTCTGCGGAGGCTGCAATGAGCACCTCGCAGCCAGCGTTCAGATTCAGCCTGCTGCTGGGAACCCCGCCCCGCAAGCCTCTCTTGTTCAGGATTTCTTGGACGATCCACACTAAAAAAAGTCACTCATCACAACTCTAAACTCTCTGGCTAAAAGGTCTCAACTGCATTTTACATAGATGTCCCCTAACTTGTGCTATTTCTGTTAATCTTACTGAACTTATTACCTGTATGTTAGCTTTTTTAGTAAATAAATCTTCACTAATCACTAGTATTTGATAGAAGGCCCTTCTAAAGCCTAAGAAAATACTGTCTCAACCTTGAAGAGGCTGAAATTTGATATCCTTTAAGATGTTGATGTTTAAATAATAATAACCATCATCTAGCTATCCATGCTATCAGAGATTGCATTTAAGACATCAGGAAAAGTAGCTGTCAATCAGTAGGTATTCACTATCTAAAGTTAAAAAAAGTAAACTATTAGAAGAAAAGAAAATCACAGTGAATTTCATTTCAACTTATATTTGCACAGAGGTAAGTTTCTGTTTGGATTTGTTTTTTTCCCTCTCCTTTATGTAAACCACAGACTCTTAGCTTAAACATTAGATGTTCTTAGGCCATTTCAGATCATTCCGGTACGGAAACATCCAGAGACTTCCAGCCTGCTCCTTCCTGTTTTATCAATGAAGAGCTGGGACTAATTCTTTCGCTCTAACCAGGAGAAATTAAATGGAAAAACCCCATGCTCCTCATTAGTCACCGAACTCCTGCTGCGAGGCGAGTCAAGTACGGACTTGACTAGACTTTCTAAAGTACCAAAACCTCTTCAGCCAAGAAATACCTCGAGTCAAGCTGGGACAAGGTTCCCTGGCAACCCGAACTGACTAACTGCAAGTTGTGAAAACCCCAACTTCTCCTGCTCAGGGCGCGCACGAGGCGGCCATAGCAGCCGCCCGTAGCAGCCGCCCGCTCCCGCCGGGCTCTCGGCAGCCTCGCCCGCCGCCCCCCGGTGCGGCCGCACACGCGGGCGGCGCCGCCGCGCTCCGCCGGACATTTTAGGGCGGAGAGGCGGCCCCGCCGCGCCGAGACCCCGCGGTCCGGGCGCGGCCCCTCGGCCGGGGGAGCACAAGATGGAGGGGCGGGCGGGAGGCTCCGCTCCCCGGGACTCCTCCGCGCTCCTCGCCGCTCCCTCTGCGGCCGGGGCGCAGCCGAGCCCGGGCGGGAGCAGCCCCCGGGCCGCGCCCGCCCGCGCCCCGCGGCGGAGCCCCCGCTCTGCCCCGCGCCGGCGGCACGCACCGTTTTCGGCATCTTCCCGGCGGGCTGGGCACGGCCGTCGCTCCTCCTGCGCCGGTGGGGATCCGCACGGGCTCCGCGCTGCTTCTAACGGGACTCCGCGCCGCGCCGCTCCGCCCGGCCAGGCCCCGCCCGGCCCCGCCCGGCCGCCTCCGTGCGCGGCTGGAGCGCGGCGCCCCCGCCCTGGGAAGGCCGAGCCGGGCGGGCCCTGCGCGGCGGCCCGGGAGGGGCGCGGCCTCGGGGCTGCGGGGGCTGCGGCGCGCTCGGGGCGGGAGCCGGCGGCTTCCAGCGCCCATAGAGTAGTGCCTAGTCAGCCCCGGTCGCAGAAGTTTATGCGCGGATCGGTGTCATTGGGACTTCGCGTTATTTGAGAAAATAATGCTATTTTGTCGGCGATTGCAGTGTTCAAAGTAAGACCGCAGCTCTGACTTGTGGCCAGTGTTTCTGCCCCTTGTTAGCCAGAACCGTGTGCACACAGGTGCGGCTCAGCGGGCAGCATCCTCGGCCCGTGCGCTGTTCTGTACAAGGTTTTCACAGCCACCTGTTTGATTAAAAAGTACACTTCCAGCTTGTACGGAAAATCACGCTATGATAAGCCAGTCTCCATAAAAGAGGCAGAGGAGTCCGGCAACTTTATTCGAATCAAGGGAGAGAGCCCACTGGTACACACACATATCCCCAGGGTTTTTTCTCTCGAGGTTTCGGAGGGCGCAGTCTCCTTTTATCCTGAACTCCCTGCCGCACGTTGCCCTCTTCCTTTCCCATTGGCTGAGGTATTAGGAAGGCACAGCCTTCCTGAGCCGCCTACCGCGTATTCCCCCCCTTGAACCTGTCATTTTACCCCAAAGTTCAAAAACTCAAGCTTGTGCAGACCCACTTGACTGTTTCAGCATCCAAGCTGTCTGGGATCTGCAACAAACCTACTGCCCAAAGTTAATATCTATACCTTCACCCATCGAATTGTTTGTAGAGGCATTAGCACACATCTTCCCTCTCAAGTTGCAGATGCTTCAAAAACCCAAGGGACTGTGGCTCCCTGAAGCTTGGCAAGTCAGGTGTGCTCTTCAAGGCTTCCCCACGGCCACACCCATGATCACAGAATATAAATGAGCAACCAAATTCAAGGATGAAAATAGCAGAGGACTACTGGCAGGCCATCCACCAAAGCTTCTCTTGTCATCTCTGTTTTCCAACCACTGATGGAGGGAATCAAGGGTCACCATTTTCGTGGGGATTTAAAGAAGCTGTCTCATCTCATTTGGGACTTTGGACACAACTTTCATACAGGAAACTAAGTCCTATTTTCTCCCAGGAAATCAGAAGTCATTCTTTTTAAAGTTAACAGTGTCCAGAAAAAGGAAATTAAATAAATGTAAACTCTTGTGTTTAAAGAAAATAGGAATATACCTTTTTTTTTTCCTTGACTTTGTGTCTTATTTTCAAATCTGTTAAACATTTTTGTCTGGCAGGAGATGGAAACAGGGTCCAGGCACTTCATTTGCTTCATCTGAATATGCAGGTTTCACTTAAACTAGAATCTCTATGCTGTGCCTACATAGGAAAAAACATGAGTATAATTGGATTGATGTAAACTGGCGCAACCTTTCTGCACAGGAAGTCACAAGGTGCCTAAGAGGCTGTTTAACAAACTTTTCTTCCTTTTCTGTCTCCTTTTTACATTGAGACTTTCTTACACAAGATTGGTTGCACTTATTCCCCTGACAGAAGACATACAGAATTATAGTCATGTGCTCATGATTTTTTTGCCAGGTTTGGATCCAGAAATATTAGGTGTGAGCTTTCTCCCTCAATTCAAGAGATTCTGTGGAGACTTCTTTTATACTAGCAACATATATCATGGGGAGAGCCCAATTCTGCTTCTATTGAAACTTCTATACCAATATTCCTTCATAAGACTTAGGTAACTGTTTGGAGAATTCCATTAATCTGTTTGCAAAGGTGATACAACTTTAGATGATAGAAGTCTCTATATTTCCCTGACAAATTTAAGGGGCCATAACTTAACATCCAGGGATCTAAAATTTTTCTTCATGGTGCTAATTACAGGAGGGCTAATGAGGCAAATGGATCCCCATGTCAGTGAAACAATCAGATCCAAAGCAACTGTATTCCCATTTACAGTGTGCAAGACATTGGCCATGTCCACAGAAAGTCATAAACCTCGTGTCAAACAGTCCCAAAGAGTGAAGGGCTGAGACAAAGCTTCAGCATAACCTACACTTGTTTCTGACCCCAGACACTTCTCTTGCCTTTCTTCCCTATTATTCATATCAATAGCCAAAACAAAAGACCATTCATGCCACTTTGAAAGACAAGAGTATCCTGTAACAGGCACATGAATCTCTATACCTCACTTCCTCTCCAGCTTCTTCTTTCCCCCTTCCCCTTCACTCCTGAGGTAGAGAACAAGACATCTGAAATTTGAATCTCATAGCACTCCAGCCACAGTTTCATGATGAATTCCTGTGAATTCCTGGAGGTGCTGCACCAAGACCTGACCTTCCCTGCAGACCTCTCCTTTAGCAGCTGCTGAGGAGCCATGGTGTCATCCAGCAGCCTTTTGCTGAGCCCTCCCTGCCCGGCCATGTGTGAAGACAACCATATCAGTGGATTCCTTGAGAACTGCAGACGGGTTACTTCTCCCTCTGACTACAGGATGAAATTCCAAGCAGTAAAAGCATCAGCCGATTAAAAGTCCTCCTTGCAGGAGGCTAGAGAAATGAATAACATTACCCAGGGCCTCAAAAATGCTGTTACTCCCATACTGCTCAGATCCCAAATAATATTAAAGTATTTCAGAATTAGATTAGACCAGGATGACATTAAGCATTCTCCTGGGAAAGAGGTCTGGTATTTCACTGGGGATTTATTGTCTTGCTTTTATTTTCATCAAGCCTTTTGTAGTAGCTTCTTTAAAGCAGAAAGAACACGTAAATTATTTGTTCTGACATACCAGAATTATTTAGCATGAGCACTAAACAAGGGGCTGTTTTAACAGCATATGGGGATTTTGACTAATGAGGAATAACTTGAGTTCCCCTTTGCATGGCTTTGACAGAAGATAGAAGCCGAAGGTGTTTCATACCAGAGGTATATTTCAGAGGGCTGAAATTGATTCACATAAGTAAAGGAAAGCACAAAATGAAATTGTTACTGTAGTATAAGAACTGCACCTTCAACACACAGTAGTTCTGGATTGACTCTATTTAAAATGAACCAGTCTGGTTGTGAGGTCTTCTTTGAATAGCAGCTAAACTTCCTTCTCCCGCTCAGACTTTAGTGCCTATAGGTTCACAATGAATTGCTGTTGGTGATGATCTTGGATCTTTTCATGTTTAATTGTACTTAGCAGCAAAAAAAGCATCTTTCCTCCCCAAAAAATACTATCATTCCATTCACACCTTTACATCTTGAGAATAGGAGTAATCGTTTGCAGTGATTCTCAAGCTGGAAAGATGAGAGGGGTAAAGGGAAAGCACACCACATTCAGGAAGGCAAGATTTGAAAAGCCTGGAAATAATTCCATTCAATGCAGCTGCAGTGACAGGGCAGAAGCTGATGGGGCCGCTGGATTGGTGAACACTTATCTGATCCTTTTTCCACCTCAAGAAAAGGAACTCACTGCAGTATGTGGTCCCAGCTCCTGGCTTGTCCACTCAGCAGGGCAGATATAGCTGAAACTGCCTGGAAATCCCAGAAATTTGTGTCTGCCAGATGCTTTGTAAAGCTCTAGTTCCTCATTCCCTCCAGCATATAAATCCCTGACTGGCAGTGACAGCCCTGCAGGAACATGGAGAAGGCTTTACTAGGAACAATGACTCACTGTATGGCCCACACCACTCATCTCTTCCTGTATGTCTGGGGATGTGCTGGGAATATGCTGTTTGTGCAGGGGGAGACTAAAGGGGAGGGTTTCAAACCAGACAAAAGGTGTACAATGAATGCAATGATCATATGAAAAAAAAATGTAAGAGCAACCCATCTGCTAGAATTGTCTCATCTTCATTTTTGCTTTGTTTGTACCATATGGGAGAAAATGCTCATGGTTTCTACATCTTGTACTGCTTGCAGCAATGTAGGAAACAAAGGAAAATCTAATGGACATTCTGGGACTTTATTCCAAATACTTACAACCCAAATAACAGATAACATTACTAGGAAGCACAAAAAAATTAATGGGAATATGTCACACATATATGAAAGGTACTGATACTGGCACCTTCTCCTTATAGCAAGGAGGTGGAGTAAATCCCATTGCTCTGTTCCACCTCAAACCAGTGAAGAAAAATTATTCCAGTGGGTGATGGGAAGAGTCAAGGTAGGGCTTTCAGTTTTAGAAAAATGTATCTAATCTAAAAAGTAACTCCACTGGTATTAAGGGTGATAGTTTTGAGGGTGTAATGTGTAGCCAAAAGGAAACATGCTTACTCACATGTATTTCTTAGAGGCCATTAAGCATTTACAGTAATCATGGCCAGCTAAAAACATACTAGAAGCAAAATGTAAAACACCTACATTAGCAATTGCATTTTATCCCCTTAAGGCACGTTAAGGAAACTTCCTTATCTGACCATTCAGCAGCCACTCTGGCAGTTACACTCCCACCACCAGAGACTTTAATGCTGGGACCAAAGCCCCTTCTCAACAGGCAGCTCTGGTGACCTGGCAGGGGCCCCGCTTGACTTCCTACACACCCCACTCTCAGACAGTCAGACAAGTTTTCCCCACCAGCTTGACCCCAGTGTTCCCACAGCAGAGTCTCAGGCCTGTGGTTGTTTTGAGTAATTTTATCACGGCGCAGCAACAGAATCACAGTTTGTCCTGGTGCCTCCAGGGAGGGGCCGTGAACAAAGGACTCCCTGCACTTTTACATCCTCACAGTCTGTGCTGGCATAGCCTGGGATCTTCTGAGTCATGGACTCCTGCTGTGACTCTGAGTGTCTGGTCACCTGGCTGGCACCACCCGACCCTGAGCCCAATCCTCAGCCTGCACTGGTGTCTGCACACTGAGCTACCTACACTAAATGTATTCCTCAACAGGCATCCACAAAACCTGTGGGACATCACCAGACCTGTCTTGACCAGCAAAGCCTTACTGTAACAAACCATGATGAAAAAAAAAACCCATTTAATTTCCAAAATCTGATAAAATCTCATGCTCTGCTCTTCATCCATCTTATTTTCTTAACAGGACAATTCAAAGTTTGTAGACATAAAATCTAGCAAATTTTTTTTTTTTTTCAATAGGGCTCAGACTGCCTATAGTTTACATGCAGTACTAATAGGCTTTGCTGCAGAAAGGGAGGTGATTTGGAGTCTTCAGCCAAGATCTTCACAGTTTCAGTGCCCCAAAGAAACAGGCTTTGTGGGAGTTTTCTCCTCTCTTCCCCCTCGCTCCTGCTCTGCCTCCTCAGATGGCTGGTGTGGAGCCAAGATGATGGTACTGGTGTGATGACCATGTAGGGCCACTGCCTTTCTGACTCAGAGGTTGGGAACTTGGAGGCTGTAACAGAGGCCACCAGGCACTTCCTTCCATGGCTTCCAGAGAATGGGAGTGGTCAGTCCAACCTCAGGGGGTGAGAACCAGGCTCCAGATGGTTCTGACCACTGCATAGGAGTCTATATGGAAGTCATCAATTCACACTGGGCTTTTTGGAAGGTATCAACATTTAATAATCAGGACTAACTGTATATAGAATCATTCCTAGATGGTGAAAAGGGCCAAAGAAGGACCAAATGGAGTGTTAATGAGCAAGAACCAGGGAGAAGACACTTCTGAGAGGGATTTTTCAGGTCATGCAGTTTCACTATTTAAAACTAAGCTTCCCCCAAAGGCATGTGGGTCACCAACACTTGCAATGAGCTGCAATAGCAGGAACCTCCAGCTGAAAACAAAATCCAGTAATGACAGGAGATAGTGGAGGCAGTCGTGTCCTCTAGATTAGAAATAGGGTCTAGCAGATAGCTCTCCTTGGTCCTACAAGCTGTGTCAGTGGGTGACTGGATGATTTTATACTCCTTTGGACTAGCTATCCAAGTAATATAATAAGATTGGCTATCTCAGAGGGGGCTGACAAAGTTGTCATCTTAAGGCTTCAGGCAACAAATTCTGTATGTTATGTTAATAGTTTATAAAGAAATACTTCTACATATAATCTCAATTAATCTCAATTCTTAATTTAAGAGACTAGTTTCCTGGATATTTTTTTTTTGGAGCTGTCAGTGCAAAGAGTTTATTTTTCAAGCCTTTTGTTCTGTTGCTGTTCAAGTACTTCAGAGTACTGCTAGTATCAAGAGCCAGAGAAGCAGATAGCAGGACAAGAATAACAGCTGTTTTTCTTGTCCAGGCTCTATGATACACAGAAAGGGAAAAACTGCACAACAGTCTGATTCAAATCCCACCAATGCAAAGTTGTAGAACATATGCAGATTAATATGGAGTCTCATTGTCCATATCTTAATGCTTTGTGTCTTCAGGCACAGTAATGGTGTAAAATGGAAGTGTCCATATGCTCATGCTGCATAGGTGTCGAGAACAGCTGGAAAGTCAAGGTCATGTATTTGACATTTTCACTCTGCACACATAGAAATACACCTGGTAGCAGTGTAGAAACAGTTGTTAAAAAGTTTTCCCACATCCCCATCTTCTCTATCCTCTAGGTCTCCTGGGGATTACCAGCTTCTCAGCCACCCACTGCATGAGAAAGTCACATTTACATTAGCTTTTTAATTCAGACCAGGGGTTTGGTTTTAAAGTTAATTTCCTAATTCAGTGCATTTTGTTTCCCATCACTGTGCAGTCTCATACCTGGTGAACTGAATTCCTTTTGGATGTGCTCCAGGAGTGCACCTATCATGCTCCAGCTGTTGGCAAGCATTCAGTTAATTGGGCCAGAACAGAGCAACTCCAAAATCATCTCACTGTGAAGCACATTTAGTGTTCATATTCAATAGTCAGCGCCAACTCTTTTGTTTTCCATATCTGCTCTTATTTCACCACACTACTTGTTAATGTAGGTATATTTACCTGTCAAAAGGATCCTGACTTGCTTGTGTGTCTATAGAACCTGTTCAAATATTTTCAGCAAGGTAGATTTTAATCAGGGTGACAGAAGTAAGTTAGGAGACAAAGAGACAGGCAGATTTACTGGCACCTCTGTGGGGACAGTAACCTCTAAGAAAAAGACAGTCTCAAATGCAGTAAGAATAGCATCTTCAGCCCCAGGCCATGCCTGGGAGACATGGGGGGGTTTAGCACCAAACTGCAGTTTTGGAGCTGGCTTCAAAAATTCTCCTTCTCCCCTCTACAAAATGCCCTAGGTTCACCCATGCATTAAGGCTTCACTGATTAACATCAAATTCCTCCTGGAACAGAGGAGTGCACCTCCCCAGAGGTTTAACCCTCCAGTCAGCCCCTACTCCCACTCAGCTATCCCTGACCTTCCCTCTCACCTGATATTGTGATTTAAAAACCTTCTCTCCCTCACACACAGAGCAACTGCTTATAATCTAACTTTCTTCTGCTTCTCCAGGGCTCCAAGGCTGACTCTGTGCTTCAGGAATTCCAGCTCCTACAGTGCAGAATTAGAGCAGGGGTGGTGTTCTCAGTCTCAACACTAATACTAAGTCAGTTCTCCCCACTGTACTGAAACTTGGTCAAGTGAATCAATGCATTGGAAAATAGGGTTCAGAAAGCCATAAAAAGGGAAAATAAATCTGGCCCATGTTTCCAGGTAGTGGCATGTAATGTGGAAGATGATCTCAGCACTAGCCATTTCAGACAAATAATCCTTTACCAGTTCTTTCCATTTAAGCCTCAGCTCCATTCATTTTTGCCTGTGACTTAGATCTATTTTTGGAAAACTTAAAAATACACAGGGAGTTGCCAGCCATTTTTATTCCAATGCAGGAACATTTTATACTGATGGCATTACTCCTGATTCTTGCTAAAACATCCGTTTTTTTTCAAGGTGAACACCAAGCCCTGAGCCATGGCAATGTCATCTAGGTAAGTGTTGCATCTGTTTCATGTTAGAACATGAAGTGGACTCAGTGCTTCATTGTTTTTAGGGCAGGAGTCTAATCTGGGACTGCTGATGTTAACTCTCCCACTCAGCTGACACACTCACAAGTGAAGGGAATTCCCTCCCACCCTGTTAACATCACAGGGTGTGATACAGTCAGGGTTACATGACTGAGAGAGGTGTGCACACCTGGGCAAGCCTAACTCCACACACACTCTCTGCACCCAGAATTTTTTTTCCTACCCAATGATGCACTACTCAGAACACATCACCCAGCCCAGACAGATGAAGGCATGAGAGATTATATAATTTATTTTTCTTAGGTTTTTGCTAAACACATGGTATCTCTGATTAAAAAAAAAAAGCATTAAGGTATTTAGGATGTTTGTACAAGCAGAGTGAATGGGTAAAGAGGAATTACAGGTGGATTCATAAATAGATGATAGATTGATAGATATAGATAGATCAATCACAGATTGATATGTAGGCATATATAGAGACATATAGATACATACTGTGTTCTTGGCTGTTCTGTCTTCAGCCACAGCTATAAAGAAGCAGGCTCTCAGTCCCAATTACGCCTCTTTGGTTTCAGGAGAGTTTTTCTGACTTCATAAGGAACACAGATTTCTACCTTTAAAACACAGCCATGACTTTTTTGCTTTGTCTTACAATTTTTTACTCTCACTTAAACCATTTCTGTTTCTTCATTCTTAAGAAAAGGAAATCCCATGAGTTAAAATGACAAGGATAAAAGCCTCTAATGTCAAAATTAGTTTTTTAAGCCCAAACATATTTTGAGAAGATCTCCAAGCCCAGTAGTTTTCCCCTTCCCCACCATAGATATTCCCTGAATTTCCCTGATGACAGGACCTCAGCACAATGAGTTTGCTGAGTTTGGAGCTGATTTGCTCCAGAAAGATTTTCGGTCACACAGAGAAACAGCGACAGGCCCCATCCTGGACTTGGCATGCAGAGCCTGTCACTACCACCAAAGACAGTGGAGGACAGAATTAGAAACTGAACTCACTTTGCCTTAGAGCTCCAAGGGCTTCCACTGGCTCACCTTAGTATTTAATTTTCTGCAGTGTGGTTGGCACTGTCAGAAAATATGAAGTTGGTTAGTTAACTTTGTTTTAAAGATAGGAATATGTACTAGGTGGTTTCTTCAAAGTTCATTCCTATTTTCTACTAACCCTGTTACTTGATGCATTTGTAGGAGCTGAATGCTTCCAGAAGCACAATAAATATAGGAACAGGATGGTGTAAAGCAGGGCAGAATAGCAAGGTAGAGCATAGCACAGAAGCAAACTTCTTCTTGTCATTGGTCATCATGTTCTCAACTCAATGTTTACAATTACACAATTTATAGATAAAATACAGCAATATTCAGTATTGTGTAGTAAAGACAAAATAAAATATAATTTATAGTAAAGAATTCAGGCAATGTCAGTAAATATTTCATTTCAGCAGCACAGAAACAAGATCCACCTCCATATTAACCAACACATGGTCGGACACCACCTGCACAGCCTGCCAAGGTAACTTGAGCTTTCTTGGAACAAAATTTAAGCTCTGTATTGCCCCACTACAACATAAAATAATGGTGAAGTACATCACCAGACCACCACCAACCCATCTTGCCTGTTGAACTCAGAGAACATGAAAGGCCAAGTGTGAGGACAGAATATATGTTCAAATTACCTGAATCAATGCCAAACCATAGATGTGAACTGTGTCAGTTTCCCTTCAATTGAATTTTCTGACAATTTCCATTTTAAAGAACTGAGAGGAAGTAGATCAACAAAATACAAATAAGGTATTTATTTTCTTTTAGAAGATATTTTTTCACACAAGCTGTCTTTCTGTGAACACTAATACTGTATTCACACGGTTCTGTATTGCTGACAGTAAACTTTTTGTGTGAAGCAGACAGGATATTTCTGTCTGATTAGCTAGGGCATTTTGAGTTTTGCTGACTTCATGCTTTAATGCTAAAACATTTCAGCAGAAATGAGATTTGATCTGGCATCAGTCTGAAGGTATGCGGACAGGTGATGTCAGATCTGTCTTCCTGGAACAAAAAAATGCAGTAACGTTTTTTAATAAATTTGTACTGGTAGAAAGAGCTACCTCCAGACTGGCTCTTTGTATCACCACACTGATTTGTTTCTAGTCTGATACTCAGTCCTAAATCTGGCTTTATTGCCCTGGTGAATGATTGCTCTTCCACTTTCACTTTGATTGTACCTAGTTTTTTCCCAATAAATGGAGTCAGACTTTCCTGAGTGACTTACCCTGGCTGTTAGCAGAGATAATCCTGTACAAACCAGTGAGAATCAAGCACACTTTGTTCCTCTCCCAAATACATCATATCCTAAATTTCCATCAGTTCTACTTTGTAATCTTTTCTGATCTTCTCTCTACATCATTTTGTATTTGTCATAAAGGATTAAGAATTCTCATAAATCCCAATCACCACAGAATTGTGTCATTTTTATCTCGCCCAAACCCAGGAAACATGGCATCACATCATGCCATAAAACCAAAATGGGAAACATTTAGCAGCAAGGACTACCTGTATCAAAAATCACCTGGAAAACTTTGCCATGCAGAGCACTGAAGCAGCCTGCAGTGTGTAAGCACCAAGTGAAAGCAGTGTCATGTAGAAAGTCATCCCTGTGCTGTGGGAATGAAATCAGACTCAGCACATGACCCAGATTTCCTCCTGCACAAACACAGATCAATATCCTAGGAAGACACAAACCAGTACCTTAGATGAATATTCACACCTCACAAAGCTCCAGAGGTACCTGTCCCCCAACTCCAAAGCTGTGGCCACCCATCCTCTGCCAGGTACAGCCCTGCTGCTGTCTCCCCTCTCAGTGTGCAGGCCACGAGTTCTCATTTGACTCAGCAAAAACCCCAGAGATGGGATAACTGCACAAAGGACCTGGCAAGTTCAGTGCTTAGAAGGAAAATCTCCTCTCCTGCCTTGCCAAGCCCACCTGGTTATCTCAGCCCTCCGATGACACAAAATAACAGAAGTTAATTCAAATCCTCAACACCCCACAGCTCTCACAAGGGTGCCTTGGTTGTCCTGGGGCCTTTCTTGCAGCACAGCTGGGTGTAAATCTGTAAGGTCCTGATGTTGTCATTAGAACAAGTACTTGACTTCATTGGATGCAGGGTCCTGGCACAGCTCTGCATAAATTCATTTCAGTTCCTAGTGCTGCACCCTGCAGCATTGGGAATGAAGAGCAAACTACTTAATGAGCGATAATAATCTTGTATATATAGCTTTGAAAAGAACTCAGCATGGGGAAGAATTAAATATCTTGGTTTTCCTATCCAAAAATAGCTCATGGGAAACAGCCCACTTTTGTATTCCAGTAAGTCCAAGTGAAAGTAAACTCAGCAAAACTTATACATGATTTTATTTTTTGTCCAGTAAACAGCAAGACCATTCTGTTTCCTTTTAATATCAGTCGTAGGTGTGTTTTATTTATTATACTTGCTTGTATTCTTCTCTAGATTAACTCTCTTCAAAATTTCAAGTCTCCTTTATGGTAAAATAAATCTAATATTCTGATACTGTGTGGAGGCATAGGACTGGTTTAAATCCAGATTAAGGTAATTCATTTTATTCTGTAGAACACAGGTTCATTTAATCTCAGTGTCTCATTTTCCTTGCATATAACATGAAACCATGTTTCAATAACAAAAAATTATATTGCAGTTACTGACATGTCAGACAGTTGGCAGGTGTGCAAGGGAGGGTATGAGTCCAAATGATTATATATACAGTACTCTATATATATATATATACAGTAATATATATATATATATATATTTAATTTTTTTTTAAGAGAAAAAAAAAACAGATTTTGCAGATATCCCACTTTGGTCATGTAAATGGCTGCCCAAAGAGATTGCAGCTGAAGGATGTGCTGTGAAATCAGGCTAGTTATGGTCCTTCTCAAAAAAAGTTATGAGAGTCCATCTCTCTGAAACTGATTCTGTTTTCCCTTACAGTGGTGCAGACTGAGTGATTAACTGTAACTGAGACAGAAATCTGAATGTTTGAGTCAAATTCTAGAAGAGTTTGTGTATCTAAGCCCCACAGAACTTGGCTCTTCACTTTCCAGGAATTTATTTAATGCTCAGAAATGGAGGAAGAACATTTCACTAGTTATATCTGCTATATTGAGAGCTAGCTTCACCTTTCAAAATTATCAGATTAATTTCATATTGTACTATTTTATACAATATCCAGTGTTTGACTTCACTGCCTTGTGTGTAGAGTGATTTGGAATGAAAGTGAGTATTATAAAAAAGTAGACGTCTGGTAATGATAATCTATGTGATTTCAGTGAGGGGCTTCCCTGTATTTGTCCTCAGCTAAGAACACTTCACGTATTTCAGCTCTGCCTCTAAAGTAACCATAGTTCAAGGCATTAATATTTCATGAGGCATAAAACGGTTCCCCTTTAGGAAAAGTAAAAGCAGTTTTTCCTGTTTGTGAAATTTCCACATTGCCAAGAACAAGAAAGCTTTCGAAACACTATCTTTGCTGCTTGCAGAGCTTCACTGCCTTATAGGGTCTGAATCCCCTGGATTCACGCAGGGGGCGGGCTGGGAATGCTGGCTTTTCCTCCTTCTGGGTGATTCTAGGAGGCTTGCAAATGATGTCATGGTACATTTTAGGCTACAATAACAGGAAATCATCAAGTGTTTACACTGGCAGACTGGGCTGTGATGTGATTTTCCTCCTCTTCCTCTCTGCCCCCCCCCCACCCACCTCGCCCCTGCCATTGACTTCCTTGATATATCTGCTTCCTCTGATTAAAATACTACAAGGTGGCAACACTGAAGGAGGAAAAAGGGAAGTAGGGGAGGGAGACAAAAAGGCATATTTTCAAAAGGGTTTATTCCCCACAAATCACTGACAGAGAGCACAGTCCTCCCTCTCTGGCCCCACACATTCTGTGTTAGTGCAGTGGCTCAGAAACACGTCAGAAACTGGCCTGCTGAGGAACTGGAGGATGGACCGCTCCCAGCTGAGACATGAAAAAGAAACTCTCCCCTCCTAGCACAGATGAGTCACAGAAAGTTCTCCCTGGCAAGGTTTTCTTTGAATTTTCCTGCTGCACAGGCACATCTAAAAATATATGCCATGGGCTGATGGATTTCAAGGAGAAGGCCACATTTTCAGGGCTTGGGTCAGAGCAAGAATGCAAGTGACTTTTACCCAGAGACTGTATCACCATCTGTAGCAAACATCAGTTTTCAGTTTCAGTTTCAGAGGCGAGGGAGGGTGCTAGGGTTCAGGTCCTGCTTGTACCAGTGATAGACAGTATGAATGTTAGACATTGTGTCCTTTCCAACCTGTTAATACAAAGGCAAGGAGGAGGAAGATGTAAGGTGGTATCCAGAAGACAAGGGATTCCAATGAGGTAAAACAGACTAATTAGCTCCAGGGTAGTTAATGTTTCCATGGCTCTGGCATTAGCTCAGTTCATAGAGTATGGTGCTAACAACATCAGGGTGGTGTGTTTGAGCCTCAGTGGGACATTCACTTCAGAGCTGGACACAAAGATCCTTGTGGGTCCCTTCCAACTCAGAATATCCTGTGCTATACTTCCAGCTCATTGCTGTTGCACTGGGTTAGCAGAGTGCACACAAGTAGCTCCAAGTTGGAGGAACAGTAGGAGTACCTGGAAGGGGCTAACTCTAGAGCAGATATCAGCATTTTGCAGGAGCTTATAGAGGATGTCTCATTTACAGCAGTGTGGAAGGGAATCTGAGATGAGAAAGACTGCAAATATTGAAGAAGTTTTCTATAAATGAAAATGTGTAAAAGAAGCACACACCAGGGGTCTCAAGGGGTCTCAATGCCCTGAGCTGGATGACCATGACTGTAAGAATGATCAACTCCAAGCTGACCCTGAAATTGTGAAGGATCTGCTGCTCCAGATGGAATGCTGCATATCTAAGGGACCTGATGGGATTCAATCAAGAATTCTCAAAGAGCTGCTGATGTCATTGAAAAGCCCCTCTTGATGATTTTTGAGTGTCTTGGGAGTTTGGAGAGGTCCTAGCTGATTGGAAGCTGGTGAACATTGTCCTGATTTTCAAGAAAGGCAAGCAGGAGGACCCTGGAAACTGCAGGCTGGTCAGTCTCACTTCAGTGCCCATTAAAATCATGGAAGATATTCTGGGAGGTATTGAAAAACACCTGGAGGACAATGCAGGCATCAGTCACAAGCAGGACAGCTTCGTGAGGGAGAAGTCTTGCTTGTCAAACATGCTTCCTTCTATGACAGAGTAACCCACCTAGCTGAACTAGGAAAGACTGATGTAGTCTTTTCGAACTTCAGCAAAGCTTTTGATACTGTCTCCCACAGTATCCTGCTGGGTAAAATGTCCAGCATACAGCTGAATAACCATGTTATGAGATGGGTGAGCAGCTGGCTTACAGCCTGGGCACAAAGAGTTGGAGTGAATGGGGTAGCATCAGGCTGGAGACCTGTCACTGGTGGGGTTCCACAGTGCTCCATCCTTGGCCCAGTTCTCTTCAACATTAACAAGTTGGATGCAGGACTTGAAGGAATGGCAACCTTGCCAATGGTACTAAATTGTGAGCAGATGTTGACTCCCTCTAAGGTAGGGAGGCCCTGCAGAGATGAGAGAAGTGGGCAATTACCAACTCTATGAGTTTAACAAGGGCCAGATTCTGCACTGGGACAGAGCAAGCCTGGCTGTATGTACAGACTGGGGAACAAGAGGCTGGAGAGCAGTGCCATGGAAAAGGGACCTGGGCATCCTGGACAATGGAAGGTTGAATCTGAGTCAGCAGTGCCTTGGCAGCCAAGAAGACCAACCATGTGCTGGGGGCCATCAGGCACAGCATCACCAGCTGGGCACGGGAGGGATTGTCCTGCTCTGCTCTGCACTGGCACTGCAACAACTTGAATACTGTGTGCAGTTTTGGGCAATATTAAAAAGATATTAATTTGTTAGAGAGGGTCCAATGGAGGACCACAGGATGGGAGGATCTGGAGGGGAAGCCTTATGAAGAGTGGCTGAGGCCACTTTGTGTGTTCAGCCTGGAGAAGAGGAGATTGAGGGGAGACCTCACTGTGGTCTTCAATATCTTCATGAGGAGAAGTGGATGGGCAGGTACTGATCTCTTCACTCTCATGACCAGTGACAGGACATAAGGAAATGGCATGGAGCTGAGTCAGGGGAAGTCTGGGTTGGATATCAAGAAAAAGCTTTTTACCCAGCAGGTGCTTGAGCTCTAGAACAGACTCCCCAGGGGAGTGGTCACTGCACCAAGGCTGTATGAGTTCAAGAGTCATTTGAACAATGCTCTCAGGCACATGGTGGGATTCTTGGGGATGTTCCTGTGCAGGGCCAGGAGTCAGATTCAATGATCCTTCAGGGTTCCTTCCAACTCAGCATACTCTATGGTTCTATGATTCTGTAAATCTAGACAGAAACAAGGTAGGAAGGGAGAGAGTAGCAATAATCTTGTTTTTATTATCTATTTTTTTCTCCATTTATGCAACATCAGCAACACTGACAGTTTAAATTATGCTGAGAAATCTCCCAAATGGAGATGAGCCTGAGACACTCAATAAAGTAAAACTATTAGGATATGGAAAGTCTTTCTCAGAGTACCATGGCTATGTTCAGTGCATTTAGAAATTGCAAGTTTCCAGTTCATAAAGCTCAAGAAGAGGAAGACAGGAAACCTTTTAGAAAAAATACAGTCAGAGGGACTTAGACCTTGCATCTATGATGCAACTGTAAAGTGCAATTTACAGCAGTTAGCAGAAGGAACAGGAACAATGAAGATGTGATTTCACCACTCCAAGTTACTCAAATAGTTATCTACAGTCAGTGACAAGCTGATACAAACTTCATTAAAACCAAAGGTGCCTTGGCTTCATCATTATTACTAATGATATTATTACCTGAAGCATCTAATCAAGGCTGTGAGAGAAAGACCATCACAGCAATGCTCACACATTTATTATCTTCCAGCATCAGTCTACCCTGGTCCAGATTAAATAGGAAGCTTTTGCTCCAACCAGGTGGCTGGGATCTTAAGCCCACTTAAATAGGTACTTCACTCCCAGACACACTCAAAATGAAGCACAATCTCACATGCTTTGCTGAATGAGGGGTTGAGGCTTTCTTCTCTTTAGTAATCCCAAAGATAAATTGTAGGGGCTCCCCCACTGGTAAATTGTGCAGACCAATCAGCTCAGCTTTGGGAATCAGTATAAAGATGAAGTCCTGTGCAAACCAATTATTATTATTAAATATACCTCCAAGGCATATATCAACTATACCTCCAACATGAAAGGAGAGAATTGTTCACTCTGTCACAAACTTTTTAACAGACAAAAAGCAATAACCTAAATCTATGACCTGCTCTATGCTATGAAGCCATACTGGCTGCCAAGAACTAAATGAAGATACAGATATGATCATTAATCCTCATAATATAGAAGGCACAGAGGGTCACCTTTGTGCAAGGCTAGGGTGGGGGAAGGATATTCACTTCATATTTTCCTCCTAAATAAATGGTGGGATGGAGATTTGTTTCAAAGAAAGCCAAGGTAGCAGTAGATTAAAACCAACCTCACTAGATCATTTGTGTCTCGTTAGATAGTGACACAGGTGGTATCACTGAGAATGACTTCTGCAGTTTGGCAACCAGGACAGAGGGTGGCTACAATTAAGGCCTTTGGTGAGGATTCTGAGACTCACTATTCACCAGTTTCATCCATAGCCCCTCTGCAGGCAAAGGTAGGCTGGAAGAAGGATACTCAGAATGTTAGGTGGGAAAGATTAGGCCTTACTGCAATCAGCTGTTTTTTCCAGACACAATCTTCCAGCTGAAAACAGATTTGTTCAACATGTGGTAGCATCAGAGGGGTTAGAAGCTGCCTGGCCACAACAAGTGGACAGACCCTCCCATACATGCACTCTCCCATCACTCAGTCACTAAGGATTTTCCATCACTTCTTTGCAAACATTGTGGGGCCATAATGAAAACCTGTTTGGACAACTACAGTGATATCAAATCTAATGTATCCAGAAGAGCAAAGCTACAATTGCACAGAAACAGTAAAAGGCAGAAATACCTGGAAGGGGCACTACTTGCACCTCAGTGAGCAAACGCTTTGAAGCACGAATGTCTTGGAGGTGCTCCTTCTTAAGTCCCAAGGAACATCCAGATTTGGGAACTTTCATTCATGTTTGCTTTTCTGTGAGTCAGAGCTTGGAGCTCACCAGGCTCTGCCTTCACCATCCAAAACTGAATTTCCCTATGCTGCTGAGTCACACTGGTGACTGACAGGCTGTGCAGAGAGGCTGTGCAGATGCAGGCTGAAAGATTGTGTGAGTGTGCTGCACCAAACTCTACATTTTCCATACCCTGAGGGCCCAGGAAAGTCATTGCCTGCATTGGAACAACAAGTTTCCACCAGTCATGGTGCTGGCAGTATTCAGGGTGGGTAAGAATATGGATTATTTGTCTAAAAGTGCCCTCAGTGTCAGTGGCCCCTCTCATCCCTTTCATGGCCACAGTAACTCTGACAGTACTATCCCTTCTGTGAGCAGTATCTGTCTTAGCCTTTGTAGGGAGAAACAGAAGCAGTGGTTCAGGTCTGGCTCTTCCCATAATGAAACATTTGACTAAGAGATTTCTTGAAGGGTCTTAAAGCTTTTTTATTCCAGCCTGGGACAGGTTGGTTCTAATAAATGCACCATGTTCAAAGCACAGGAAGCACAGATGGTTGCTATGGAGTTAACACGGCTAAAATCACTGGAAATCCCAGCCCACTGAATGTAGACAATATTAAGAAAATAGAAGAGAGGGACAGGAGTATTGAACTTCTAATTGCTTTCCTGATGTCACTGGCTGAGAAGCAAGTAGGAGGTAATATTATTTAACAGTGATGAATGGCCAGAGTGAGCAGTCCTTTACCTCAGTTCAAATCCTGCTCACCTCATAAGTTCTGCAACTGTGCTGGAAGTCACAAGATCAAATTGCATCAGCCAATTTGGTGCCACTCTGTGGCAAAAGGGGTAGAGAGATGGGGCAGCAAATCAATGCAAAAAAAAAGGATGTGGGACACATCACAGTTAGATACCTTGGCCAGGCTTGCAGCAGTAGCAAAGTACCTCACTTTGTGCAGTTACACCCCAAAATCTCATTTGAACAAGAAAGCTGATAGCCAGTACAACTCATTTTGTCTTACTGCAGAAGGCTTAACTCTTCCTCTCTGCTGCTCCTATGAGCAGACAATGCTAATCTGAAAGAGCTTGGCTGGCATGGGAAGGCACAAAACTCACTTCTTTAGAAACCTAGCTAAGAAATCAGGCTCACAAGGAAGTGCCAAAGGCTCTAAAGGCCTAGCAGACACCTCATGACCATTAATTTATTTAGCATGCTGGGCATCAGAAGCAGCTTAGTCCTTAACCCACTGTGAGACAATTTGTGCTAAATATGTTATTTTTAAGTTAAAGAGGATGGAGTTTTGGAATAGGGTAAGGAAAAAAGCATTGAGGGTGAACGTAGCAAACCAGGAAGATAGTGACTTCTAGGCACAAAGTATATGACATGGTTGGTTAGGAAACCACACAGCTAAAAATCACATCTAGGGACCCAATGCAATCCATTTTTATGCCATTTCCTTCATATACTCCTAGCCTGGATATCAACAAAAAGCTTTTCATCCAGAAGGTGGCTGAGCACTGAACAGGCTCTCCAGGGCAGTGGTCACAGCACCAGGCCTGTCTGAGTTCAAGATGCATTTGGACAATGATCTCAGGAGCTGGATTCAGTGATCCTTGTGGGTCCCTTCCAACTCACTGCATTCTATAATTCTGTAATTACCAGCTCCCCAGCAGGGCCAAAGGAGCCAGTCATAAGCTCAGATAAGCCTAAGTCCCTTCCTTTCCTGGGCTGCAGTGGAGTCATCAAGGAACCACACCACAAACTGCTGCCACAATGGGCAGTACCAGCAGGTAGCAGTGCTTGTCCCTTATCCTCCACTGAAGCAAAATGCCTCAGTGCTCCTCTTGATGGGGAAACATTCAACTAAGAGGCTCTGTGAGACAGAAGTGTGGTCTAGGGAAGGGAAGGACTCTCACCTTCTTGGCAAAGCCCTGTTGCCAAGCACAGGCCCCATTTCTCCATCACTTCTATGCTGTATGAAGCTGTGTTGATGTTTTCCAGTGACAAGCAACTCCTCATGCTTCCACACTGGGGAGTGCTGGGAACATGAAAAAGGAGGGGGAGCTGTATCTATTCCATGCTGATTCACAGGTCAGTTCAAGTTAGCAGGATTGGTCAGCACACATGAAGTAATTATTTACTGAGAAACCCTAAGCTGTTTTGCAAGAATATGTTCTTTTTACTGATACTTTCATTCCAGGAGGCAAAAGTGCTCTTTGTCACATGGTTTAGTGTCATATGATAGTCCTGCAAGGAGCAGGGAGTTGGACTTGATGATCTTTATGCGCCCCTTCTAACTTGAGGCATTCCATGGTTCTATGAAAAGTGAGGATTTTTTCACTTTCTAACCAATAAAGATGGAAAGAGTTTCATGAGCTAAAAATGCCTCATTACATCTTTCTGTGTAGCTGGGGCCGGGTTGATGAGAACCCTTCTCGCAGTTTTGGTTTCATGCTTGGGTTCTGGCTCACTGAGTGACCTGCCAGGAACTGCTGGCCCACACTGCATCCTGACAATCTGAGATATCCCATTTCTGAGTCTTTATTCTGATTCAAAATAAAAACATATTACCAACTATCAGTGCCTCTCAAACATCTCATGTGCTTTGTACCTGAAATGTTTGCAGTGGTTTTTCTTTCACTTGTACTGGAATAGAGGGAAGTAACCTCACGTTTCAAGAAAAATAACACAGCCTTAAAATGCTATTGTGACCAGAAAAATGATTCATACAGACAAAACCTAATCAAAACTGAAATAAAAATACAACCTTAATGAAATTTAAAAACTTAAACCTCATTGTATACTGAATTTTTTACTTCCTAAACAAAACAATCTTAGCACATCATCCTGCTATATAAACAATTGGATGTTGAGTTTTTGTAACTCAAAAACTTCAGTTATTTCAGAATTAGCCATACATAACAAGACTATCCAGTTAAAAGGAGAATATTCCTAATTTATATCTATGCCTCAAGAAAGTAAATGACATTAAAATGGTATGGAGTAGTGTAGATTATGTACTTATTTTTGAAAAAAACACCCCATGTATATATTTTGGCTAGTAGCCCAGTGACTTTGTTACATAAAAATCAAGAACTGGTGAAGGGCCTTGAGGGGAACCTGGATGAGAAGGGCTGAAGTCACTTGGTCTGTTCAGCCTGGAGGAGACTGAGAAATCTCATCAATTTACAACTTCCTCAACAGAAGAGGAGGAGCAGGACTGATCTCTTCCCTTTGGTGATCAGGGACAAGACCCAAGCGAATGGCCTGACATTGTGTTAGGGGAGGTTTAGGTTGGATATCAGAAAAAAGATCCTCACCAAGAAGTCTACTTGCCCCACCTTGAGTACTCTGCGCTGTTTTGAGCATCCAAAGGAGGGCCAGGAGGAAGGGGAGAGGTCTGGAGGGGAAGCCACAGAGGAGTGGCTGAGATCATTTGGTTTGCTCAGCCTGGAGGAGACCGAGGTCAGACCTCATTGTGTTCTTCAACATCTTCACGAGGGGAAGCGGAGGGGCAGGTACCAATCTCTGCACTCTCGTGACCAGTGACTCAGGAAATGGCATGGAGCTGAGTCAGGGGACGTTTCGATTTGTTATTAAGAAAAGACTTTTCACCCAGAGAGCGCTTGGGAACAGGCTCCCTAGGGAAGCGGTCACAGCACCAAGGCTGACAAAGCTCAAGAACCGTTCGGACATTTTGGGGACACGGTGTGCGGCTGCTGGGGATGCTCCCGTGCTTTCTCGCAAGGCGTCTCTCGCTCTGCTCAGGACACGCCTCGCCGTGCCGCAGCTCCCCCACGCGCGAGGGGAGAACGCGCCTGCCCCGCACGGCCCCGAGCCCGGGGCGGCCGCGGCGGGGCCGGGCTCGCCTCAGGCGGCCGCACCCACGGCGGCGGCGGGCGCGGG